>JAEIGF010000297.1:11325000-11925000 GCA_018903485.1 Drosophila littoralis | reverse complement strand
ATATATATTCTTGATCAGCATCAATAGCCGAGTCGATCCAGCCATGTCCGTCTGTCTGTCTGTCCGTCAGTCCGTCTGTATGTATAAACGCAAGGATCTCAGAACCTTTAAGAGCTAGAGACTTGAAATTTTAGATGTAGGTGCTCCTAGTGCCGATAATCGATAACTTACTCCGTTTCCAAGCAATCGATAAAAATCGATATCGACATTCTGTGTTTTGAGCAAATTGGGTAAATAATAAGAGCTAGAGTCACCAAACATGATATGTTGTTTCTAGAATATTATATATATGTCAAGTATCTTTAATTTTATACCTATTGCCACCTCCCCGCTACCACCGCAGAGCTATAAATCAAGTTAATAACCCTACTTATATTGCCAACCAATCGTCTGCTTCGAATTCTGTCTTCACTGCGGTTGTTTTCTGTGTGGTTATTTTTATTGGTTTTTTTCTCAATAATACTTAATTATTGGTGTGGATGTTGAGTAGAGGCAGTGGCAAATGGTGCAGTCTGTCGCGAGTTCGAGTCCTACCGTGGAAAGTAAATAAACGGTCAGTTGCGAGTTCATCAAACCCTGCTAATGGAACTTTTTTTTTTTAATTTATCTTTATTAATTCAAACGAGCTTCATTTGGTGTTCGAATAAGAGGGTTCAGGGTATTCCCTAGTCGGGAGCTTCCGACTAGAACCTCTTACTTGTTTTTAGTTTGGATTTTCTTGTGCCGATGTACACGCTATTGCAATTATTGTTATTATCCCCGCCACCTGGTATTTTGTAAATTACATTACTTTTATCCATCATTGGTATTTTCGCCTTTGTATTATTAAAGAATTTTTTTAAAGTATTAGTGGGCTTGTGGGCTTTTTTTATTTATTGTCTGTTATAGCAGTCTGAGTTTATGAGCCGTTCCGATAATCTTGGTACATATGTTAAAGATTTATATATTTTTGGAGATTCTGTTGGCTTTTGTGGTTTAATATGTTGTCTTTTAAATAATGCTCTAATCATATTCCTCGGGAATTGGGTGGTTAGAGTTGAAGTTAAGTATTCTTCCAGAGGCTATGGGTTGCATATACCACTTAATTTTGAGTGAGTTATCCACTCTGTTTACCAAAGTGTCTAAGTATGGTAGCTTCCCGTCTTTTTCTAGTTCCACTGTGAATTTTATATGTTTGTGAAACGAATTTAATTCTTTAGGAATGTTTTGTACTTCTGTTTTTTCCGTTACAGCAAAAAGGTCATCAACATATTTTGTCAGTAGTTTTGGTTTTGTTGTCAATTTATCAGTAATATTGTCTAAAAGTTCTTCCATTATTATGTCAGCTATTACTGGACAGGCCGGTTATCCCATTGGCATTCCTTTTAATTGTATGTACATCCTGTCTTCATATTTAAAATACATGTTCTCTTGAATACAGAATTTAACTATATCCATAAACAATAGTTTAGGTATAGTTGAGTGTTCTGCTAATTTGGTCCATTTCCGTCTTATAGTGTCCAGTACCAATTCTATTGGTATTGATAGTGGCGTTATTAACTCTGTCTTTGAACTCTAATGAATTCTTAATGTTATATCTAGAGTCCATTGTCAAGTTTCTTAATATTTTTATAATATATTTGCATAGTCCTATATGATGGGGAACCGATAGAAGAGCATATTGGTCTCAAAGGTGTTCCTTCCTTGTGAATTTTCGTGCATATATTCTTGGGGGTACTGCTGTGGTAGCAATCATCTTATTTCTTTCGTCCTTTGAAATAAGACCCATCTTAAATAATTGTGTCACAAGGCTGTTATTCTTTGTCTGTAATCTTGATGTCGGATCCTGTCTTAATGTTCTATACGCGCATAAGTCATCTAAAACATTTGTTTTTCTTTTCGTTTATCGTCTGTATCCGCAATGTTTTTTATTATTATTATTATTTTTTTTTTATTATTTTATCTTTATTACTTCAAACGAACGCGTAGAGCGTGCTGCATTTGGTGTTGGAATAAGGGGGTTCAGGGTATTCCCTAGTCGGGAGCTCCCGACTAGAACCTCTTACTTTTTTTTTTTTTTTTTTAATTAACTATTCACAGTCAAGTTTAATATGTAAGAACATACTTTTATACCCTGTACAACACAATAACAACATCTTCAACCGACGTGCGCCCAAACACTACACTCTGGTGACACAGCTCGTTGTATCACTCGGCCTAGGCATCTGCAGTCACGCACGATCTTCAATGACAGCGTCATCATCGTCAATAAGGAAACCGCCGTGATCACGATTGATGACAATGAAGAAAAACTGTTCCTAGAACGTTTCTCCTTACCTTTGACGAAGTTATCTTTGTGAATGGTACGTAACCTAAAGAGTTATGTGAACAAATCTTTTGACCCAGGAGCGTCAACGTCGTTCATAAATTGTTATAACTGGTCATCAAAAAAAGTTGATATTATTACAAATATTAATACTATACTTACAAAGACTGAATATATGGAATACATATTGAAATATGTAAGATCCTATTTTAATATCTATGTGAAGGATAATTTCAAACATGAGTTTCGAACGGGCGAAATATTTGGAGCTGAGTTAGGGCGTTATTTATAGAACCTATACTATCAAAAAAATAATTGTTTTGCATTTTTGTAATGTTTACTTACCCACTGTAGTTGCTTTAGCTTCACACGAGGCTTCACCAAATTTGTTGGTTGCCTTGCAGGAGTAAATTCCAGCATCATCCTTCTGAACATCTTCAATGACTAATTCGTAAAATCCCAAATAATCCTTATCTCTAATAATTTGAATTCTATCACCGTTTTCCAGAATTTCCTTTTGATTCTTAAAGCTAAAAATAAAGAGGCATACGAATATTTTGTTATTGAAATATAAGTATACAAACGTAATACATAATATTCCTAAAGTAAATTATATAGATTTGTAATTGTAATTTATATTGATTTTTTGTCTTGAATAAATGTTGACTTCATATTATCTTTTGCACTGTGCTAATAATTTACTCCATTAATTTAAAAAGAAGTAAGAGGTTCTAGTCGGGAGCTCTGGATGAATACACTGAACCCTCTTATTCCAACACCAAATGCAGCGCTCATTTGAAATAACAAAGATAAATTTACAAGAAAAAGCTACCAGGGTTCGAACTCGCAACTGACCGCATTACTTGCTGTCGACACTACTCAACAGCCACACCAGGCAAAAAAAATAGTTTCCCCGGTAGGGCTCGAACTCTCGACAGACCGCACATCTTGCCATTGCCGTTACTCAACAGCCGCACCAATAATTGAGTCTTGTTGGGAAAAAAACGAATTAAAATAGCAGCACAGAACACAATACAATCGCAATTGCACTGCTGTTGATAGAATTCGAAGAAGACGCGCATGAAATGTGTGTGTGTACATGTATACAGAAATTCTTGGAATTTGCGCTTGCTGCCGCTGATACGAGAAAAGTAAAATCACGTTTTCTTTAACAACGTTTGTGTTTCTTAACCGATATTGATGAAATTCTACAGTACATCCTATTGTGCCATAGAATATACGAGTATTCTCAAAAAATCAATTGCATTTAAATTGGTATGCAATACAGGTTGGGTTATTAACTTGATTTATAGCTATGAGCGCTAACCCATACAATGCATAGATACTCCAAACAGCATTTTAATCGAAGCAGGATTTTTCGCAACAAGACCATTTTAGTGTGCCCAGATAGAGTAAGACTGCTGAGAGCGGCAGCCGAACGCCGGCCTCGAAAGCCGAACGTTCAGTATGAAGCCGCATCTCGCTCAGCGCACATCGTCGCTGCGGCTGATGTCTTTTCTTAATATATGTATGCCTGTTTTAAATGCTTACAGCCCAAATACATATGTATGTGTATACGCATTTGCCTCGCCCTCACTCATTGCTTTGCGCACTTGTGTGCATCTCTTTCTCCCTGCATATCTTTTCACAAAACCCCGAGATCTACACACATACATACATACATATGTTTGTGTTGTGTGGATATGCACACAAGTAGATCACGGCGTTTGTCGCGAGCCAGAGGTTTTTCTTCAATTGTGTGCCCTTTGTGCCTGTGATAGCAAAAGGAACACACATTCAAATGCTCTATCATATATTTCTTCACCCAGTCAGGTAAAATGAGAAGAAGCTGATCTATATTTATTAAATAAATAATTGATCATTGACCTAAATAAAATAAATATATGTATTTATTTTCTATTTACTGTAGGGACTTATTTTGCTTAAACTAAAAATTGTTCTAAGTCGTATTTCTGCAAGGGTAATTCATCGTCGGCTTGTCGTCGCCCAAATTTACGCACCCATTGATGAAAATATCTCGTCTCACGACAAACCCTTGATCGGCTCATTCACACGCATTTGTGAGTGTGTGTATGGGTGTGTGTGTAGAGCTCGAAGTTAAGAAATGCCAAAAACTTCAAATTTTGTGAAATTTGCATCGGGCAGGCAGGCAGGCAACCAACACGCACACAAACGCATAAATGCTTCCATCCATATAGAAAAGTGTTCAAGTATGCGTGCTTGGCAGGCCCAAAAAGTGATCATGCACAAATGCCAACGTTCAGGTACCCCTACAACAAGCACGGAAAATAGCAAATTTGCAGATAAACAGGCCAAACCCTTTTATAATATCACACGACTGCTCCGTCGAAAGAGTGTGCGTGTGCACAAGTAGCAAATCGCAAAATTTGAAAATGTTAAATTTTTCGTATTTTTTTTTAGAATTATTCGGCAAGCCGACGATGAATTACCCTTGCAGAAATACGACTTAGATATATATTTATTTTAAGCAAAATAAGCATAATAAATAGAAAATAAATATATTTATTTTATTTAAGTCAATGAATTGTTTATTTAATAAATATAGATCAGATTCTTCTCATTTTACCTGACTGGACGAAGAAATATATGATAGAGCATTTGAATGTGTGTTCCTTTTGCTATCACAGGCACAAAGGGCACACAATTGAAGAAAAACCGCGACAAACGCCGTGATCTACTTGTGTGCATATCCACACAACACAAACATACTTATGTATGTATGTATGTGTGTAGATCTCGGGGTTTTGTGAGAAGATATGCAGGGAGAAAGAGATGCACACAAGTGGGCAAAGCAATGAGTGAGGGCGAGGCAAATGCGTATACACATATGTATTTGGATTGTAAGGATTTAAAACAGGCATACATATATTAAGAAAAGACATCAGCCGCAGCGACGATGTGCGCTGAGCGAGATGCGGCTTCATACTGAACGTTCGGCTTTCGAGGCCGGCGTTCGGCTGCCGCTCTCAGCAGTCTTACTCTATCTGGGCACACTAAAATGGTCTCAGACACCCATGGGGCTCACTCGTTGCGAAAAATCCTGCTTCGATTAAAATGCTGTTTGGAGTATCTATGCATTGTATGGTTAGTGCTATGAGGTAGTAGCGGTGAGGTGGTGATAGGTATAAAATGAAAGATACTTAATATATATATGTATATACTATTGTAGAATAAACATATGTATCACTTTTAGTGACTCTAGCTTTTAATATATACCCAATTTGCTCAAAAACAAGGATGTCGATATCGATTTTTATCGGAGTAAGTTATCGATTATCGGAAACAAACTCGATCTGCGTAGGCACTAGGAGGACCTACAGCTAAAATTTAGGTCTCTAGCTCTTATAGGTTCTGAGATCCCTGCATTCATACATACAGACAGTCGGACGGATGGACGGACAGACCACCGGGCATTGATGCTCATCTAGAATATATATACTTTATGTGGTCGGAGATGCTTCCTTCTGCCTGTTACATACATTTGCGCAAAAACATTGTACCCTTTTTACCCATTTTCAATGGGTTCAGGGTATAATAATAATTATAATAAGCCTTTCATCCAAATATTAAAAGACTTTCCCGTCCTTGCCAGTGGAATATTTTGTGCTACAAATTTTATATTTTACCTTTCCTCCAAATACACGCCCGTAGAAAATTCAAGTCTACCCGTCCCATCTTGATCTCCACTTTAATTTAAAAATATGTTTAAGGTTCATAGAATTAAAAAAAAATGTTAGAATCACTTCTATAAAAAATACTTTTAAAGGGTAAATAAAGATTCAATATTGATATCAACGGTTTCCGCCCATGTTAGTCTTGTGGTGATAATCTTGAAGCCGAAAAATAAGCTTTCGTTTATTAAACCTTTGACCCGGAGTTTCCTTTCAAGAGCGGTAAACTTTGCGAACAAGTAATAAATAAAATATGATTATTATTAAATACTTAATTAGTTCACAATTTTCTTAAATCGCTGAAACACTTATTAGTTTTATTTTTTATTGCGTCTAGAAGATAAGTTTAAAGCAGATCAAGCAGCACTTAAAATTATAACCTTTCATCGCATTTATAATCCAAGGGGCGGATTTTGTGAGAATTATTTTTCACATGGAATCCAAAAACTTTCAGACAACCGTTTTCCGCTAATTTACCACTGTTGGGTGGAATTTCCGAATTCGGTGAAACTAGTATTCATTACGATCTTATGTACATACATATAGACTGGACATGCCGTAGAGGGAAAGTGGGCAAAAAAATATCGAAGACATCTGGTGCAAAATCGCGAGCAAGGGAGTAAGATATACATATGATGTCTTTTTATTCGCTTACAATACAGTAAACCGCTCGGCTTACGCTCTTCAATATGATTTGTGCGATTGAACGGCAACGCTTTCTATTTTTATCTCGCTCGCACTTTTCTCAGTGCTCTCTTATGTTTAGGGATCGTTTGAATGTGTGTGTATGTGTCCGACATGCAAAAATGTGCACAAATTCAATTTTCCCAAATATCGGAGGCATTTCTACCCCTTTGAAGAAACGAGTAATATGAAATCATGAAAGGGTTTACCACGTCGATTCGAAATTCTTGCATTTTAGCTCGTTATCGTTGGTAAGGGTACCTAAGCGTTGGCATGTGTGCATTTACGATTCTTTGGACTTGCTTTTCACGCATACTTGCATATTTTGTATTTGAATAGAAGCATTTATGCGCTTGTGTGCCTGTTGCTTGCCTGCCTGCCTGTCCCCGATGCAAATTTGACGAGATTTTGGTATTGCTGATTTTCGACCTCACACACACACACACACAAATGTGTATGAATAATCATGTGCGCAAACGAAAATTTCATTATTCGCACGCGTCTGACGCGCGCCCTTATTTTATATGATTTTGGGTTTGAATTGATGAATGAATGTTGACCCCTTATTACCTGTAGCAGCCCGTTGGGCCGACTGATCCCTTAAATAATTTTATGACCAGCGGAAATTTGTGTAAAAATGTAAATCTCAAAAATCTTCAAATATACCAAATACAAAAAAGGGGCGATTATGTATCTATTTATAATATTTAAGATTTTATTGACTTATTATATTCAAGTTTTTCAATTCAAACCCAAAATCATAAAAAATAAGCGCGCATAACGTCTCAAATAAATGTTCTTAGGAACCGTTGGAAATTAATTAAATCTCAAAACTTCACCCACCAAATCTTTGACGCCCATTTATACCGAGAAAGAATAAATTTTCTTAAAAGTGTGAAACACCCCCCAATGAATTTAAAGAAAAATCTTGGAAAATGAGTTTGAGGTCGGTTAGCATAAAAGACAAGACACAAGATGAGCTGTTCAAAAGAACATATTACAAGCTTAAGCGAATATTGAGCTATTAACTTCAGGTTATTTCGCGGTCGTAATCGTTCGAATGTCATTTTCGAACTTGATTATTTCAAAAGGACAACTCGGACCGACGGGATTTTCATGGACTACCTGTAATACAGGTAAATATAATGTACCCGTAACAAATTTAGTTGCTGGTTAATTCGGAACTGACTCCAGCAGCTGTCAACGCACAACAGCTGAATGTCTGGTTACGGTGGTATATGCGTCAACTAGTAAAAGCCGGATTTGGTTCTAATAGTTCTAATAATAATAGTGCGATTCCGTGGTCTTCGACCTAGTTGGCAGTGACAACCTATTTTCAGAAATCAGAAGAGCTATGAGAAGGGACTCCCCCAAACTAAGATATTGATCCCACGCTCTGGAACTAGAAATTTGCAAATAAATGACTTAAGACTTCTGGTCATCTACCATAGTAAAATATCCTTTTTACAAAATTCGACCCTCCCGTCATACAGAATGAGTGCTTTATTTTCGGGAAGACTATGCGTTTTCTCTTATATATATATGTATAGAAAGAAACATCGCGGCAAAAAGTTTGTCTCCCCAGCTTTGGTCAGGGCTACGCTCCTCTTCGTAAGGGCGGTCGAGCAATTTTCCGTACAATACATTGAAAATCTCTTTGCATTATTATAATTAGCTCCTTTATTATACCATATGGGCATGGCTAAAATCGAGTCCACCAGCTCCAATCACGAATCTGAGTTAGATTAACATTTTTTAAAAATTGTTTATACCGTGAACCCAATGAAAATGGTTAAAATGGGTATAATGTATTTGTGCAAATGTAAGTATGTATGTATGTATGCAGAAGGAAGCATCTCCGACCACATAAAGTATATATATTCTTGATCAGCATCAATAGCCGAGTCAATCTAGACATGTCCGGCCGTCTGTCCTTCCGTCCGTATGTATGAACGCAAGGATCTCAGAAGCAATTAGAGGTAGAGTCTTGAAATTTAGCTGTAGGTCGATAAAAATCGATTTCGAAATCCTGTTTTTTTTTTTAGCAAAAACCATATAATCATGTATCATATTATACTTACAACTGTACTTTTGGCTTTGGATCGCCTAGAATTTTTATCATGAAACGAAACAGAGTGTTTTCAATCATTTCAGCATCCTTTAAGCTAACCAGAAACGCTGGTGACACATTAGTTTTAGATTCGTCATGGCCAGAGGCTGTTAAAATTAAACTAAGCCTTTACTAAAACAATCATTTATTTTATTAATAAAACTTACCTTGTCCAACAGCAAGCTGAGCTGTCACAGTCGTTGTATCAGAACCTGATTGTGCGCGAACAGTATACGTTCCAGCGTCATTCTCACTAGAAATTTAAAAATGATGTTGTCAATATTTTTGTAAAACAAGGAGCTAGTGTTTAATTATCGGATACCCTGCCCCAGATACGAATTAATAGAACATATATTGCAATATACATACATATGTGTACATAGGGCAACTTTGGCCAAATTCAAGAATTTACTTGGCAGCTTTACGAGGTAGGGGGGTAACTAAAGAGGTTGGCATTTAGCAAACGATTGAAATTAAGCAAATGGTGTTCTGTTCATGATTAATATGCATAACCATATAGTAAAGTTTCGTCGATTTTTTGAAATAAATCGCGTCGGTCATCGAAAAACCGCTTATAATAAAATTCTTCTCTCTTTGCGCCGCACTGCGCATTGCAAATGTCAATCTACCTAGGAACTGCTCAATTTTTATACCGTGAACCCATTTAAAATGGGTAAAAGGGGTATAATGTTTTTGTGCAAAATGTAAATGTATGTAACAGGCAGGAGGAAGTATCTCCGACCCCATAAAGTATATATATTCTTGATCAGCATCAATAGCCAAGTCGATCTAGCCATGTCCGTCTGTATGTCCGTCCGTCCGTCTGTCCGTATGTATGAACGCAATGATCTCAGAACTTATAAGAGCTAGAGACTTGAAATTTTACCTGTAGGTCCTCCGAGTGCCTACGCAGATAGAGTTTGTTTCCGATAATCGATAGCTTACTCCGATATCGACATCTGTTTTCTTTGGCAAATTGGGTAAATAATAAGAGCTAGAGTTACCAAACTTGATATGTTGTTTCTAGAATAGTATATATATATCAAGTATCTTTCATTTTAAAGCTATCGCCACCTCCCCGCTACCACCACAGAGCTATAAATCAAGTTAATAACGCAACTTGTATTGCCAACCAATTTAAGCCACAATTTAAATGCAATTGACTTTTTGAGGATACGTAAATATTCTATGGTACAATTAGATATACTGTAGAAAATTCATTATGATCGGTTTTTGTTTTGTTTTTCGGTATTTTGACTGCGCAAGTGTTTGCGGCGCAAAAGCGAGCTGCAGTTGGTGTTGGAATAAGAGGGTTCAGGATATTCCCTAGTCGGGAGCTCCCGACTAGAACCTCTTACTTGTTATATTAGTAATCGAGTGCAGTTATGAAGTCCCTACTTAACTGGCGCCCAACTCAAAAGTTAAAGCCTGTGATTCGTAACCCGTTTCTATGAGTACATAAAATTAAAAAAACAATAACAACGCTCACCGAATACCAACAAAAATCAACAACGTTGAGTAGACCTCACTCTATTTTAAGGCAATAATTAACAGATTTGGTTTCACATAGGAAAACACATAGTAGAGCAAGAAATGTCAACAGTTCGCCCGGGAAATATGACTCTGCTAAGAAAGAAGACCTTCACGTCTGATCATCCTTCCGCATTGGCATTAGCTCAGAAGTTTGAAGCTAACCACGAGAGATACCTGTTCGCAGGTAATTTTGCACGTTGTGTTGAAGAGAGGGTCCGAAAATCCAAACAAAGACAACAGATCAGGGACAAAAATATAAAAGGGATAAAAAAATAAGCAAAATTACTCATTTTATTAAAAGACAGGAATTTCAACCCAAACAAGATCAAGTCCAGCCTGTGGACGTCGAAAACTCGTCTTATGGTAGAACAGCCTGGGACATGTAAATAAAAGACCAGTCAGCTGTAGCGCAAGGTCTTATGGTAGAACAACCAGGCACAAGTAAATAAAAGACCAAGCAGCTGTAGCGCAAGGTACACAGCAACAAAACATCAGAGAATCAACAATTCAAGCTCGGATGACCAACTAAGAGGACTTTGAATACCAAACGCAAGCTGTTACAGAATTAGTAAGAGTAAGAGGCTCTAGTCGTACTACGCATGGACTAGGAGAACCTACATACCAAATTTCGAGTTCCTAGCTCTTATAGGTTCTGAGATCCTTGCGTTCATACATACGGACAGACAGACGGACATGGCTAGATCGACTCGGCTGTTGTTGCTGATCGAAAATATATATATACTTGATGGCACAAATACGTTATACCGTTTTTACTCATTTTCAAAGGTTATAAAAAGCTACTTAAACACAACAACACTACACTTCCAATCAAATCTATCAACTTACCGCAATCAAGTACTCCCATCTTATGCGGCCATTCGTACCGCAGCCTAATACATTGTATTGCCCAAGGTGGAAATGGTTCAACAATAAAAGTCATCAAACAACGCTTCGTGTGGCCTTGTATGCATAAGGATACAGCTCACTTCGTTAAACACTGCATTCCTTGCCAAAAATCTAAAGTCACTCGCCACTTTCATTCACCACTCCAACAATACACTCTGCCTTCACGCAGATTTGAATACACCAATGTAGACCGAATTGGACCGAATTGAGGCCAGATGCAGTTCCAATCAAGGATATCCAATCAGAAACCGTAGCCACAGTACTCATTAACACATGTATTTCTCGTTTTGGAGTTCCAGCACGCATGACCACGGGCCAAGGCAGACAATTTGGATCCAGGTTATCCAAAGAGCTATCGCGCCTCCTCGGCATTGACCATTTACGAACAACCGCCTACCATCCGCAGGCAAACGGAATCACCGCACGATTAAAGCAGCTATAATGTGGCACTACAGGATCGTCTGGTCATCCGAATTGCCAATGGTTCTCCTCCAAACATCAGAAGCACAGATTGTTTGAGGCACGACTCTTCGTCTTCCTGGAGAATTTTTCAACAACTCCAGCCGATTCAACCGCAAACTGATTTCGCCAAGTATCTAACAGATATCATCAACCACGACTTATCAAAGACTTTCGTCTTCAAGCAATTAGCTAATTCAACTCATGTTTTTCTGCGTAACGACAAGGTACGTAGATCGCCCTACAACGGACCATTTGAAGTTAAATAAAAACAAACCAAATTGTTTAACATACTTGTCAATAGTCATGATACCAAAGTATCAATTGATCGCCTCAAACCTGGAAATACAGCAACAATCAGCGACAACCAATACAAATGCTACACCGCCATTAGGTCAACAACAAGGCACATCTTCACGACACTTCAACAATCCACAAGGCCTCGACTCCCAGTTCTTTTCACAACTTGAAGTTTAGGAGGGGGTACTGCGCCGATCTGGCATAACAAAAATTGATACATTTTAAGTTTTTTATCATTGATAAGTTTGGTTACACTAATTTAGAATTTCACAATATTACGAAAAGTATGTACATCTTCTAGCTCGCACTCTCTAGCCTTCAGCATCTACGAGTCTAAATATTCACTTTTTGCTGTATAATAAATAAAGCAACTAATGCTAAAATTAAAATATTTTACTTGTGTCAATGGAGATAGAATATTGACTTTTAAGTTCCATCTATTTAACCAAAGATGTTAAATATATATGTACTAATGATATGGTTGCCAATGTACTAAGTAACAATTTTCAAAAGAACAAACATGTAAAATGTATTTATGCTTTTAAGGTTTTTGTTAAGAGGGAGTATTGAAATATGCATAATTTTCGGCAACAAGTAAGTATACCATTGTCTGTCGCTTACGAACTATCTAACGAACATATATGTATATAATATAATTAACACGTACAACAGTTTTTCGCGATTTTTGAACTACTTGTGGTGGAAAATCCCAAAACATGCATATCACCGCCATCACATAAGATTAATACTTTAAAAATTTCAACTTCCTATTTCTTACGGTTTTGCCTGTGCGATATAGAGACTAGGGGGTATTATCCGGCCTTGCCCGTGTGCTACAAATTTTAGATATTTCCGTTCCACTAATTACACGCCCCAAAATATAATCAAAGTGCATCATATAAGAAACCAAATGTTGAAATTAGGGGTTTCCGACCTTGTTAGTCTTCACCAAAAAATCTTAGAATCGCAGTTTCCACCAATGAAGCTTGGAATTCGCGATAAATGTGAAACACATCTCAAATCATTTTTGATATATGTCTTGGAAATGAATTTGGGTGCGAAACGTCACCTACCAAATCTTTGACCACCATTTCCACCAAGGACGAATGGATTTTTTTTAAATTTGAGCAAAGATCTTTGAAAATAAGTTTGATCGGCTGGTAAACAAAAAAGTTTCATACAAACGTTTTTCGCGATTTTTCTATAACTGCAGATTGAATTTCCCGAAACCCCATCTTAACTTGCACCTTCATCACATAAGGTAACTACAGTGAAAATTTCAGCTTCCTAGCTCTTACGGTATAGGCTGTGCGTTGATCCCCAGGACTAACAGTTTTATGTTTAGAGATAATCGTCTCTATGCTCATTCAAAATACATATGTGTTTTTGGTAATTTAAAAATCAAATAACAAATAAACTACCTGCAATTTTTGATATCCAAGCGATAAGAATTCATTGGAGCACTTGTTTGGACAATACGATCCGCTAAACGATCGTCCAAGGTCTTGTTATCCTTTAACCATGTAACTAATCCTGGCTGTTCTTTAAACTGAATTTCAAAGTGCGCTGTCTCTCCACCTGTAAGAAAAAATTTGATAAATAAAGAACATATTTTGGATAATATTTTTGTATACTTTTGAAACTTACATTCGACTTGTACACTTTTCAACATTTTGATAATCACAGGTTTCTCAATACAGCGTTGAGGCTGATCGTCAATTAGATGCGATGATGCACGTTTACGGCTGGTTTGACTTTCTGCACGACTGTCAGCTCGACTGGAAGCTAAGAGGGATGAACGTGCTTCAATTCTATCCAGGGTACTACGATCACGTCTTGCACCAGTTGCGTAGCTTACGTGTTTATCGTAAGTACTATCGTAGGAAGTACCCCTAATATCGTCCCTGGACCTACTACTTCCTTTGATGGTAGTTAAATATAATTAATAAAAATATGTTATCATTGTGGTACATATTAATTTAGGATAGACACGTACGGAAAAATTTTGTTAATGGAGATGGGTAAGCAAAGGTCTATTATTTATATATATATATATATATATACCCTAAACAGATTAAAAATGGGTATAAGGGTATAATGTATTTGTGCAAATAACAGGCAGAAAGTATAAAGTGAACATACTCTTGAACAGCATCAATAGCCAAGGCGATCCATGTCTGTCTGTCCGTCCGTCTGCCCACCGAATGTATGAACACAATGAGCTCAGAACCAATAAGAGCTTTCCCCGTTTCCAAGCAATCGATAAAAATTTATATCGTATTTGTGCAAAATGTATATGTATGTCCGTCCGTCTGTCCGTATGTATGAACACTAGGATCTCAGAACCTATAAGAGCTAGAGACTTGAAATAGCTGTAGGTCCTCCTAGTGCCTACGCAGATCGAGTTTGTTTCCGATAATCGATAACTTACTCCGTTTTCAAGCTATCGATAAAAATCAATATCAACATCCTGTTTTTTGAGCAAATTGGGTAAATATTATGAGCTAGATATATATATCAAGTATCTTTCATTTTAAAGCTATCGCCACCTCCCTGCTACCACCTCAAAGAGGGTTCAGGGTATTCCCTAGTCGGGAGCTCCCGACTAGAACCTCTTACTTGTTTAATTCTAAATTACTGTGATTTCATTATCAGGCGCGAAATATAAATGGCAATCCTTCTTTTAGATAAATTTACTCGTATATAAGGTAGATAAAAATAAATATTGCAGCTAATAATATATAACCATCTCAATCCCAAATAGCTTGATCAGTATTAAAAGAATTGAAAAATCCTACCATGCTCGATTCCACATAAATTAGGACAGTCCAAAACAATTCTCTGTATCCTGTTCATGAGAGACACCAAAGTTGGCATGTTGGTTCTCGTATAGTATATACAGATCTATATTTTTTTAAGTCTAGCGCTTTGGTACTATCAGATTTGGGTGCGGACAGACGGTCATAGCTAGATCGACTCTCTATTGATGCTGATCAAGTATATATATTTAAATACTTTATGTGGTCGGAGATGCTTCCTTCTGCCTGTTACTTACATTTACATTTTGCACAAAAACATTATACCCCTTTTACCCATTTTTAATGGGTTCAGGGTATAAAGAGTGTTTCTTCGATACGACTCGAACTCATAACAGACCACACTATTTGCAACTGCCTCTACTCAACAGCCAGAGAAAAAACGGAAAATAGCAGGACAGAAAATTGCAATGCTGTTTATATAATTCAATTAAGAATCGCGCATGAACGCGTGTGTGTACATGTATACAGAAATTCTTGCAATTTGCGCTAGCTGGCGCAAACACGAGGCCATCCAAAACACGTATATATACTTCATATATATATATACTACTAGCGGGTATAGCCCGGCCTTGCCCGTGGCACTTATGTTATACAATCAATGTTTTCAAAAAGCTTTGCAAATTATTTTGAAACTTAGCGGACGGCAAAAAAACTACTTTCATATAAAAGTTTTCCGCCCTTTTACCACTGTTGCAAGTGGAACTTCCCAAATCGCGGAAACACGTATTCATCATATTGTTATGTGGAGCCTTGCAAATAAATTTGATTCAAATCGGACAAAACTTAAAATTTACCAAAAAAAATCTAGAAATGCACTTTCCTCCGAAGCAGTTTAGATTTTACGAAATATGTGAAACACGTCTTAAATGATTTCTTATGTTTGAAGCAAATCGGACTAAACATACAACTTCACCAAAAAAGTCTTAGAATCGCACTTTTCCCGAGGATGCTTTGATTCTGCGAAAAATGTGAAACACGTCTCAAATGATTTTTCATATAGATCCATGGAAATTAATTTGAGCGCGAAACGTCATCCACCAAATCTTTGACCCCCATTTATACCAAGGATGGATGGATTTTCCAAAAAGTGCGAAACACCCCTCAAATGAATTTGAACAAAGAACTTTGAAAATGAGTTTGAGGCCGATCGGATGGTAAACAAAAAAGTTTCATACAACCGTTTTCCGCGGAATTTCCATACTTGCGGGTGAAATTTAGCAAATCGCGGAAACACGTATTTATTAAGTTCTTATGTAGAGCTCTGAAAATGAGTTTGAAGCAAATCGGACACTACTTAAGACTGCACCAAAAAAATCTTTGAATCGCATTACTAGCGAAGGAGTTAAGATTTTACGAAAAATGTAAAACACGTCTCAAATGATTTTTCATATAGATCCTTGAAAATGAATTTGAGGGTGAAACGTCATCCACAATCTTTGACCCCCATTTCTACCAAGGAGGAATAAGTTTTTAGAAAATTGTGAAACACCCCTCAAATGAATTTGAACAAAGAACTTTGAAATTGAGTTTGAGGCCGATCGGATGGTGAACAAAAAAGTTAGCTCTTAAAACCTAGAGATTTGCTCCCAAATTTGATATCGATTTTGGTCGATTACTTGGAAACGGGGCAAGTTATCAAACATCGGTAATAAACTCTGTTTTGATTTGAGTTCCTTGAGTTCATACTTACGGACGGACAGACAGACGGACATGGCTGGATTGACTCGGCTATTGATGCTGATCAAGAATATATGTACTTTATGGGGTCGAAGATGCTTCCATGGTAGACATGTCCACAGGTAGACATACATTTGCACAAAAACATTATGCCCCTATTACTCATTTTTAAAGGGTTCAGGGTATAATATATATATGATTTAAGTGCAAATCGGAGTTGCGTACAGGTTGTCTTCTAGTCGTGTACTGATTACTAGAGCACTGGTTCGAATCGAAACGTTGCATATTAATATTATATAGGAAGCATGGATATATGTATGCATATAAATTCATTTGCTCGCAACAACTAGTTATTAAATGAATTTTGTAGGGATATGCATGTATGTATAATTGAAAATATGTAACCATAATGTTCAGTTTATGTATAATGTCTATAAATATATTTTAGAACGCAAGGCATCTAATCCATATAAACACACATCTTTCCTCGCAAAAAGTTCAGAGAGTGTACATACATCGTATAAATTTGTATAAATTCAGAAATATTTGTATATATGTTGTTTTGTAGTTTTCTGTTATAGATAATTAAATTTTCTAATATATTCCTATTATTTACTTTTTAATCTTTACTCTACTCTTATTTTTTTTAATATTATTAAAAGTCATTGATCGATATACCATATATGTATATGTATAATACCATTTACTTTACTTGCTGATGGTAACTTACTTTCAACACGCCGCTGGGTAGCCAGGGAATACCCAGAATAGTTATCATCCATACTGCAAACACTTTTGTCTCGGATCTCCCAGTCGGCACTTGACTCTCTGAAATCGTGACCAATAGATTCAGTATAATCACCTTCAATCTCAGGCATATTTTCAGCCTCTTCAATAATTTCATATATGGGTTTCCTTTTAATTGGTGGATTAAATATATGTACAAAATCGCGAGCTTTCGCTTTTTTTACTGTGTCTTGCGCATAATTGGTAGAATCTGTTGATTTTAACACAGCGGTTTTAATATTTCGTATTTTTTGTTTTGCGTTACGGAGC
This sequence comes from Drosophila littoralis, assembly GCA_018903485.1. Taxonomy (NCBI): domain Eukaryota; kingdom Metazoa; phylum Arthropoda; class Insecta; order Diptera; family Drosophilidae; genus Drosophila; species Drosophila littoralis. The sequence goes on along the minus strand of JAEIGF010000297.1, from coordinate 11,907,438 downwards.
GATGTGTCTGAGGTTGATACGTCGTAGATACCTTCCAAAAAGTTCTGTGTTTTTTGTTCCAGACTTTCAGTATGGACAAGCACCCGTTTAACGGTTCGCGGCGGTGGAGGAGGCGGTGATGGTGGGCGTGATTTAATAATTAGTATCTCTATCGTGGTTTCATATGAAATAAGCGGAAGCGGTTGAAAAAAGCCAGGCATTCGAACAAAATGAGGAGGAGGTGGTGGGGGCGGACCATGTGCCGAACGTTCGCCCCCATTATTGAATGCAATATTAGCAAGATCATTATTCCATTGCGTTAATGAAGCTGAATCAGTTATATTAGTAAAACTTGAAAGCTCCTGTCGTTGTTTGGAGTTTGTTTGAGTGGTATCACTATCAAAAATAGGTTCACTATATCCAAAGATATCTTGGAGTTCGATTGGATTGTGCTTAGTTGTAATGCAATTGTTATGAGTTTCACTTGGGATGCTAATTGGAATTTGCGAATCTGCCGGGGTATTATACTGGTTCATGTCCTTACCCTCTGATATATTTTGTTGTTGTGTATCAACTTTTAGAGACCTCTCTATCGCACTAAAATTATCTGAATCTTTTCTTTTACCATCACTGAGTTGAATAATGTTTTTATCAAAAACTTCCTGGCGTATTTTATCATCAACTACTGTTGTAGATTCAGTGTGTTGAAAATCTAAGATACACTTTTTAATCTCAGTTGCATTGCCAGTAAGCTTGGTAGAGTTTTTATTAGATTCAAGTTGTTGTATATCAACGTTTTGAGACCTCTCTATCGCACTAAAATTATCTGAATCTTTTCTGTTACCATCACTGAGTTGAATAATGTTTAAATCAAAACCTTCCTGGCGTTTTTTATCATCAACTACTGTTGTAGACTCAGTGTGTTGAATATCTAGGACACACTTTTTAATCTGAGTTGCATTGCCAGTAAGCGTTATAGAGTTTTTATTAGATTCAACCGCTAAAGGACCCTGAAACTCTTCAACATCTAACGCACAATTCTTAATTTCTCTTGCATTAGTTTGATCTTTACTGTCTTTTACAAATGAGCAACTTTCTATGACATACTCAGTGTGAAACTGATCTTTGAATTCAGGTATTTGGACCTTTTGATAACTAATATTTTGTTGGTTCTGTTGGCTTCTAAATAATTCAATAGCTTCCTGCTCAATTTTTTTTAGCTCTTGCTGTTCAAGCTGAAGCCGTTCTTTTGTTTCCTTACTTAAAAAGTAGTTGTCGGCTACATCAGATGGACGTATGCCTAAATTTGGATTACAAGCTTCAACTTTTTGGGGAAGCCGAAGAATTAATTCACTTTCACTAGATATATTTGTAGGATCGACTTTAAGATCATCTGCGTTGTGTTCTTGCAGAGTCACTTCGTGGTCAATATATGACTTAATTTCTTTGTACCAAATTAGATGGTTTTCCTCATTATGAGGCTTAAAAAAAATATTTATACTTGATATTTCGTCTTTAGTTTTTGATGAGAGATAGATTTGCCGTTCCTCTAATATGTTCTTGATATCGCATAAAGGGAGCTTTATTATATTTTGCAAAATGAATATCGACTTTTTTTCTGATATTTTTCGAGCCTTTGTTATTAAAAGTCTTGATTTAAATAAAAAGCAATATCGATCATGTGATTTACCATCCTTATCGGTAACTAAGCAAGACTCATGTAACAATAGCCTGCCCAACTTATAAATGTTACCTCTATATCCCTCAATGCTTGAAATCAATACATTATCATATGCTCTACTTGGCACGCTTAGCATTAGCTCTAAAGCTCTTTCAAGGTCCCTAACATTCTCTTTAAAGCATTCAGATAATTTAATTAGGTCCTGTGGATAAAAATTTAAGCCAGTCAGTATATTAAAAGATTATTAGATAAACATAACAAATAATAAATCGTGTTACAAATACACGTGCATGATAAAAAATAGAATAAATATATAAAACTACAAAAAAAATGTATCCAAACCTTAAACAGGAGCTTATAGTCGTTGATTCTCTGAAGAGGGAGCTTTAAGTGCTCAGAAAGCGATTTATCGTCGTGTAGATTTGCTGAAAGTTCCTGAAATAATAAAATGAAGTACAGGGTATAACAAATGATTAAATAAACAAGTAAGAGTGCTCTCGTTAGCAGTGGCCGACAAGCGGATCCTCGCGTCAAGCTGTCATCACAAACTTTGCAGCTCCATTCATTGTTACCATACCGAACTCCACGGTATCAGCTACAGTATTGAATATATATACATTAAACCGTCAGCTCTCAATTTAGGCAACATAGGCTTTTGCGACCCTAATTGTTTACTTTATTTATGAATACAAAGAAATCTTGAGCGTTAAAAATGTAGAACAAGCCCGCGTCAAACAAAATATTAGGGCGGGAGCGAACAGCGCGGAAGAGGTCACTTAAACTTGCTTCACTTGAAAATTGAAAGTAAGTACCTACTCATAACAGAGTTAATAAGATCCATTGCAATCATTCAAGCTAGCTAATTTGTTGTACAAATGTATATATATACACAACAAGATTAATAAGAACCATTGTATTAAGGCCATCCAACAATTTTTGTATACACCCTTAGTCACACATACTACCAATATGGCTATATTGTAGAGAGTAGACAACTGCATCAAGCTATAACCCTCATTCAATACATCTTTAGTCACACCGAATTTGGGGAGCAAAAAATATATTAAATAAATATATATTAAAGCAAAAATCAGTTATAATATGTCCGACATTTCCGAACCACCCTAAAAACTATCGAATACGGGCACACCACCCCCACACAAACCAGCGATGTTTAATCCCCAAGATCGCTTCGCATCTCTGTGGATTCCAGACGCAATACCATATCTTCCGCCTTACGACAAATATATTAAAACACCTAATAAATTTATTCAAAACGTAAAAGAGATACTTTTATTAATTAAAGAAACAAGCCATACTCCTATTTGAAAATATGCTTAAATACCTTTGTAACAGGAGCCCCTAGGAGCATTTTTGAGACCAAAGTCTCTTAATGAGGCAAATAACAAATCTATTCAGGAAAAACACATATTACCAAGAATACAGACAAAATCTTCAAACCCGCGAACACCGACAGACCAAAAGAAAAAACAAATAGTAATAAACCATTCTCTAAAATTTTTTACAATTGTCAAGACCAAAGAAGGCGCAATAGCTACCGTCGAAACCAAAACTATCAATAAACAAATGACAACTGGACAACTATCACATCAACATATAGACGGGACAGCTAGAGCAAATGTTTGTAGATATTGATTGCTCAGAGAGCCATATGCTTTGTGTGATAAAATGGCAACAGGAAACTTTTTTCGTTTACTCTCTTTGCCTTCTGATTGATTATTCCATAGTAGATAATTCTAGATAAATAAACGAGACTAAAATACCCAATTTCTTATATATACGATGTACTTGACAAATTGAAAGTGCCAAGTATTTCTCTACATTAGATTTAGCTAATGCCCACCAACAATATGAAATGGTTTCACAAAATATGTCAAATCCTGAATTTTCGGCAAAAGGCGGACGCTATGTCATTTAGCTTTAGAATGTCATTTGGGTTAACAAGGACACACTTTCACATAGAATAATGAATAGCATTTTGCAGGATCTAATAGGAAAATTTTGCCTAGAACACCTAGCCGACAAAAATATATGATTCGGTTCAAGAACATATCTAATACCTGAAAACAAAACTAAAACACCAGACGATATTTTCGAAATTATGCAAAATAGTTATTCAGAATACTCATACACAGTAACATTTACAAAGATGTTAGATGCCCAACACAATTAAGAAACCTTTTCGAAACAGACGCTCAAGAAATCCAATTTCGCTGCCAACTTCCTCCAACCATAGAAGCAATGCACATATTACCGCACATCTGAACATAGGGTATTTATTCCAACATGAAAACAAAAGTCGCACAGACATTAATTTTTGTAATACATTAAAATACGACCGAGATAGCCATCCCAGCATACCAAAAAAAAAAAATAAAGCACATAGTAAGCCGTTTTCCCAATAATTGATTAATTTTATAGATTTCTATGGGATAGTACCAAAGTTGTAAATTTAAATTTTGATTACCTCAAAAAAGAGGAACGGAATACTTTTCTAATATTATCAACGATTTTTGCAAGCAGTAGAAAATACAGTTTCATATAACTTTATTTCTACAATGTGCAGGTCAAAAGACTACACTCAACCTTGACAAAAATGCACAGAATTAATATACATATACAAGAATGAGAAGCCCCATATGGATAAAAAGCCAAAAACGACGCTGGACGCTGAAGAAAGCAATATAATATACAACGATATTGAAAGAACAAAATTATATGTATACTCATAATATACAAGTACAAGAAGAATGCAATAATGAAGTAATAATAAAATTCACAGACTTTTTCAAACAGATTAATACCGGATAGCAAAGAATAAACGAATTTATAAAAAACTACTAAAACTACAATAAAACGAGAAAGAAAGGCTATCTTCGGCACGCCGAAGATCTAATACCCTTGCGGACCCAACCTTCTCATAATGCTCATAGTGTTTTGCCGTATCTAAGAAGCACAGGGAAAATAGTTAAAAAGGTAAAATAGAAAATAATTTGGTCAAGATATCTTGATAAACAACAAAAGGTTTTTAATCAAAAACCTAGTTTTCGACCGATTGTTCCTATGGCAGATATATGTATAGTAGTCCGTTGTAAATAAGATTTTGAAAATTGAAGCGAGCATAGTGAATTCCTAAAATGCATTGTTTACATAAAATATCTTGAATGACAAAAAAGTTATCCAAACAACAACTTAATTTTCGACCGATCGTTCCTATGGCAGCTATATGATATAGTGGTCCGATCTTAACAGGATTTTGCATATATATGAGGAGCATAGTAAAACTAATAAACGCCGAATTTGGTCAAGATATCTCGATAAAAAACATTTTTTTTTTCATACAACACCTTAATTTTCGACCGATCGTTCCTATGGCAGCTATATGATATAGTGGTCCGATCTTAATAGGAGCAAAGTAAAACTAATAAATGCCGAGTTTGATTAATATATCTTCAAAAACAAAATGTTTTTCATACAAGATCCTACTTTTCGACCGATCGTTCCAGTGGTTTTCACATATGTGCTGCGTGCAGCAGAAAGAGGGACTTCTGCAGAGTTTCATAAAGATAGCTTTAAAACTGAGAGACTAGTTCGCATAGAAACAGACGGACGGACAGACGGACATGGCTATATGAACTCGGCTGTTGATACTGATTAAGAATATATATATTTTATGGGTTCGGAGATGCCTCTTTCTATGCGTTACACATTTCACGACAAAATTTTAATACCCTCTGCAAGGGTATAAAAAATTTGATTCTTTTAATTTAAATACCGATATTAAATAAGGAAGAATTTCAGATGAATGACATTATACCCATACCGATAAATCAAACACAATTTAAAATATGTTACCAATAGCATAATACAAACACATCTTGTAATAAAATACGAAAGGTAAATATTTGCGATGCCTCAGATATACAAGAAATTGTAAAAAACCCAAAAATGTATAGAAATGATATGTTCAGCACGCCGACGATTTAATACCCTTGAAGATTTATCGCTTTGGCAAATACGTGAGAACTTTTGAGCCCGAGACCTTTCTCATTCATTTTCAACGCACCTACAATAAGCATCGATTCCAATTGTAGCGAAAAAATGTCGATCAAGGGATCCGTTATAACCAAGTACTGTACTGTTAAGATCAATGATTATTATTACGACTACTTTATAATCATGATAGAAGATAGAAAAGCGATAAATATCCCGCTTATAGAAGAAGTTATGATAAACAAAACTACGGAGGAAATCAATATACATAAGCTCCAAGCACAGATTGGTAATTATAAACATATACTCATGAAAATGAAAGAAGACTCAAAGTCGCACCTAATAACGATCTTCTCCCTGATATAATATAATATAATAGTATACTGGAATCGATATAGACAAACGATCTAAGCGCTATGCGAGGCAGCGCCGTTCAGGCCATTTCATCGATGTGGCCTTCACTTCAAACCAGGGCCGAGCCCCATATCTCCGCTAACAAGCTCCAAGATCAGATTCAGTGCCAAGCCGTGCTTAAATGCCAGCTATCTCGCTTCAACCACAGGCTCTTGCTAAAAGTTGGCAACTTAGCGCTTTTCTCAAAGCCTGACAAATCTCCTTCAGACCGATCTCGAAATTCGAAAGATACATTTGCTTAAATAAGCTCTCGAAAGTCAAAATTTACATTGGACGAAGCATTATTGTGACGATCGTTCCGGTGTGTTAATCACCAATTAGTCAGTTACATAAAATAAACAGTTTTATTTAAAGAGAGAATGTGTTCGGTTGTTTATATGTTATAACCACATCATACATTTGATATGTTTATCTCGTGCACTTAAGTATGGGCTGAATGTCGATCCTTATCGAGTTCTTGAAAACAGAAAGCTATCGTTGAATTGGAACTTGATATGCGCGTGCCAAAATTTTAGTCTCTGAAGTCGTCGGTATTATATATATGGACGGACAGAGTTGAAGGTGATTATGAATATATACTTTATAAATTCGGTGATTTTTTCTTTAGCCCGTTACTGTGGATCCCCATACATGAGCAGTTTTCCCAGATTAGATGTACAAGCGCGATATACAGTAATTCTATAATAAAGTTAAGCTCGTTAATCTCCTTAGATCAACATTTGATGAATCTAAATACATTTTTAGCCTAATAAAAATGGAGACTGAAGCACCAGTTCTTTAACTATCAGTATACGTTCCAATTCTATATCTTCCATATAGTTCAAATTATTTTTTTTAGTTGAGTGTGATATAGAGGATCACTGCATATATAAGTATACGATCAATCGACACGACCTACCTTGAAGTACACAGAAACTAACAGAGAACCTGTTCCGAGGTTCTTAAACTGAGGAAGACTTTTTAGATCTTATCCTTGAATAAAAGCAAATCAAAAGAGGCACGAAGTTTTTATCGAATCTTTTCAGTTACACCTCCTAACTGCGCCTTAAATCCTATTATCACGAAAAGTTCGCTACTCAGCGACCTTAACATAATGAAGATTTAAGCTTTTGATTCTGATAATCTCCTCTAGTTCCTTTACAAATAATGCCTCAGCTTCTCAGTAAATTCTCTGTATTTTTGAAAATCTGGCTAACCCTTTCTGAATTTCATATTTTTTAATGCATCCAGTTAGCATTTATAATTCCTCAAGTCACTTCTTAAGCAATAAGCTTCCAACATATTTCTGACTTTCTATAGAATTTCTTTGCAAATGGTATTTTGCACACTTGACAGTTGCGTTTCTGCAGAGCAGCCCAGGATATGCTTGCACATATGGCCTGGGAAAATAGAGTTGACGTTACCATCATCAGCGAGTCATATAAACATAGAAAAGTGGGGCATTAAAGCGTGGACGCTTGAGCTGCAAAATGGAGCTGTGGACAGACAACGTGCCAAATCACCTAACGACTTGCTCGTCAGGCGTTTGGAATACAGCTGCTTCATACCACCAAGCATCCCTCTGGCTCGGTAAGCAGTCATCTTAGCAGGCATCGCTTTAGGCGCGCACGGCAAATCTCCAGTGATAGTCGCCGGCGACTTCAATGCGTAGGCTACGGAATGGAGCAGTAGCAGAACTTTAACAAGAGGAATCGACCTGCTAGACATGCTCGCTCCAATTAATGTCTGTCTAGTGAACACTGGCGCAAAAAGCACCACCAGCAAAGCGGGCCATAGCGACCACTTTTCAGTGATGACGGACACCTCTGACTGTGGAAGCGGAGGCACCAGTAGAATGCTCCAACACACAATATAATAGCTAAACACCATGGACCTAGAAAGACTCTGCCCTAGGGAAGAAGAACTTGGCATAAGAAGGCATGCCAACAGCTTCACTGACGGGGTAGCTGAGACTATGACCTACTCATATGATGCTACGCTTACCAATGTCCGAATGGGAAACCAACACTGACCGTCAGCCTGGTGGAACGAGTAGCTTAATAAACATAAATATGGTTTTTAGGTATGAATGTACAAATATATATATATATATATATATGTGCATGCATATACATACATACATGTGTATATACATAAATACAATAGTGAAAAACTCGCGCAGTTACGTACAAGTAAGAGTGCTCTAGGCGGGAGTGTGCGACCAGGGAATACCCTGAACCTTCTTCTACAAACTCGCGGTACGAAAAAAGCTCACTGTAATTAAAAATTATAAATGTTGTCCCAATTGGACTTGAATCCGTGTCCGACTGCAATAGTTGCCACCATTTCTGCTCGAGAACAACAATTCAATTCCATTTCAACAATTAATTTGCAATGACAAAAATATACTAAATAAATAAATAAACGAAATCATAAACTCAGCACACAATACTATCGCATATGCAATGCTTTTAATAGAATTCAAAAATTACGGTGTGTGTGTGTACATGTTTACAGAAATTATTTAAATTTGCTTTAAGGTCCGTAAACAGGTGGTTATATATAATATATATCATAACCACTAGTTTTCTTTTTGAAAATTTTAGCGGTAAATCCTATAGCGCCATAGAATATTCGAGTATTATCAAATAGACGACAGCTAAAAAATTGTGATCTTAATTAGTGGGTAGCTTCAATTGATTTATAGCTATGGGCGGAGGCTGGCAAAGCTATGGAATCTGGGGTTTTCACCCATGTCTTGATAAGAATCCGTCTGCCGAAAAATAAACTTTATTTCGTTAATCCTTTAACCCTCCTTTTCCAACTAAGAGCGGTGGATTTTGGGAAAAACAACAGGTTAATTTTCACAACAATTTTGAAAAATATTTGATCGCAAACAAAACAGGTGCCTAATTTCGGGTGGAGTTTTCAAAATCGCTGAAAACGTATTCATTTAGTTCTAATGATTTTAAAATAAGATTGAGATACCTGGGACAAACCTTTAAACTTCACCCTTACATTCTTGGAGCCGCATTCCATCGAGGTTTTAGCGTGAAATGTTAAGAAGATCTCATTTGAACTTTCATAAAGATCTTCAGAAATGATTTTGAAGCCGATCGCATAGTAAACACACCACATTTTTGGGAAGAATTTCCAACGCGCTTTGAAAATAAGTTTAACGCTTCCCTCAAAGAATATTTTAACCGCACTTTCCATGTAGGAAAGTCTCAAATGAAATTTCTTACAGATCTTTGCGAAAAAGCTTTCCTTCGAAATGTATTAGAACCCAAAACTTTACCCACCAAATCGTTGGCCCACATTTGCTAAAAAGAATGGAAGGAGAAGAAATATTCCAAAAAATGCGAGACATGCCTGGAATGAATTTGAGTAAAGATGTTTTAAAATGAGATAGACGCCGTTCGGTTGGCAAAAAAAAGTTGCATGCAGCCGGGTGGCGTGCTGATAAACTAAACACCTGTCCCAATTATACTACAAACCAGTTCATTGTGAGATGGAAAACGTTATCATTAGCCCAACAGGGGATCCTAGATTGGTAGTAATCGGTATCACTTTCATTTTTATTTGGGGACTTATACATGTTATATATATATATATATATATATATATATATATATATATATATATATATATATATATATATATATATATACAAAAACAACTTTCTATTTTATAATTGTTTGTTTGGCTGACCTCGAGCCAGTCAAACAAACAATTATTATTTATATATATATATATATATATATATATATATATGTATATATAGGTACTATCTTTATCACGAGCAAAGAGGATAACGTAAGAACAAAAAATGGTTATGATTAAGAGCAACAACACTAATAAGCAATATATACGAAAGTGTATTTTTTGTTGTTTCTACGTCAGAGTTTCTATATTTAAATAAACTTTTTTATTTTCGTTCATAGCTCATAGCATCTGTGCATCATTATTTTTATAAACCGTATATATGCATATATATGTATATGAATATACAACATATAAACAAGCGTGTAGTCAAAATTTATAAAGTTTCTTATGAGCATACATACATGTGTATGTACATTATTCATACTGTTAATATCTTTGACATCCGAGTTCGATCATCAATATATGTAATATCCGCCCTAATATGCCAAGTGTACACATGTATGTATATCGTCATACATGAATATCTATATAAAGATACGTATGTACTATATGTAAGAAATTATATTAATAAACAAGCTCTAATTGATTTAATTTCAATATTACATAACTAGACAAAAAATAAGTGGCGTAAACATATTTTTGTTGAGAACTTTTATGTTTATATACAACTAAATTGATTTTACATCAACCAAATTTTCGAAAATTAGTTTTGGTTTCAACTCTTAAAATAAGTACCAAAGCAAAGTAATATCCACGTGTACAGAACGCGAAACGACGGCAAACACAACTCGAAAGACACTGAAGATTGCAAAAGCTTTAATATAGAGAAATGTCTAATTTTAAAAATAAACTTATACATTCAACATATGCATAGGTACATATGTATTAGAAATATTCTCAACAGCATTGAACATGTGTATGTTTGACCAATAGAAACCAGATAGATATTTATTTACATATTGCAAATAATGCACCTTATGTAGTTTATGAATGTTATATGGATATATTCATACATGTACATACGTTAAGTTCATTCATACAATGGAGAATTCAATTCGATTACAAATAAAAATGTTATTTAAGTAGAGCGATGTGCTCCCTTCAATGCAATATCAAGAACTACTTGAAGCGAAAGAGACTAATAAGCATGAAACATCGGTCTGAGTCCGATGGCGTCTATTATATGGTATATTGCAAAATGGTATCCGAAGGCTCGCACGATGTTCTTGTAAAGAAGTTGAGAAAATATTTAGGTAGACTAACAAGAGTTCCTCAAGAATATCTTTTAGTGATTCATTCATAAGTCTTTGGAATGTTGCTGGGGCATTTTTTATACCAAATGGCCAAAGAGTGTATTCGTATCAATATTTGGCATTGGTAATCTGTCGAACAAATTGACTTGGTTTCAATTGCGATACTCGCTAACTATGCGAAATTGTTTTTTTTACCACTTTCGTCGTCTTTTTCGGGTACTACCCAAATTGGACTACAATAAGCCGAATAACTATATCGCTATATCGTTATTTTTCCAAGCATTTAAAGTAGTTGTAGTTTGTATGTATGAAATAAGCTGCGGATAATTCTATTACAGTAGGATCAGAAAATATTAACACTTTTAAATAAAAATTTTGGTGCCTCTGTAGCGATGCTGGTTGATGAGAGATACTGAGAGTCGCGGACATGCGATTAAAATTATCCGAGTTTTGTTTGCAGACGATCGGTGTAATACCTGTCTTTTACAAAGATTGTTACTTCATTATGAAGGCAGTTTTTCATAGTAATCTGGCTCTGATACCCTAGACATTAATCTCTAGGATGAACAGTTGGAGCACTGTGCAGGAACATTACATTACATTATTACAAAATAATTTTTTATATACGCTAAACAGTTATTGGTTGGGGCTGCAAAATCATTTGTTTGTATTTTGGGGTAAGTAAGTCACTGGGAGTCTTTAAAGGAGCTACTGTATTCTTCAATGCATGTTGCAAAGCCAATAAGTCATTTCACATAGTAAAACATATAGAGTAATAATTTATCAGGTCAGGCATATCCGTTGAAGTTACAAATTGAGGTCTACAAAAGCATACATACAATGGGGTCGAGTCGACTGAAAAGGTAAAAAAATGACAGCCAGGGCAAGGCGACGCAAGTTGCAATTTTGCAAATTTCGGTAAAACAAGAGAAACTTAAGCATACATAGTGTTCAGCATATATAGTACGTAATTTAATTTTTACCTCCACAGGAATTGGGCTTAAAGTTTCTCTCCGACAGTTGAACGAGACGGAAGTGCGTAACAAACAAATCAAAGTGATTTACGATTCAATATCGGTGTGTAATAAACTTTCTGACGCTAAGCGTCACTGTTTAAGTTTTGGGTAAGCTGTTACGGCATTGCCGGCAACAACAATTTGCAAAAAAACTAAAACTATTACAGAAAACAAACAGAAATTATCTTCCCCAAGGGCAATAAAACGCAGCGCAGGCGGCTGCAGCTGCATAGAAGCGAGCGCAAAACGTTTCTTATCTTTTGCGCAGGTGCAACCTAGTGCGTGTGAGACTTGAGACTTCTGGGGACCGTTGCGGTAAATTCTGCAAGTAATAATACTTCTCAGCATGGACACGCATAGCGACTCCAATGACTCACAAATATATAATTTGTCCCAATCGTATATCTCCAAAACGAGAGCTATAGATGATAGAGCATCATCGGCTCAAGCGAAGCGACTAGATAAGCGGTACAAAGCTGTGCTTTGCGAGAGCCAAATCCCCGTTACTCCTTCGGGCTATTTCACGACCACAGCCTCTACTATTACCGCAGTCACTTATGCATTGGCTTCAGCTACTTCTGCGACAGCTTGCAGCTCAGTAGGGCCCAACAATCCGCAAGACGGCAGCAGAAAGCCATCATGCCACCCTAAAACCACCCCATGCGCCGTTGATATGCCCAATACAACTCCTGTCGCACCTGCAATCAACACACAAGGCGGTACTGTGCCTCATATCGCCCCCCCAAGTTCGGAATGGCAAGAAGGCGGCACTGCCAAACGCAAGCGCCCCAGCGCTCCCCGCTCGCCTGACCAAGCCAACAAAAAGGGCAAGACCAAAAGACTATTTAACCAGCAGGCATCAAGGGCACTCCAAGCCAGCCGGTCAAGCGGCGACATCCCATCAACGTCAAAAGATGCTCGTCTAAGGCTTAATAGATTTGCAGCTCTAGACACTGCCGACAACGATGGTGAGGAAAGTCAGGAAGACATCGAAATAGATGCTATGGAGTTAGAAGCCAGCATGCTGGAGGACCTACCACTGCCTGCACCATCTCCACCGCCTTCGAAGTCTTCAAAACCTGGACCCATAATGGTTCCGGGAATAACAGACATCCACAAATTTCAGGCTGCTTTGCACCAAGTCATACCATCTAGCAGCTACTCGACCCGTTCGTCTGGCTCAGGCCTAACCAGACTATACACCAGGGCCGTTCCAACATTCCGCAAAGTAGTTGCCTTCATGGAACAGACCAAATGAAAAAACTACCACTACCAACTGCAGGAAGACAAACCTTTTCGCATTGTCATCAAACAGATGGCGTCCTCTACGGCCCAAGGCTATATTATCAAGGAAATGCAAGATAAAGGACACAATGTAGTAAATATCTATAACCCTAAAGGCAAGGCCACAAATGGCACGGAGCAAAGCAGGCTACATATGTTTTTCCTGGACCTCAAACCGGCCCCCAACAATAAGGAAGCGCTGAAACTAAACCTTCTATGCCGGCAAGGAGTCTTAGTGGAGCGCCCCCGCCGATCTGCTGACGTTGTCCAATGCCACCGCTGCCAGGATTATGGACATTCAAAGAATTACTGTATGAAGAAATTCGTCTGTGGTAGATGTGCTGAAGAGCACCCAACAGGATCTTCTCCTTGCAAAGCACTCCAGGAAGCAGACTTCTTCTGCGCCAACTGCGGCGGAAATCACTCTGTCAATTACAAAGGCTTCAAATGGTACATAGACCGAATCAAGGTACGCAAGCCGGCCCCTAATATCTCGGCTCCCCCCCACAAGGCTCAGAACGCTCAGCAAAATATAAATAAAATTCAATTCATCCCTCCTCCAATGGTAGCTGGCAAATCCGTATCTTTTGCGGACATGCTCAGGTCGTGTAAGCCAGCAAACAGCCAGCGAAGAGACGCCACCCAACGCATACCGGATGAAAAAGCGCACGAAAGGCAGCCCAACAACATTCCCGGAAACCAACCGAACGACGATACTAGCTCGAGAATTGCGGCTCTTGAAGAGGCTATGTTAAGGCTTACCTCAAGAATGGACACTTCATAAAAACTCCGAAACTTAGCACATCCTGATGTCGCTGATTTCCCGCCTTATCCCATCAAAATGAGCCAATTAAGAATCGGATTATGGAACGCGGATGGTCTTAATAGGAAAATCCATGAACTGAGAACTTTTCTTGCCACCCACAACATCGACATTATGCTCCTAACGGAAACGCACATGCGCACATAAACACTAACTGAGGAGATATCACAATTGCTTCTCTCTATCTCCCGCCGACTGTGCCATGGACCAAAGCCAACTTTGAGTTCCTAATAATGAACCTAGGACCAAATTTCATTGCGGGGGGAAGACTGGAATGCGAAACACAGACTATGGGGAAACAACAGAGCCTGTACGACGGTGCAGAATTTGCTCGAAGCCATCATTGACTGCAGATACGATGTCTTGGCAACCGGAGATGCAACATACTCGTACAACTCGCAACGCACTCCAAGCGCAATAGACTACTTTATGTATGGTGGGCTTAGGCAGGATTTACTCTCCATCGAGGCAAAATATGACCCTTCTTCGGACCATCTTCCTCTTTTGGCTACTGTCCACACCAACCCTTTACAGCAACCAAAAAGAAAAAGACTATTGCTGACAAATGGTTATGTTGTAAGATTTCAGGCTGAACTCAATAATTCCATCAACCTCAACATGACTCTGAGCTCCCTGAGGACATCGAAGATGCTATCGATTATTTCTTGGCGAAGATTCGAGCAGCAGCCCAACTTGCAACACATGCAACAAAACCGATCCAGCCATCTTCCTTTCGAGTCTCAATCCACCCGGCGGCAGCCCCACTACTGGCAAAGAGTACGTGCGCACTGGTGACCAAAGGGTAAACCGGATTTACAGAAGGATATCCAACCGGCTCCAGAAAGTCCTTGTGGCCATAAGCAACCAGCAGTTCAACAAAAAACTTATGGACGCAAGCCCAGATGCAAGCACGGGATACAGCCTCTGGCAGCTGACAAAAAATTTAAAAAGACAACCCGTCCGCAAATGCCCCATAAAAAGAGGTGATGGTTCCTGTGCCAGATCGAGCTTGGAACGTGCTGAAACCCTCGCCACGCACTTAGAGGAGCGATTTAAACCATTTGATTCCCCACACTGTCCCCTGGAAGAACATATAGACAGGACCCTTGAAACACCACATCAACCTGGCCTGTCCACTGTCCACGTGCCCCTCAAAGAGGTCGAATCACATATCCAAGCGCTTAAGACAAGAAAAGCCCCTGGATCTGACGAACTGAACAGCAGAACAATAAAGCTGCTCCCCACTAAGGGCATACTCTTCATTGTGCTCATATTCAATACGATGCTTCGAATCGGACACTTTCTAAGGCAATGGAAAAGCGCACTGATCGCCATGATCCCAAAACGTAAAAAATCGCTCACGCAAGTCGAATCTTATCGACCAATTAGCTTGCTTCCGACCCTCTCCAAAATATTCGAAAGAATATTATTGGCCAGAGTGTCGCAGCTGGATTACGTTAAGCGGATCATACCAACGCATCAGTTTGGATTTCGAAGACGACATGGAACACTGGAGCAGCTTCACCGAGTGGTTGAACTCATCCTTGACAGCTTCGAGAACTTCGAGTATTGCGTCGCGGCATTCGTTGACATCAGACAGGCGTTTGACCGAGTGTGGCACAAAGGACTCCTGCTCAAATTAAAAACTTTGCTTCCCCCCTCTCTGTATTATACAGCTTCCTCAAAAGTAGAAAATTTGTTGTGGTATTCGACGGCACGTTCTCAAGAGTCAAGGAAATCCAGGCTGGAGTCCCCCAGGGCAGTATCCTTGCTCCGTGGCTCTACACCGTTTACACAGCCGACATGCCGACGGTGGACCCGACGACACTGGAGCATCCCGAAAGCTTCAACCTCGTCACATTCGCTGACTACACAGCAATCCTCTCCAAAACCAGCTGTGTATACCAAGCCACCGACAAACTGCAAGAATACCTGCACGAATTCGAGACGTAGGCATCTAAGTGGTGAATTGCCGTCAAAAGGCAAAAATCGGTATGCTCCACATTCGCGATCCGCAGAGATACGTCGCCAGGAGTGTTCCTCCAAGGCGGGGTCCACCTTGATCGCAGGCTCACTTGGAGCACACATATAAAAACAGTATGTCATAGCTTACGACAAAAACTAAAAAGTATGACATGGCTCTTAAAGGAAAACAACAAGCTCTCTCTGAGCAACAAGGTGCTGTTGTACAAATCCCTACTGGCACCAGTTTGGCGCTACGCAAGCCAAATCTTCGGCACTGCAGCAAAATCCCATTGGAGAAAAATTAGTGTCTTCCAATCCAAGGTGCTGAGACTAAGTACTGGTACATCCGCAACCGGGACTAGAGACTAGAGACTAGAGACTAGAGACTAGACAAGAGACCTAAAGGTTCCCTTGGTGGTTGACCTCTAACGACAGCAGTCCACTAGCTACATGGCCCGTCTTTCTGGCCACCCCAATATATTGCCAAGAAGGCTCTGCAGAAGAAAGCGACGAAGACATCGCAGGATCCACCGCATCGACGTCCCAAACCGGGTACTTAGATAAGGACAACATAAACCAGAAAATAATTTAAAACTTAATATGTAATGTTAAATATGTTTAATCCATTATTGTAAAGCTAGGTTAAGATGCTTAAGCATAGTATCAACAAATTAGATAATAAAAGAAAGAAAAAAAAAAGGAGCTCCGCGTAGCTATTTGCATCGAAATTTTGCGAAGGAGATGCAGATGCTTGGGAAAATCAGAAAATAATATATACTGTATAGCCGCGAATCACTAAAGTCTTGCCTTTCATGATATTTTTCGGAGCAAATGAAAGAAAATAAAAAGGTTTTTCACTCTGGAAGAAAACCGTGTGTTTGAGCCATCTGACTTTTTCAGTAGGCGTCTCGTTTGCTGCTGCTCAACATTATCGCAGTAAAGGCGTCAGTATAAACCTGGATGCAAAAATTTTTGTTGCCAAATATGGCTTTGTATAAGGCAGTACTGTGGATTAAAATTTAGTAAAATAGTTTACTGTTTTTTTAACCTCTACGCAATAGTAATATCAAAGACGAGCCCGAGTTACAATCTCAGCCGAGTCAGAACTGCTTAGGCAATCACCACTGTATGGGTGACGTTAGCCAAGCCCCTCCGTACTTGACTAAAAATTCCCACACAATATAGAAACACAATGTTGCTACATCAACACAAAAACGCAACATCAGCAATTGGTAAGATGTTGATGTTGCGACAGAGAATCGAAATGGGACACCGTCGACGACATCAGCTTGTCAGCTTGTAGTTTGGATTTAGAATACAAACAAAGCAGTTGCATTATTTATTAAATAACTAACTTGAACACTAAGCTGGAAGGAGTCCGTCATCACAACGAATAATCAGAGCTCCAACACGATGGAAGTCATCACTTATACCATCCACTAGGATTCCAACTGGTAGCTGACGCAGTCGGACTAAGGATATTATGTAAGTTAGAATAAAAATGTGTAAACGAAACAATTATGCTATGGTGGAACAAGTGTGTAAAAAAACATTTTTTTTTTATAGAAAAGAGAAAAATAATAATAAAATATAAACAAAATAACAACAATATAATGAACAAAATATGTTTATGAAAAGAAAAAAAAACCAAAGCATAACCACATTGTGAAAAATTTTAACAGTTGCAATTAAGCTTGTATTTCAGGGGGACTTACAAAAACCAAACGCAACAATAATAAACACAACAAGTAAAACCCTCTTTTCGGGAGTTCCCGACTAGGGGATCCCCGGAACCCTCTTCTACCAACACCAAATGCAGCTCGCGCTACGAGCTTGTTTGCTTTAGCAGTAACAAAAATAAATTAATAAAAAAAAATAATAATAGTTCCCTCAATCGGACAATAACTCGTAACATCCCGCAATACCTTCAACCACCTCTACTCAACAGCCACACCAACAATTGACTCAGAATAAGAAAAAAAACTGATTGAATGGGCAGCAGATAAAACAATACAATCGCAATTGCAATGCTGTTGATACATTTCAATAAAGATATACTTTAGATACTTCTTGGTGCTCGAAGTGAACGGACGTACTCGCGAAATAAAATTAAAAATCGAAATTCAAATGCGCACCCAAACGGCCAAGCGCGGCTTTTGCAATCCCGCACAAAGACGCATCAAGTATTGGGACAATAACGCCAAAAGTTAAAACAAAACTACTTGCTGACAAAGCAATTGGTTTTAGGTGAGCAAGTCGTCTGCGCTGCCCGAAGAAAGGGCCTTACCGCAACTCCACACTCATCCGAGAGCTCATCGACGACCTGCGGAGCCGGGGCCATACCGCTCTTGTGCACGTGGCACAATCCGAACAGCAAAGTCACCAAGAACCCAATGAAAACAATAAAATTACGTTAAATGCGGGCTCAATCATGGCACTGCCGATTGCACATGGCACATGACAACATGCGCCCACTGCGGTAGTAAACATCCTACCAACAATAAAGGCTGCGAGTGGTTCACCGAATACAAAGCGTGCGGGAGCCCCAAAGCCCGCCAAAATAAAAAATCTCCCACCGAATCAAGCGAACCTAAGCCGCAGCAATAAAGTTCATAGGCCTACACCTGTTGACAGCAACCACTGAACAAGTAGAAAGGGAAAGCCCTGCCACCAGAAGAGGACTATCTGCATTCAGCAAAGAGAACAACGCCGCAGTGCTAGCCAGCGAGAAAAAGAGACTGCGCAAGAACATCAACAGCAGACATCTGGAAACGGGGAAGGACTTTCCTCTGCCATCAAGGACATGAGCCGAGTTATCAAGAGGCAGAGGCAGAAATGCACCAGCAGGTTTTGGGTGCGCAACAACAAATCCTTACCTTTTTGACCACGTTGCTACGCAACGTTGCAACGCAATACCGTGGCTGATCAACGCACGCACTGATCTCGGTGTCTTCCAGAGACAGATGAGTGAAAGTATTAACCTCAACACCGAAATCGGTACTGGACTGGATGCTGACGTTGTCCAATGCCACCGCTGCCAGGATTATGGACATTCAAAGAATTACTGTATGAAGAAATTCGTCTGTGGTAGATGTGCTGAAGAGCACCCAACAGGATCTCCTCCTTGCAAAGCAGTCCAGGAAGCAGACTTCTTCTGCGCCAACTGCGGCGGAAATCACTCTGCCAATTACAAAGGCTTCAAATGGTACATAGACCGAATCAAGGTACGCAAGCCGGCCCCTAATATCTCGGCTCCCCCCCACAAGGCTCAGAACGCTCAGCAAAATATAAATAAAATTCAATTCATCATTCCTCCAATGGTAGCTGGCAAATCCGTATCTTTTGCGGACATGCTCAGGTCGTGTAAGCCAGCAAACAGCCAGCGAAGAGACGCCACCCAACGCATACCGGATGAAAAAGCGCACGAAAGGCAGCCCAACAACATTCCCGGAAACCAACCGAACGACGATACTAGCTCGAGAATTGCGGCTCTTGAAGAGGCTATGTTAAGGCTTACCTCAAGAATGGACACTTCATAAAAACTCCGAAACTTAGCACATCCTGATTTCGCTGATTTCGATGTCTTGGCAACCGGAGATGCAACATACTCGTACAACTCGCAACGCACTCCAAGCGCAATAGACTTCTTCATGTATTATGAGGCAAAATATGACCCTTCTTCGGACCATCTTCCTCTTTTGGCTACTGTCCACACCAACCCTTTACAGCAACCAAAAAGAAAAAGACTATTGCTGACAAATGGGGATGTTGTAAGATTTCAGGCTGAACTCAATAATTCCATCAACCTCAACATGACTCTGAGCTCCCTGAGGACATCGAAGATGCTATCGATTATTTCTTAGCGAAGATTCGAGCAGCAGCCTAACTTGCAACACATGCAACAAAACCGATCCAGCCATCTCCCTTTCGAGTCTCAATCCACCCGGCAGCAGCCCCACTACTGGCAAAGAGTACGTGCGCACTGGTGACCAAAGGGTAAACAGGATTTACAGAAGGATATCCAACCGGCTCCAGAAAGTCCTTGTGGCCATAAGCAACCAGCAGTTCAACAAAAAACTTATGGACGCAAGCCCAGATGCAAGCACGGGATACAGCCTCTGGCAGCTGACAAAAAATTTAAAAAGACAACCCGTCCGCAAATGCCCCTTAAAAAGAGGTGATGGTTCCTGTGCCAGATCGAGCTTGCCACGCACTTAGAGGAGCGATTTAAACCATTTGATTCCCCACACTGTCCCCTGGAAGAACATATAGACAGGACCCTTGAAACACCACATCAACCTGGCCTGTCCACTGTCCACGTGCCCCTCAAAGAGGTCGAATCACATATCCAAGCGCTTAAGACAAGAAAAGCCCCTGGATCTGACGAACTGAACAGCAGAACAATAAAGCTGCTCCCCACTAAGGGCATACTCTTCATTGTGCTCATATTCAATACGATGCTTCGAATCGGACACTTTCTAAGGCAATGGAAAAGCGCACTGATAGCCATGATCCCAAAACGTAAAAAATCGCTCACGCAAGTCGAATCTTATCGACCAATTAGCTTGCTTCCGACCCTCTCCAAAATATTCGAAAGAATATTATTGGCCAGAGTGTCGCAGCTGGATTACGTTAAGCGGATCATACCAACGCATCAGTTTGGATTTCGAAGACGACATGGAACACTGGAGCAGCTTCACCGAGTGGTTGAACTCATCCTTGACAGCTTCGAGAACTTCGAGTATTGCGTCGCGGCATTCGTTGACATCAAACAGGCGTTTGACCGAGTGTGGCACAAAGGACTCCTGCTCAAATTAAAAACTTTGCTTCCCCCCTCTCTGTATTATACAGCTTCCTCAAAAGTAGAAAATTTGTTGTGGTATTCGACGGCACGTTCTCAAGAGTCAAGGAAATCCAGGCTGGAGTCCCCCAGGGCAGTATCCTTGCTCCGTGGCTCTACACCGTTTACACAGCCGACATGCCGACGGTGGACCCGACGACACTAAAGCTTCAACCTCGTCACATTTGCTGACTACACAGCAATCCTCTCCAAAACCAGCTGTGTATACCAAGCCACCGACAAACTGCAAGAATACCTGCACGAATTCGAGACGTAGGCATCTAAGTGGCGAATTGCCGTCAAAAGGCAAAAATCGGTATGCTCCACATTCGCGATCCGCAGAGATACGTCGCCAGGAGTGTTCCTCCAAGGCGGGGTCCACCTTGATCGCAGGCTCACTTGGAGCACACATATAAAAACAGTATGTCATAGCTTACGACAAAAACTAAAAAGTATGACATGGATCTTAAAGGAAAACAACAAGCTCTCTCTGAGCAACAAGGTGCTGTTGTACAAATCCCTACTGGCACCAGTTTGGCGCTACGCAAGCCAAATCTTCGGCACTGCAGCAAAATCCCATTGGAGAAAAATTAGTGTCTTCCAATCCAAGGTGCTGAGACTAAGTACTGGGGCCCCCTGGTACATCCGCAACCGGGACTAGAGACTAGAGACTAGAGACTAGAGACTAGAGACTAGAGACTAGAGACTAGAGACTAGAGACTAGAGACTAGAGACTAGAGACTAGAGACTAGAGACTAGAGACTAGAGACTAGAGACTAGAGACTAGAGACTAGAGACTAGAGACTAGAGACTAGAGACTAGAGACTAGAGACTAGAGACTAGAGACTAGAGACTAGAGACTAGAGACTAGAGACTAGAGACTAGAGACTAGAGACTAGAGACTAGAGACTAGAGACTAGAGACTAGAGACTAGAGACTAGAGACTAGAGACTAGAGACTAGAGACTAGAGACTAGAGACTAGAGACTAGAGACTAGAGACTAGAGACTAGAGACTAGAGACTAGAGACTAGAGACTAGAGACTAGAGACTAGAGACTAGAGACTAGAGACTAGACAAGAGACCTAAAGGTTCCCTTGGGGGTTGACCTCTAACGACAGCAGTCCACTAGCTACATCCCAATATATTGCCAAGAAGGCTCTGCAGATGCAGATGCTTGGGAAAATCAGAAAATAATATATACTGTATAGCCGCGAATCACTCAAGTCTTGCCTTTCATGATATTTTTCGGAGCCAATGAAAGAAAATAAAAAGGTTTTTCACTCTGGAAGAAAACCGTGTGTTTGAGCCATCTGACTTTTTCAGTAGGCGTCTCGTTTGCTGCTGCTCAACATTATCGCAGTAAAGGCGTCAGTATAAACCTGGATGCAAAAATTTTTGTTGCCAAATATGGCTTTGTATAAGGCAGTACTGTGGATTAAAATTTAGTAAAATAGTTTACTGTTTTTTTAACCTCTACGCAATAGTAATATCAAAGACGAGCCCGAGTTACAATCTCAGCCGAGTCAGAACTGCTTAGGCAATCACCACTGTATGGGTGACGTTAGCCAAGCCCCTCCATACTTGACTAAAAATTCCCACACAATATAGAAACACAATGTTGCTACATCAACACAAAAACGCAACATCAGCAATTGGTAAGATGTTGATGTTGCGACAGAGAATCGAAATGGGACACCGTCGACGACATCAGCTTGTCAGCTTGTAGTTTGGATTTAGAATAGAAACAAAGCAGTTGCATTATTTATTAAATAACTAACTTGAACACTAAGCTGGAAGGAGTCCGTCATCACAACGAATAATCAGAGCTCCAACACGATGGAAGTCATCACTTATACCATCCACTAGGATTCCAACTGGTAGCTGACGCAGTCGGACTAAGGATATTATGTAAGTTAGAATAAAAATGTGTAAACGAAACAATTATGCTATGGTGGAACAAGTGTGTAAAAAAACATTTTTTTTTATAGAAAAGAGAAAAATAATAATAAAATATAAACAAAATAACAACAATATAATGAACAAAATATGTTTATGAAAAGAAAAAAAAACCAAAGCATAACCACATTGTGAAAAATTTTAACAGTTGCAATTAAGCTTGTATTTCAGGGGGACTTACAAAAACCAAACGCAACAATAATAAACACAACAAGTAAAACCCTCTTTTCGGGAGTTCCCGACTAGGGGATCCCCGGAACCCTCTTCTACCAACACCAAATGCAGCTCGCGCTACGAGCTTGTTTGCTTTAGCAGTAACAAAAATAAATTAATAAAAAAAATAATAATAGTTCCCTCAATCGGACAATAACTCGTAACATCCCGCAATACCTTCAACCACCTCTACTCAACAGCCACACCAACAATTGACTCAGAATAAGAAAAAAAACTGATTGAATGGGCAGCAGATAAAACAATACAATCGCAATTGCAATGCTGTTGATACATTTCAATAAAGATATACTTTAGATACTTCTTGGTGCTCGAAGTGAACGGACGTACTCGCGAAATAAAATTAAAAATCGAAATTCAAATGCGCACCCAAACGGCCAAGCGCGGCTTTTGCAATCCCGCACAAAGACGCATCAAGTATTGGGACAATAACGCCAAAAGTTAAAACAAAACTACTTGCTGACAAAGCAATTGGTTTTAGGTGAGCAAGTCGTCTGCGCTGCCCGAAGAAAGGGCCTTACCGCAACTCCACACTCATCCGAGAGCTCATCGACGACCTGCGGAGCCAGGGCCATACCGCTCTTGTGCACGTGGCACAATCCGAACAGCAAAGTCACCAAGAACCCAATGAAAACAATAAAATTACGTTAAATGCGGGCTCAATCATGGCACTGCCGATTGCACATGGCACATGACAACATGCGCCCACTGCGGTAGTAAACATCCTACCAACAATAAAGGCTGCGAGTGGTTCACCGAATACAAAGCGTGCGGGAGCCCCAAAGCCCGCCAAAATAAAAAATCTCCCACCGAACCAAGCGAACCTAAGCCGCAGCAATAAAGTTCATAGGCCTACACCTGTTGACAGCAACCACTGAACAAGTAGAAAGGGAAAGCCCTGCCACCAGAAGAGGACTATCTGCATTCAGCAAAGAGAACAACGCCGCAGTGCTAGCCAGCGAGAAAAAGAGACTGCGCAAGAACATCAACAGCAGACATCTGGAAACGGGGAAGGACTTTCCTCTGCCATCAAGGACATGAGCCGAGTTATCAAGAGGCAGAGGCAGAAATGCACCAGCAGGTTTTGGGTGCGCAACAACAAATCCTTACCTTTTTGACCACGTTGCTATCTAAATGAAAACACCTGGAGAGCAGGGCCACAGTGGTCAACGCAATAACTAATAACTAATAATAAATAATAACAACTGATCTCGGTGTCTTCCAGAGACAGATGAGTGAAAGTATTAACCTCAACACCGAAGTCGGTACTGGACTGGATGTAGAGGACGCCATTAAGCTGCTCAACGCAAAGATTCACGCAGCAGAAGCCGAAGCCAGCCCCCCACCAGTTGCCGGGCGGCTAGATAGTGCTCAGGATCAAGAGGCGTTGCAGATGCAGGTTACAGACGACCCTGGGGAACCGTTCCCCTTCATCGCCACAATGGAAAATACTGCCTTACTGACGAAGAGCAAGCTGGTACCTTCGGCAGCCATCTGAAGGAACGGGGCACACCTTTCGATTTGGCCTCCCCAGAAGAGCTCGATGAGACTACCCGAGCGTTGGAGATTCCGCTTCAGATATCACCACCTATCGGCCCCATCCGCGTGATTAACGTCGTCAAAGCCCTTCCCAGGGCTAAAGCACCGGGCCATGATGGAATATGACACACCACTCTGATGGCCCTGCCAATGCACGCACTCCTTTTTATAACGTTGATCTTCAACGCCATATTAAGGACGTAACACTCCCCTGCCCAGTGGAAGTTAGCGAGGATCCATATGATCGATAGGTCAGTCCTTCCTTGTCGAAGGTCTGTGAAAGACTGACTGTCGCCCGACTTGCTGGGCTTATGGATCAAATGAACATTCTTCCTGATCCAATTTGGGTTCAGGGGTGGGCAGTACGCTATTTAACAGGTTCACAGAGTGATTAACCTTATTCCTAAGGCAAACGACAACAAAGACTATTGCTATGGAGTCCCACTGTGAGTACGAAGCTACTGACGGGGCACAGGAATACATCCACTTGCTTGAGAGCTGGGCACGCAGGTGGAACATCCGGCTCAATGCCTCGAAGTGCCAGGCTGTCAACTATACTACTACTGACACGTGGCAAGGCTCCAGCAGTCTGGATAAATGGCAGCGCCCTTCACCCTGGCATAAGCGCCAAGTATCTTGGAATTGTACTGGATAAGAGCCTTACCTTTGGGGCGCACAACGACGGTCTTTTCAAGCAGTGCCGCTTTAAGATAGCCAAGGCCAACTGGCTACTAAGCCCCAACAGCCCATTGCGACTGAAAACGGGCAGTATTCAACGTCGTGGTGGCGCCAACTTGGAGATACGGTATCCAGGTTTTGGGCATTGCATCTCGGACAAATCGAAGACGGATTCAGACACTCCAAAACTTATCCTTGCGCCGAATGACCGGTGCTGACTGGTACGTCAGAAATTCCTTGCACAGAGACATCAAAATGGAGACTATAGACAACCAAGTCGAAGCATTCGCCAACTGGTACAACAAACGCTTGTAGTAATGCAGCCTTATTCAAAGAAGACGCCTTTGACGCTTGTCCACGATAAAGCCTGAGGACCCAACCAGGCTTGGATCACCTAAGTCAACTGTGGTGTAATAAAGATGTATGCTATTTTTGATCCAATACAATAAACATTTATAAAAAAAATAATAATAATAATAAAAAGAGCAAAGAGTCCAAGATGACTACCTTGAGGAAAACCATAACTAACGTGAACCTGTTGAGAGGCATTCAGCCACAGCATTCCTTTGGATCCTACCTTTTAAATAAAATTAAATCCAATGCAAAAGAAACGCAGGAGAGCCTAAACGGTCAAGTTTGCGGAGTAAAAGATCATGGTGCACAAGGTCAAACGCCCTACTGAAGTCAGTGTAAATGACATCAGTATACATTTTAGAAAGGAATGCTTAATTTACCAAGGAAGTAAATTGAAGCAGGTTGATCGTAGCTCATGACGGTTGTGAACATAGAATAAAAGTTCTGTGTAACCACCACTGAACGTAGGCAACTTTATTGAGGGTACTGCCAGCGATGCTTTACCTCCATCTGTCTGCGCGGGCAGCATATATTCGTCGCGAAATATATGTACGATCCCAGGTTTCGGTATAACGCAAATGTTCAGCGTTAACGTGGTTTCGTTATAAATGTTTATTATTGATTGTTGAATTAACTTAAAAGAACATGAATGCGGCTTAGATGTAGTTTTAAACTTTAAAGAGTTACAAAATTATCCGTGCGTGCGATGCTTAAGAGTTATTGGTATCGACTACGTGTTTGACGTTGTTTATCATATCCTACATTCGGCTGTCCTGACGGACAACTCGCCTCGGATTGGAAGCCATGGTTTCATAAACTCTGCCACTGTCAACGTATTACACGGGCCTTCTGTATCTGCCATTTTCTCTACCTCATACCTTCCGTGATTATTTACCTTCACAACTTTATACGGTCCGAGATACTTTGCCTTAAGTTTTAAGCCTGTCCCGTATTGTGTGCGCTTTATAGCTACCATGTCATTAACTTGATATTGTCTATATGGTTTTCTCTTAGAGTCGAAAGCCTTCTTATTTTCTTCCTGTATTTTCCTAATATTTTCACGAGCTTCCTCTCTACATTTTTCACGTTCCCCGTCGAGCTCTGTAATTAACGACTGCTTCACTAATTCTCTCGCTACTTATACGCATGTCCATTCCAGTTAATATCTTGAAAGGTGAGACTTAAGTGCTTCGCGGCTCCACGCTATTTATGGTTTGCTGAACTTTACTCAAGTACCACAATTTTGTGCATGCGTTCTACCTGCCCATTACCACGCGGAACTCCAGTTGCAATCATTAAATGTTGAATATTTCGCTTTTCACAATATTCACTAAATAAATGGTACGTGAATGCAGCGCCTCTATCTGAAACTATTCGTAAATGATTACCAAAGTTTGTAGCCTGTACTTCTTCAATTTCGAAATTAAATACGATCGCTTGTTAAGTCCTGTGTCTTTTTTGCAGAAAAATGACCTTGTTTGTGCGCTATCAATATAATCTCATTTTCCATTTGGGCTGGTACTACAATGAGCTCTCTGTATGGGTCCTTAAATAAAACTTGATTTTCTATGAAATAGTCTTCATATGCTCTCTCTTTAACAAGACTCCGTATAGCTTTCACCCATTCGTCCGCTAATTGCGCTTCTCTTAACCGGTGTACGATAATGTCGGTAAGCATATAACAGGAAACACGGCTTAAGGCATCAACGTGCCTCATCTTTGAACCTGATCGATGTTCTATTATATAATCGTAGTCCTACAAGAACATTGCTCAGCGGTTTAGTCTTACGACTCAAGGACTGGACTGGATGATAGAAACCATCTTCAAAACTCTTTTGCAACATAACTGCCCCTTAGCCGTATCTCGACTCATCTGTATGTATTTCTGTCTCTAAATCCGGACTATATAATTGTAAAACAGGTTTGCTGGTCAAAGCTACCTTTAACTGCTCAAATGCAACCTGTTGTTGATCAGTGAATTCAAACTTGGAGTAGCCTCTGATCTTGCGGCTTCCCATCAATTTTAACGTTGTTGTCGACGATTCGACGAATAAACTGCGTTCCGTTTTTAGTGACCTGCATGTCAATATGTTGAAGAGTGGTTCTTCCTAAAATTGTTTCAAACCGAATGTCCTCATCTTGAATAACGTCTGCATTTCAATCATGTCAATGGTGACGGGTATGGGAATGCTTCCGAAAGTTAGAACTTGGCTTTCCCCGATACCTGTTAGACACTTTGCAAGGCCACTAACTCATAAACTTCCCTCTTACAAGGATTCTCCTTTCTTCGTTTGTCGCTTCTGAAAATTTTTTAAATTCTATGAATCTCTGCCGTGGACAATTTTATTGTAAATTCTTCAAGAAGTGCGGCTTTTAAAGACTCGCAGTCTCTAACTTCTCGCAAACTTCGAACAAATTATTTTGTAGCCCCAGTTAACAACTGTTTAGCATAAAAAAAAAGTTGTAGTCTGCTCTACTGCACTGTTATCGCACATTACTCTAACTCTTCAACCCATTGATTAATGTCTAGACTATCAGAGCCTGAGAATTGTGAAACACTACCTTCTACATCTTTTAACGTAAACCACGATCTGTTTTCAGTTCGTTCTTCATTTGGTGCAACATTCATGCAAAATGCAAATGCATACGTTTATCTGATAATATCGATATAGCTTTTATGTGTTAACTCAGATAAATCGAACAGCAACCGCTTCTGCTAACGTCGACTTTCTGCACACGCAAAACTTAATTGGCTGCCTCTCGTTGCTTTTCCGCGCTGTCGCCTATCGAACGCTGCTCCCGTCTCTAACACGAATTTACTTTGCTTAACTCACCACACCACGATGCATAAGAGTCTTGCCTTCGTCTTTTTGTGCCGTTTTCGCTGCCTGTTCGTTGCTACTGCGCGTTGCTTCTGCTATCGCTGAATTTCACAACACCATGAAATTCTGCACTGAGCTCGCTGCGTCTTCGCACTCGCTGCCTCCGACGTTGCCTCTGCTGTCACCGAATTTCACAATACCATGAAATTCTGTACTGAGCTTGCTGCGTCTTCGCACTCGCTGCCTCCGACGTTGCCTGTGCTGTCACCGAATTTCACAATCCCATGAAATTCTGCACTGAGCTCGCTGCGTCTTCGCACTCGCTGCCTCTGACGTTGCCTTCTGCGTTTTCCGCGCACGTCTCCTTCAGTCGCAACTTCGCAATTTACATCAGCGTCAAACTTTACCATCGCCAACACACGTATATGCAATTTATACCTATATAACACAGCCCTGCATACGTTCTTTACTTGTCTATTCAATCAAAAATTCCGGTTGAGCCCCCAATTTGTACGATCCCACGTTTCAGGATAACGCAAATGTTCAGCGTTAACGTTGTTTCATTATAAATGTTTATTATGTATTGTTGAATTAGCTTAAAAGAACATGAATGCGGCTTAGATGTAGTTTTAAACTTTAAAGAGTTACAAAATTTTCCGTGCGTGCGATGCTAATGAGTTATTGGTATCGACTGGCTCTAATTCGTTTACATTCTGTAAACGTTCGAGCGGCCTCTGCTAATTTACAGACGACACGATCAGAACCGACAGCCACTAGGTGTTTGACGTTGATTATCATACCCTACATGTATATAAACCGCATAAAACGAAATGTCAGGTGGTGATCTTTTAAGATTATTGCTTTAATGTAAAGCAAATAATCTTACAACAAAAAATCACGTCGGGGTCACCAAAATGTTGCGCTATTGAGCTTTTTCAATAGCTTTCACAAATAGAAATAATTAACTTTATTTTATTTCTTGGGTTCCAATTTGTTTGTATGTTTATTATAACTTCAGAGAAGCAGGTAGACCCGAATTGGTCTGTGCATATATTTTAAGTTTTAGAATTTAACAAAACGAATATAAGGGCAAGGGCACCCGAATTGGTACGTGCCGATTACAGCGACAATTGATTTTTTATAATTTTAAGTAATGCAAGTGGCCGATGTGCACAAAATGCACCAAGCGAAGTAAATGCCTTCGCATAAGTAAATGCTAGGGCAATAAAATGATCGTTACAGCGAAGATCTCCAGATTAATGTAAATATAATCTTAAGAGCGAAGTTTAAGCAATTGCTTCGCAGAGCAAGTGTTTTAAGATTAGATTAAGATGCTGCTCTTATCAGTCGCTCCAGCTGATTTTAGCTGCGTAGCCAAACAGACAGTTTTTTAATGCCCCTGTAATTTTCTGTATCAGACTTTCCACCTTTCCTGTGGAGAGGATGATATAAGATTCCTTCCAAAGAGAAGGAAAGCCAGAAGATTCAAGGGACAGACTAAAAATCTTTAGCAACTAGGAATATTGTCAGGCCGAGGAGAGTAAGAAGATTTTAAAGATTTTATAGCAGAAAGGCGAGAGAGGATTGGGAAATAATAGGAGAAGGTATATAGCTAGAGGAAATAATATTATAAGGGTTAAAATTCCTAGATGGTAAGTAGTTTTTTATTATTACGGCCTAATGAAAAAAAAAACGAGAAGAAGCATAAAGTATGTATTAAAGAGTATAGTAAAGTATTCCTAAAACATTTAATTCTTGCTAAAAGCAAAACAGTTCGAAGCCATAAGCCAGTGGCTTACAGATCGATTGTAAAGCCTATAATTCCAGAGCATCAAGAGTTGCACTCGGAATATAGAATATTTGATATTTCGGACATATACAGGCTATAAACAGCAACAATAATTAGACTGCGCTCTAAGAATGTAAGCTGATACATATCATAATCCTAATGTTATCATCCTGTCTGAGAGTTGCCTTCCGAATGTGGCCTGATGGCAAATATATCATGCTTATCAGGTTTAACGTTGATGGTTCGAGAAATATATTATACTGATTTGGCTGTGAATCAAACATACAAATTTTCCATTCGACGAACTGTTATGGACAGGGGTTCATACTAGGGGATTTCTAGTTCAATTTGCTGAATAAGTTCACTCGTTCATTTTCTGCACGTGAACTAAATCGGTCATTTAGTTCACTCGTTCATTTATTCAGTCGGTCATGAACGATGAATTCTGCTCAGCTATTAGTCGGTCACGAACTATTCGCTTAGTTCAGTTATGCACTCGATCATGAACGATTCGTTTTGCTTAGCTATTCAATTACACGCGAACAATATTTTGTGTTTAGTTATTTTTCATGTTTCAGTTGTAAAAAATATGTTATACCTTTTACATATTATAATGTACCATTGATAATAGATACTTACAAGTTGGAGGTTAACACTCAACAAATAAATACTGAACTTTAAGTCCCGCCATCTCATTTATTTATTAAAAACTGAACATCTCAAAAGAATGTATCGTTCATAAACGGGTGAACTGCTGAATGAAATACATCGTTCATGAACGAGTTGCTAGACGGAATGTATAGTTCATGACCGACTGACCGAATACGGAGTGTATCGTTCATGACCGACTGAAAGAGTACGGAATACATCGTTCATGACCGACTGAATAGCTGAACGAGTGAACTAAATGACCGATTTAGTTCACTAATCACTGAATAAGTTCAGTAGTTCATTAAAATTGACCTGTTCAATCGAAACTTGGTCTGAACTAAACGACACAACTCTAGTTCATACACAGATCTTTTTTTGATGTGCTAACAAAAACTGAAGCTGTGTGTGGATGCTGGTCTGCAGTATGCCCATTTCCTGATTAGTTAGCACCTTGAGGAGATTCATGTGCTTTCAAATTGGGTGATAGTGGAGTGCCCCAATTGGATACGTTTTTCCAGAGCTGTTACAAAAATCACTTTTGCAGTTCAGCCAAGTGAATCAAACGACAATTGTTTCAATGTAGGGGAAACATTTTCGTGTTTTGATCAGTTCTGGGTTCTATCTTTTAACTTGTTGGTGATTTTGCAATCGTCATTGGGAAGCCAGGTAACATCTAAGGTACATGCACTTGTGGCATCACCACGGCAGCAGATTCTAACGCGAAGCACTCACCTGACCTCTCCTAGGGAGGCACCTGATATTCTAAAGTCGAAGCTTAACAGGTACTGGCCTAGACTCCATCAGCTCCGAAGGGACACCTGCCCTGACCTGTCCACAATGCAACAAATTTGTGGTCCCACTATCATACCTGTGGTGTCCCTGACACCATAGAATCATGTTTTGATGATAAATCTTTTATTCAGACTTAAATACATGCCCGAAGTTCAGCGGAGTCAAAATGTAAGTATGTCTTTCCACCTCACAAGTACACCTGTAATTAGGTGTTCCACCTGAAATATTTAAAAGCATATGTTGTATAGCATTCTGTGGAAAACATTTCACTGTAAAAGGGCACGAAATCAAAAAGAATATATGATATCAATTTTATTTAGCGATGTTTCTTGGCTTTTAAGTTTTGTGAAATCGACGGGAAGAGACGAGGAACAATAAAGACAGTTAAATCTACGGAACGGGAATTGTGTCCACCGATCCCTATTTACGGTCTCCAAATGAGGGAAATCAGAGCAGGTACTCAGAAGGAGTGCCACAACCCAGGGGTAGGCGTGCGTTGGATCTAACAGCGGCGCAAGGAGGAGCTGTTGGCCATCGCCTAGGAGTTCGGGCTAGAAAAGCAAGGACGCGTGGAAGAGCTGCGTAGGCTCTGAGATCTGGGCTCGGCTTGCCGAGCTGGAGTCTCAGTACGCGAAAACGTTGGAACCGCTATCCTGGGGAGCCTCACCTGATGTGGGCGGACGACCGCGCCAAAAATCGGAGTTTGATCTTGGAGGCTCACGATTGTACGGGCGTTCGCAAACGCTTGTTCCTAGCTTGGCCGTAAGGGGGGTGGGAAAGGCTTAGGATTCCGAGGAAAAGGACGATCGCCGAGCAACCGTGACCAACGTAGAGGTAGGGCGGAACCCTGCCGAGCCTGTTAGGGCCGCTGGCAAACGTTCCGGAGCAAGTACGGAAGTGGGGCATGCGGTATGATGGCCGATATGACCCCCTCGGGTTCCTAGAGGACCTAGAGGAGCGCGCCATCACTTACGGTATTGCCCTTGATCGATTGCCTCGGGTTATAAGCGAAGTGTTCTGCGACAGGGCCGCTCGATGGTTCTTGAGTAGTGGTCTTAGGGATGTACCATGGTCAGTGTTTAGGAGGGGTTTCCTGGAGTTCTTCCTGCCTCCACGCTACTTCGAAAGGCTTGAGGATGAAATCCGGTCCCGCAGGCAACGCGTGGGGGAGGAGTTCAAGGAGTACCTGATAGAGCTGAGAGACCTGATGCATCATGCCAGATATGGAACGGCACAGGAGTTGCACCGAATCTACGAAAATGCCGCCCCGAATACAAGCTCTACGTGCGACGTCAAGATTTCTCCTCCTTGTCTCAGCTGACGCAGATGGCTGTGGAGTATGAGACGGTCATGAGGCAGAGGGAAGAACGTTACGGAAGTCAAGTGGCCATGAGTTCGAGTAGCGCAGAGTGGGTGAGGTCGGTACAGCCCACGGGGGGACACATCAACCCGTTCCGGTCTACTCCCAGCAGGCCCGGAGGGACCATTATGGATGGAAGAGTCAGTGGCCCCTGCGGAAGTTGCCTATCAGATGAGAGCAGAGCATGTCGGAGGTGCGCACAGGAGGGGCACTTTGCCAGGGAGTGTCCCAACGCACACTTTGTGTTCTGCTGGGTGTGTGGGAGTCGGGGCAGAAGTTGCAAGGATTGTTCCCGCCGCATGGAGGCGGGAAACGGGCAACGGCGTCGCCCAGGTCAGGATCGGGTCGTCGCCGGCACACAAGGAACTTGGCAATAGGACACTCGCTGAAGGTGGATGGTGGCCGAATCTTCGCTACAGTGGAGCTCGCAGTTTCACGAGTGAGGACTGCATTGTGGTTAGACGTTGGCCTAGCGGGGAAGGTGATCAGGATGTCGATGCTCATCATGTCCTCGATGTCAGACACCTTCATCCTGGGAATCGATTTCTTGGGAACAATGGGCACCACAATGCGCTGCGGCAAGGCAGAACTGGTTTAGAGACAGTGACGGCACCAGTCGCAAGGCCTGGGGAGAGAAAAGAGCCGAAAGAAGGCCTCACGCGTCAGAAAGCGGCAATCAATGGAAAAAGGATTCGAGCGAGGAGCACTATCAAGACATCCCCTAGAGACGTGTCAGCAAGCAGTGGTGGCCGGGTCACCCTGCATACGTGTCGCGAGTATGCGTGCTAGAATCGCCGAAGAGCCAGCCAAGTTCCCGGACTACATAGAAGACAATGGGCAACTATATAGGCATTTGGGCCACCGGACGGATGACGAGGACTACATTCCCTGGAAGCTATGTGTGGCTAGTGGTCAGCGACAGAGGGTATTGCTAGAATGCCATAATGCTCCCACGGCCGGGCATCAAGGCGTAAGGAAAACAGTATCCAGGTTGGCACAGAGGTACTACTGGATGGGTATGTTCCGCGATGCCACCAAGTACGTGAAGTGCTGCGAAGTCTGCCAGAAGTTCAAGAGCAAACAACTCAAAACGGCTGGTCGCATGCTGACGAGACAGGTAGCAGAGCCGACGGCAGTACTCTGCGTGGATTTCGTCGGGCCCCTTACACGGTTGAACCATGGCAAAACAATGTTCCATGATGCCTTTTCGAAGTGTGTGGAACTGGTCCCTCTCAGGAGGGCCACGGCGGCACACCTGCAGATCGCATCCCGAGAGAGGATTCTGAGTAGGTTCGGGGTACCCAGGAAGTTCGTGTGCGACAACGGGGTACAGTTTACGAGTCGTAGTTTCAAGTCGTTCCTGGAGTCCCTGGGTGTAGAACTCCAGTATACCGCCCCGTACTGGCCGCAAGAGAATTCTACCGAGAGAACCAACCAGACCGTGAAGACCATGATAGCGCAGTTTATAGAGGACCATCAGAGTTCGTGGAATGAGCTTTTGCCCGAGATATCGCTAGCGGTCAATAAAAGTGCAGGGCAGAGAGCCACAGTTGCCTGCCGCTCTATATGATCAGGTGACTCCGTGGTCTGCAACCAGTGCGTTCGACCCTAGGACAAAGGCGGATAGGGTGACGGAAACCTGCGGAGACGAGAGTGGCGGCCTTCGTTGGACTCGATGGTCTTGTTGCGGCAGCACCAACTGTCCAACGCCACTGAGGGCTTCACTGCGAAATTGGCACCCAAGTTCGATGGCCCCTATCGGGTCACCAAGTTCGTGTCACCTAACATTGTGCGCCTAGTGAGGCCAGGCGGACGGAAAAAGAGGGTGGCCAATATCTCGCAGCTGAAGCCGTTTTACCAAGAGATGACTGATGACGAGGCAGAGGAACCAGGACCCTTAGACGCCCACGAGCAGGCGGAGAGTGCGAGCGACACCCGTCGCCCAACTTAACCATTGTGCTAAATTTAGTTTAGTAGTCACAAATGAATAGCGTAATCAGAATAGGCTTAGTATAATGTGAGCTGCACTTAAGGCAGGGAATGACATAAGCAACGCATAAGTAATAAGTTAGTCAAGGAAGTTGTCGTCATGAATGCCGCCGGGAAAGCGAAGGTACCGTCGTCGAAGTTAGGGGGGAGCGCATGGTTCGCTAGCGAGCGTGCCGGCATTTTTGCGGTGACTATGAAAACGAGTAGACGTGTGTCGAAGAGGACAAAAGAGGCAAACATAACCCTAAACGGCGAACCTCAGGGTGAGTCGACGTGTGACGAAAAGGTAGTGCGAGCAACGAAACGCTAGGTGTGCAGCGGAGCGCTAGGCCTACAAGACAGTGTGGCAGAGTTTTAGAGAAGCAAATATAGTAGGGTAATGATTAATAAACAAGTGAATAAAGTGAATGTAATGAGATCAACGAAGGAAATCGCTAATTCTTGTATTCACGGGGGATCATATTTGTTCTAACATCGGGAATAGTCGATGTTTAACCATAACCTAGAGTAGGAGAATGTGGTGCGAGGCTACGGCCCGGTAGTGTAGTTGGTACGTGGCCACGGCCCGGGAGTGCAGTTGGTGCGAGGCTACGGCCCGATAGTGTAGTTGGTGCGAGGCCACAGCCCGGTAGTGCAGTTGGTGCGAGGCTACGGCCCGATAGTGAAGTTGGTGCGAGGCCACAGCCCGGTAGTGTAGTTGGTGCGTGGCCACGGCCCGTTAGAGTAGGTGGTACTAGGCCGCGGCCCGGTAGAGTGGGAGTTGTGGATATAGCGCGAGGTTCGGTTTGATCGGGACATTCACACAAATTAGCCTAGTCCCTGCGCAGATCGAGTTTGTTTCCGATGATCAATAACTTACTCCGTTTCCAAGCAATAGATAAGTTGGTATTTTTTGAGCAAATTGGGTAAATATTAAGAGCTAGAGTCACCAAACTTAATATGTTTATTCCATAATAGTATATATATATCAAGTATTTATACCCTGAACCCATTAAAAATGGGTAAAAGGGGTATTATGTTTTTGTGCAAAATCCAAATGTATGTAACAGGCAGAAGGAAGCATCTCCGACCCCATAAAGTATTTATATTCTTGATCAGCATTAATAGCCGAGTCGATCTAGCCATGTCCGCCTGTCTGTCCGTCCGTCCGTCCGTCCGTCCGTATGTATGAACGCAAGGATCTCAGAACCTATAAGAGCTAGAGACTTTAGATAGAGTTTTTAGATGTAGGTGCTCCTAGTGCCTGCGCAGATCGAGTTTGTTTCCGATAAACGATAACTTGCCCCGTTTCCAAGTAATCGATAAATATGTATATCGAAATCCCGATTTTTAAGCAATTTTGGTAAATAATAAGAGCTAGAGTCACCAAACTTGACATGTAGCTTCTAGAAAAGTATATATATATCGATTATCTTTCATTTTATACCTATCGCCACCTCCCCGCTACTCTCTATCTATAAGCGCGCGCTGCATTTGGTGTTGGAACATGAGGGTTCAGGGTATCCCCTAGTCGGGAGCTCCCGACTAGAACCTCTTACTTGTTTTCATTTTATATTTATCGCCACCTTCCCTCTACCACCGCAGAGCTATTAATAACCCAACTTGTATTGCCCACCAATTTGAACCATAATTTAAATGAAATTTACTTTCTCAGAATACACAAATATTCTATGGTACAATAAGATATACTATAGAAAATTTTATTAAGATCGGTTAAGAAACACACAGAAATTATGTGGATTGACTGCATACGTGTTTGCGGCAGCTAGCGCAAATTCCAAGAATTTCTGTATACATGTACACACACACATTCATGCGCGTCTGCTTCGAATTCAATCAACAGCATTGCAATTGCGATTGTTTTCTGTGCTGCTATTTTAATTCGTTTTTTTTCAATAATACTCAATTGGTGGGCCTGTTGAATAAAGGCAGTGGCAAGTGGTGCGGTCTGTAGCCAGTTCGAGCCCCATCGGGGAAAGTATTTTTATTTTTTGGTTGGTGTGAATAGAGTCGGCAGCAAGTAATGTGGTCAGTTGCGAGTCCGAACCCTGCCAATGAAACTTTGATTTTTAAATTTATCTTTATAACTTCAAACGAGCGCGTAGCGAGAGCTGCATTTGGTGTTGGAATAACAGGGTTCAGGGTATTCCCTAGTCGGTACTTCCGACTAGAACCTCTTACTTGTTATTTTATACTTAAGGTTCCTATTTTTAACCCTTTTTGAATGATTAGGTCACATATGACACCATAACTATACCGAATAAATGACAAATTTAAGGAAACCAAAAAAAATACTAAAAAACGATAAAGCTTTTGTTTATTTAAATATATAATGAAATAATTTGATGAATACAAGGCTGTAAGCCCATAACATTGTCTTTCAAACTGTGACTTACGAAAATGACGATTTGTGCATATTGTGTGGGTAATTATTGTGTCGATCTTCCCATAGTCTAATAGCTTTAGTGGCTATAATTCGATTTTCTTCTTTCTTTGGTCCAAGGAAAAGATGTAGGGACTCTAAACTGACATACGTGTTCTTGAACAAAATATAGTCGAAAATGGAAGTCCCTCCCATCGAAAAATACTATAATACTTTTTAAATTTGTTAAATAAAATTCTTTTCCCTCATATGTTTTTTGGAATTTATATTAAAGGAAAAAACATGAAGTAGCTTACCTGGAAAAAGTTTTGGCTTTCTACATTGCTTGAAAGAAATTCTTGAGCAAGTGGCTCATTTCGGCAATAAACCACATGCTTATCAAAATCACGCTCGAGTCTTAAAAATGTTTTTGCTATCATTTCAGGTTGGTGCCTATAATTTTTAAGGCCTTCTTTCAGAACCCTGAAATAAAATGGAAATTACACCATCATTTGGTAGAAAATTTTACCTTTGTATCATACATATTGTGAAATTCCGCAATTTGCATAATGTTACAAAAGATAATATCTTTATTGTCCCGTATAGACCTTGGAGTAGTAGGCTTATCAATGGATTTTATATACTTATCGACTACATATTGTAAATCTCTTGAGAATTCCTCTTCAGTTTCAATGAGCTCCCCAACGATGGTTCTAAAAATATTTAAAAAAAAGTTAAATTTGTTAAATAATATTATTGTCTAATTTATATTATGTGTCAATGCTATGAATGTGTCTAAGGACGGAATGACGGTCATGGCTATTTCGACTCGGCTATTGATGCTGATCAAAAATGTATATAAATTATGAATTATATACGGTAGTCCCGCGTAGTATCTAATGTCAATGTGTGTAACTCGTTGTTGTGCAACGTTACGAGGCGAATCCCGCGTTGTTAAATGTTATGCGTGGATTAGGTTGCGAAGTTTACTGACTTCTATTGCTGGCCTTGGGCTCAGACAATAATAAAAGATATAGTTTTACGGCGAGTGCCGGAGCAAGTATTTTATTGTAGCGACTTATGCTACGCGCTGTTCATATCAAACTAAAAACTAGGGGACAAGCAAATTATACAAATACCCTAAGCCTCAATGCATCACGCCATCAAAGCATGGTCGGCAAGCCGACTCAGCATTCCATGCAGTGTCAGCTTACCGCTGCTGGCCGTTCTTAGCGCAGAGCGCTGAACTCAGTTCTGGCGCGTCAGCATTGTTAATACGAAGCTACTTAGTTGCTAGGGCAATATATTTATGCTTAGTTGTTAACTACCCCCCCCTCAGGATGATGGCCGTCCTCGGGCATGTCGTATTTGTCAATCGCCTTCTGCATCTGCATGGAGGCTCGTCTTTTCCTTAGCACCAGAAAAAGGAAGAATGAGCCAATTAGTCCGACATTCAGGACCGCACCAATCGCGAACCAGAATTTAGGCGAGCCAGCCGCAACTACCTCCTCCTTGAAATCTTGAATTGATAGCAAGTTGTTGATGTTCATACGATGCAGGAGTGGTATGCTTAGTGCCGGGTCATGTCCGATGATGTTTAGGAGCGGTGACCTCACGATGCCAGGCTGCTTGCTTAGTGATTTGCGCAGGTTTACAAATTCTGTGCCATTGATAGTTGCAGACCGTTCGAAAGTTATCAGGAAGGTTCCTGAGACGGTTACCTCTGCGTCATCATCTGTTCGGACGCGCGCTGTCGCTTCGTTGATAACCACGACGCCGTCATCTACAGGCATTATCGCTTTCAGGTGGCTAGGTTGAGTGTGGCAGTTGCCGATGTTTCCCGCGTGAAGGGAGCTAGCACAGGTTTCGCGCCGTGCTCGTTCGCAGAAGGTGTTATGCGTAGTTACGGTGCATCCAGTAACTGCAAAGGTATCCTTTTCGCATTCCGCCAACGTGTCTTCGTCGAGTCGCAGAATGGTTTGTTGGTGTGAAACGGGGTAGACGGAGACCTTTTGGCACCTAAACTCAACTTTAGGGTAGGCTATTAATATGTGGATAATATTCTCGGACTGAAGGACCTTGATCTTAGAAGCTTCTATTAAGCTAACTATTGGGGTATCTTGTTCGATAAGTGATTTTAGATCGGTATGATCAAGGATTGTAGGATTTACTATGCTTGCTTTTGCCAACGTTATGGTGAGTACTAAATTTTGAATTTCTGTGTTCAGTATTCTATTTCTTGCCAACAGGGTCTCGAATAAATGAGGAGTGTCAACCAAATCGCCTTTGCGGGCACTGATAATTTTATTGATAGTGTCCGTTAGTCTGTTTATTTGTTTTTGAGTTTCTGAGTTTATTAGTATCTGTTTGGAGTTAGCCTCCACCAACTGCGTCTCTGTAACGCGGATCCTTAGGAAATCTGAAGCATCAGGGGTG
This sequence comes from Drosophila littoralis, assembly GCA_018903485.1. NCBI lineage: Eukaryota > Metazoa > Arthropoda > Insecta > Diptera > Drosophilidae > Drosophila > Drosophila littoralis. The sequence continues at coordinate 11,867,564 of JAEIGF010000297.1, read as the reverse complement.
CCAGCAACAACCTTCAAGGCAGTGCCTAAGAAATCGAGGCTTCGTGCAAATCTGTGATGCACTTGAAGAACGGACAACAATGTTCTAAGGTGATCTGTATCTACGTCTAGTAGTTTGCGCATATGCGACTGTGGAAAGGAATCGGACAGTCTTTCCGTCTCGTCTACCATACTAACAAATTCGGAAATGTTACTTGAGTGCCTCAAGTAGCTACGTTGATCGAACACCAGTACTTCCCCGTCTAAGACCGGAATGTAGTTGGCATGCGAGAAGTCGGTGATCCGAGCATTTACCGCTGCTAGTGCCACAAGCAAAGTGAGTGCAAACCTGAAATGGACGAACAATATAAGACGGTGTTTAAACTCTGAGTTGGCTTACTAGCTAATTGTGGAGGAAAACTTATTTCAGGTTGTCCTTATGGACCACCCTCCCCTTAATGAGGACAGACGTTCCCAGGTCTGCTTCGACCTTTTGTTCTGAGCATAAGGGAGTTAACTTGTTCCCTAGCCTCTTGTTGTTCTTCTGAAACACCTTTTCTCCTACCTCGAAAACGCGGTTTTGCCTGGATGCATTGCACCTTTTGATATTGTCTTGCTGTGCCTTAATTAGCCTGTTTTTGACGTTCCCGCGACGATCAGAAGCTGCTGCATGAACGACCTCAATTGGTTTCTCGAGGGTTACTGAGTGCAAACTTTTGTTGTACTCTATCGTAGCCTTTAAGATTAATTCTGTAGTGTCGCTGATTTTCTTGTCTAACTTGAGGCATCTCGCAATTTCGGTCAGGTTGCTATGAAAGCGCTCCACCTGGCCGTTTGAGGTGCTGTGAAGCGGAGCCGCATTCACAATGCAAATGTCGTAGGCGTTTCGGAGCATCGAAGTGATGGTCTCGGAATTGAAGGCCGCCTCGTTATCGCAATAAATTGTCTTGGTTGCGGGAAAAAGGTTAACAATTTGCAGTAGAGGGCTTGTGACATCGATTATCGTTCTGGATAATATCGGTTGGACGACTGCAAATTTTGAGAATTTGTCTATGCAGGTCAAGAACTGTTTCTTGTCTGTCGAGAAAATGTCAATATGCAACATTTCGCCAGTATAACTTGGTATAGGCGTTTCCCCGAGTTCTTGTTTCTTCGGGTGCCTATCGTATTTGGCTTTAGTGCAGACCCTGCAGTTTGCAACCACTTCTTTGGCCAGACTGGCCATATTGGGAAAATAATAGTCCCGAAGTACTTGTTTAATGTTTTCCTGAGCTGCTCTGTGCGCTCGATTGTGCTCGGCAGTGATGATTTCTAACTGCTCGTTTTTGTCCGTTATATCTTGCACAAGATTTTTGCAATGCCAGAATTGGGTAGCAGGGAAATACAAAATCAGGTCGTGTTGGAAACTTGCCAACGTGGGAAGATCGCAATGTATTGCATTAACGACTCCAGAATTCACAACTTCTTTGAGGGTTTTGAGAATTGTGCTCTTGTCAGTGTAACTGATCAAGTGGCGTGTTTTGCTGCGAAACAGCAACAAGTTTCGCTTTAGCGGAAAACGCGATTCCTCTAGGACAATCTGGTTCCTAAAGCAATTCAAAGGTTTGTCTGTTGTCTCGACCGTGTAGGTCAGGGAAAGTTCGCTGTGAACGGTTGCAGCGTCCGAACGGGGCCCATCTTGCAAAGCATTAATGTTTTGCCTTGAAAGGGCATCCGCCACCAGATTCTCTTTGCCCGGTTTATAAAACATTTTGGCATTGTGCTGGTCAATGTAAGATTTCCATCTTTTAATCTTGGAATTCGTGTTCTTGTCCGACACAGCGAACGTGAGCGGCTGGTGGTCCGTGAAAATGTTAATTTCCCTAGAACCGTACAGAAAGTTCTGCAATCTGCCTAAAGCCCACACAATGGCCAGCAATTCTCTTTCGTTAGTGGCATAGTTTTGTTCGGCCTGTTTTAAGGCGCGAGAAATCATTGTTATTGGCCTATTGCCTTGGGAAAGAACCGCGCCAATTCCACTGGCCGAAGCATCAGTGGTTAAATCGAACGGTTTCTGGAAGTCTGGATACATTAACATGACATCTTCTGATGCCAAAATACTCCGCAGACGGTGAAATGCATCGCGTTGAACTTCATTAAATTCAACAGGGATTTTCTTTGATACGTGCCTACTAACTGAACCATTTTCCCCTTTAAGTATGTCCGATATCGGACGCGCTATAGCGGCAAAGTCCTTAATAAAGACCCTATAGTAGTTGGCTAACCCCAAGAAGGACCTAACGCTGTAGACATTCTTTGGTTCAGGGAATTCCTGAATGGCTTTAACTTTTTTGGGGTCGGATGTTGCTCCGTCTTTGGTTACAATGAAACCCAGGAATTCGATACTTTCCTTGAAGAAACGAGTCTTTTCGGGGCCTACACGCATGTTTGCGTCGATTAGACATTTTAACACAATGTTAATGTGTTGAAGGTGCTCCGTTTCGTTTTTAGAAAAAATTATGACGTCGTCTACATAGACAAAGCAAATCTTTCCTATATGTTCCCTCAGGATATCGTCTATTGCCCTTTGGAATATGCTGCTTGCATTGCGCAGGCCGAATGGTAGGCGACAGAACTCGTACTTGCCGCTGCTTACTGAAAATGAAGTCTTTTCGCGGTCATGCTCCGCAAGGTAAATTTGATGGTACCCCGACTTTAGGTCGAGGGTAGTGAAGTATTTCGCCTTTCCTAGATTTGCTAAGATCATGGGGATGCTCGGCATGGGGTAGCGGTCCGGTATGGTTTTTTCGTTCAGTTTCCTGAAGTCGATTACCAACCTTTTTTTTGGGTTACCGTATGAGTCAGTGCCTTTTTTATCAACCACCCATGTTGGGCTGTTGTAAGGCGATCTGGAGGGCCTGATTATGCCATCGTCCAGTAATTGTTTGACTTCTTTGTTTATGAAGTCAGAAACACCCATGAGACTCGGGTATCTTGAATACACAGGCTCGTTGTCTACTGTTCGGATTGTAGCGGTAACAGCAGTATTAAAAGGGAGAGCTTCGTCTGCATTTGAGAAGGCTCTTTTGTTTCTGAGTATCATGTCCCTGAACTCTTTCTTTACGGAAGGGGGGACTACGATGTCGTTGACATCGGTGAAGTTCACATCAGCACATTGATAGTACTGGAGTTTTTCGGATGTACTCTGGTATTCCAGAGTGTTTTTTGCCAAGTTCAATTTGACTCCGGCTTGTGTTAGCAAGTCGAAGCCTATGATGGCGTCGAAAGAACTTAGGGTATCGAGGAGAAAAAACGGGGAGGTATGTTGGAAAATATTCATCAAGCATTTGCGCTTGATTTCGGTAGACCCGTGGATCGAGTTTACCGAGAATGACTTGGCGACCGGCGTTATGGTCTTTAGCTCTGTTAAGGGCTTCACATAATTTTTTGCCGCGCCAGTGTCAATCAACATCTTCAGAGTTCTCCCAGCCAACCGTCGTTCAATGTACGGAAGCCGGGAGTGTTCCCTAAAAAATTAATCGAGTCGTCACCAGGTGCGTACTCGTTCTCACTCTCTAGTTCTTCAACTGCCTCTTTGGCCGCCTTCTCGAATTCTGTTACGGCTTCTTTGGAATCTGATTGTACGACATTGTTAACGCGTTGTCGTCTTTGACCTGTTGAACGGTCTGACGAATTCTTGCGTTTTGGTGCGTTGGACTCATTAGCCTGACGCTTGCTGTAGTCGGTTTTTTGTTTAAATCTGGAGGAAGAGTCAACTTCCATGGGCTGTGGAGCCTCAGTTTGATTGTCTTTAGGGGCCTGGGGCTGGGGACCGCCCTTTTGGCGTTTCATAAAATGGGGATTTCTCTCCTGATTTTGCTCATCTTTGTTAAATCTGGTTTGTTTGCCTTGGGCACGGTTTTTGTTACTTTCAGCAATTTGCGCTCGGTCTTGCAAGGCTTTAGCGAAAGAGTTCGCGAACATGCTTCTCTCAATGCTAGCTTCTGCCTCTCTGGCAAGGGCCAGAGCGGATGGTAGATCTTTTGGTTGTGCAGGGAACACAACCGCTCTCAACGGCTTCCTAAGACCGGAGATAAAGGCGTGCAAGGCGTCGTCTCTGACCTCCCGGTTGAGCAAATCCGCGCCTTCTTGGTCGTGAGACATTACAATTTTGTTAGTTACGAGCGTGAGTTTCTTTTCGACGTCATCGTAGTATTGCATCAGGGACATTTCGCCCTGCGTAACTAACTCCAAACATTGTCTCAGCAAGCGCAAGGATGTTTTGTCCGAGTATGTGCAATCTAGCCTAGCTAGTACTGCATCGAAATTTAGGACAGTGTTGTGAGACACTAGTAAGGCTCCAGCTGGGCCTTTGATTTTGTTCCTAATGATCGCTACCGCTTGGTAGTGTGCAGTGCTCTTTGGATAGTTCTTGAATTGTTCGTACGCGTAGATGGCTGCTTGCCTCCACGCTACATACTCATCCTGTACGCCGGAGAAATCCGGCACAGATTTAATAATGTCTAAGGGAATATCGCATTTGGCGTTAGGATCGACGGATATTTTCTCGTATGTGACGATTTGCGGCGCCTCCACCTGCAAACTCTGTACTTGTGAAGCTAAAGCGGTTATTTGTGCTTGAAACTGATTTTGTTGTTGCGCTAAAGCTTGCCTGATGGCACCCTCAATGAGATTCTGAACTTGAGCCGGCTCCATTTTTTCAGTTACAACGGTATCTGCAGGAGTAGGATCTACTGAGCAATTGATTTCCCCCTCCCAGCTATCGTCCCTATTATATTCGACTTTTATCTCCCTATAATTCCAACTCATTGGCTTATGGTTGGCACTTTTCAAAACTTAGGCCGATCGAGAAAGATCGGCAGGTAACGCTGTTGGCAATAGTGGAAACTGGTGAATCTTGGGGTATGCAATATTTATTATAAAAAATTGTTAGGGGTATGCAGCAAAAAATATAATGCTGCCGAAAGTATGCAATAATTATTCGTTTAAGGTATGCAATGCTTTATTGACAAGGAACGCTGGTAAAAGTATGCAACAGTTTTTAGTGAAAGTATGAAACAATTTTTATAAAAGTATGCAATGATTTAAAGGAATGAAATGCTGGCAGAAGAGAGCAGCAATATTTACTTTACTTTACAATTTTTTTTTCCTTTTTTTTTTTTTTTTTTTTTTTAAAAATCACACGTATCGGTACGTGGCGTTCGTGAATAATTTCTTCAAACTGAAATCACTTATGAACTTACATGGTATGGGTTCCTATTTATTGGTTGGGCGCCAATTATGAATTATATACGGTAGTCCCGCGTAGTATCTAATGTCAATGTGTGTAACTCGTTGTTGTGCAACGTTACGAGGCGAATCCCGCGTTGTCAAATGTTATGCGTGGATTAGGTTGCGAAGTTTACTGACTTCTATTGCTGGCCTTGGGCTCAGACAATAATAAAAGATATAGTTTTACGGCGAGTGCCGGAGCAAGTATTTTATTGTAGCGACTTATGCTACGCGCTGTTCATATCAAACTAAAAACTAGGGGACAAGCAAATTATACAAATACCCTAAGCCTCAATGCATCACGCCATCAAAGCATGGTCGGCAAGCCGACTCAGCATTCCATGCAGTGTCAGCTTACCGCTGCTGGCCGTTCTTAGCGCAGAGCGCTGAACTCAGTTCTGGCGCGTCAGCATTGTTAATACGAAGCTACTTAGTTGCTAGGGCAATATATTTATGCTTAGTTGTTAACTTATACCCTATAGGGTCGAAGATGTCTCCTTCTATGCGTTACACATTTAGAGACAAAATTAAAATACCCTCTGCAATGGTATAAATAGGATACAATGGTTATTTGGTTATTTATACATGTAAAAATAGAGGGAAGCATCCATAAAGTATATATATACTTGGTCAGCATCAATATGTTCGTCTATCTGTCCTAATATATGAACGCATCGGATCAGAAGCTAGAGGTCCTTACACATAACTTTGCGCAATTCCCAGCATTCAATAAAATTGAATTAGAAATCCTGATTTTTGTGCATAGCTAACATAGGCTAAGATTTATGCTGATTATTTATCTTTCCTTTAATATCCTGAAAATGAGTAAAAAGGGTATAATCTTTTTGTGCAAAAAGTAAATGTATGTAACCAGCAGAAGGAAGCATCTCCGACCCCATATAAAATATATATTCTTGATCAGCATCAATAGCCGAGTCGATCTAGCCACGTCCGTATGTCTGTCTGTCCGTCCGTCCGTCCGTCCTTATGTATGAACGCAAGGATCTCAGAACCTATAAGAGCTAGAGACTTGAAATTTTAGCTATAGGTTTTCCTAGTGCCTGCGCAGATCGAGTTTGTTTCGTATAATCGATAACTTACTTCGTTTCTAAGTAATCGATAATTCGATATCGACATCCTGCTTTGTTAAAAAATTGGGTGTATAATAAGAACTAGAATCACCAAAAGTGATATGTTTATTCTAGAATAATATATATATATCAAGTATCTTTAATTTTATACCTATCGCCACCTCCCCACTACCATCGCTGAGCTATAAATCAATTTAATAACCCAACTCGTATTGTCCAACAACTACAACTACAATTTTAATGCAATTAATTTTTTGAGAATACAGAAATATTCCATGGTACAATAAGATATACTGTAGAAATTTTCATTAAGATCGGTTAAGAAACACGTGTTGCATGTACTGACACACACATTCATGCGCGTCTGCTTCGAATTATATCAACAGCTTTGCAATTGCGATTGTATTGTTTTCTGTGCTGTTATTTTAAGTCGTTTTTTTCTCAACAGGACTTAAATATGGGTGTGGCTGTTGAGAAGAGGCGGTGGCATGTGGTGTGGTATGTCGCGAGTTCGAGCCCTATCGAAGAACCCATTTTTTTTTTTGGCTGGTGTGGCTGTTTAGTAGAGACGGCGGAAAATAGTGCGGTTAGTTGCGAGCTCGAACCCTGCCAAGGGAACTTTTTCTTTTGAATTTATCTTTATTACTACAAACGAGCGCCTCTGTATTTCAGGCAAAGAGTAATTCATATTGCCTTTTCGCCTTTTCTTTGATTAAATGAATAAGCACATTACATTACACTCTTCGCAAAATCCTCCCGTCTTGGAATCTAATGAATACTGTTTCAGCGACTCTGAAATACTGCTTATGCTTCAATGCAACCGAAGAGTTTTGAAAAATATATCCATATATTATATTTTTCGTACAAAAATGTCCAATAACCTAAGAGAAAGAGAAACATTGCCGCAGCAAGCAGAGTGTAAGCATGTAGTCAGGGTATATTCCAGTCGGTCACTCACAAATAGAACATCTTCACTTACTTTTACGATAAGCTATTGTTTATTTGAATCTGTGGAAAAATACCTTTGTCATCGACTCCCTTCGTAGACTTTCTAGAATCAAATTCTCACACAAGAACTTAATTTATAACTGATCGTATCTATACCAGCTATTAAAAATATTGTCTATATCAGTGCAACCATTTGATACATATCGATGACTCGATATCTGAATACAACAGCTTATAACTAAAGCTGTATATTAATATTTCGAATAAACTTCGAAACGGAACAGACATGTTTTTCTCAACGCCAGCCTTTGTCTGTGCGTTGATTGGTATGTGTCCTCTCAACCTAAACTATATGTTGTAGGGGTAAGATATTGTATGCAGAGGTCGCAATTAACAGTCAACACTTATTTTCAATTCGATCTGCACACAAAAATACCGAAAAAAACAAAGCAGATTCGGTTTTCTTCTCCATAGAACACTTTTTTTCGTTGCGCTTGTGTACTCTGTTAGTGCTTTTGCATGAGCAATACACACTGTTCTGTTTAACAGTAGCATCCTAACAGAACACATTCGGCCGATCGAACAGAAAATAAGTGTCTGACGAAGTGCAAAACAAAAAAAGTGGAAGCGAAAAGTGTCTTTTTTTGTTGTTGTCGTGTGACGATATCAATGACAGCTAGAGCGAGAGAGAGAGAAAGAGGGCACGATGTATATGTACAAGTATATATTTAAAGCTATAAATTATTTAATGGGTGTTTGCTTATATATATACATATGTATATGTATTTTTATTAAATATTAAGCTTAACAACTAACAATGCATGCAATTTGGTTAGTCACACACAAGCACGCAACTGCATACATGCATATCCACAAAAGACACTTTGGCAATTTTTTTTTCTGTTCAGTGGTCGTGTAAGAACATGTGCGAAATAAAAACGACGAAGAGTGTTTTTGCTCTGACCCAGACTCTGGTGCGTAGAAACATACATAACTGCGTGTGTTTTCTTTTGCCGCTATTCAGTAAGTCGAAAAAAAAACTTTTTTTGCAGACAGCCAGAGTGCGAACTCTGATTGTATGTGTAGCTTTACTCGAATCAAACTGCTACAGTATGCTTACCTCTTTTTAAATTCCAAGTCTGCAGCGTTTGCGTTTGTATCTAAGGTTAACGAGTTTGTATTAACTTCTAATATTTCCATTGGAACCAAGCCTTCTTTCACCGAATTTACTCCATCAAACACTCTGATAAAGCATCTGAAATAAAATAAAAAAATTTCAATACAATAAAGACACTGATTTAAATTTATTCAGAAGATTTATTCTTTTCGTGCGAGTCCCGGTGCATTGTGCTGCATACCACCTCCCTCCCAATATATATAATATACTCAAATTTAAGTAATGTTGTAATGTTTTCCTATCATATAGTTCCTTAGTTTTATACCCTGAACCCATTGAAAATGGGTAAAAAGGGTATATTGTATTTGTGCAAAATGCAAATGTTTGTAACAGGCAGAAGGAAGCATCTCCGACCCCATAAACTATATATATTCTTGATCAGCATCAATAGCCGAGTCGATCTAGCCATGTCCGTCTGTCTGTCTGTCTGTCCGTCCGTCCGTCCGTCCGTCCGTCCATCCGTCCGTCCGTCCGTCCGTATGTATGAACGCAAGGATCTCAGAACCTATAAGAGCTAGAGACTTGAAATTTTAGATGTAGGTCCTAGTGCCTGCGCAGATCGAGTTTGTTTCCGATAATCGATAACTTACTCCGTTTCAATCGATAAAAATCGATATCGACATCCTGTTTTTTTAGCAAATTGGGTAAATAATAAGAGCTAGAGTCACCAAACTTGATATGTTGCTTCTAGAATATTATATATATGTCAAGTATCTTTCATTTTAGACCTATCGCCTCCTCCCTGCTACCACCCCAGAGCTATAAATCAAGTTAATAACCCAACTTGTATTGCCAACTAATTTAAGCCACAATTTAAATGCAATTGACTTTTTGAGAATACACAAATATTCTATGGTGCAATAATATATACTGTAGAAAATTTCATTAAGATCGGTTAAGGGAAAACCAAAGTTACATATATGTAACTGCGCAATTGGATGGCACAGCTAGCGAAATCATCAAGAATTTGTGTACACACACACATTCACACGCGTCTGCTTCGCATTCTATCGAATTGTAATTGCGACTTTTTTCTGTAATGCTATTTTAGTTCGTTTTTTTCTCAATGATACTTTATTATTGGTGTGGCTGTTGAGTAGAGACATAGCAAGTGTCGGGAGCTGCCGACTAGAACCTCTTACTTGTTCTCCTTATGTTTATCATTATTCTTGCTCTTTTATAAGCTATTTCTAATCTATATTTAGATTCCTTGGCGTAATCATCTACGTTATAGTCTGGATCTATACTATCTATACTATTAAAATTGGTTGGTAAATTTGGGTTTTTGCTAAAGATTAGCTCATATGGCCAGTCATCATGTGCCATTGATGGGGTTGTATTGTAATAGTAAACGAAGTATTGAAGCCATACATCCCAATCAGTTTTATCAACTGATATATAATAACGTATTTATTCATTGATATAACTTCTCTCTACTGTTCCTACTGTCTGGTGGTGGTGTGCTGTAGACGCTAAATTGTCTATCTTTAAGTACGAAATGATTCAAATATTGCTTTTGCAACGGTATTAGCGGTGTTTATTAGGTACTGGAATAGCTACAAGATATTTTGTTAAATCGCACGTCAATGTGAATGCATATTCGTTACCATTTCCAGATTTTGGTAGTGGACCTATAGTATCCATATCACTCTGTCGAACGCACTTATAAGTGTTTGGCATTTAGGACATCTACGTATTTACTCTTTCATTTCACGCGTCATATTTTTCCAAGAGTAGTGTCTTTTGATTTTCGCTAACGTTTTATCATGCCTGTATGACCTCCTTGAATTGGATCGTCATGGTATGTATAGTTAGTATATAGTATAGCTTCTTTTTCATTTTCTATTTGGGTCACCGGCTTGAGGAGCGCTACTCTGAGTTTCTTAAGATTTTCATTGCCCATTTGGTTAAAAGTATCAATTGAACTAAATTAAAAGATCTTTTCGCTCGGTGCCACTTTGAGTTGGCTGATTACTAACATACCGGCTTTCTATACCCTGAACCCAATAAAAATGGGTAAAAAGGGTATATTGTATTTGTGCAAAATGCAAATGTATGTAACAGGCAGAAGGAAGCATCTCCGTTCCCGTATATATATTCTTGATCAGCATCAATAGCCGAGTCGATCTAGCCATGTCCGTCTGTCTGTCCGTCTGCCTGTCCGTCTGATCGTCCGTCCGTCTGTCCGTATGTCCGTCCGTCCGTATGTATGAACGCAAGGATCTCAGAACCTATAAGAGCTAGAGACTTGAAATTTTAGATGAAGGTGCTCCTAGTGCCTGCGCTGTTGTGAACGATATATTATTTAATCTTTTTATTAATATATTGGGAGCAGCGAAGGTGCCGCTTCCAACGTTCAGTTGAATCTGATTTTTACATTTTTCCTTAGGTTCTAAGTAAGCCTAAGTCTCATCGCTGCGCTGCCCACAGTTGGACAGCAGAGAGACGGTTATGTATATTCTATATGATATACATATGTATGTAATTATGCTCTCTTAGGCTGGAGCGCTAGGGTATATGCATGCCCTTGAGTTCGGTCAAGTGGTCGGCGCGTCTAACAGAATGCTGACACTTGCACATTCTGTGAGCGCGCCGATCGACTCATATTTCGGCCACTTGGTTTATGACCGGGGTTTTGTTTATATAAACACTGCAACAAAGTGTTACAGTGTGTTCACTTTAAGTACTCTTGGTACAGTAGATATTCAATATATATGCATACTACATCTCCCTCCTTTTGAAAAATAACGTAATATTATGAAGTTATTTTATAAGTATATCTTTTGCTTAAAAGAATAATTTTTAATTAACAAAGGAAAATTTTTCTTTTTTTTTTTTGTATGTTTTTTTTCTTTTTTTTTTTTTTTATATATATATATTCCAAGAAAATGAAATTACAAATATTATTTGTATGTAAAGAAGAAAATTTTTTTTTCTTAGCATAGCCATACTAAATACAATTGTGAAATAAACATTTTTAACCTATCCTTATGAACTGTTTGTTTTTTGTTATTATTATTCGTTATTATAATGTTATTTCTATCTCCTATTTCCGTTACTTTATACGGACCAGTATATTTATAATCTAGCTTATGACCTGTTTCATTTCTTAATAAGACTTTATCACCTATTGATATATCTATGTTGTTTGTTTTCTGATCATATAGTATCTTATTTTTTTTCTTATTTTCTTCTATCATTATTCTGGCTCTTTTGTATGCTACTTCTAGTATTATATATGGGTTCAATCTTATCTATACTATTAAATTGTTTTGGTAAATTATTTGTTTTACCAAATACTAACTCATATGGACAGTAATTATGTGCCATTGAGGGGGTCGTGTTGAAACAGAAAACGAAATATTGAAGCCATACGTCCCAATCAGCTTTATCAACCGATATATATGAGCGTATGTATTCATTAAAAGTTCTATGACTACGTTCTATTGTTCCAACTGTCTGGTGGTGGTGTGCCGTAGATGTTATATTTTCAATTTTTAGGTATTTGCATAAATCATTTATAATTGAATTCTTATATTTTGTTCCCATGTCCGTAATGAACGTCTTCATTGGACCGTACTTCAGAATAAATGATTCAAAAATTGCTTTAGCGACAGTGTTCGCGTTCTTATTTGGAACTGGTATGGCAACTAAATATTTAGTTAGATCACATATTAAAGTGACTGCATACCATTGTCATTTTCTGATTTTGGTAGTGGACCAATAGTGTCTAATATTACTCGTCGAAAGCATTTATTGGCGTATCAGTTATTATTAATGGGGTCTTATTGTGCTTGGTTATTTTAGCTTTTTGGCATTTTTGACATTTTCGTATGTACTCAGTAATATCTCGAGTCATACCTTTCCAAAAATAATGTCTTTTGACCTTGGCCAAGGTTTTTGTAATGCCGCTATGACCTCCTTGTATTGGATCGTCATGGAATTTAGACAGTATAGCTTCTTTCTCTTTTTGTTTTTCTATAAGGGTCACCGGGTTGAGTAGCGCTACTCTTAATGTATTCAATATCTTATTGCCCATTTGCTTGAAATTATCTATTGAAACATGTTCAAAGATATTTTCCCACGGTGCCATTTTGAGTTGGCTGATTTTGTTTATACCGGCTTGCGTTTCAAGCCTTTGGAAAAATTGACCTAAGTCTAGGATTCCATTGGTATATAAATCGCTAACATCGTATCTTGCAGTAATTTTTCTACCATATTTAAATAAACATAGCGTATCTTTTACATGCAAGGTCACTACTTTACGTACTTCGTCATTGTTTATGACATCATATACGTTGGGCTTAGAAGCTTTCTCTATAGATTGCGTAGGCAATTCTATTTCTTTGTTATTCGCGCGGATTTTCTGTCTATTTTGATATCTAGTAGTGACTTTCATTATATTTCCAGTAATGTTTTGTAGATCTTTAATGGTTATTCTTGATAACGCATCAGCTACATAATTGTCTTTTCCCTTTAGATATTCAACTGTGAAATCATACTCTTCTAATTCTAGCCTCATACGTGTCAGTTTAGAACTCGGATTGATCATTGAAAATAAATATATTAATGGTCTGTGATCTGTTTTGATTGTAAAGTGTCTTCCATAAATATATGGTCGGAAATGTAATATTGCCCAGTGAATTGCAGCTAATTCCTGCTCAGTTGTACACTTATTACTTTCTCCCTTAGTGAAAGCTCTTGATGCGTATGCAATGGGAAGTTGGAGTCCGTTATGGTTTTGAGTTAAAACCGCTCCACACGCTTGCTTACTTGCATCAGTAATTATGCAAAATTCTTTGCATAAATTTTTTGCGAAATTTTTTATGAAACGTCTTCAATAATTGCAAAATGCTATGAAACGTCTAGCGCTGTCCGCATTGTGCGGCTTAGGGTAATTCATAATGTCATCATATTTCTTGTCGTCCGGAAGTATTCCTTTATCTGTGCATTTATGACCGAGAAAAGTCACCTCATGCATAAAAAATGAACATTTTTCTGGATGTAACTTTAGATTGTATTTCCTACATTTCTCAAAAACGTCTGTTAAGTTTTTAAGCATATGTTTTTCGGAACAACCTATAACTATTAAGTCATCCATATAAAGGAATGCTTGTGAAGGTTCTAATATAGAGAATGCTATGGTCATCATTCTCTGAAATGAATTAGGCGCTATTTTTAGTCCGAAAGGTAATCACGTGAAGCGATACGAGCCATTGCTCGTTGAAAATTACGTTATATCTCTTGAACTTTTTTCGAGTTCAATTTGATGAAATCCTGACATTAAGTCAAGACATGAAAAATATTTTGCTCGTCTAAGTTGATCCAAAATATCATCAATTCTTGGGAGTGGAAATTTGTCGGACAGTAATTTTTTATTAATTTGACGATAGTCAATCACTAATCGCCATTTCTTTTGCTCTGAACCTTGAGATGGTTTTTTAGGGACAAGTAATAATGGGCTATTATATTCAGATACAGATGGTTCAACAATCCCGTCGGTGATCAATTTTCCGACTTGTTTCTGTATTTCGTTCACCTGACTGTGTGGGCTTCTGTAATTTTTTATATACACTGGTTCATCATCTTTTAATCTCAGTTTTTGTTTATAAAAATTATTTGTGCTTATTGGTTCAGTGTCCAATCTGAATATATCATTATATTGGGTGCATAGGCTTGAAAGCTGTGATTTGAATTGTGGAGGAACGTTTTTTTAAAGTTGAGATAATACCGACTTTTCTCTATTTTCAAGATTAGTTTTGACTACTTCGTAGCTCGAAAGTGATTCATACGCTAAATTATTTGTACTGACTACTTGATCTTTATTTGTTGTATTGAGTAGTCTTATAAAAGCGTTTTTAGATGTTGCTATGGTACTTGCTATGTAAATACCATGCTTAATTTCTTGATTTGGAATCAATACACTGTCTTCTTTTGAATTTAGTTGGATTTTTCTAATAACTTGGGATCTTGCTGGCAGAAGTATTGAGTTGTTGCCAGAACTGTATGTTATTGGAACATAAATTGGAAATTTTAAGTTATTAGGTCTAATTATAAGCCAATCTTCAGATGGCTTGAAGTCTAATTGACAGTTGTATTTTTTAATAAAATCGATTCCTAATATGCCATCACAAGGAATAGCGAATTGTAAATCCACGATATGAAAATCGTGTTGGATTATGTACTTAGTGGTCTGTATCTCAATAGAAGTTAACCCCTTGGATTTGGTTACCTCTTGACTTATTCCTTTTATTTCTATAATATAATTATCTTGTATGTCATGAAAGACATCAGAATTTTCTTTAACTATTGAAATGTCTGCACCTGTGTCTACTAAAAAGACAAGTTCTTTTCCTGTAGCCACATGGTTGAATGATACAAACATATTCTGACTGAGATTAATGGTATGAACCTTTGCATTTTCTATTGTTGAGTATCTAAAGGGTTTTGCGAGTTTTCCGATGTAGTATGGGTTACTCTGACATTACGTGGGTTATTATAGTTTTGGCCTCGACTCGTGTTGCCACGGCCTCTTGAGTTTCCTCTATATTGGCCTCGTCCATTATTGTATTGGGTACTATTGTTATAATTATCGTTGCGACTGCGAAAGTTACCTCTATGATTTCCACGTCCGCGGTTTCCGCCGCGCTGTGGGTAATTTTTATAATATAGGACAGTGTTTGGCTGTCCGGTTGCTTCTGTGCAACTATTTACAAATTTTGATACGGCATCATTCATAGTATTGAAGGTACCAGCTTGCATGATAAGTTTTACCTTATCGATTGTGCAATTTTTAGTTATTGCTTTGACTGCATGCTGAGTGGAATAACTTCTGGCTAATTCTAGGGGTAAGCCGTCTGTTATATATGCACCTTCTAACGTTTTTGTCAACTGCTCGACCTCTAGTATGTACTGGTTAGCAGTTTTATTGCGTTGCTGTAGGTTCATCAGTTTTGCTGACAATACTTCTACAGTTTCACCTTTGACATTGCTTTTTAATCTGGAAATGACTTCAGTTATTGTTGTTTCATTTCCGACTAGATTTCTGGCGACACCTTTTAGCCTTGATTTTATTATAGAAACCGCTAATTGTTCGTGTTCGCCTTTTATCAATTCTAATATTTGTAAAGCATCAATAAAATTTGTTAAGTTTTCAGCTTTACCATCAAAAATTGGTATAAGCTTGGATGCTGTATTAATAAAATCAATATTAGTTTGTGCCATTGTGAAATTGCTGCTTAATTTATTCTCTATTATGCCTGTACCAGTATCAGAATCTGTAGAATCATCCAGATCTGACATCAAAACAGCTGGAATGGTAAGATTAATTAATTCTTGCTCTTCTATTTTAGGGTTTGTCTTCGCGAGCTCTTCTGGCTCTATTTGGTCAGTGTCAGTTTGTTCTGTTGATTCCGGTTCATCACCAGTTTCAACTGTTTCAACTGTTAGAGAAGTGTTAAGTATGGTCGGTACTGATATATCTTAATTGAACTTTAGTTTAATTGATATTAAATTAGATCGTAGTCTAATTAAAAATTTTGATACTTGGGACCAATGATCTTGGTTTAATTTTTCTCTCTGGCCATGTATTAGTATACGTGCTTCATTAAAGCATTCTACTAGTATTTCTACATGTTTCTTAATAGTATTTTTTTGAATTTGCCTGTTTTGTGTAAGTGACTTATATGATTTATCAAAGTCAATTTTTATGTTATTTATTTCTTTACATAATTCATTCCATTCCATTATATTATGGATATGAAGTCTTTCTTTAAAATAAGGGTAAACTGAACTCTATCATATGTTGCTCTAATTGTCTTTAGTGTAGCCATATTTTTATTAATATATATATTTTTTTTTTTATTTGTAATTCATTATATTTGTTTTATTTCATTTTCTTAAAGTTACTAAATTAACTATAGGGTTATTTTTTTTCAATGTTGTTTGTGCTCTTTTTTTTAAATTTTGTCTAGGTCATTTGCCTGGCTCATATATTTTTTTTTAAACATTTGTTATGTAATTTATATAGTTTATAAAAACAATTTGCGCACATTATAACAACAATTATTATTAACAGTGTGTGTATTAGTTCTAAGTCATTATTATTTGACTCTACTTTATTAATGACATTAGCAGTGGAGTCCACTGACTTAACGTCCACTATTGCCATTTTGGGCGTATATATTTTTAGAGTGTATTTATAACTATTTGTTGTATCTTCAGTAAATTTTTCTATTGCATTGCTTTGCATTTACGTTAACAAGTTTTTCTACCTATTGGTTTGTATAGCTTTACGGGCTATACTTCTAATTGAGCGGAGATGGTTCCGCACAATTTTACAAATTTTATTATAATAATGTTAACTGTTGCTCCAGATGTCCAGTTGTCCTCCGCGTCAGCTGGTCGTCGCCGGTTTGGCTACGCTGACGCTCCTTCGTAGGCGAAAGTGGCGGAGTGCCCCTCGCGCTGTTGTCTTCACTGCTGCTGATGTCCGTGGCCTATTGGCTCAGGCGGGGCCAGTGCCGGTCTTCGCACTGGTCTTTGGTCCCAAGCATGTGAATTTGCATGCTGGAGCGTAGAGTGGTCCAGGGCAGTCGTTCGGGCAGACGTCAGGTTTTTTCGGCAACGGCTTTGGAGATGGTGGTTTTTTAATTAGTTTTTCATTTATAACTTTGATATTTGCTGAGTGAGTTGCGGTATTTGGCTTTCTTTGCTGGAGGCTTTCTTTCAGAAAATCAAGTTCGGTAGTTAATTTGTATACCGTTGCCCATGTGGGCGGCGTATTTGTGTATAATAGCCACTTAATGTGTGCTATTCTTATATTTATTTTGTTTTTCTGGCCTCCGCGTTTGCCCATTACTCGCACTCTACTCACTCAGGCTTTCAGTTTTTTTTTTTTTCAATCTCTAGGTCTCCCGCGCTGGCGTAAGGGACGGATTGCCTCTCACACTTGTTGCTTGTTGTTGTTGTCATCCAGCCCTCTCACTCTTGTGTTTTATTCCATCGTTGACGGACTGCCACTCGTACTTGTAGACACTTTTCATAGTTGTTGTTGTTTTTTTTTTTTATTATTTAGGACCATGTCACGGTCGCCATGTTGTGAACGATATATTATTTAATCTTTTTATTAATATATTGGGAGCAGCGAAGGTGCCGCTTCCAACGTTCAGTTGAATCTGATTTTTACATTTTTCCTTAGGTTCTAAGTAAGCCTAAGTCTCATCGCTGCGCTGCCCACAGTTGGACAGCAGAGAGACGGTTATGTATATTCTATATGATATACATATGTATGTAATTATGCTCTCTTAGGCTGGAGCGCTAGGGTATATGCATGCCCTTGAGTTCGGTCAAGTGGTCGGCGCGTCTAACAGAATGCTGACACTTGCACATTCTGTGAGCGCGCCGATCGACTCATATTTCGGCCACTTGGCTTATGACCTGGGTTTTGTTTATATAAACACTGCAACAAAGTGTTACAGTGTGTTCACTTTAAGTACTCTTGGTACAGTAGATATTCAATATATATGCATACTACAGCGCAGATCGAGTTTGCAAGTTTCCAAGCAATCGATAAAAATCGATATCAACATCCTGTTTTGTGAGCAAATTGGGTAAATAATAAGAGCTAGAATCACCAAACATGATATGTTGCTTCTAGAATATTATATATAAGTTAAGTATCTTTCATTTTATACCTATCGCCACCACCCCGCTACCACCTCACACAGGGTTCAGGGTATTCCTTAGTCGGGAGCTCCCGACTAGAACCTCTTACTTGTTTTTTTTTAAGCCCTAGGAAAAATTGACCTAATGTCAAATGTTCCATTGGTATAAAGATCGCTAATCTCAATTCTTGCAACAATCTTTTTGCCTTGCCTCAACAGGCATAACATATTTGTTATGTGCAAGGTCACTATTTTTCGTACATCGTCATTTTAGATGACGTCATATACGTTGGGCTGAGAAGATTTTTTAAGGTTTTGCCTTGGCAAAATTTCCTTTTTCTTTTCCTGCGCAGAATTTTACTTCTCTACTTTGTTGTCTTGTAGTGACTTTCAAGATATTTTTTTTTTGTATTTTTTAAATCTTTGATGCATCTGCAACAAAGTTATCTTTTACCTTTAGATATTGTACAGTAAGCTCATACTCTTCTAAATCTAATCTCATTCTAGCTAGTTTTGAACTTGAATTTACCATTGAGAATAAATATGTTAGCGGTCTATGGTCTGTTTTGATAGTTAAATGTTGGCCATATATGTATGGTCGAAAATGGGTTATTGCCCAATGAATTGCTACTAACTTTTGTTCTGTTTTATATTAATTGGATTCACCTTTTGTGAATGAATGTGAAGCGTATGCTTTTAATTTGTAATTGCTTATCATCATAAGTTTGTGTTCAAACTGATCCGCAAGCTTGTTTACTTGCATCCGTTGGCGTCATTAGAGCTTTCTTTAAGTATTCGAATGCTGCTTGACATAAATTAGTCCATTCAAATATTACATTCTTTTTGCATAATCTTGTTATGAATGTTGTTAAATTTTTGATCATATGGTTTTCGAAACACCCGATGACTATTAAGTCATCCACATTCAAGAATGCTTGTAAAGGATCTAATCCAGAGAAAGCGATTGTCATCATTTTTTGAAAAGAATTTAGCGGTATTTTTAACAGTAAGGTAATCGTGAAAAAGACGTTATATTTCTGGACTCTTCTTTTAATTCTATTTGGTGAAAACCGGACATTAAATCTAAGCATGAGTAGTATCTTGCTCTGCCTAGTTGGTCAAGAATATCAACTATTCTTGGTAACGGAAATTTATCTGAGAGTAATTTTTTATTTATTTGACGATAGTCTATAATAATCTTCGGTTGCCATCCTACTCCAGCAGGTTGCTTCTTCTTAACCTTCCGTCGTTAACCAATCGTAGGACAATTCTCGGTGTTGTCCTTCTACATAAGTTGATTATTGGCGATATAGATTCTCCTTTTCTGCTAGGGCGTCTTCAATTCTCTGTTCCGTCTAGACCAACCAGAAATTACCGCCCCTTAATCCTGTCTACGTGCACAACAGACTACGCTATGCACAATCCTTTTCGCGTGCTATGTAAAAATTATAGTAGTTTGCATCACGTTTTCTCTATCGAACTTTCTCTACCCCTAATAAAATCGTTGCTTTCAGGATACCTTCGGGAAGTCACTGACCATTCCCAGCTATGAGCATAGCATAGCTTGCCGGACAGGCAGTAAATTTTCCCCCACCGGGTCGGTGATGTTATCTAACTAGGCTTTTAGCATATAATTCCATTATGTATTGTATGTATAATTTACTGAATAATGAGGAAGACACTCGTTTTGTCGACCATTAATATATAAATAAATAAAATAAAAAAAATAAAATAAAAAATAATTGCCATCTTTTGGTATCGGAGCCGGTAATCCTTTTTTAGGTACTAGTAGTATTGGACTATTATATTCTGACACAGCTGGTTCTACTATTTTGTCAAGAATGAGTTTTTCAACTTGTTTAACTACTTCTTCTCTGTGAGTATGAGGTTTTCTGTAATTTTTAATGTACACTGGATCAGTATCTTTTAGTCTTTATTCTTGTTTTTAAAAATGGTTGGTCGTTATTGATTCTGTTTCGCGTCCAAATATGTCTGTGTATTAATTGTGTTTTAAATAATGGAGGAAATTTCTTTTTTAGTTTTTCCATCACCGTTTCTTGCGATTTTTGCTAATTTCATGAACTGTTTCATAGTCACATAGCTTTTCTATTTTAATGTCATTGAGGTTTATTATTTTTACTGAACTTGTGGTGTTTAATATTCGGACAAAAGTTTGTTGATCATTGGAAATTGTATTTCCGATGAAGATTCCGTTATCAATTTTGTTTGGCTACGCAGCCAAAACTTGCTCTGCGAAGCAATTAAACTTCGCTCTTAAGATTACATTTACATTAAGCTGGCGCTCTTCGCTGTAACGATCATTTTATTGCCCTAGCATTTACTTATGCGAAGGCCTCGATGTTGCGCGTCGAGTTAGTTAAGTTCGTTCGCTTCGTGCATTTGGTACACATCGGCCACTTGCATTTCTTAAATTTATAAAAATCAATTGGCGCTTGTCCTTATAAACGTTTCGTTCATTTCGTAAACTTAAATTAAAAGCACAGACCAATTCGGGTCTGCCAGCTTCTGTTAAGTTATAATAAACATACAAACAAATTGGAAGACAAGAAACAAAACAAAGTTCATTATTTCTATTGTGAAAGATATTGAAAAAGCTCAATAGCGCAACATTTTGGTTTTTTTATTTATTTTAGAGATCGTAATTTTAAGATATCATCACCAGACATTTCATTCTGTGCGGTTTATATATACATACAAATTAAGATTTAAATAAGAAGTCCTCGCGGATTTTCTTTACAAAACTTTATTTTGATTATTTTATTATTTGTGTGGTTTGGTCAGCATCTGTGGCTGGTGTTATATTGCATTTGATGACCCCTGTTAACTCGTAAGAACATCCGGCCCAGCGCTATATCAGCATCTGGAGCTGGTGTCGTTGGCCTCTGTTAACTGCTCCCCTTTTAAGTTAAGGCCGCCCACGGCCGCTCCTATCTCGGCGAACACCTTCTTAATCTCCTTGGCCGATGCCATGTTTTTGGTGAACCGACGGTAGGTGACTCCGATGCAAATTATGGTGCAACACACAGCACCCAACAAGAAGGCTATTACCACGCTGTCGACACTTCCAATTTCGTCCTTGACTTCCTTGATGATCTCCAGGTTACGTTCATTCAAGCGATTAAGGTAAGGGGAGACTCAGTACGTCTTGGTGGCCGGTGACGTTCAGAAGGGGAGATGCCGCGATGCCGGGGAACTTACTCTGGACGTTGTTGCGATTCAAGTACTTAGTTTCGTTGATCAGAGCCCAATTATTGAACGTGATTAGATTCGTTCCGTGAACCCAATTCTCAGTACCGTTGTCAGTGCAAACTTTAGAAGGCCGGTTATTGATGATCAGAATTCCGTCATCGACCCATGTGATCGGGTCTAAGTGACTCGGCTGTATTTGGCAGTTTGCCAAGCCACCAGCATGCAGCTCTCTGTCGTCAATTTGTAGCACAGCGTTCTCATGTGCAACTGGATACAGCATCAAATTTCTGCAAGCCATTTTGATTTTTGGGAACTTAATGATAAAGTGAAGGGCATTAACAGATTGTAATACTTTCACGGACGCAACGGACATAAGGTCAGCTATTGAAGTACCTGTGGGTTCATCGATCCAAACAGATTTCAAATCTGCGTGATCTAATATATTTGGGCTTATGATATTAATTTTTGCAAAGGTAACAGCGATCATCAAATTCTGCATTTCCATCAGCAACATTCTATTCCGGGCTAAAAGAGTTTCGTTTAGATACCCGGAATCTATCTGATTCTTTTTTGCAGCTTTTAGTAATGTGTTGACACTTGTAGTGAGTTGATTGATTTGTTCCTGAACTTTTGTGTTGATAGCTACCTGTCTGTTGTTGGAGTTCACCAAGTGTAACTCAGTGAATTTGATCTTCTCGAAGTCACTGGCGTCAGGTGTTCCCGCAACAAATTTGAGGGCTTTGCCCAAGAAATCAAAACTTCTTGCCACCCTGTGGTGCACGCCAAGAGCTTCTAACAGATCTCTGAGGTGGGACGCATCTACGCTTAGAAGCTTTCTCATGTGTGACTGCGGAAACATTTCACATAGCTCAATTGTTTCGTTTACCATTTTCTCGTACTCAGAGATGTTTGCTGTGTGCCTGACGAAATTGAATTCCTCCCAGACCAGAACTTGGCCCTCAACAATGAGAATATACTTGGCGTGTGAGTAATTAGTCACACGCGCTGCCGCACTTTCAAAAAATAGAAATAGCAGAAACCCGAACCTGCGGAAGGCAGACAAAACGGACCAAACTATTACTACGTGTCTTTCTAAAGGTAATGCCAAGTGGCATAAATATTAAAACTTAAAGGTGAAGCCTAGTGGCTCAAATGTTAAAATTTACAGTTAAATTCAAGATGCATAGAATCGATGTTTTATTTCAGCTTTCGCCCTACTTAAGGTTGTCCTTGTGGACCACCCTCCCTCCAATGAGAACGGTCGTGCCAAGGTCTGCGTCTACGATCCGTTCTTCACATAAGGGCGTGAGTTTATTGCCAAGCCTGCGGTTTCTTTTTACTAGGACTTTTTCGCCTACTTCAAAGACTCTATTCTGTCGCTGGTCGTTCAGCCTAGCCCGGAGCGCATCTTGTGCACTCCTTAACTTTGCTGATATTTCCCCTTCAGGTTCGCCTGAGGGCACATGGAGGGCATCAACAGGTCTCTTCTTGATGACCGAATGTATTACTCAATCGTGGCTAGCATTATGACTTCTACTGAGTCACTGATGTTTCTCTCCAGCTTGAGGCAACTTGCAAGCTCGGCTAGAGTGCTATGGAAGCGCTCGACTTGGCCATTGGAGGTGCTATGCAGCGGCGGCGCATTAACAATATGGACTTCGTAGTTGTTTAACAACAGGGTCTTTATCGTTTGAGAATTCATCGAAGGCTCGTTGTCGCAATAAATTGTTGCTCGTGGAAAGAAATTCATGAGCTGCAGTAGTGGAGCTTTTATGTCCCCGATAGTGCGCGACTGAATTGGTTGTACGACTGCAAATTTAGAGAACTTATCAACACAGGTCAACAAACATTTTTTGTCCGTGGAAAATATATCAATGTGTAGAAATTCCCCAGGAGTCTCAGGGATCGGAGTTTCTCCCAGCTCCTGTCTTTTCGGGTGCCTATCGTATTTGGCTGCTGAGCAGATTCTACAACTTTCCGCAATTTCCTTAGCCAACTTCGCCATTTTAGGGAAATAGTATTCTGAGAACACTTGCTTAACATTTTCTTGAGCTGCTCTGTGCGCTCTATTATGTTCGGCAACGAGAATTTTTCTCCTCTCGTCAACGTTGAAGACATCTGCAACTCGGTTTTTGCAGTGCCAGAACTTTGTGCCTGAAAACATGCGAACCAAGCCATCCTGCACCTGTGCTAGTGTGTGCAGGTTGCAATAGAGGGCATTAACTGAATTTGGATTAATCAAGTCAAAGAGTTCATCTAGAAGGGCTGTGCGATCACTGAAGCTAACTTCATGACGCCTCTTGTCTCCGAAAAGAATGAAATTGCCTTTGGTGGGGACGCGTGCCTCTTTAATGACAATTTGAAAACAATTAAGTGGCTTTTCGGTTGACTCAATTGTATAGGTCAAGGACAGCTCGCTGTGGACTGTGGCTGCGCAGGAATCAGTATTCAGCTCGTCAAGAGCGTTGAGCTGTTGTCGCGATAGCGCATCGGCAACTAAATTCTCCTTGCCTGGCTTATAAAATATTCGCGCATTCGTTTCCTCAATGCGCGCCTTCCATCTTTTAATTTTGGCGTTCGGGCTTGACTCAGAAACGGCAAAAGTTAACGGTTAGTGGTCCGTGAAAATGTAAATGTCTTTTACCCCATATAGGTAGTGACGTAGCTTGCTAAGGGCCCAAACTATTGCCAAGAGTTCCCGCTTGTTGGTGGCGTAGTTCACCTCCGGGTGTTTCAATGTTCCGGAAATCATTGAGATGGGGCGACCCTCTTGAAAAAGCACTGACCCTATGCCGTAAGCTGAAGCGTCTGTCGTTAGATCAAACGGCTTCTTAAAATCAGGGTATCTGAGCATAACGTTTTCTTATGACAAAATGTTGCGTAGCTTTTGGAATGCGTGACGCTGAGGCTCAGAGAATTCTACCGGGATGTTTCGCGATCTATGCTTACTTACTGACCCATTCTCGCCCTTTAGAAGATCAGAAATGGGTTTTGCTATTGAGACAAAGTCTTTGATGAAACACCTATAGTAACTGGCCAGTCCTAAAAATGATCTGATCTCGAATATATTCTTTGGTTCTGGGAACTCCTGAATCGCTTTGACTTTTTTAGGGTCCGTTGTAGCTCCATTACTGGTTACCACGAAACCAAGAAAACCTACGATTTTCTTAAAATCTCCTTGGAGATTCTCATATTTGCCTCGTACAGGCTCTTTAAGACCCACTCTACATGTTGGACATGAAAATTTTCGTCTTTTAAGAAGACTATGACATAGTCAACATAGACATAGCAAGATTTGCCAATTTGCTCACGCAGTATGTCGTCAACAGTTCTTTGGAAGATGCTGGCCGCATTCTTCAAACCAAAGGGATGTCGACAAAATTCGTACTTCCCCCCGTTAACTGCAAAGGCTGTTTTTTCACGGTCACGCTCTGCTAGCGTGATCTGGTGATAGCCGGATTTTAGGTCCAATATCGAAAAGTATTTAGCTTTGCCAAGATTCCCCAAAATCATTGGAATGTTAGGCACGGGGTAGCTGTCTGCGATGGTTTTCTCGTTAAGTTTGCGAAAATTCATTACGAAGCGCATGTTCTTGTTACCAAACTCGTCCGTCCCCTTCTTGTCCACCACCCAAATGGGGTTGTTGTAGGAGGAAACAGATTTTTTGATGATACCGTTCTTCAGAAGGCTTTGAATCTCTTTATTAACGAATTCCGCTGCTCCCATGGGATAGTGGTACAGTCGGACATAAACTGGTTGTTCATCAGTGGTCCTGATAGGGAAGTGCTTCTTCCGCATCCGCGAAGGCCTTATGTTTGCTTTTTAGCATCTTTAAGAATGCATCTTTTACAGCATCGGGCGCGTCGGCGCAGTCAACATTGGTAAAGTTAACATCCGTGGAATTCGATTTGTTCAGTTTCTGCGCCACATTTGAGTTGGCCAGAAGGAAGACAAAGCGACATTCCTGCTTGCGTAAGCAAGTCGAGCCCACAATTCCATCAAATGTGGACAGGTCTGGGTGTAAGAAAAATGTGGCAGTTTTACCGAACAGAGATCTAAGGCACTTATGAGTGATCTTCGTGGTGCCGTGTATAATTCTTGGATGCGCCCGTGTCGATGAGAAATCTTATCTGGATCCCTGCTACTCTCCTAGGGCAGCAGGGAGCTTCCCCTATAAAATTGAGAGTGTCTGACTCATACCCGCTACCATTGTCGTCGGCAATTTGCTGTTCTGCTGCTGCTGCAGAGCTAGCATACGAATCTTGCTCGTGAGCTGTGTGATTGACTCTCTTCCTCCTCTGTCCGCTTAAACGCCCAGACGTGGCCGTTCTTTTGTAGGCTTGAGGAGCGCTAGAGTTAACGCAGGCTGGTGGTTGTAGAATTTTTGACACAGATGGATCGACGTCCATTGGTTCCTGTGACCCGCCACCTTTGTTCCACCTGCCACTCTGTTGCTCAAATTGACTTTGTTGCTGTATCTGTTGTTTAGTGAAGTGAGGATTTTAGGAACCGCTGGGTTGCGGATCCCCCTGCTGTTGACCCCTATCTTGCTGACGGACCTGCGGCCTCGGGGTCACTTTTCGTTCCCTATCTTCTTGCCCTTTAGCGAAGCTAGCGGCAAAGGCGTACCTCTCATGGTTTGCCTCTACCTCTCGCGCTAGAGCTAGGGCCGACGGTAAGTCCTTAGGCTTTGCCGCGAACAGGACATCCGTCAGGCTACGCTTTAGGCCTGAGACAAAAACATGCAACGCATCATCTCTGAACTTCGTACAGAGCCCTTGTGCCATGCTTGGTTCATAGGACATGTTGACCTTATTGGTGAGAAGAGTAAGCTTTTTCTCAACCTCGTCATAGTATTGTAAAATTGTTAATGAGGGTGCTCATCTCTTGCTCTATGACGTGAATGCCTCTCTTATCCCTGTATGTGAAATCGAGATGGTTTATTATGGCATCAAAATTCATTACTGTGCCAAACTGACCCAAAACGCCATCAGCTGCCCCTCTAATTTTGCTCTTAATAATAATGACCGCCTGGTAGTGGCGTGAGCTGCCGTCGTATGGCTTGTAAATTTTATATGCCGCCTCGCAGCTTGTCTCCAAGAGGCGTACGTCTCTGGCACCCCCGTGAATTCTGGTAAGCATTTAACGGCGTCCAATGGTTCATTACATTGGACGTCGTTTCTGATTTCCACCGGCTTAAATGCCTGGACCGGCGGTGTTTCTATACTACTGGCAGATATTCTGCCTGCCAATTCTTGTACCTCTCATGGAAGCCCTCAGTTCTGCATCTCTTTGCTTCAATACTGCGCTCTGTGCTTCTAAGGCGGAGGCCACTGCGGCCTGCACCAAAGCCCTAAGTTGCTCAGGCTCCATTCCCATTTTAAACATGTGGTCAGCGATTTCTTGCGGGACGGCTTCCCTATCTAAGGTGGTGGAGTCGTCTGACTCAGATCCCCTCGCAGAGCGGTCTCTGTACCTGAGAAACGAGCTGTTCATGGACTATACTGCCAACAATAATTACAACACAATTTCAAGGGCAAACAACAGTAAATTAAATGAATGCTGACAGAGGAGAGTTTATTGAAAATTGCTGATGGATGCAAAATTGTGTAACTCAAAGTTAGTTGGGAGCGCAATTACTGCAATTTTTTATATATCTCACTTATGTATTTTTGGATTTTATTTTAAATAAATCACGCTAATTGAACAAAGTTTGTGCCAAATGATGGCCCACTTACATTTTCTTTGATCCTACAAGGGTTGTAGGCTCTACGTCTAAAACTACTGCTTCCCACGCTGCAGTCGCGAATGCTTTTATATGATCCCTTGCTGAAGTCTATGGGTGTTGGTTTACTTCGCTGCCCAAACCCGCTTGCGCGCTGGTTTGGTGACAAATCGCTGCCCGAAGAGCTCCAGCGGCTTCGGAGTATCAAATGGCTTTTTATTGGGCTTGTGCCGCTGACGTAAATTGATGTAGGTCAGGCACAGCTTTTTTTGTTTGCACTGGTACATTACACAGCGCGAAGTGTCTTGTACTGGCAGATTAGATCTTTACACTGCACAGCACACAAAATAATTATAGCACAAAATGGTCCGAAAAACGTTGGGCGCCAATTAAGATTTAAATGAGAAGTCCTCGCGGATTTTCTTTACAAAACTTTTTTATGATTATTTTATTATTTGTGTGGTTCGGTTTATAAAACTCTAGGCCGATACGCCGTAGCGAGTGAGTTAATTTATGCGCGAAGTCGCTGGGCCGATGTGCCTCAGTGAAAGCCGAATTAAAAACTAACTTTACAAAATATTGATCAAAATTACCTAAGCTATTGTGTGCTTTTCACAACGGCCGCGAGAATGCTTAGCTTGCGCCTCGTGCGCTGCCGTCGTGCAAGAACATCCGGCCCAGAGCTATGTCAGCATCTGTGGCTGGTGTTATATTACATTTTGCTGACCACTGTTAACTCGTAAGAACATCCGGCCCAGTGCTATATCAGCATCTTGAGCTGGTGTCGTTGGCCTCTGTTAACTTACATATAAGCGATCGCCGTCGCTTTGCTTATTCTCTATGTTACTTATGTACAAGCTATTGCCGTTGGTTCGTTACATAGCTTGACACTTGCGTTCGCCGAAGTGCTTACAGCTATTGTTTTTTGTACGGTTTGCATGTACTAGCTATCACCGTTGTTAGTTACTCAGCTAGTTTCGCACACGCTTTATATCAACGCTTCTAATGGCAAACGAAAATAATGCCTCTAGTGCAGTGCCCTCTGCAAACAGGGTGACTTTTCTGAAGCGCAAAGCCATTTCATTTTATGATAGTTTGCAAACACTTCGAAATGCTCTAACTAATTCGCCACTTAGTGCAATTGATGAGTGCGGTCTTAGTGTAAGGCTGAAGCAAATCGAGCGGCTTCAGACCTCATTTGATATTACTCACACTAGCCTCGAAGAACTCGACTTTGGTGAAATTGGTAGCCAGTTGCGGGAGGACTTCGACGAGTTAGCAGTTTCTATGGAGTTCGAAGTTCTTCGGTTCGGAGTGAAAACGCGAAACGTTTCCCAATATTGCCCTGCTTAACATTTCGCGACCAACATATGCTGCCCGCGCAGACAGATGGAGCTAAGGCACCGCTGGCACTACCCTCAATAAAGTTGCCTACGTTCAGTGGTGGTTACACAGAATGGGCCGACTTTTATTCTATGTTTACAACCGTCATAGAAAATCATCCTGATCTAGCAGATATCGAAAAGCTGCAGCTTCGATCGTGCCTGAAGGATTCAGCGCTGGACGCGATTCGATCATTGGAAATAACAAACGATAATTATACCATAGCACTTAATTTATTGGAGAAAAGGTTTAATAATAGACGTTTGGTTTTTCAGACACACATACTTCAGATATTGGGGCTCAAGAGGGTGGCAGGTGGCTCGGCCGTGGCGCTGAGGGAGTTATCAAACCAATTCAACGCAGATATACGCGCGTTAAAGAGCATGGACAATACCGAGCAGATCGCATCATTGTGCAGATTCTGTTACAAAAGCTTGACCCAACATCACAAGCCACGTGGGAAGAAACGCTAGAGGATTCACCCTTCGTCAACTTATTACCATCGTGGGAGCCGAACAATTTTGTTATGGCAAGCTATGCCCCTAGCCATCAGGTGGGAAAAACTAGAGCAATTAACACAAGTAGATCGTCTTTTATCGCCTGGCTGCGTTTCTTGTGACTGCCCTGATCATAGTATATATATTTGTTCTCGATTTTGAAATTTGACCCCTAGGGAGGCACCACTTGCATTATGCTTGAATTGCCTAAAGAAAGGCCATCAATTGCGATCATTCAGCTCTGGATGCTGTCGGACCTGCGGGGCGAAACATCATTCCCTGCTGCATCTAAATAATTCTGTATTTCCGTCTGGTCAGCTGACTGCGCCTGCTGACTCATCGTCGATAGCCCATGCCTCTTTCGCTAAGTCGTTGCCATCTACCTCCATCTCTCTTGTTGCTCAGTATTTCAGTAGTGATCTTGTCGTACTGGCTACGGCTATGATCTTTGTTAAAAATCGCTCCGACACTTTGATACCTTGTCGTGCCCTATTGGATTCCGGTTCTCAGCTTCACCTTATAACGTCGCGCCTTGCTCAACAGCTTCAGCTAAAGCAGCACATGTCCTCAGCCATTGTCTCTGGTCTAGGAGATTCTCGTTTTGAAACAGAAGGAAATACGGTCACTATCACAATACAGTCTCAAGTCTCTGAATACTCAACATAACTGATAGTCAACCCAGTTTCACTATCAACACGACGAATTGGAACATTCCCGATAACATAAAACTTGCAGATCCGTCGTTTTTTAAACCTCATCGCGTGGACTTGCTGCTAGGAGCTAGCCTGTCTTACGATCTTCTCAGCGTCGGCCAGATAAGGCTTCCCAGGGCTTCCATGTCTTCAAGCGAAGTTTGGAATGGCTGGGGACGTAATACCAACAAGCCTTTCGTCGGTTCCCGACTCTGGAACGCAAACTACTAAATCGTCCAGACCTGAAGATTCAATATACAAACTTTCTAAAGGAATGCTTGGATCTGGGTCATATGTCGCCTATCGCTCCAGAGTCTATAGGACTTTGTCAATACTTTGTCCCTCATCACTGTGTCTTTAAAGAAGACAGTTCAACGACAAAGTTGCGAGTCGTTTTCGACGGCTCCTCGGCTACTTCGTCAGGATATTCATTAAATGAACTATTGATGATTCAAAGCTCGTTGTTTCACATCCTTCTTCGCTTTCGTAATTTCGCGGTCGCCCTAACAGGAGACATTGGAAAAATGTCTCTGCGTACGCGTTACAGCACCGGACGATTTTCTCCAATGCATTCTGTGGCGAGACTCGCCAGAACAAGATGTAAAGATTTTTAAGCTGGATACAGTTACATACGGAACAAAGCCAGCTTCATTCCTCTCTGTCCGTGTTATGCATCAGCTGTCTATGGATGAGGAAACTAATTTTCCAATTGGATCGCGGATTCTGCGGCGTGACTTCTACGTTGATAACCTAATTTCAGGGGGTGACTCAATTCAATTTTGGCAAGTGGGGGCTTCAAGCTGCAAAAGTGGTGCACAAACAATTCTGCTGTACTGGAAGGGATACCCGAAGAGGACAGAGAATCTTCTCTAAAGTTTGATGATTCGCTTGGGACTTAGCATCGGATTAGTTGCTGTTTTCCTTTGCGTCCATTCGGTAGAGATCCAAACAATTATAAAGATCAATTCTGTCGACTATTGCTCGCTTGTACGACCCGCTTGGACTCATAGGGTCGGTAATCGCTAAGGCTAAAATCTTCTTGCAGCAGATCTGGAAGGAGGAGCTTGATTGGGACGAGAGCTTGCCATCATCACTCGCAACAGCTTGGCATGATCTTTGAGAAGGCACAGTTTCTTAAATTTCCTCGTCTCGTGTCAATACCTGCAGCAGAGGATATGGGGCCTGTGTCAACGTCCTTTCTCGACGACTATTAGCCAGTTGTCAGCTGTTGTGCTCCAAATCGCGTCTAGCTCCTCTGAAAACAATCACAGTCCCAAAGCTAGAGCTCTGTGACGCCGTCTTATTATCTAATCTCATGCGTGAGATATTTAAAATTAATCTCCTCAATGGAAAATTCTACTGTTGGTCGGATTCTTCTGTATGCCTTTCTTAGATAAAGACCGAGCCCTGCAAGCTCAATGTGTTTGTAGCTAATCGCGTCACAGCAGTTCAAAAGCTAACTAATGGCATCAGTTAACCCGGCAGATATACTCTCGAGAGGATCTACACCCAGTGAATTAGATCAATCGTCACTGTGGTTCAACGGCCCAGAATTTCTAGCTGGAAACAAATTGGACTAGCCTGCTTCTTGCTTGTCAGAAAAGGCAGAACTCGAGCTTAAAAAAAGGGTCCTTATTGCGTCATCTCCCTTCGTTGATATAACTGCCACTTGTAAATACGCTAACTCATTTGATATAAAGCAGCGCATATTCTGATATATTTATAAATTCATACACAGACGCAGGCATCCTGGACTAACAGTGTGTGATATACAACATGGGACCCAACTCTTAGTGAGGCTCGTCCAGACAGCACACTTGTGGGCCACATAGCATCGATAATTAACTCCAGGCCATTGTTTCCTCTTTCAGAAGATCCAGCAGACCTAGATGTGCTCACTCCAGCTCATTTCTTGATTGGTGGACCCAGCTCATCGTTCGTTGAGCCTGATGTGACGCACCTTCAATACAATCGTCTGCATGGCTGGCAACGCGTAACATACCTCCAACAACTGTTTTGGTCTCGCTGGCGTGAAGAATACTTGACGCTGCTTCAGCAGCGCTCCAAATGGCGTACTTCGAAACCAGGCCTATGCGTCAACGACTTATTCCTCGTAAGAGACGAGAATCTGCCGCCTCTAAGGTGGCCACTGGCGAGAATCACGGAGCTAATCGTGGGAAAGGATGGAGTCGCTCGCGTAGCCATTTTACGCACCGCAACAGGAGAAACGAGGAGAGCTGCAAACAAGCTGTGCCTATTGCCCATCAGGGAATCTGTTGAAAGCCCATGCGTTCCAACGGGGGGAGTATGTTTGGCTACGCAGCCAAAACGGCTGGATCGACCTCGCAACTGATAAGAGCAGCAACTTAATCTTATCTTGAAACACTTGATATGCGAAGCAATTGCTTAAACTTCGCTCTTAGGATTATATTTACATTAAGCTACGTTGTAACGATCATTTTATTGCCCTAGCATTTACTTATGCGACGGCAATTCGTTCGCTTCGTGAATTTGGTACACACCGCCCACTTGCATTACTTAAAATCATAAATCAATTGTCGCTTCGCTGTAATCGTCACGTACCGATTCGGGTGCGCCTGCTTCTGTGAAGTTATAATAAACATACGAACAAATTGGAACACAAGAAATAAAACTAAGCTCATTATTTCTATTTGTGATTCGAGATTTCCAGAATTTTGTTTATGCGATTTGAAACAAACAATTGGCATCTCCTACTCGAATTCACCTGATGGTTATCAATGAGTCGGACCAAAAAAAAGTACTGGAAAAGTTTATATGAATTCGCAAGTTTTGTTTGCGTTGAGCCATCACAAAAGATGAGTAGTTCTGCTGCTGCGTTATATAATCCTTATGTTATACATTTTGGATTGCGTAGTTCTGAAATTGTGGGCATCTCCGTTAAAAACTTCTCACATTCCCTCCTGAAGGCTGCTGCGTAATCTTAATCAATCTTGTCCTTCCATAGACGCTGCACAGTTATTTATTTATTTTTAATCTGACTTAGCCATCCCATAGGATCAAATAACCTCACAAATGTTGGCAAATATATATATATATATGACAAATATTAATATGTTGATACTTCAAAATTCAAATGAAATCGAAATTCATCCTCAACGGGGCTGTATACCCAACATACGAATTGTGTCTTCGTTATCAAGGTGCAATGAACCCTTCGATTCTCGAAACTCAATAGGTATATTTTCTTACAATTTTGGGCAATTAATTGTCCACTTTCTAAACTCAAAAGTGCTAATGCGTAACATATCAATGACGTGACTCTGGCCAGAATATATGTCATCAACAGACATCTGATGTTTTACCATATCACTGCCAACGGAAATAAATTTTTTTTTTGTCCACTGTTTACTGTTGCATGTCTCTTAAAGGTAAATAGGATTCGGAACTAATACCAAACATAACAGTTAAGCATGCACACTCCTCGATGTGATTGCGCCTATCCGGCTTCGATAATATGCGCTGATACTGAGCATCGTCCTTTGGAATATTGATGCACCTGTAAATTTGTTCTACATAAGCACGAATCTTAGACCACGGCAATTGAGAATAACTTCAGGCAGCTGCAAGTCTAATTTTGGCCCAATTGCCAAAATGTCATTCAATTACTTTCCATTGCTTGTCTTGCTCGAGCCGTCGAACAAATCACGACCTTCGTAGTTGATGATGTTTCCTTTATAACTGGGCGATGCAGTAAATAACAATACTGTCGGATGATTGCATGATGTTATAAATCGTCGGGTTACCATCCATTTGGCCCAGCTCAAAATACTCATTAATAGTGTGACAAGTTGCGGCACTCTCTGCACTCAGGCGCTTGTCCAGATAATCTTACCGCTTCATTGCGCTTCGATACAACTATCATAGCATACCATAGTTTGATCCAGATGTGACGAAAAGGGTAGACGTACAATATATTTTAACGAAGATAAGCGACAATGGATATTCTCAAAAAAGTCCTCGCACCACCTATCTTCCGGTGAGACACCTGGAGATTAATTGTCGAATTCCACTTGTTCCCAAAATTTACGTAAAACATTGTCGAGCTTCTCATTTAAATCATGAATCAGTGTTTGCGAGGACACTAATGACGCACGTTCGTTGATCTTTCCAGACACGATATAGCCCAAGTGTGTATTTTGTGCTAGAGGTAAGCCTGTTGGTCCTCGGTATGCCTCACCTAACATTAGCTCATCATAAATATCGCTCCCGACCAAACCTTCGACACCTTGTGGAATAAAATAATAAAGATCGGCTAAATGGAAATCCTTCAGATGTGGCCACTTTGTGGCAAGTATTTGTCTGTCAGGCATTTTTTGACTCACCGCGGGTAGGGCATTTGCAAATATCTTGTGCTATACCTGTGGATCGCATAGGGATCCTAATTACAACATAATTCCTGTAGACGCTTCCTGTAGACGATTCTTTCATTTGCTATCCGTTTATTATTATATATACCTGTTGGATTAAGCAGCAGCCGCATCAAATCAGCATAAGTAAACATTCATATAAACATAAGAAGAGGTTGTAATCGTAGCTAAGTGAAACAGCTGTTTGTTGTTGGCAAGCCTTTCTTGCACTTGTCGCAGCTGCTATAAAATTGCATATTCTCTTTTACCTTTCCCACTTGTTCGTTGTTGATCGAGGCGAAGCGAAGAACTGTTTCTGAGCCACAGCCAAATAAATTTATAATTTATACAAGCTCGATAAAATAAACTGAATTATAACGTGTTGTTGTGAAAAGCCAAAGTTGACTTTAGTTCTTGGCAGTAGTTTTCAAAAAAGTTGCTTAAAAACATTAGTAACTCACCATTGGAGGCCCTGGCGAGATTTAATATTGCAGGGCATATTAGCAAAATTAATCTAGTGCAGAATTAAAATTGTGATTATTCAAGTGCAACGATAATTATCGTAAATTGTTAAAATTAGACAATTGCAAAACGCAAATACATAGACGCCGCTAGTTAAATTTCGCGCTCTTCCCTTTGTGCGGCCATTCGTGGGCTCAGCTTGTATACATACGCTTGTACATAAGCTGCTGCACAATACTACGCATTCTGTGGGCTCAGTTTTTGGTGTTCGGATTTAGCGCTTGTGAAAAAATGATGCAAGGCGAGAACACAAATGATATCGGGCAAACAGGGTTCTTTTCTTAAGCGCAAGGCGGTTGCATTGTTCGAGCGAGCCAAGTGTATTGAAAACGAACAATCTGAGGATAAAATTAACAACTCGTGTGCCTATTGCTAAGTGAACGAACTAAGTCAGCCCTTAATGCCGCGCATAAGCTAGAGGACCTTAATTTCGATTAAATTAAGCAATAAGATTGATGAGTTGATTGCCATGGTTGAGACTCGCGTTCGCGTCAATATCCAGCGTCGTCAATCTAGCGGCCCGTCCCACTCAGGAGGATTTGCCAAACCAAACCGTGATCTTGGCCAACAGAATGCGCTTGTCCGAGCTCAAATTACCCACGTTTTCTGGTGGCTATACCGAATATTCGGGTTTCATTGCGATCTTTGAGTCAGTTGTCGACAAGGATCGCGAGCTGTCTAATATTGAAAAGTTGCAGCATCTCCGTTCATGTGTGTCTCGCCCTGCGTTGGATTCGGTTCGATCGTTGCAGTTTTCTGGTGCCAATTATTGTGTGGCTCTGGATATTCTAAATAGAAGATTTTGTAATAAACGTCTTGCTTTCCAGGCACACATCAATGAAATTCTTGGGCTCAAGAGGGTAGATTCGGAGTCGGCTTCAAAACTGCGTGCGTTCTCGGACAAAGTCAATTCGCATGTTCGTGCGTTACAGACTTTGGGCAGTTTGGAGCAAATTTCAGGATACATAATAGTGCACACACTGCTTCAATACATACAATTCAAAGGTTGGATACCCAGACTCAGCCCAAATGGGAGAAGGCCACAGGCATTGACAAAATCCCGACAGCCGATGAGTTCTTTACATTTCTGGAATGGCGTAGTCAAAGGCTGGAGAGCGTGCAACATGCCATGTCATCCCATATGACCAACTCTCAGGTGGGCAAATCCAACCATACCACTAACCACAGCAAAAAAGTGCTTGTAGCTGGGTCTAACCAAATTGGTTGCAGTTTTTGTGACGCATCTGGTCACGGGATCTACACATGTAGTAAATTCGGAAATTTGTCTCCATTCCTTCGGTATAAGGAAGTCAAGAAACTGGCCCTTTGTTATAACTGCCCTTTGTTATAACTGCCCTTTGTTATAACTGCGTAATGAAGGGACACCAAACTCGGTCTTGCAGTAGTAGTCATTGTCGTACTTGTGGAGGAAAGCATCTTACCCTACTGCATCTTGCTACTTCACAAGAAGCTGAAGCGTCGACACCATTACATACATCGTCTGATTTGAGCTCCGCCACTTCGACACACTCTCACTCCACTACCTCTCTTGATGTCCAAGGTCTTCAGTCTGGTGTTGTGCTCTTGGCCACTGCAGTGGTAATGGTTATGGTTCTAACAGTTCTGGTTCCTTGGTTCCCTGTAGGGCCTTATTAGACTCAGGCTCTCAGTTGCAAATGGTAACATTCCGTTTCGCACAGAGACTTCAGTTAAGGAAAACTAGGTCTTCGACAGTTGTCACAGGTCTCGGAGACACAAGCGTGTCTACTGAAGGATCAGCTGTTCGGATTCACATAAAATCACAAGACTCAGATTAGTTGACCTTTGATGCTCTTGTGACTCCAACAATTACCGATAGTCAGCCTAGCCTCATCATCGATACATCGGACTGGAAAATTCCCTCGAACATAAGATTGGCTGATTCTGCGTTCAACAAACCACAGCGAGTGGATCATTTAATTGGAGTGAGCCTTTTCTATAAGCTTTTGGGGTTGGGCAAATTGTTCTTTCGCCTGGACTTCCTCTTCTGCAAAAAACTCGTCTTGGCTGGGTCGTGACCGGTGGGATTAAGAGACTGGGCAGTACCTCGTTGTTGGCTGCTGGCCTCACTTTTGATAGCGAAGTTGATCAGTTGGACTTTTGTCTGGATGAATTGGTCCGGCGTTTTTGGGAAGTTGAGAGCTTGGAAGAGCCTATGGTAAAAGCCACCATCCGGCGAGTATTCAGTGTGGTTGCCTCTGAAGCGGAGTGCAGAGCTTCTAGGAGAGTCCTATGGCCAGGCTTGTATTCGATTTCTTAGGCTTGAACGAAAATTGGGTCTGAATTCGGATCTAAAGGAGCAGTACTCGGCATTCATCAAAGAGTTTCTGGATCAGAATCACGTGTCGGGAGTTAGTCCAGAGCTGAGTGGCTGATGTAAATACCTCCTCCCACATCATTGCTACTTGAAGGAAGACAGCAACACAACCAAGTTGCGCGTTGTGTTTGATGGCTCAGCGACTACTAATTCTGGACAATCTCTTAATGATGTACTGATGGCGGGACCAATCATTCAACCTTAGTTGTTTCACATTTTGATTCGCTTCCGCACATATCCTGTTGCTCTGACAGCTGACATTTGCAAAATGTATCGCTATTGTCGAGTGACTTCTTCTGATAGTTAGGATAGTGCATCCTGTGGAGGGACTCGCCTCAGAAGAACATCGAAATCTTTAAATTGGATACAGTAACATACGGGACCAAATCAGCATCATTTAGGTCCGTGCGTGCAATGTTAGCCTTTGATGAGCGTGATGTATTTCCAATTGGATCGGATGCCATCAAGCAGGAGTTTTACGTTGACGATTTCATATCTGGAGCCAACTCAGTTGCTGAAGCCAGAGAGAAAATTCGTCAGACGGCCGGGAAAGTGGTGTTCCAGTCACCAAGAAGTCCTTGAAGCTCGATGATGGAAGCGAGGTTACCAAGCGTTCAGGGTATTCCCTAGTCGAGAGCTCCCGACTAGAACCTCTTACTTGTTTCATTTTCTGTTCTCGATTCTACTGTTAAACACTGCAGGCGCTCAGTTCTGTCTATTGTTGCCGCTTGGAGATTTGGGACCAGTCATAACTAAAGCAAAGATCTTTCTTCAACAGCTTTGTAAGCACAAATTAACTTGGGATGAAGGCTTGCCCCGATTGCACGGGATACGACCTGGAGGGAGCTATGTCGTTTTCGCAACATGCGTCATGTATCGTTCCCCAGAGTGGTACTCTTTGAAGGAGCTGATGTTGAAATACATGGATTTTGCGATGCCAGTGTGGATGCCTACGGAGCCTGCATCTACATGGTGGCCAGAAGTCCTCTTGCCACAAGTCATATCCTTTGCTCCAAGTCTCGAGTCGCGCAATAAAAAACACTGACCGTTCCAAAACTGCAATTATGTGGAGTGAATCTGCTGGCTAATCTGATGCATGAAGTCAAGCGCACCGGCATCTTTGTCAGCCAGTTTATTGCTGGTGCGATTCGTCCGTTGTCCTATCCTGGATAAGAAATGAGCCCTTCAAATTTAATGTTTTTTATAGCTAATCGTGTAGCTTATCGGAAGACCACGGCTGGAATCATCCGAAGAACCGTAAACAAGCTGTGTCTGCTGCCCTATAAGGATTCTGTTGAAAGTCAGGCTTCCAGCGGGGGGAGTATGTTCGATTAAGCAGCAGCCGCATCAAATCAGCATAAGCAAACATTCATGTAAACATAAGTAGAGGCTGTAATCTTAGCTTAGTAAAGCAGCTGTTTGTTGTTGGCAAACCTTTCTTGCACTTGTCGCAGCTGCTATAAAATTGCATATTCCCTTTTATCTTTCCCACTTGATAAAATAAACTGAACTATAACGTGTTGTTGGGAAAAGCCAAAGTTGACTTTAGTTCTTGGCAGTAGTTTTCACAACAGTTGCTCAAAAACGTTAATAAATCAACAATGCCCTTTTCCTTATTTGTCGTAGTTCTTGGGCTGCACCCTCTGAAATTAACGATGGTTGGGAACCCTGTTCGAATAAAGCTCGAAACTGAAAGAGATAAGCATCTTTGAACTCGATAAGCACAATTGCTGTTGGTAACAAAACCTCCTGCCTTATAAGTTGTAGAACTTTATCCTTTCCGTTGATTAAATTTGTACACACTTTCTGGGCATTTTTATCCGTCCTCCTTGGGGCGCCGCTTCTTGGCGCATCCATTTGACCACACGTTCTATCCAGGTGGATGAGAGCTGCTCAGCGCACCTTGCACAATATGGCGCTAATTGATGATTCGAAACATAACCGATGTTTCAAGACAATTGCCTTACGCTCCAACGCATACATGTCCTTGAATGCATTGTAAGTTCCAATGCAGTGCTACTCCTTGCCTCAGACTATGCATATGTCAACTTGTCAAATAATAAATAAAGCTTTTGCGTCTGTTTGGTGTATCTATTAGTATCTAAAGGTGGCATTTCCTCACAACTTTCCGACGATGCCGAAATCATTTTTCGGTATTGGGACTCGAGGTAAACACAAAGCTCTTAAAATATCGATAGATCTGGCGTCGACGCAAATGAACGTTCCTAATAACATACCGAAACTTGAAACCTCAACTTTCTCCAACGAATTCACACATGAACGACAGGTCTGCACAAACCGCGTCTCCATGTTAAACTGCTAATTAATGATAAAAAACATCCATGTAATGCAAAAACAATTCTTGTTTACTGTCATAAAAATTCACCAGCATTTTCCATGCCACTGGATAATTCGATTCCATAAAGGTCAAGTGCTCCATATCTTAAGCAGCTTCCTCTGATAGCGAATCCTTTAGATAATGGAATTGGTGTAGGTCAGTAAGTCTGCGACAGTGATGGACACGCGATAGCAACACCTCTCACCTCTCGCCTCACTTCCTTCATAGGCGTAATACACTGTTATTCATAGTCAGATGCAAGCACGTCTAATTGAAAGCGATAGATGCCCAGTGCTTTTGCTCCGTCTGCTCATGCAACTCATTTCGTAATTCTGCTACTCCCACGATGTAGGTCTCTCCAAACCAATCCCTGATTACTGTATCAAAATACATTGTTTTAGTCTCCTCGTTGGCTCGCCAGTGGTTCGAGCCTGACTTCAAGATGGGTATTAACCGATTCATCAGTCTTCTCCAACTTGGCTAACAGTGCAGTTTGCTCGAAAGTAATATACATGAGGTTTTCGGCCATTCTGATCGCCTAACCGTACACGCACCTTATCATAATCCAATGTCCAGTCCCAAACTCCTCAGTCCAATCGCCAAAAATCAACCCTCACAGAAGACACCAAAAATATTTTGGATATCGGCTGCGCCATGTGCGAAGCCCCAAAGTACCCAAAGTACGAGGCGTAAATATTATAATTGTACGTCTGATGACTTGGACTAACCACAGATACATTTTCGTCACTCGCTTTTTTCATGCGCTCTCTTATAACATACGTTCTTAGCGGCCGGCCCGATTGATCTTGTGGGTTAACCATAACCCAAACAGAATTCGTGGTATTAATGAATCTCAATTGTTAATATATGGAAAAAACGGTCCTTTACGTTAATTTTGATAATTTATGTTGTCCCAGATACCTATCTATCAAAAGATTTGTTCACACATGAGCACGTGACACCGAGTCTCACTTTGACCCTCGGTAAAAATATATCTCACACTATATTGTACAACTGCAGCCAGCAGCATAAAAATAGATAGCGCACATGTGGTCGCTTAAGATTCTAAATGTGACCTACGCTAAGAAATATCATGTTAGAATAATAATTAACAAGGGAAAAAAAGACCCTAATTAAACACAATAGCTTATGATCGCTGCTGCCGATAATGCATTGACAGCAGACCTAAAATAAGACACGCTGTTAGTATGTAAGACCTAAGATTCGTAAAAATAATTCAGTATCTTACAAGAACTCAAACGTTGAACACTCTGGTTCATTTGGTCTTTCGAGCAGTGCCGGCATTTCAATATGCTCATTCATTTGGGCCTTCGAGCGGTCCAGCCAAGAGCAGCACGCTCGGCGAAATAAGTACCGCTTAGCAAAAAGCGCTCCCGCAATCAGGACATAAGCCAAGAAACGCCCTGGTAGAGCAAGTCAACAAAAATCCTAGAACAGCGTGGGAAGAAACCACAAAGCTGTGAAAAAAAACAAGAGGTTCTAGTCGGAAGCTCCTGACTAGGGAATACCCTGAACCCTCTTTGAGGCGGTAGCGGGGAGGTGACGATAGGTCTAAAATGAAAGATACTTGACATATATATAATATTCTAGAAGCAACATATCATGTTTGGTGACTCTAGCTCTTATTATTTACCCAATTGGCTCAAAAAACAGGATGTCGATATCGGAAACAAACTCGATCTTCGTAGGAACTAGGAGCACCTACATCTAAAATTTCAAGTCTCTAGCTCCTATAGGTTCTGAGATCCTTGCGTTCATACATACGGACAGACGGACGGACGGACAGACGGACATACGCACGGACAGACAGACGGACATGGCTAGATCGACTTGGCTATTGATGCTGATCAAGAATATATATACTTTATGGGGTCGGAGATGCTTCCTTCGGCCTGTTACATACATTTGCATTTTGCACAAAAACATTATACCCCTTTTACCCATTTTTAATGGGTTCAGGGTATAAAAATCGACAGGCTTCTGGGCCAGAACACAGAATTCGGGTGAATAGTGTCTGGGTGAACGAAATCCAAACGCGAGAAAAACCTAGTCGCGTCAGCCATTGAGGTTGAAGATTTAAAAATGTTTAGGGGATAGAAGAGGAAGATAAAGAAGATGCAGAAGCAAAAATCTGCGAAAAAAATTTTATTGAAACAACAAGAAAAGAACCAGATGGAAGGTACACAGCTACTATTCCGTTTAAGGAAGAGAAAGAGTTAAAGGAATCAAGACCACAAGCAATGGCACGGTTTCTAAACTTAGAGAAGAAATTTAAAAGAAATATACAGCTGAAGGAATGTTACAGCAATTTCGTAAAAGAATATATAGATTTAGGACATAAGGTCGAGTCCATCGAAAAGGGGTGGTATTAATTACCTCATCAGGCAGTGTTAAGAGACTTTAGTCAGACTCGTAAAAACCCCAAACAACAAAAGTTTAAATGATATAATGTGGGTGGGACCTAGAGTCAAAAATCGACAGATTAATGTTGACAAAAAGGATCAACAATACTTGTATATTCTGTGGAGAGAAACTCCAAATCAGCAGATTAAAAACTACAAACTCACAACGGTTACATACGGTACCGCGTCAGCCCCATACTTAGCAACAAGAGTGCTGGTAGAGATAGCAAATAATTGTAAAAATCAAATCATTGGGGAAACAATCACAAATGACTTTTATATGGATGATCTGATGTCAGGAGCAAACTCCATAGAAGGCTGTCAAATGAATATAAAAGAAATTTCTTGGTAGCTAGAGAAAGCAGGTTTTAATTTGAGAAAATGGATTGCAAATATACAAGAGATTATAAAGCATGTAGAAAATACTGAGGTAAATAAAATAATAGCGATTGCAGAAAATGAGTCTATTAAAACATTGGGACTACAGTGGGAACCCTTGAAAGACGAATTCAAATTTAAGGTCAATTGTGCGGCCTCAGAAAACATAAACATAAAGATTTATGACCCATTAGGTTAGCTAGCCCCGGTTACTGTTGTGGGAAAATTATTCAAAAGTTATGGTTAATAGGCAAAGATTGGGATGAAAAACTTAGCATGTAAGATGCAAATGAATGGGAACAATATAGAAAAAACCTAACATTATTAGAAGACATAAGAATCCCAAAATGGTCACAAGCCAGCATAAAGCTTGAAATGCAGTTGCATGGATTCGCTGATGCATCAGAGAAAGCATACGCAGCAGTAGTATATGCAAAAGTAGGTAATTCAGTCACGATAATAGCCAGCAAAAGTAAAGTAAACCCAATTAAAAATAGAAAAAAAACATACCAAAATTAGAATTATGCACAGCACATCTGTTAGCAAAATTAATGAAAAGAATAAATGAGTCACTAACAATTCTACAATTACGTTAGCTTGGATAAAAAATAGTACAAATAAAAACAAGTTCATAAGAAAAAGAACTGAAGAAATAAAAAATACAAATGTATATTGGGGTCATGTTAAATCAGAAGATAATCCAGCGGATGTAGCCTCAAGGGGAGTTTGTCCAAGTAAATTAAAAGAGTGCCAAATTTCGTGGAAAGGGCCAGAATGGCTATCAAAGTCTAAAGAAAATTGGCCATAAGAACAAATGGTCGAAGACAATAATAGTCAATACAATATTATTACATTTCGGAAGAAGGATCATACGAGATTTAAGTCAAAGCTATTCTTGCTTACAAAAATTAGAAAGGCTATTAGCTTATATACTAAAATTTATTGTAATCAAAATTTCAAAGGAGGTGTTTCCATCCCATCTAACAGTTAAGGAACTCAAAAAAGCAAATATAATGTTACTTAAACAAGAACAGACAAATCAATTTATAACAGAAATAAATTGCTTGCGGCAGAAAAAAGAAATTGAAACAAAGAGTAGAATAATAGGACTAAACACATTTTTAAATCAAAATGGAATATTAAGAGTTGGAGGTAGACTGCAAAATTAAAATGCAGATTTCGATATCAAACATCCAATAATTTTAAACAAAGGGCACATAGCTTCTCTGATAATAAGAAAAGCATATAAAGAAACATTACATGGCGGAATTAACCTTATGAGAAGTCATATCCAGAGAAAATACTGGATTATGGGATTAAGAAACTCCTTAAAGAAACATCTGAAAGAATGAGTTAAATGTACTAGATACAGGCAACACACAGTATAACAAAAAATGGGGAATCTCCCGAAATATAGGACAACAGAATCCTTTCCGTTCTTAAATACTGGTGTAGACTATGGAGGACCATACAACATTAAATGCTCAAAAACTCGGGGACAGAAAAAATATAAAGGGTATATAGAGACTTAACATCAGATGCATTTTTAGCAGCACTAAGGAGATTTATAGCAAGTCGCGGAAAATGTGCTCACATATACTCCGACAATGGAACTAATTTCATAGTGGCATCAAGGAAGCTAGATCTAGAATTTCTAAAAGAGAAAAGTGACAATAAGATTGCCCCTATACAAGAACATGAAAAAGTCCAGTGGCATTTTATCCCGCCAGCAGGACCTCACTTCGGAGGTATTCGGGAGGCCAGAGTTGTGTCAAATTGAAGCAGTATTAAATTCACGACCCTTGTACACATATGAAGAAGACATTGACGATAACGAAGTGTTGACGCCAGGCCATTTTCTAATTGGAAGACGAACATTAGACAGCATAGAATCAGAGACACAGAATAGAATAGGCAACTTAGACAGATGGAAACTGATTCAAAGAATGAAGAAAGAGTTTTGGTCAAAATGAAAAGAAAGTTTTTTGAAATTTATTATTTAAAGAAAAAAAGAAATTATTTATAAGAATGAAAGACGAAAACTGTCATCCAGCAAGATGGCCTTTGGGTAAAGTAGAAGAAGTACATAGGGCAAAAGACAACAAAGTTAGAGTTGTAAAGGTCAAATTAGAGGGATTTACCACAAGACCAGTTACCAAGGTGTGCCCACTTATAGGTATACAGGCATGAGCAGAAAAATAAGGAGGAGGAAAGAAGAAGAGATGTAAAATCTCAAAGTTAGGATTGAAGATGATGATGATACTCATGCTGTTCTGCCAAGTATCAAACACAACCCCGTTAAGAAAACAAGAAAGAAAATGGTTACCCATTAGAAAATATGAATAGCTCCTCAGCAATGTATCTAGATCCAATGGGTGAGGTAGAGATAGTGTCATCGTCGTGTGATCTGGTCATATTTTACGACATGGAACCTTATTTTGAAATGTTGTTTGTGAAAAACTCCATGGGTTTGAAGATCAGTGCAACTTAATACTCAATAGACACAAAGACAAATTGAGGAATTAG
Source organism: Drosophila littoralis (assembly GCA_018903485.1). Lineage (NCBI taxonomy): Eukaryota > Metazoa > Arthropoda > Insecta > Diptera > Drosophilidae > Drosophila > Drosophila littoralis. Next base: position 11,822,996 of record JAEIGF010000297.1, on the reverse strand, counting down.
AAGAAAATAATGAACTATTTACAACAAAAACCCAGTAAGAAAAAAGTAAAAAAAAATAAAGTAAGTTATCGATAATCGGAAACAAACTCGATCTGCGTAGGCACTAGGAGGACCTACAGCTAAAGCCTCTAGCTCTTATAGGTTCTGATATCCTTGCGTTCATACATACGGACAGACGGACGGACATGGCTAGATCAACCTGGCTATTGATGCTGATCAAGAATATATATACCTTATGGGGTCGGAGATGCTGCCTTCTGCTGTTACATACATTTACATTTTGCACAAAAACATTATACCCCTTTTACCCATTCTTAAAGGGTTCAGAGTATAAAAAGCGTTCTCCATTGAATTTTATGGGTTCCGTTCCATTTTGTTTGGTATAATGGACGCCGACGATAGGGAAATAATGGAAGAAAACATGAAAACATTACTTCAAAATCAACACAATTTAAACGAGTTGCAGAAGAAACAAACGTCAGTAATCGACTCAACAGCAAATATAATAAAAAAGACACAGAGGACATAAATGGAAATTTTGAAAAAATGAATCAACAAATAGAAAATATGACCGAACTTCTCAAGGAGAGCTATTATGTTTATAAAGAATCTATTAGTTTCTTAATAATAAATAAACAACTTAGCTCCTTAATTGATGAATGTGACAGAAATACACAAAGTTATGTGTTAACAGTTAACAGGTTTAAGGAGTTAAATAAGCTACTAAGTAAGGCTCAAAATTGAAAAGACCACCACGTTGTATTAATTTTATAGTAATTATTATTGTATAACTGATAAGAAAAACTGTAACTAAAAAACTGCAGGCCGTCACCTTTGTCGGTTTTCCGCAGAGTGTTCACACAGGAACACTTGTCACCGAGTCTCATTTAAACCCTCGGTAAAAACTCATATTGTAAAACTGCAGGCCATCACCTATGTCGGCCCTCCGCAGAATGTTCACACATGAACACGTGACACCGAGTCTCACTTTGACCCTCGGTAAAAATATGTCTCACACCATATAGTACAACTGCAGCCAGCAGCATAAAAATAGATAGCGCACATGTGGTCGCTTAAGATTCTAAATGTAACCTACGCTAAGAAATATCATGTTAGAATGATAAGTAACAAGGGTAAAATAGACCCTAATTAAACACAATAGCTTATGACCGCTGAAGCCGATAATGCATTGTCAGCAGACCTAAAAAAGGGCACTCTGTTAGTATATAAGACCTAGGATTCGTAAGAATAAATCAGCATCTTACAAGTACTCAAACGTTGAACACTCTGGTTCAAGATTTGAACATTTTTGGAAACATGCAATATTTAACTAGCTTTTGTATGAAGAATTAAAAGAAATTTCCTAATTATCGTTATAAATTTTGTAATACACTGCCAAGTGTTTTGATTAGTAAGAATAGGAGTACATATTACAATATATATGTCAGCGCATACGGAATTTCTGTGTGGTTGCACGTGGAATGCCACAATAATGATTGGGAATGTCAAAATATTTGGTAGTTCACAATGATTGGGAATGGCAAATGAAGTTGTATGCTGCGACTGTTCTAGAAGCAATATTGTCGCGTTGCTTAGAACTGTCAGGGCGAGGCGACAATGTCGCCGAGCGTGGTTCGATGGGATACAAAGGGAAAAGGAACAACGTTGCTTCCGGAGAAGCCTAGCGTACATATCGAAACTAGCTGCGCTCTGGAACTTTATAAAATGGAGAATATTTATTTATTTATTTATTTATTAATGGTCGACAAAACGAGTGTCTTCCTCATTATACATACAATACATAATGGAATTATATGCTAAAAGCCTAGTTAGATAACACAGTTCTCTAAATAGCATCACCAACCGATGGAGGTGTTTTAGTTGCCAGTCCGGCCAGCTGTGCCCCTTTTCACAGCTAAATTTGTCAGTGACGCTATTAGAGCCTACATCTAAGCAGAAGGGTGTAAGTAGGAAAAAGTGTTCTTAAGTAAAATTAAAGATACTCTTAGTTTGCTATATTAATTAATAAAATACAATAAATAAGAAAAAGAAAGTAAGAAGATTGTTAATAAAGTAAAGAAATTTAAGCTAGATGTATAGAGTGTTAAGTAGATAGGACAGAGAGAAAAGTAATGGGAAATCACCGACCCGGTGGGGGAAAATTTACAGCCTGTCCGGCAAGCTATGCCCCTGCTCATAGCTGGGAATGGTCAGTGACTTCCCGAAGGTATCCTGAAAGCAACGATTTTATTAGGGGTAGAGAAAGTTCTATAGAGAAAACGTGATGCAAACTATTATAATTTTTACATAGCACGCGAAAAGGATTGTGCATAGCGTAGTCTGTTGTGCACGTAGATAGGGATAAGGGGCGATAATTTCTAGTTGGTCTAGTCGGAACAAAGAAATGAAGACGCCCTAGCAGAAAAGGAGAATCTATATCGCCAACAATCAACTTATGTAGAAAGACAACACCGAGAATTGTCCTACGATTGGTTAACGACGGAAGGTTAAGAAGAAGCAGCCTGCTGGAGTAGGATGGCAAACGAAGATTAGGGTCCCAATTTAAACCTCGTAAGGCAAAAAGCACAAATTGCTTCTGAACAGATTCAATACGATCCTAGCTATTGTTATACTGCGGAGACCAGATGCAAGAGCAGTATTCAAGGATAGGGCGAACAAGAGAGATGTACAGAAGTTTCGTTATAAAAGGATCGTTAAGCTCTTTAGACCATCGTTTAATGAATCCAAGTACACCTTTTGCCTCATTAGCGATGGTATCTATGTGAAAATTGAAACAGAGTTTAGAATCAAAAAGAACGCCTAGATCCTTAACTGTTAGTATACGTTGCAAAGGGGTATTGTCGATTGTATAACTGACAAGATAAGGTGTAGTACGATAAAATGTCATAAACATACACTTTGAACAATTCAGATGCAATTGATTGGCCGAACACCAAAGTTGCATAGCGTTCAAATCGTCTTGTAGACGAGAATGATGTAGGGGATTAGTGTATGATAGAATAAGTTTCACATCATCCGCATACATGAGTACACGGGCATGTGATATAACAGAGGGGAGATCATTTATAAAAAGAGTAAAGAGTAAAGGTCCAAGATAAATACCTTGACGAACACCAGAAGTAACGTGAACCAGTTTAGAGGTAGTATGCCTCATCATTACTCTTTGGGTCCTACCTTTTAAATAAGAATTAATCCAAAGCAAAAGAGACGGAGGGAAACCTATTCGGTCAAGTTTAAAAAGTAAAATGTCATGGTGCACAGAGTCAAACGCCTTACTGAAGTCAGTATAAATGACATCAGTTTGCATTTTCGAAAGAAAAGCATCATTTACCAAGGAAGTAAACTCAAGCAGATTGGTCGTAGTTGACTGATTCTTTACGAATCCATGTTGAAACAACTGATTTGCAGAAATGCTGCAAATTCGAAGTGATTAATTTTTCAAATAATTTAGGAATAGCGGACAGTTTTGCAATGCCCCTGTAAATTTGTATATCAGACTTTCCACCTTTCTTGTGGAGAGGAATGATATAAGATTCTTTCCAAATAGATGGAAAGACAGAAGATTCAAGAGATAGATTAAAAAGCTTTTGCAGTGGATAAAGAAGGGAAGAACTACACTCCTTGAGTAGACAACTAGGAATATTGTCAGGCCCAGGAGAGTAAGAAGATTTTAAAGAGTATATAGCTAAAAGGAGAGAGGAGTGTGAAATAATAGGAGGAGGTATAGAGCTAGAGGAAGAAATAGTATAAGGGTAAGAATTATTATTAGGACAGACTGAGGAGTAAGTTGATTGGAAAAAATTAGCAAAGAGGTTAGCAGAATCAGAGTCATTACTAGCTTTATCCATCCCGAAAGAAAAAGAAGTTGGAAAACTTGAAGATTAACGCTTCAAGTTTACAAAATTGTAAAACTGTCTCGGATTTTGGGCAAATTGCCTTTTACAACGAGTTAAATAATTCTCATAGCATTGAGAATTCAGAAGAGAGAAGTTCGACTTGGCTATGGAATATTTAGCCAAGTCTGTACACGAACCAGACTTTTTAAACTTTTTAAAATATTTAGATTTTACGTTTTTAAGATGTGACAATCTGGGAGTAAACCAGGCTGGTTTTGAAGAAATAGTCGACGAATTGACTTGGGAATACTCATATCTAAGAGGGAGTTTAGGGTGCTATAAAAAAAAGTAAAAAAAAGAGTCATATAAGAAAGACCAATCGGTTGCATAAATAAGCTGATTCAGCAATGAATAATTTCCTTTGCGAAAGCAGAGGCGGGGCTTATTGGCTGATGAGCACGAAATGAGACGATTACAATTGAACATTGTAATCTCTAAAGTAGGATGATATACATCCTCAGGAAGAGATAAAGGAGGGTACCTAGACACATTAGAGATAAGGTAGTCGTTAACAAATACAAGGTCAAGTGTTCTATTCAGATGATAAGAAATTTAAATGATTTGAAACAACGAAAGATCAAGCATGCAGTCTATAAAATCATGCTGTGCTAAGGGCACTAGATAATTTTCGGCAGTGACTAATGACCAAGAGATGTTCGGCAAATTAAAATCACCCAACACCACAAATAGGTCATTATCACGCACGTGTGAAGAAACTTCTTTAATACAAGTAATATGTTTCATATAAACTTGAATTTCAGAAGAAGGAGGAACATAAGAGCATGTAATATAGATATTCCGTGTAGGAAAAGACACCTTGACTGAGATAATTTCAGCGTCAGTAGGCGTACTAAAACAGAAAAGTTCTGGAGACTGGAGAGTGGCCTTAACGGCAATTAACACCCCACCACCTCGAGTCGGCCGATCATTTCTATGCAAAATAAAACTATTCGAAAATACCTCAAAATCGGATATGGTTGAATTTAACCATGTTTCGGAAAATGCGATTATATCCGAGTCGAAGGAAGTACTGGCCATGAAAAGATTTTTAAGCTTTGAAATAAGACCTCTGACATTCTGATAATGAATACAGATTTGGTCAGAAGATGAAGTTAGTTTTTTGGGGCAGAAATGGTACCCTGTATTGAAGGGACTGGAAGGGTGACAGGCTGGTTACGCTTTTTTGGCTTGAACTCGTGAACAATCATGTGTGGAGGCCAAAATTTGGGATCACAAATGATTGGGAACATATCATGTGAAACATTTATTTTGAATGATGATATTTCACGAGGGGTGGAGAAATTAAATTTGGTTATTGACACGCTAGCAGAAGATTTGCTAGCAATATAGGCTGCCAATGACTCAGAAGTGGTGTCCGATGAAAGTCGAGACACAAAAACTTGCCTACGAGGGGCAACAACCGTTAAAGTAGGTGCTGATGGGGTAGTACAGGAGATGGAGGAGCTAAAGAGGCACCATGATTGTGTTTAACAATCTGGGCAAGATTACGCGCAGGTCTACCTTTGCGGCCAGGAGCTGACGGGGCTGAGGCAGTTTGGATAACTGGGACGGTATCAGGTACGGGCTCTACTGGAACTACTATAGGGGATGAAACGGGGGTAATTGGGCAGTCGCTTGGGGAAGGCGATAAAGACAACATTGGAGATAAATTCATGTTGCTAGGTAGGGACAAGAAAGGCGTAGGTGTCTGAACAGACGTAGACGGCAATTGCAAAAGTTGAGGCTCCAACCGGCGATTGGTTGGAGACTCAAATTTATAATTGGCAAGCAACTCAAACTCGAGTCGCAATCCCGCCCAGTGAGACCTGCACATTTAGCATGCATCATATTCTCACACAGCCAGCAATTAACAAATTGCGGCTGTGCAGAATCATCAGCCTGCTTGAACTTGCAAAGTTTCTTACAGCACGACATAATTATTACAAGTAAGCAAGTTGCGAGAGCGCAGAGCAAAACGAAAACGGTGCACAAGAATAGAGTAAGTAAACACTCAAAAACAATTATCGTACACAAACAAATTGTTTGGAGCGAAAGGCAATAGCAAAAATTTGCGAGAGCGCGATGCACAAGCAGAAATATGCGGCAGCGAACACACGCACAAACAAGTGTATGCGCAGGGGAGCACCAAAGCAAAAGAATCAAAACAGGCAAAAACAATACAGAACTGACGCCGCGTTCAATAAATGCAATTATTAACAGACTTACGCTGCGACAACAGAATAACACTTTGCACAATTATACAGCTTTTTAAATAAAGCACAAAAAAGGCCAAATTTAGAAATAAAAAGCAGGATTAAAGCGCAAAAAAATATATAAAAATCTTGGAGCACAAGTAAAACACGTCAATCACTCTCAACTGAGAACTCTCTATGATAATTATGAGACTCCCACATCAGAAGTGGGATCTACCTTCAACAGTAGATGGACCATGGCGTAACAAAATAAAAATTTAATCGAACTCGTGCGGGCCATACAAACAACGGCACCTGATGCTGGGCAAAGAAAATCGGTGCAACTTCCCAAATTCAACCCAGACATGTCCGACAAGATGAACATCAAACGTGGAAAATCAAGTGTAACCTGCTACAAGTGCGGAGACCGGGGTCACTGATGAAAGAAAAGCTAAGTACTAAATTCTCTGGTAAAAGATTGAATAATATTGTTATGTTAAAAGGCATAGTCATAGTAATGGAATATGTAGTACTGTACAAATTTTAAGTAACGTAAAAATTGAAGATAATTGTATTGAGATTTTGTTTCATGTAATAGGCGATGGTTAAATGCAAACCGATATTGGCATTGGCCGTGAAATACTTAATCAGGGTTTTGATATTGTCATTTCATCAAACCAATTTATTAATTTATTATTAATGTATGTATCGGTAGCGAACCAACCGATATTGATACTGAACTTGAGGGATAAGATAAAATAAAACTTAATTTATTGTTGGCAAAGTACTCAAATAGTTTTATAAAAGGTATTCGATGTACTAAAGTTAGAGTCGGCGAAATGAAAATTAGATAAATTGATCCAAGAGAAACAGTTCAACAAAGGCCATATCGATTGAGTCCATGCGAGCGAGATTTAGTTCGAGAAAAAAATTGATGAGCTGTTGAAATGCAATATAATAAGACTAAGTTGTTCACCTTATGCATGCCCTATATTATTGGTTTAAAAAAATGGTTCGGATAGACTTTGTGTTGTCTATAGAGAGAAATTCAAATACAATCGCAGATAAATACCCGCTGCCACTTATACAAATAAATAGACTTCGAGGAGTTAACTATTTCACATGTTTAGATATGGCAAGTGGATACTGTCAAATTCCCTTAAATGCGGATTCTATTGAGTATACAGCGTTTATGACGCCAGATGTCCAATATGAATTTTTGTCTATGCCATTCCGGCTTAAAAATGCGCCCTGTTTCTCAACGTTTAGTAATACGGGGATCTGGCAAATTCTTTTGTTATCGTCTATATGGATGACATCATGATAACTGCTGCAACACAATGTGAGGCGTTAGAAAGATTAGAGATTGTTCTAAATATCCTGACAGAGGCTGGTTTTTCATTACAAAGTGTTCTTTCTTAAAAACATCGGTTCAATATTTAGGCTTCAGTGTTAGTGCTGGTGAAATTCGTCCAAGCCCTCAGAAAGTTGTAGCGTTAACTGCTCTTCCGCCTCCACAGTCAGTCACATCACTTAGGCAATTTATTGGATTGCCATTTTACTTCCGGCAGATTATTAAGGGATTTTCGCAGTTGATGAAACCTATATATTTTTTAAATTCAGACAAAAATAAATTTATTTGGAAAACAGAACATGCACAGATACGGAAGATGGTAATTTATACTCTTACTGCTATACCAGTCCTTGTTATTTTTGACCCAAATTATCCTATTGAGTTGCATACAGATGCAAGTTGCAGTGGATACGGTGCAATTTTAAAACACAAAATTAATAATAAACCCCGATAATACTATAGCAAAACTACTTCACCTGCAGTGTCGAGATACCACTCGTATGAGTTGGAAACTTTAGCAGTTGTAAACGCCATTAAACATTTTCGACACTTTTTTGTTGGGTAGGAACTTTATTGTTTATACCGACTGTAACTCACTAAAGGCGTCAAGAAATAAACAAGATTTGACCCCTAGAGCTCAGCGCTGGTGGGCTTATTTGCAGTCATTTACATTCGACATTCAGTACAGAGAAGGGAAGAGAATGGCCCATGTTGACTTTTTGTCGAGAAATCCTATCTTTCCCAACTCTACTTCTAAAGTTGAAGGCGATTGAAGAGAAGAGAGTTAACTTGGCCGAAATTTCAAGCATTTGGCTCATTGCTGAACAGCGTCGAGCCTCAGACAGAGCCGAAATTATGAGTAAATTGAAAGATTTTTCTCTTGCTGAAGATATTGCGAAAACCTATGAACTAAGGGCAGAAGTTCTTCACCGGAGAATGCAAAGAATTGGCAGAACACGCTGTTTACCAGTGGTGCCACGTGCTTTCAGATGGTCGGTTATAAACCAAGTTCACGAGTCAATAATGCATTTGGGTTTACGATTTTTACTGGTTTGAGAATATGTCAACATATATCAGAACATTTGTTGACAACTGCATCACTTGCAAAATGTCCATACCAATTTCAGGAAAGACTCACGCTGAACTGCATCCAATCCCGAAAGTCAATATTCCTTGGCACATCCACATCGACATAACATAATTCAGTGGCAAGAGTGACCAAAAGGAGTACGTTATTGTTCAAGTAGACGCGTTTAATAAGTATGTCTGTGTAGTTTCAAGCTTTTTTGCAACTAATTAATTATCACTGCTTGTGTGTTGCGAAATTTAAAGATATTTTGTTTCGAATGTATTTATTTGCCGCACAGGGCACTTATTATTTACGAAATGTTATAATGTTGCTTGGCAGTCAACTCGAAATAGTTGTGCCTCGCTTCCGACCAAACGAATGACGCCATTTGGAGCGCTGTTGAAGAAGTGTTAAGTACTCTTCGCGCCAACGGGCCCAACATTTTTGTTGGAGATATGTGACGCGCTGAAAATAGTTAAGTCGATTAAAATTAAGCTTCCTCAGATCAGGGCCAATGTATGACGAAGATGGCGCTGTACCCAGGAAGTGTGCGGGTGTCAAGACATCAAGATCATCGGGATGCTCTGAAAGTGGAAATAATGGTCGAGAATTAATAATTGCCGTGTTGTGGCAGACGAACGTGCGCAGCGAATCGAAATCCAAGATGGAAGGGCCGACAGAGCGATAAAAATGGTGCTTCGCAGTCTTCACAGCGGCTCCCCATAGCCCGCCAAAGTGCGGAGAGCGAGGATGGATGAACGACCATTCAATTGAGTCGGATAGGCAAAACTCGTGAACAGCCTTCACATGCTCGTCACTCAGGAACAAGCGGCTCAGATCTGGCAGCTCATTCTTAGCGCCTACGAAGTTTGTCGCATTGTCAGACCAGATCCTTGAAGGTCGAGTGCGAGTCAGGATGAACTGTTTTAGGGCGTTTAGAAACGATATTGTAGACAAATCCTTTACAAGCTAAGTGCACTGCCTTTGTAGCGAAGCATATGAACAGGCATTTCACGGGTGGCCTGTTGAGCACTTCGCTCTTGTAGAAAAATGGTCTACAGTAATCAACGCCAGTGACCATAAAAGGATACGATGTGTCGAGACGATCAGCTGGTAGGTCTGCCATTATGTGCTCTGCCAATCGTGGCTTGGCACGAAAACTGATTGTGCTCGAATCACAGGATGCTGGCGAGGCAATATAATGGGATGTCACGTTAAGAAGTCCAACGATGAATTTTTCAGCCGTCCACCGATGCGGAGTAGGGCGAAGTCGTCAAGGAATGGCGCGAGAGAGGCCATTGAGCTAGACGGTTTGACAGGCCTTCCTTCTATCAGTGCCTTGTAGTCGTCGCCAAGAGTAGCCATTTGCACTGACCGCAGCAACAGATGTGTGCCATGATGCACGTGGCTTGCAGTTACTTCAGCTCCTCGGATTCGATTTACAAACTTGTAAATGTAAGCAAAGACGCGTTGCAATTTGGAGAACGAGTTGATGAACTTGCAGCCAATCGAGAGATCAAGTTGCGCTGCAGTTCCGAGTCACTCTTCCTTTTCTTTGCTGAGAAAACTCGGGCCATGGGCCCATAACGGAGACCCGGAGAGCTCACTGGGCAGCGCTCCTCGTGAAATTATATCCGCCGGGTTTAATTCAGTGGGAATATGATGCCATTCCATGCCAGTGGTGAGCTCTTGGATGGCTGCGACCCGATTGGCAACGAAAATATTGAATTTGGAAGCATCATTGCGAATCCAAGCCAAAACTACAGCAGAGTCTGATTAACAGTAATAACGACAGTTAAACACTTTCAGTTGGTATATTTCGCTGAGAAGTTGAGCCAATAATGCAGCTCCGCAGAGTTCCAGCTTTGGTACAGTAATGGTTTTCACAGGCGCGACATGCGACTTGGAACACATGAGACGTACGCTTGTGTTGCCATGGCACTTTGAAACTGTATAGACGCACGCTCCATAAGCGCTCAGGCTGGCATCACAAAATCCGTGAATCTCAACTGTGCTGTCTGATGAGAGTGCACGACGGGGATACTGGAATTGCTGAGTAAGCTCAAAATCAGCGCAGAACTTGACCCAGGCTGTGCTTAAGTGTACAGGCAAGCTCTCATCCCAGTCCAGTTTTTCTCTCCAGAGATGCTGCATAAAAATTTTAGATTTTGTTATAACAGGACCAACAAGACCAAGGGGATCGTAAAAACGAACAATTGAGGACAGGATTGATCGTTTTGTCAGTCTGGAGGGTAGCCTCAGTGGAGAAAAAGAAAAAAGAAAATAGTCTGAGGCGGGATCCCAAACGAGGCCTAACGTTTTCGTGATATCGCTGCCATCGTTGAACTTAAGCAGCGATACTCTATCGTTAGATACCCATTTTCGCAGCTTAAAGTCGCCCTTGGCGAGTAGTCCAGACGTTTGCTTTGCTACCGCCAGAGATGAGATCATCTACGTAGAAATCCCTTCTAACAATTTCAGCGACAATAGGGAATGCTTTCTGCTCATCCAGGACCAGTTGGTGCATAGCCCGCACTGAGAGAAACTATGCTGGTTTTGTGCCGCAGGTGACGGTGTCTAATTTATAAATCTGTATCTTCTGATGCTGAGAATCATGCCAAATGATACATTGAAGATAGCTGTCTGCTGTTTCGACTCGTACGCATCGATACATTTTGCATATGTCGCCTGTGAGGGCGACTGCAAATGTACGAAAACGCATCAGTATCGAAAACAGTTTCGGTTGGATGGTAGGACCGGCAATCAGTGCATCATTCAGCGAGTGTCCAGAGGTAGTAGCTGCCGAACCATCAAACATAACCCTTAGCTTGGTTGTCGTGCTATCCTCCTTTATCACGCAGTGATGTGGCAGATAGTACTTGCATTGGCCCAATGCAGCTAAACTAACAAGTGACATATGATTTACGTCAAGATATTCCTTGATAAAGGCTGCATACTGGGTTTTCAATGCTTAGTCGAAGCGGTAATCGAACCGAATACTCGCCAGTCGGCAGTCGGCAGTTTAAAACTGGCCTGAAAGTGTGCCTCGCAGTCACGCTCCTCCCTGTTTGGTGATGGCTCAGACTCGGTGCAAGATTCCAGCTCCCAAAACCGACGGATTACTTCGTCAATCTGTGCATTCGTCTGCAGATGCGAGTCTACCAGCAGATCTGGATTCATCACTGATCGCCTAGCCACGAGCGATGATTTTCCTGCATGTGGAGCACCTCCAGTCGCGACCGAAACAAAGCGAGTCTTTTGCAGTATCGGCAGTCCAGCAGCTAGTTTAATCTGGCCAACGCAGAGCAGATCGGAAAACAGACGGCCTCCAATCAACATGTCGATTTGCTGAGATTTGAAGAATTCAGGATCAGCTAGTTGTATGTTTGACGGAATGATCCATGATGCAGGGTCAAGATTGAAGCCAGGCTGATTATCGGTGATGGATGATGCAATCAATGCCGGGATGCATGTGGAGTACTCAGACGCTCGAGATTGGACATTGATGATGACGAAAACGCTGCATCACCAATGCCAGAGACGACTGCTGTGGACTTGAATTTGGGCAGCTGGAGCTGATGAGCAAGACGAGAGGTGATGATGTGCAATTGCGACCCAGAGTCGAGCAACGCACGGCAGGGCACCAAGGAGCCAGCGCGATTTTGCCGCCAGGATGTTTTGAGATGAGGTATAAGTTTCGGCTTCTTGAGCATTGTGTGAGCTAGAAGCAGCGCTGTGACTGCTTGGGTTGCCAAGATGCAACAGGCTATGATGTTCGCTTCCACAGACTCTGCAAGTGCTGGAGCCGCAGACTCTCAGCTGATGTCCCCTTTGCAGGCAGTTTAGGCACAGCGCAAGCCGTTTGGCGTCGTGAAGGCGCAGCGAGGGCGATAATTTTGCGAATTGCAAACATTTATAAATGGAGGGGCCTGCGGCTTCACAAAATACACATGCATTTGTTCCATTTTTAGTCACTACAAACGTTCTTCTACTACTGTTGTTCTGGCCCACCTGGGAGCCAGGCGTGTACATTGCCGTCGCGTGATCTGAATTTTCCAGCCTTTGGCAACGCTTCTCGATGAAGGTAAGCCGCTCACATGATGGTATGACGTCCAACGGCGCATCATCCTTCCAGCTAGCTTGCGTGGCTATCTACTGACTATCTAGTTTTTGCAGCAGTGTGTGTACATGATACAACCGGCGATCTGTTCCACACTGCCCATCGATTTTAGCGCACGTAAATGAGAGTTGACTTTATCTGAGAATTCGCGCAGTTGTGTCGTCGCACCCTATTCCACCTTTCATAAACCAAAAATTTCAGCGATATGTGCCTGAAAAACAAGACGCTAGTTATTTAAACGCTTATCAAGCAGTTCTAAAGCGGCAGCATAATTAGCTTTTGACATTTCCAACGAGCGAATTGTTTGGAGCGAGTGGTTTGGAACAACAAAGGTAGAGCGGGGATCATCGACTGCGGCTGAATTAAAAGTGAAGCAATGTGGAATCTGCTGAATCCTGCTTCGATTTCCGCGCTCGCGTTAAAGGGACACTCGTAGCCGCCTCATAGTTGATTCGACTGAAGATCCTCTTCAATGCTGGCCTGACTAACATCCAACAAACTATCATAGATTGTTTTAAATTTCGCCTGCAAGTCAGATGCCATGCATATGTAATCTTGCAGCTCGTAGTCATCAACATCGCGAAGTCGCGCGGGATCAAGTTCAGAGGACAATCTATTGACTCGATCACTTAAATTCTTAATCTTCACTTTAAGAATTTCAGTCTGCGTTCCAACCGCCACTTGATTAGCAGATGTCGCCTCATTTTCATTTGCACTTGCACCTTCATCAAACATTGTTAATGTAGCGCACAACAAGGTTCATACAGCCGAACTACAATACAAAACTGCGCGCACAAGTGTTTGTTCGATCGAGATAGCGAGAGAGACTTGTGTAAAATTATCAACTTATGTTGAGGCGCGCATCACTTAACGCCCAACTGTGTCTTGTAAGTGTACGCAAAGAAATTATAAAATTGAATTATAAAATAAAATGCGAAAAGACGCGAAACGAAAGAGTAAAAATCACATCGGGGTCACCAAAATGTGTAGTTACAAGCTTTTTTTTAATTATCACTGCTTGTGTGCAGCGAAATTCAAAGAATTATATTTTGTTTCGAATGTATTTATCTGCCGCACAGGGCACTTATTATTTACGAAATGTTATAATGTTGCTTGGCAGTCAACTCGTAATAGTTGTGCCTCGCTTGCGACTAATCGAATAACTTAACTATATGCAAAACGAACGAAATTGAGCTCCGCTCAGAACGATGGGCAGCGGGCGACAATGCAAAGGGCCGATAATGAGAGTAGGCAGCAACTTACAAAGAGCAAGCTGTAATTATGATTATTAAGCTTAAGCTGTAATTATGATTATTGTCTTCTGCTGTTACTACACGCAGCTCTCGCTGTTATCTCTACCGGTCACTTGACCAAACAATATCTATCTATATCATACCCTTAAATTGGGCAATGAGAATTTTATAAATGCTGTTCAATCCGCTGCTTCGTTGTTTGGAGTACCAAACCGAATAATAGCTGACCAGGGAAGGTGTTTTACGGGAGCAAAGTTTAGTCAATTCTGTTCGGATCATAAGATAAACTTGCACTTGATTGCCACCGGTGCTAGACGAGCTAATGGCCAAGTGGAACAGACAATGAGCACGTTGAAAAATATGTTAACGGCAGCTAAAACTGGAACGGAGTCTTGGCAGGATGTCCTAGGAGAGGTGCTGTTGGCAATCAATTGTACAACTAACAGTGTGACAAAGGCAAGTCCTCTAGAAATGCTATTGGGATAAGGTAGCACGCCCTTTAGGATTGCTTCCCCCTAGTGACATAGAAAATGAGGTTGATCTGTCAAACGTAAGAGCACAAGCTGAAAAAAGTGTTTTAGCTACTGCAGTTTATGACAAAGAACGATTTGATAAAAATAAGGAAAAAATACTTAAACACAAAGTTGGAGATTTTGTATTACTTAGAAGCGAAGAGAGGCATCAAACCAAGTTAAGTCTAAAATTCAAGGGGCCTTTTGAAATAACACAGGTTTTAGAGGGTGACAGGTTAATATTAAAGTCTTAAGTCAATAAACGAATTACAAATATGCACATGAAGATTTAAGAAAATTGCCAGAAGGGGAAGTGCCTGAGGAGTTGATGTGTGTGATGATTATAATAATAGAGTGGAAAGTGTAAAAGAAAATATTGAAAATGTTAAAGTTATTGAAGAACGTGAAGAACACCAAAAAGGGTGAATGATGTTGAACTGCTGGCCAAAGGAAATGGCAGAACACGTTGACCATGTAATATAATGCAAGCACAAGTGCAAAACATACTGATGTTTGTTTTGATCATAGCGTGTGAGGCATTTGATTGACTGGAGAAAAAAAAAAAAAGAGAAACCAAACAGAATGGTAGAGATTGTGATTATAGTTTAAAGACGGCTTGGTACTATTTTGTGAAATTGTTGAAAAGATAAGTCTCTATGAATTGAGAAATTGAGATTTGCTTTTGCTGTGGAAATGTTTGTTTGCAATAAAAAAAAAAAAGAAAAAAAAAGTAGAAGCAAAAGGGCCAATTGAATTATGGTCTTTGTACACGAGGTCGTGTTAGAGTCAGGATAGCCGTGTCGGCGCATATGGAATGTCTGTGTGGTTGCACGTGGAATGCCACAATAATGATTGGGAATGTCAAAATATTTGGTAGTTCACAATGATTGGGAATGGCAAATGAAGTTGTATGCTGCGACTGTTCTAGAAGCAATATTGTCGCGTTGCTTAGAACTGTCAGGGCGAGGCGACACTGTCGCCGAGTGTGGTTCGATGGGATACAAAGGGAAAAGGAAGAACGTTGCGTTCTGTTGCTTCCGGAGACGCCTAGCGTACACATCGAAACTCGCTGCGCTCTGGATCTTTATAAAATAATTATGAGCCTCCGACATATATTAAATAGTATCTTTTAAAAATATACAATTTTTATAGAAATATATAAAGTATTGAGAGCGAAGAAGCCTATAAAATTTATCTAAAACAAAGTTTAAACTATCGAAATAGAATTCTAAAATCTATCAATACTAATTATTATTATTTAATAGTTATTAAACTGCAGTCTGAAGGATCAATTTATTCTACGCGAAGAAGACTGCCCTACTAAGATAGAAAAGAAGTTGATTACATTACATTAGACCAAGTGAATCTCCTTATACATCTGCAATAGCTCTTTTAAAGAAAAAGACCAGTGAATAGCGAATGTGCGTACATTATATGCAGCTTAATAAATAAGCTATTATAGGTGGATATTCTCTACCGCTTATTAATAATTGTTTGGGAAAAATGGAAGGCGATGGGTGCAGTATACCGCTTTTTGACCAAGTGACCAAAATGCCATTTGGCCTTCGGAACGCACCAGCAGTGTTTCATAGATTTATAAAGAACAACTATTGTTGACCATAAAGATGATATAGCTATAGGAACCACAACAATCGAAGTACATTTAGAAACGCTCAGTAGAGTGCTTGGATTGGAAATAAAATTAAGTAAATGTTTATTTTGTTTATTATGGAATTAGCCCTGATAATGAACATATTACCGCAATTAAGGACCTCCCACTTCCGAAAAATTCTAATGAAGTGCTAAAATGTTTAGTTTTTTCTTTATTTTAGACATTTTAAACCTTTTTATTTAAAGATAGAGAAGATATTAAATGAATTAGTCAAATTAGATGCTGAATATGAAATTAATGAAAAATGTCGGGCTATATTAGCCCTGTACAACCCGAAAAAGGAAACAGAATTACATTCCGATGCGAGTGCTAAAGGATTTGGACGGATTTTTTTGAAAAACAGTCTGTCAAGAAATTTCATCCAATATCATACTTTTCCCAAGCCACAAATGCAGCTGAAAACAAATTTCATAGTTTAAAACTTGAAGCTCCAACAAATTTTTTATTCTTTGAAGAATTTTAGGATTTATTTAGAAGGAATTCCCTTTAGGATAGTCACTGATTGTAACTCATTGACATTGACTTTGAATCGTAAGAGTGTTAATGATAGAATCGGTAGATAGCCAGATTGGCGTTATCAGTGCGAAAACTACTCAAATTCTGATTAATATTAAGTAAACATTTAAATCTACCTATAATCTTTAATATCGTCATACTTAAATTTACACTGTTAATACGTAAAAAAAAGTAATTTTAATTAATATTTCATAAACTAAGATACTAAGATCGAGGACGAAATAAATTGTAAGAATGGCCGAGCTGTTACATTTATGTCGAATATTAAGTATTGTTGTTTATAATAATAATTCATTATAGGGTTTGATAAACCATTCCTTAATCTACTAACTTACCTTTTTTCCCCAATATTAGATATTGTATTTACAAGTTCGACCAAATCGCCTCGTGTAACACTGACCGCATCAGATGTTTGAGCCTGATAATTTTGATTTACGAAAACTAAATCGAATGTCTAAAAGAAAAGGGAAGTCCAGCTTAAAAATAAATAAAAACGAATAAGTAAGAATATCTTCGACACGCCGAGGATTTTAGAGCCTTGTTGACCTGAATGCGAATATCGCATTATCAATAGATAAGATTTGGCTCATATGTATATATGTATCACAAATATAGCTACATATGTGGGATAGCGGTAGTGGAATTAGCTATGATATGGCAGATGTTTGATATATGAATACTAATCTAAAAGCTACATGTCGCGAGCCAGAGGTTTTTCTTCAATTGTGTGCCCTTTGTGCCTGTGGTAGCAAAAGGAACACACATTCAAATGCTCTATCATATATTTCTTCACCCAGTCAGGTAAAATGAGAAGAATCTGATCTATATTTATTAAATAAATAATTGATCATTGACCTAAATAAAATAAATATATTTATTTTCTATTTACTGTAGGGACTTATTTTGCTTAAAATAAAAATTGTTCTAAGTCGTATTTCTGCAAGGGTAATTCATCGTCGTCAACATATGTATGTATGTATGTATGTGTGTAGATCTCAGGGTTTTGTGAGAAGATATGCAGGGAGGAAGAGATGCACACAAGTGCGCAAAGCAATGAGTGAGGGCGAGGCAAATGCGTATACACATATGTATGTATTTGGGCTGTGAGCATTTAAAACAGGCATACATACATATGTTAAGAAAAGACATCAGCCGCAGCGACGATGTGCGCTGAGCGAGATTTGGCTTCATACTGAACGTTCGGCTTTCGAGGCCGGCGTTCGGCTGCTGCTCTCAGCAAATGGTCTCAGACACCCATGCGGCTCACTCGTTGCGATAAATCCTGCTTCGATTAAAATGCTGTTTGGAGTATCTATGCATTGTATGGTTAGTGGTTGGACACAATTCAATCACTAGAAATAACAATCGATAAGTTGCCACTGCACTTAATTGATTGGAGAAAAGCTTAAATAATAGTTCTAATAAACGTTTAGGTTTTCAGAGGCTACGCGGCAATAATACAAACAACACAGATATTAGATACATAAAATAGAATAACGAAACAAGTTTTTAAATTGTCAAAACATGGCGAAATTAACAAAAGACATCAATTGGTGCATAAAGCAAAAGAGTCCTTACAAACCAATTATTAAATAAAAAAAAAAAAAAAAAAAAAAAAAAAGTTTTCAGACACACATACGTGAGATATTGGGGCTCAATAGAGTACCAGGTAACTCAGCCGTGGAACTAAGGAGTGACTTTTTGATGCGTAAAATCAATTTATGATTTTACTGACTTTATATATATAAAACACATTACCAAATGATGCTAAATAGGCGGACGGTGTAAAGAATACACAACATATGTACAGCATTGCCGGGTCGGGCGGATCTCACACTTAACATTTTGTACGCAAGCACGAGGCGAGCGAGCTAGAGTGAATGAGACTATGTCTAAAGCGAGATAATTAGACAGATAGAGATAACAAGATACAGAGTAAAACAGAGAGAATGGTAAAAGGGCATAAGCCGTCAGTAGTACAGTACAAGGCATTAAGAGAACGTCGTCCTACAGACGCTTTTTCTTATTTTCAGGTCGGAGATTGCACATTCCATTTCACTATGCTCGGGTTCGCAGTCCAGCACCCGGCTAAAGGCGTGCGACAAGTACTTCATGACGCCAACTTGGAGATACGGTATCCAGGTTTGGGGCATTGCATCTAGGACGAATGGCCAACCGGTACAACAAACGCTTGTAGCGACATTACAACCGGGTAGCAAGAGACCTCGCTGGGAACTGTGTAGTCAGGAGGCCCAAATGAAGATCTATCAAGGACCTCCTCCAACCACGACTTAGGAGACGCCCCAGAGTCCTCCGTCTACCTAAGTGTCGATGCAGCCTTATTCAAAAAACCCGCCTTTGACGTTTGTCCACGATAAAGCCTGAGGACCCAACCAGGTGTAATAAAAATGTATGCTATTTTTGATTCAAGACAATAAACATAAAAAAAAAAAAAGAGGGGTTACAAAATATCCAGATCATAACTGCGGCACCAATTGGATAGTCAGCTTGATGAAGATTTAGAGCTAAGGATGTTAAGCCGTGTGTTCAATTTGTGTCGATGAAGTCTTCTGTAATGCTCGCAAACGATGTACTGAATGTCATCTGTAGAATGTCAACTTGAAGAGTAGGACCAAAAAGTAATAAGTCGTTAAGCGAATTTTGGTTTTCCGCATAGTGCATCTAAGACCATGCTAAGTTTGATGGATAAGCTGTTCGGCGTCATAATTATGAAATATGCAGAGGTAAAATTCAGTTATGTTTAGATTTGCTACCAGCGAATTGTGATCCAAGCTTTCGTGTTCCTCTATTAAATCACAGAATCGGCGTTTCACGCTAAGGAACCTGCGAACTGCAGTATTTTATGCATTTGAAGTTGCGACACAAGCTCAAAATAGGCGTGATGTTGAAGTTTTTGATATTGGTTTAAAGCCTTGACTGCGTTAATCGCCCAGATTTGTTTGAGATCGCGATTAATACAGGGTCCGATGAGTCTAGTATATATCAGAGATATTAACAAGAGGGTCTAGTCATGAGTTCCCGATTAAGGGATACCCTGAACCATCTTCTACCAACACCAAATGCAGCTCGCGCTACGAGCTCACTTGCAGTAGCAGCAATACAAATAAATTTATGAAAAAATTTCCATGCATGGAGATCACACTCGTAACCGCCTCTACTCGACAACCATACCAGCATTCTATTTTCAATGAGTAAATAAAACAAATTAAAATAAAATTACATACAAACATAAAACAAACAAGTTAGAGGTTCTAGCCGGAAGCTCACGACTAGGGAACACCCTGAAACCTCTTATTGCAACCCCAAATATAACACACGCTACGCACTCGATTGAAGTAATTAATATAAATTTAAAAAAAAAATTCCATTGCTAGGGTTCGAACTTGCAACCGGTCGCACCACTAGCCACTACCTCTACTCAAAATCCGCACCTATAATTGAGTCTTATTGAGTAAAAAACGACTTAAAATAGCTGCACAGAAAAGAATAGCAATTGCAATGCTGTTGATAGAATTCGAAGCAGACGCGAATGAATGTGTGTGTGTACATGTATACAATTATGGGCGAGTATCCGAAAGGCTACAGTCCACTATTCCGGTATTGCAAATTATAGTAATGTTGATAATATTGGAATGGTTTTGAAAATAGCACAGGCATTTTCGATCTTTAGCGGGGCACTGCCATTTAATACGGCAGTTGTGGCCACAATCCGTATGAAAGACAACAACCCAATCTAGTCGAAAATGTACCCCTGATTTCACCAGGAAAGGAATCAAAAAATGTTTATGTAACATCATTTTACAAAGACTTGTGTGAGGTGAAATCTGTACTGACAGACATCCAAAGAAGCAGGTTCTTGCCAGAGACACCAACAACATCGTACCCTGGTAAGTTAAGCACATGGACATCTTTTCAATCGACAAAAACAATTCTTGACCTGCATCGACAAGTTCTCAAAATATGCACTGGGGCACCAATATTGTCACGAACGATAGCTGACGCAAAAACCCCTCTTGGCCATCTTATGAATTTTTCCCCAAGACCAAGATCATATACTGTGAGAATGTGGCTGTCTTTACATACGATATGCCCACTGGCTCTTCAATTGAACTCGAGGATCCACAGGATCTAACCATCGCCACATTTGCAGATGGCACTGCCATCCTTTCAAGCAGTAAATGCATCTATGAAGCCACTGATGCCCTGCAGCAATACCTTTACGAATTTGAATTGTGGGCTAAACGTTGGAACATTGGCAAATAATTAAATAAATGCACCAATGGGACCTATGCTATCGGCAGAGATACATACATACATTCATACATCCGCAGAGATACATACATACATACATGACAGGATGTTTTCTTGCATGGTCCATTGTTGATACACCACAACACCTACAAATATCTAGGGGTGCACGTAGACAGGCGTTTGACCTTTAGTAAACACATCGCAAGTATCACAGAAGCCCTAAAAAGCAGATTCAGCAAATTTAGATAGCTGCTTAACAGTAGCAATGCGCTATCCTTGAAAAATAAAGAAAGCAACTACAAAGCTGCATAACTCCCGCCTGGCGTTATGGTATTCATCTATCTGTTTGGGGCCCCCTTGCATATGCGAACTTACGATTTGGAAAAAGGCTAAGCAGTGCCCAACGTCGGGGACGTCATAAACATTCAAGCTACAAACTACAAACGTAACTGGGAAGCCGTCCAAATCGTCTACGCGCCTTCTGAAGGGGCGTAGAATTGGAGGAGTCCGAATGCTGAGGAGATTGCGGAGGTCTAATCCAATCGATGTCCCAGATCGGTTTATATAATCACCCTAACATTGTTAATTTTATATTAGACTTAATAGTAGACTATGTAGTATTTTAAATTTTCATATAAGTTTAATTAAAGTTATTTTCATAATAACAGGAAAATTAAAATAAAGCTAACAGTTTTTAAAATCCAGTTTAATTGTTTGCTTTTAATGTGTCGCAAGAGCGGATATGTGCGCTACAAAGTAGCGAACGATGCAACATAGCGATCGACGTAATCTGACACCGGCATACGCGCACCAAGTGTCCAAGTTAAGAACGGTCACGAGGCGCCAAGTCAGCATTCTGTCGATGTGGGTGCCACGGACCATGGATTACGTGGGATAGCTTTAAGTTATCATAAGTTTAGTTTATATGGAACTGTCAACATCTCAGTTGCCCAATAAATAACAAGTAAGGGGTTCTAGTCGGGAGCTTTCGACTAGAGGATACCCTGAACCCTTTTCTTTCAACACCAAATGCAAATATATATACTAGATCGACTCAGCTATTGATGCTGATCAAGAATATATATACTTTATGGGGTCGGAGATACTTCGTTCTGTCTGTTACATACATTTACATTTGGCACAAATAATATACCCTTTTTACCCATTTTTAATGGGTTCAGGGTATAAAAATATATAGATCCAACTTTGTTAATTTATATTCAATTTCAAAATAAAATTCGTCCAATTTATTTCTCCACCTTTTTTATTTGGCATTTGGTTCTTTTTAAGTATGCAACCACCTGAGGGGTTAAAGGTCACTGGGCTTCCAAGTAAGTAATGACGGAACGTTTTATATAATTTATAATTTGTGTTCGTTTAGCATTCTGCTAATAAATGAAGCGAGATGACCATTTTGAGAAAGGACCTCCGCAAGGGCTAAATAACAAGCATCTGTGGTTAACGCGAGCTTTGTTCCGAAATCACGGAATTTTAGAATTGGTTGGTGCCTGTACATAATCGTAGTTTCTTGTGTCTAATGTAGCTAATTTTTCAAATAACGTGTCATGGGTTTTGCCACGTCAGCGTAATTTAGGATGAATTTTAAATACTAGCCTGTCTATCCAAGGAATGCTCTAATCTCTTAACACTCTTAACTATTGTTGGAATCGGGTATGAAACTATGGCTATGACTTTGAGAGGATTTGGTTTTATTCCATCGGGAGTCACGAGATGACAAAGGAAGTTTGCTTTCCCTTTCAAGAACTCGCACTTGTTTAATTGCAATTTTGACTTGGCTTCGGATAATTTTTTAAAATTATGTAGAAAAAAAATGTATATCATCTAGGTAAACTAGACAATGTTTATCAATGACCATTCTTGGAAGAAAATGCAGTTTATGGTATGGATTCCGGATCCATTTCTTAATGATGAAAGCCTCATTAAGTTATCTGTAATCAATTACCACTCTGTATTTTATTTTACCTGAAGCGTCAGGTTTCTTAGCTATAACCAAAGTGGGGCTATTATAGGGTGAATAAGCTATTCTCTAATTAATCCTTGTACAAGCATTTCCTCTACCTGTCTCTCAACCTCTATTTCGTGCATTTGTGCTTGTGGATATTATTTAGAATAAATGGGAGAGTTATGTGCTGTATTTAGTACGTGCTTAACTGCTTTTGTAAAGGTAAAATGATTCACGAGTAATTATTTTAGTTTAAAGCCTTATTCTTGATTGAGATAATCCAATCAAAATGGTTACAAATTTACATTTTTACTTGGTAGGGGAACTGATTTTTCATTTGATTTTAGTGGTTTTTGTATATAAAAAGCTTGATCTTCTTCTGGACCTGAATTAATAAATTGGTACGTTTTGTCAATAAGTGTAACTGTGCGATTATTGATAATTATAAACGTTAGTGCAGTATTGAGCAATCTTCTGCCAATTAACATGTCGAATCGTTAGATATTTTGATGTAAGAACATAAAATTTTGAAATCTGAATTGGAAGGCAAAAAATATTTTCTCGCATCATGTTAATTGTAGACCCTATGTCAATTGGGCATTGGTATTTATGACCCTTGTATGATATTTCTAGATACTGGTATTGTCCAAGCCTGTTAACGGAAAATGTTCATTGAAGTCTAACTCATTTGGATTTTGTTCACCTGGTGCCTCGTGTTGATATTGGTCAACATTATCTTGTTACTGAATGTAATCATAGTACTCCTGTTCATATATTCCTGAGCATCCTGTAGTCACACCTCGTCAATAGACTTTTTGATTTATTCACTATCCGATGGTCTAAATCGTTTAATTGGTTGTCTTGGTTGAAAGTTCGGATTATTGCAAGGGGGCTTGTTGTGGTGTTTGAGGAAATGGATTTATATTAAACTTAGGTCGTGATTCTATTCTATTCAATTCTATTGTGACCAAATTGATTCCGTCCGTACGGCATAGGTTGTTTATTAATAATTTGTGAAAAAATTGAGCTATTAAGGTTGAGAATATTGTGGATATCTTGGTTGATAGCTAGCTTGATTAGTTTGACTCATCTTAAATTGACTCGAATTCGGATATTGGTTTTGAGCTTTACATTTATATTTATCTTCATTATATTCGTTTACACCAAAGCTTGCATGTTCTTCATAGACGCCCTTAATTTGGTATATGTTAGATAAAGATCTAAAACCTGGAATATCATAATGCACCAGTATAGCGAATAGTGTAGGTGGTAATTTTCGAATAAGTGTTCTAATAGAATCTTTAATTGCCTGCAGATAAATTATAAGATTACTATTGTTACCTTCAGATGCAACTTAGATATTAATAGTTGGCTCTCAGATTTCCCTTGTAAAGTAAGTAGTATTAAGTAGTGTGGTCTGTTACGAGTTCGAGTCCTATCGAGGGAACTATTTTATTTTTAAATAAAAATTTTTACTGGTAGAAGAGGGTTCAGGGAACTCAGGGAACCGACAAGAGCCTCTTACCTGTTTATTTTCATTTTCTTGTTCAATTCGATGTCCAAATTTTGTTGTATACCCTGAACCCATTGCAAATGGGTGAGAGCTATAAGAGCTAAATACTTGAAATTTTATCTGTAGGTCCTCCTAGTCCATGCGCAGTACGAACTTGTGTGATTGCCCACGTGAACGCAAGGTTTTTTTCAAAGTATACGAGCTAGAGATTTGAAATTTTATTTTCCTCCTAGTCCATTGACAGATCGAGTTTTTTCCGATAATCGATAACTTATTCCGTTTCCAAGCAATCGATAAAAATCGAAATCCTGTTCTTTGAGAAAATTGGGTATATAATAGCAGCTAGAATAGTATATGTCGTAGCATGGTTTTCTATCAGCTCATCCTATACATAGAAAATTTCCTTAAAATCGTTTTTTGTTTTGTTTTTCGGTATTTTGTGCACTACTGCGCACGTGTTTGCGACGCAATTTTCAAGAATTTCTATATACATGTACAGTGCACAGTGTACATTGTGCACACACACATTCATGCGCGTCTGCTTCGAATTCTGTCTACACTGCGATTGTTTTCTGTGGTGCTATTTTACTTGGTTTTTTCTCAATAAGACTCAATTATTAGTGTGGATGTTGAGTAGAGGCAGTGGCAAGTGGTGCGGTCTGTCGCTAGTTCGAGCCCTATCGAGGAAAGTAAATATGCCGTCAGATGCGAGTTCAAACCCTGCCAATGGAACTTTTTTTTTTTAATTAATCTCTTTTAATTTAAACGAGCTCCATTTTGTGTTGGAATAAGAGGGTTCAGGGTATTCCCTAGTCGGGAACTAACCACTAGAACCTCTTACATGTTTAATAGTGAGGTGATGGTTTCGAAATTTAATGTCGCATCGTTGTCGCAGTGAATAATGTTTTTAACTAACTGAATAATGGGACCTCCTATATTAAGAAAGAAATTGTGTGTTATCCGTAGGAATAATTTCTACATGTAACCTTTCGCTTGCTTATGATGAGATTGGCGTAACGCCAAGCTCTTCTTTTTTAGAGTATCGGTAATGCTTTGCCTTTGTGCAAATTCTGCAGTTCACAACTAACTCTGTAGTCTAGTCAACTTACACATGTTTGGACGGAAATAAACGCGAAGCACTTCTTGACGTTCTGTTAAGCAGCTCTACGTTCACCGTTAGCTCGCTCTTGCTTGTAATATCCGACACCATATTTTTGCAGTTCAAAATTTACTAGAAAGCTCTGTGGCAAAGCGTATTGAAAGCTAGTCAGGGTTGGAAAATCGCAGTGAATTGCATATACTACAGTTGGGTTGACCGCAAGTTTCAGTGTTTCCAAAGCGTGGTTTTCTCAACGAAGTTGTTGATGTGGCGAGGCTTACTTCCGAAGAGTATAAGATTACGCTTCATTGGGAAATGTGCCTTTTCTGAAACTACCTGATTCCTAAAACAATTGACAGGCTTCTCAGCTGTTTTGACCGTGTAGATTAGTGGCGGCGTCTCATTCGACCTTATTTTGTGGGGTGTTAACAAATTGTCGGGATAATGCACCCGCAACAAAGATCTCCTTGCCTGGTTAATAGAGGAGTTTCGCGTTATGCGTATGCAACAAACGGCTTACACCTTTTAATAATGGGCGTTGTTTTCTTATCGGCCGTGAAAAAGGTGAGCGGCAGATGATTAGTAAAAATATTGATATTTTTAGCCCCATACAGATATTACAGAAATTTTGCCTAGTGCCCTACAATACCTACCAGTTCCCTCTCATTGATGGCGTAATTGGTCTCCCAATGTTTTAATGTTCTTGAAATCATCTTTATGAACCTACCTTCTTGGAATAGGACAGCACCTATGCCATATGCATACGCATCAGTGGTTACATCAAAAAGTTTTTTGAAATCTGAGCTAAAATTAGCAAGAGCAAGAAATTATCTGAGGGCAAACATATTCTTTGGCTCTACGTATTCTTGTATTTCTCTTACTTTTGCTGGGTCAGTTTATGCTCCTCCACTAGCTAATATGAATCCGAACTACTCAACGATCTCCTTAAAGAATTGGGCTTCTCTGTCGTATTTACTGCTTCCCCTCGCATCCATCGCTTAGGGCCACCGTTATTCTTTGATGAGCTTCCACCTGGGGCGCTTCTATTTGCAAGCTTCTCACTGATTAAAAAACTCTCTCAAAACTCTCAGCCTGTTCGACTAATGCACTTTGAATCAGGGCTCGCACCCCAGGCACACACAATCGTAATTATCATACTCTTTTCTAACCTCTCTATATTCTTTAACAAAACTCATCAATTTGTTTGCGATTTCTCACAGATTGATTCAATTTTTAGTTGCTTTATATATATATGTATAAATATATTATTGCCGTCTATGCACGGTCGGCAGTCTTACCCTGTTGCCCAGACTGATATTTAAATTTAAGCGTTCGTTTTATGCGAGTATATTATATATATTACTTATTTTGCACAGTCACTTTGCCACTATTGAGCAAACCACCTGCCAGATTTTACAAGGCATTTAATATAGGTATTAATGTAGGTTCCAGCTTCTATTAGTTGGTGTCCAGCGATAAACGGCAATCTCCTGGGCTACGTCCTTATTGTTGCTGTGGTTAAGGTTGACTAGCTACCAAAGTTATCTGGGCTCAACAGTCAAAAAGTTATATTTTCGGCAGCGCCGGAAACACGCTGTTAATTACAAAGCCAAAAATAATCGGAATCTAAGCTGAAGCTTTTTAAAAGCTGCAAGTGCTCGCTTCCTATCGCGAGGGTCATTGTTAACT
The DNA here is from genome assembly GCA_018903485.1 of Drosophila littoralis. Classification (NCBI taxonomy): domain Eukaryota; kingdom Metazoa; phylum Arthropoda; class Insecta; order Diptera; family Drosophilidae; genus Drosophila; species Drosophila littoralis. The sequence continues at coordinate 11,795,855 of JAEIGF010000297.1, read as the reverse complement.
TATATATCTATATACAAAACTATTTGTCCTGACTGACTCACTGGTTGGTGATCGTGGGAAACTGAAATTTTTACGGAAGTTACCTTATGTTAAAGATTTATAAGCGAAGCTTTTATTTTTTTCGATTGGCTTCAAGCTATATTTTAAGGCCCCACATTTAGCGATTTCGGAAATTCCACCCGCAACTGTGGTAAATAAGCGGGAAAAAGTTGCATTCAATTTGTTTGTTTACTATGCGATCGGCCTGGTAATCATTTTTAATAATCTTTGTGAAAATTCATTTGAGACGTGTTTAACATTTTTCGCAAAAACCACTCTTCTTGGATCATAAGCGCGGATTAAAAGTTTAATCAGCAAAGATTCGGGTGGATATATCTTTAAGAAAAATTTTAAACATTGTTGTATATTTTCGGCTTTAAACTCATTTTCAAAGATCTTTAGGAGCATTTTTTTACAGCTCTTGGATGGAAAATGCGTGTCATAATTAATTATAAAAATAAATTGTTTCCGTCTGGATGATTCCCATCAGATGACTAACATGGGAGGCAACCACTGATTTCAACGTTTGGTGCCTTATTTGATGCACTTAAAACCTATTTTTATATCGAAGTGGATGTCAAGATGGTTTATGAAGATTTCAATTTTGCACAGGCGTGTACTTGGTGGAAAGGTAATATCTAAAATCTTAAGCACACAACGTTCTACGGACAAGGCCGGGCAATACACTCTAATATACATATATATATATGCCTATACTTACTTTATTCATTATTACTGTGAAAACTCGTAACTCTTAAACCAATTTTTTTGTTTAAATTTTTTTATGTCAACAATGTATCACACACTTAGTTTTTATGATGCATGTACATTTTTTCCTTCGAGGTTCAAAAAATTCATATTGCGCAACATTGTGTTCTCGTTACACTTATATATAAAAGAAATTGTTCGAAGCATACAAACTAAGGAAATAATTTTGTATTATATATACTATTTTAACTGTCACACAATAAACTATCTTATACCAGCAATCTTCAACGACATCAATGCGACTGAAAATGTAAATCGATATTTGCCGTTAAAAAAATTTGTCGTAAAAAAAAATAAAAATAAAAGATTCTCAATTTAAAAATAGTGCACATGCACTAAAAGTTTATTTATGAATGAGCATGTGTGTATTTATTTGCAAAGGTACAAAGAACTACTCTGAAAGAACATGTATATATTTACTTACAATATATTAAGAACATAACTGCATTTTGGCCCGTTTTTAGACGGACCACCACATATCCGTATAGATTGATAAATTTGTAACAATACTAAATATATTACATATACACATACACATACACATACACATACACATACACATACACATACACATACACATACACATACACATACACATACACATACACATACACATACACATACACATACACATACACATACACATACACACATACACATACACATACACATACACATACACATACACATACACATACACATACACATACACATACACATACACATACACATACACATACACATACACATACACATACACATACACATACACATACACACACATACACATACACATACACATACACATACACATACACATACACATACACATACACATACACACATACACATACACATACACATACACATACACATACACATACACATACACATACACATACACATACACATACACATACACATACACATACACATACACATACACATACACATACACATACACATACACATACACATACACATACACATACACATACACATACACATACACATACACATACACATACACATACACATACACATACACATACACATACACATACACATACACATACACATACACATACACATACACATACACATACACATACACATACACATACACATACACATACACATACACATACACATACACATACACATACACATATACATATACATATACATATACATATACATGTACATGTACATGTACATATACATATACATATACATATACATATACATATACATATACATATACATATACATATACATATACACATACATATACATATACATATACATATACATATACATATACATATACATATACATATACATATACATATACATATACATATATACATATACATATACATATACATATACATATACATATACATATACATATACATATACATATACATATACATATACATATACATATACATATACATATACATATGCACATACATATACATATACATATACATATACATATACATATACACATACATATACATATACATATACATATACATATACATATATATTAAACTGTTTGTCCTGACTGACTGATGAATGACTAACTAACTGACTGGTGATCATACCATGAGGCTAGGAAGCTGAAGTTTTCAAAGATCTATTAGAACTTATTTCACACGCCTTCGCAAAGTTCCACGCTATTGGATTGAAAATGCGGGTTTGTAAACGAAAGTTTTATATTCGGCCTCAAGATTCTTACCACAAGACTAACAAAGACGAAAACATCTAATTCCAACATTTGGTTCTTTATTCGATGCACTTTAAACATATTGTTAAATAGAAGTGGAGATCAAGATGGTACGGGTTTTTCAAATTTAATTCTACAATTTTTAGCACAAAACGTTCCACGGGCAAGGCCGGGCAATCCCCGCTATATATATATATGTATGTATGTACATATATATATACCATACCAAATAGATAAAGTTGACTGTTTCAATATATTTATATTATGTCTCTGTCCAAGTTTTTTTCTTTATTTATTTATCTGTCTACGTTTGTACGCAAATATATAAATATAAATAAATATATATTTATACATATATACAGTTGAACCAAAGACAATATAAACGTTAAGATGGATAACGCCATAGAACAAAATCTACTTTGCAGCTTGATTTTTTGAAAATTGAGAACAAAAACAAAATCAGTATCATTGCGCTCTCACAGCTGAAAGAGCGAAAAAGCTTAAAATAGAATGTACTCTCAGCTTCTGCCGTGCAAGTAATTATGTTAGTATGTGTGTTAATATACATACATAACAGAATATTTTAATGTGTTTTTATTCACTGCTCTGGCATTTGCTGGCAAAGAAATAAATTTTGTTAGTTTTCTAGCGCTGATCACGACCTATCCCAAAATTGTATTCACATGTGAATGACATTGTGTACTGAGGTTTGCTCGGTAGAAAATCTGTGTTTTTAAGTCGATGCAAATATTTAAATCATTTCTTTAAATTAAATTATTAATTAATTAAATAAATACAAATTTAGGATAGAAAACTAACAAAATTTATTTCTTTACCAGCAAATGCCAGAGCAGTGAATCATCAGCCGCGGCTTCGCCATTCGTTCGTCTGACTGAGCGAACAGCTAGTTGGCTGGCATGTCGTGTGAAGCCAGATGAGAAGCTAGGCTAGAAACTTCGCGTCACATTCAAATGTACATATGTGCGTTCCTCATCTTAGTGTTTAAATTGTCTTTGGTTAAACTGTGAACTTTGGCAGTTGCTTTTATACCTCGATGAGCCGGATTTAAAACTTGTATCCCTCTTGGTAACAGATAAGCAACCAATTCAATATTTAAAATTATAGAAATGTTTTATAGGAATATATATATTGTATATATTCTATACTAGCGGGTATAGTCCGGCCTTGCCCGTGGCACTTGTGTTATAAAATCAATGTTCTCAAAAAGATTTGAAAATTATTTTGAAACTTAGCGGACGGTAAAAAAAAACTACTTTCATATAAAAGTTTTCCGCCCTTTTACCACTGTTGCAAGTGGAACTTCCCAAATCGCTGAAACACGTATTCATCATATTGTTATGTGGAGCTTTGAAAATAAATTTGATGCAAATCTGACAGCACTTCAAATTTACCAAAAAAAAATTTGAAATGCACTTTCCACCGAAGCAGTTTAGATTTTACGAAATATGTGAAACACGTTTCAAATGATTTGTTATGTAGATCCTTGGAATTGAATTTGAGGGCGAAACGACAACCACCAAATCTTTGACCCCCATTTCCACCAAGGAGGAATACATTTTTGGAAAATTGTGAAACATCCCTCAAATGAATTTGAACAAAGAACTTTGAAATTGAGTTTGAGGCCGATGGGATGGTAAACAAAAAAGTTATATACAAACGTTTTTCGTTATTTTTCCATACTTGCGGGTGGAATTTCCCGAAACCCCGTCTTAACGTGCACCTTCATCACATAAAGTAACTACAGTGAAAATTTCAGATTGCTAGCTCTTACGGTTTGGGCTGTGCGTTGATCACCAATCAGTCAGTCAGGACAAACAGTTATATATATAGAGATTATATTATATTTTATTTTCTTCAGTTTGTTTGAAAGATTATAATATTTAAATGTTACCTACTGAAAAAAAACATTTTCGATTATTCGTAATTAGCTGAGACTCGAGCATTAGGGATAGTCAGGGTCCAGGCATATATACAAATTGCGCATGTGCGCTAAGTATTATAACAAACATTTTTATCGAATGCTTACCGAATGCAAACATAACATACCATGCAACCCAATGGAAATTCTTTAAAAATTTGTGTTAAGAATGATCCTACCAGTAACACCACATACAGAGAAGTTGCCATTGCCTCATTCTAGGGTCTTGAGATTGTGATTTCTTTTCCAGCGCACATGTAGTTGAAATGTCTTTTGGTCTGGGGAGAGCAATTTTGCATCTTCGTATACATATATCTGTGCGGGTATAAATCTTCGGCATACCGAAGATGTGCTCTACACTTCGATTTTAATATTTTTGCCTTTGGTTTTCTGCCAAGAGTTGTTTTTTAAACCTTAATAGTGCCATATTAAAAATTATTTTTAATATGAACATATTTAAATTAATGTTTATCATATTTATTTCTAACTTTTCACATATTTATATTAAAGTTTAAAAATATTAAATATGAACACAGTTCATTTAAAGCAAATACTTTTACTTATTTTAAATTTATAATATTCAAATAAAAAGTACCATATTGAAATGTAAATTCATATTTAAATTTGTAGGCATGTTACTTTAAATACCAATCATTTTAAATTAAAATTGTTTCATATTGCATTTAAATACAAATCGATTTTAAAATAAATATGGTTCAATTTAAAAGTTAATGTATAAATATTTGTATAAAATATTCTACATTTTAAATTTAATAACCTTTTTATATAAAATAAATGTTCCCATTTTAATTTCAATATTATCCACTTTAAATAAAACAAGAGGTTCTAGTCGGGAGCTCCCGACTAGGGAATACCCTGAACCCTCTTATTCGAACACCAAAGGGAGCTCGTTTGAATTAATAAATATAAATAAAAAAAAAAATCCATTGGCAGGGTTTGAACTCGCAACTGACCGCATATTTGCTTTCCCCGGTAGGACTCGAACTCGCGACAGACTGCACCACTTGCCACTGCCTCTACTTAACATCCACACTAATAATTGGGTATAATTGAGAAAAAAACCAATAAAAATAGCCACACAGAAAACAATCGCAGTGAAGACAGAATTCGAAGCAGACGCGCATGAATGTGTGTGTGTACAATGTACACTGTACACTGTACATGTACATATATATAAATTCTTGCAAATTGCGTCGCAACACGTGCGCAGCAGTGCGCAGTCAAAATACCGAAAAACAAAACAACAACCGATCTTAATGAAATTTTCTACAGCATATCTTATTGCACCATAGAATATTTGTGTATTCTCAAAAAGTCAATTGCATTTAAATTGTGGCTTAAATTAGTTGGCAATACAAGTTGGGTTATTAACTTGGTTTATAGCTCTGGGGTGGTAGCAGGGAGGTGGCGATAGGTCTAAAATGAAAGATACTTGACATATGTATATATAATATTCTAGAAGCAACATATCAAGTTTGGCGACTCTAGCTTTTATTATTTACCCAATTTGCTCAAAAAACAGGATGTCGATATCGATTTTTATTGCTTGGAAACGGAGTTAGTTATCGATTATCGGAAACAAATTCGATCTGCGCAGGCACTATGAGCACCTACATCTAAAATTTCAAGTCTCTAGCTCTTATAGGTTCTGAGATCCTTGCGTTCATACATACGGACGGACGGACGGACGGATGGACGGATTGACAGACGGACGGACATCGGCTCGGCTATTGATGCTGATCAAGAAAATATATACTTTATATACTTATATATACTTCCTTCTGCCTGTTACATACATTTGCAATATGCACAAATACAATATACCCTTTTTACCCATTTTCAATGGGTTCAGGGTATACAAATAAATCATTTTGACAAATAAATATTTGTATTCTTAAATTGATCATCTTCATTTTTAAATATATATTATAATTATTTTCTTAAATATTAATATATATTATTATTGCGTATAGTTTAATATGTTTTTTACGATTTCGAATAATCTTGTGTTTACGTTTTTTCTTTCACACATATGTCAAAACTTAAACATTTTACATTTTCTTCGATATTTTCTTTAGTCTTTGGTCCTTGGACTTTGATAGAATTTGTATGTAATCTATACACATGTTTTTTAAATGTCGAAAAATGAGTAAGTAATTGATTACAGCTATAAATTATACATTGTAACTGGTCATTTTGTGTAGGGTTCATTACACGGTCATATTTTAAATGTTGAATCAAAAATTCTATAGTGTTCGGATTTTTTTTACATTTAAAACATAACATATTGTTGAAATTTTTTTTATATTTAATTTTTCATAAAGATAATTAAAGCTGTAAAATTATAAGATATTGTGATATAGAAAGTATCATTTAAAAAAAAAACCTAATACATTACTTTATAGAAAATATGATTTTAAATCATAGGTATATGAGCCTTCAACTATTATAAAATATATATATACAATATTTTTTATCAGTTATTTGATTCATTTAATCTTCATAATTGCTGCATCTGACAATTTTATCCTATTTTTCTTCCCTGTATATTAGCCGTTTGGTTGTAAGCGAAGTTATAATATAATCCGACGAATCTATGGTCAAAGAAAAGAAAAACAATTAATAAAAGAAAATTTTTATTTTGCATGAGTATATATTAACCCGACGTCAGGTATGAATTCGTTCATGTCATCCACTGAAATTAATTTTAAGGAATGATATTTCACAGCATGAGCTAAAACAAGTAAGAGGTTCTAGTCGGGAGCTCCCGACTAGGGAATACCCTGAACCCTCTTTGAGGTGGTAGCGGGGAGGTGGCGATAGGTATAAAATGAAAGATACTTGGCATATATAAAATATTCTAGAAGCAACATATCATGTTTGGTGAGTCTAGCTCTTATTATTTACCCAATTTGATAAAAAAAAAACAGGATGTCGATATCGATTTTTATCGATTACTTGGAAACGGAGTAAGTTATCGATTGTCGGAAACAAACTCGATCTGCGTAGGAACTAGGAGCACCTACATCTAAAATTTCTCTAGCTCTTATAGGTTCTGAGATCCTTGCGTTCATACATACGGACGGACGGACGGACAGACAGACGGGCATGGCTAGATCGACTCGGCTATTGATGCTGATCAAGAATGTATATACTTTACGGGGTCGGAGATGCTTCCTTCTGCCTGTTACATACATTTGGATTTTGCACAAAAACATTATACCCCTTTTGCCCATTTTTAATGGGTTCAGGGGTAGGTGCTCCTAGTGCCTGCGCAGATCGAGTTTGTTTCCGATAAACGATAACTTGCCCCGTTTCCAAGTAATCGATTTTGGTAAATAATAAGAGCTAGAGTCACCAAACTTGACATGTAGCTTCTAGAAAAGTATATATATATCGATTATCTTTCATTTTATACCTATCGCCACCTCCCCGCTACTCTCTATCTATAAGCGCGCGCTGCATTTGGTGTTGGAATATGAGGGTTCAGGGTATCCCCTAGTCGGGAGCTCTCGACTAGAACCTCTTACTTGTTTAATATGTCTTTGTACATTTAACATAACATTCGGATACATATGTATTTAATATGAAGTAGTAATTAAAAACACAGAGACTGTGAGTAATCTCCATACATATATAAAACTGTTTGTCCTGACTGACTGATTGGTGATCAACGCACAGCCCAAACCGTAAGTGCTAGGAAGCTGAAATTTTTACAGTAGTTACATTATGTGACGAAGGTGCACTTTATTACGGGGTTTCGGGAAATTCCACCCGCAAGTATGGAAAAATCGCGAAAAACGTTTCTATGTCACTTTTTTGTTTACCATCCGATCGGCCTCAAACTCAATTTCAAAGATCTTTGTTCAAATTTATTTGAGGGGTGTTTCGCACTTTTTGGAATATCCATCCCTTCTTGGTATTAATGGGGGTCAAAGATTTGGTGGGTGACGTTTTGCACTCAAATTCATTTTCAAGGATTTATATGAAAAATCATTTGAGCCGTGTTTCACATTTTTCGCAGAATCAAAGCATCCTCGGGGAAATGTGCGAATCCAAGATTTTTTTGGTGCAGTTTTAAGTTGTTTTCGATTTGCTTCAAACTCATTTTCAGAGCTCTACATAAGAACTTAATAAATACGTGTTTCAGCGATTTGCTAAATTCCACCCGCAAGTATGGAAAAATCGCGAAAAACGTTTGTATGAAACTTTTTTGTTCACTATCTTATCGGCCTCAAACTCAATTTCAAAGATCTTTGCTCAAATTAATTCACTTTTCCAAAAATGTATTCCTCCTTGGTGTAAATAGGGGTCAAAGATTTGGTTGTTGACGTTTCGCCCTCAAATTCATTTCCAAGGATCTACATACGAAATCATTTGAGACGTGTTTCACACATATTTCGTAAAATGTAAACTCCTTCGATGGACAGATTTTTTCAAAGATTTTTTTGGTGAATTTTAAGTTTTGTCCGATTTGCATTAAACTTATTTTCCAAAGATCTACATAATAATATGATGAATACGTGTTTCAGCGATTTGGGAAATTCCACTTGCAACAGTGGTAAAAGGGCGGAAAACTTTTATATGAAAGTAGATTGTTTACCGTCCGCTAAGTTTCAAAATAATTTTCAAAGCTTTTTGAGAACATTGATTTTATAACATACGTGCCACGGGCTAGGCCGGGCTATACCCTCTAGTAATACATATGACGTGTGTGATAGAACGGCATCGCTCCTCTTTTTTATTCGCTTTATTTGTTTACATTACAGGACACTGCTTTGGCTTACTCTCAGTGCTCTTTCAATTTGTCTATTTACCGTTTTACTGTCTGTGTATGTGTATGTGTCCGCACAGGCAAGAATCCCCAAAAATTCCATTTTTCTCAACAGTAGGTGGCTTTCTTCCCTTTTAAAGGGACGAGTAATATCAAATAATGAAAAGGTTTGCCCCGTCGATGCGACGTAGAAATGAAAGATGTAAAAATGAAGGAAGCATAGTGATATCTTTAAATGCCGTGATTAATCAAAATATCTTGAATGACAAAAAAGTTTTCCATATAACAACTTATAGGATTTTGCATGTATATAGGGAGGATAGTAAAAATAATAAATGCCGAGTTTGGTCAAGATATCTTGATAAACAAAATTTTGTTTCATACAACTTAATTTTCGACCAATCGTTCCTATAGCAGCTATATAATATAGTGTTCCGAGATTAATAGGATTTTGAGGAGCATAGTAAAACTAATAAATGCCGAGTTTTTGGTCTAGATATTTTAAAAAAATAAATTTTTTTTTCATACAACAACTTAATTTTCGTCTGTTCGTTCCTATGGCAGCTATATGATATAGTGGTCCGATTAAGCTGGTTTTGATATATGTGCTACGTGCCATAGAAAGAGGGACTTCTGCAAAATTTCATAAAGATAGCTTTAAAACTGAGAGTATAGTTCGCATAGAAACAGACAGACGGACAGACGGACATGGCTATATCGACTCGGCTGTTGATACTGATCAAGAATATATATCCTTTATGGTGTCGACACGACAATATTATAATACCCTCTGCAAGGGTATAAATACACGTTTGCCTTTACTTTTTTTCTGTATTTAAATAGATAATGAACCATTTAACTTAATGTAGAATAAATACTAAAATTTTAAATAAAATTAATGCAATTAAATAGTTTATTTTATGTTTGTGCATAGTATATATATATATTCATATTCCATTTTTTTTTTAATGATAGATTTTAAATATACATTTTTTGCACATTTTAGTATGTTTTCTTTAAATCAAAGTGGTTTGTATTAAAATGTAATATGAAAATATTTAAAAAAGGCCATTTTAAAATAAATATGATCATATTTAATTTCGCGTTGCATTTTTTTCCCTGTGTTTATATCCGCTTTAAAGAATGTAGTATTTATAAAATCCAAGTTCATAAAGAGCAGTTAAGCTGTAAGCTTAGTACACCGTTTCACATCCGTTTTAAGAAACTCAGTATTTTTAATATCAAGGTTTATACAGAGCAGCAACAGGAATTAAGACTGCATTTACAGCAGCGGTACTTCATATTGATAGCCTTCTTGACTCTTGAAATCGAAAAAATATAGATAGCTTATTCAATTAAACTTTAAAATGTATTGCACAAATTTTTAATAATCAACAGCTCAAACGAAATATTCTATTATTTTGAAATATATACATTGCCTACAGTAGTAAGATATGTTGCCATAAATATTTATGCATATTGCAAGTCTTTACGTATGTTATACAAAGATTTATAATTAGTTAAATTAATAACAATATTAAAAACGAATTGTTCATTATTTATATTTCAATTGTTAAACAATTGTTAAGTGTGCATGGACACCAACATTAAACTATCCGAATTGTTCGATTTAATTTTTTTATATACCTCCACAATGGGATGTTTTTATGCATTGCCTATATTGTTAAGATATTTTTCCAATGCTATTTATACCTGTTGCTAATGAAAGAGTGCATGCGCACAGTTAAAATTAAGTTTAAATATATTTAAAAAATAATAAATATCTTTAAAAAATTTTTAGTATCTCAATTGTCAAACATTCGTTAAGTTCCCAAGACATATTTCAGAAACCGATTTTCGGCAATCATGTTAAGTCTATGAATTGCAGGCCGTATTTGCTGCTAAGGGCCGTCAAAATAAATAAATAAATATTGTAGATCAAAAACGTGTTGTCAAACAATTTTCTTGACACCAATAATACTTGTTTGGAGCAATGTATCTCGATATATTTTTTTTAATAGTTCTAAGAAAAATAATAAATCAATATAAAATATGTATGAAATTAAAACATTAAAATAATGTAGTATAAATATTTCTATATTGTTTAAATCATTTACATTTTAATTTTTTAGATTTTAACAAAACCGCTGTTAAAGTAAGTTATCGATGAGTATGCATATTTAACACTATTAAATGTAATTTATATATCAAAACAAAACGAAGGAATGTATCGATATTTCCATAAGCGATGACTTTTTTAAAGATTGTGAAACGGTGCGGCTGTGTCGAATTATTGTTGAACTTATAATTCAGACTAGTTACCTCAAGACAACCACTATTAATAAAATAAATATTTGTTACCGACATGTTATTACACAATATGCTGAAATTAGTAAGTAGTAGTAGTAGTAGTAGTAGAAAATCGTTCAATGTTAGGGGACCTTTCTGGTCCACAGACGTGTTGCTTTGGTGCCACCGCCTTTACTGTGTGGCGTAGCACTCTCTTGACACACTGCACATCCTCTCTCAGGCTCATCCTTCAGCCGGGTTCGCTGGGCAGTTAAAGATCCATTCAATGCCTATAGAAGATAGTTCACCCTGAATCTTCTCCGGCTCGAATACATCTATGAGCCATTGGGCTTCTCTGTTTGCCCTAACAAAGTTCTTTCCGTTGTCACTGCGCAGCCTCAGTACACGCTCGCGACGCCAAAGAAAGTTCCTGATCACGATTATGCAGGAATCAGTTGACAAGTCATGTGCCAACTCCAAATGTATGGCCCTTGTTGTCAGACACGTAAACAAGGCAACCCATCTCTTTTCCTTTCGACGTCCAATCGTCACAAGAAGTGGTCCAAAGTAGTCCAGACCCGTAAACTTAAATGGCCATCCATTGGTCGCCAGTCTGTCCTCTGGCAAAGGACCCATTGTTCAAAGTGTATGTTTATGACCTTCAACCGCACTACACCTTATCTTGTCAGCTATACAATTGACAATACTCCATTGCAACGTATATTTAATTTAAGGATCTAGGCGTTCTTTTTGATTCTAAACTCAGCTTCAATCTGCATACAGATACCATCGTTAATGAGGCAAAAGGTGTACTTGGATTCATTAAACGATGGTCTAAAGAGTTTAACGATCCTTTTATAACGAAACTTCTGTACATCTCTCTTGTTCGCCCTATCCTTGAATACTGCTCTTGCATCTGATCTCCGTAGTAAAACAATAGCCAGGATCGTATTGAATCTGTTCAGAAGCAATTTCTGCTCTTTGCCTTACGAGGTTTATATTGGGACCCTAATCTTCGGTTGCCATCTTACTCCAGCAGGCTACTTCTTCTTAATCTTCCGTCGTTAACCAACCGTAGGACAATTCTCGGTGTTGTCTTTCTACATAAATTGATTGTTGGCGATATAGATTCTCCTTTTCTGCTAGGGCGTCTTCAATTCTCTGTTCCGGCTAGACCATCTAGAAATTATCGCCCCTTATTCCTGTCTACGTGCACTACAGACTACGCTATGTACAATCCTTTTCGCGTGCTATGTAAAAATTATAATAGTTTGCATCATGTTTTCTCTACCGAACTTTCTCTACCCCTAATAAAATCGTTGCTTTCAGGATACCTTCGGGAGGTCACTGACCATTCCCAGCTATGAGCAGCGGCATAGCTTGCCGGATCGGCTAAAAATTTTCCCCCACCGGGTCGGTGATTTCCCATTACTCTCTCTTTATCCTAACATTCTATATATCTTGTTTAAATTCCTTTACTTTATTTTTTAATAACCTCTTTCTTTCTTTTTCCCTATTTATTGTATTTTCTTAAATAATATAGCAAATTAAGATTATTTTTAATTTTACTTAAGAACACTTTTTTCCTACTTACACCCTTCTTCTTAGATGTATGCTCTAATAGCGTCACTGACAAAATTAGCTGTGAAAAGGGGCACAGTTGGCCGGACTGGCTAATAAAACACCTCCATCGGTCGGTGATGCTATTAGAAAATAGTGTTCTCTAATTAGGCTTTTAGCATTTAATTTTCATAATGTATGTATAATCTACCGAATAATGAAGAAGAGACTCGTTTTGTCGACCATTAATAAATAAATAAATTGTACGAGGCTCGAATCTCGTCAGGGAACGCTTCGCATTGAGTTCGCCGTATCAGCAAGTTCTCAGCGGCACCAGCACGTGAATCTTAGAACCCAAGCCGCCGTCCTCACCAGCCAACTGTAGCTAGAGAATCTCTGAAATGAAATAAAAAGGTTATTTGCTGCAACTAAGGCAAATTCACTCGGCATTTCTTCTTCATCATCGCAGGATGAGTGTTCCGTGCCCGGTTCGGGCTGCGGCCAGCTGCTTTCCGGCTGCCGCAAAAATGTTGGCCCGTCTAACCCGTCTAACTCAAAGCGGCCTCGTCGCGTCTTCTGCTGCATTTTCAGCAGTAGGTACCCATTTCCATTGGAAAACCTTTGTTGACTCCAAAATTTCTCCCATTCCATTTCCGACGAACTGCTTATATCAACGGTGGGTGCTGCCTATCCAACGCAGTCCATTGTATAGCATCGCTGGTCGCCATACAGTGTCCATCAGCCCCGTTCCTAACACGGCTGCATGCAATCACAGTCGTGTAATTGACATCGTCTTCATTGGGGCACACTTCCTCTTGGCACATACGAAGCATACTCGCACGTAGTTGTTGTCGTAGGTGACCCTTAAGTAAGTCACAGCTGCGAATGCTGAATGGCTGGCGACGCCAAAAACGTGCAGTTGTATTGCCCGCACTGGTATTGGGCCAAAGTAATGTCGCGAGCTCCGAAATCCTTCCACGTTGTTCATATCCTGAAGCCATTTACTAAAGGCGCGGGCGATCTCATCTGGTAAGGGTTCATGCCATTGCACATTACGTTGCCAGATCTCACGCATTAGTAACTTTCCAGTTATCATGAGACAATTTACTTGCCATGACTCATAGCGTACCTAATCCCAAAGGATGAAATGTAGGCATGATCAAGCTCAAGAATTCCCTCTTCGTAGGAACTCGCTCCAAATTTAGCACACATCGGGGTACTTTGTGGTACTGCATGTTGAATTTGAAATCGTCCGTGGCTGGCTGCCAACACATGCCCAGTGCGCGGCGCTTGGCGAGCAGGCTGCTCCAAACGTCATTGCCCTCATCTCAAAAACATCAGGCTCCCGGCGATTATCGCCGTTTCGCCACAGGAATCGCTGGGTGCATCTATCCTGCGGTCGAATCAACACTTGATGGAATATCTCTCTGATATCTCCACAAAAGCCAACGGCACCTTCCCGGAAATGGAAGAGAACAGCCGGCAGCGACTTGTAGTGCTGCGGACCCTTGGATAATGCCGAATTCAATGAAATGTCACCGTCCTTTGCTGCCGCGTCGAACACCAGTCCTACCTTACCGGGCTGATTTCGATTTTCAACTCCAAAGTGCGGCAGATACCAAAGTTTGTCGCTGTTGGCTAAAGCGACCTCATGATTCTCCAATCGTCGAGCATATCCTTCATGAACATAAACGTCCATGATTTTCATATAGGCTCGCTTAAACTGATCGTTACGCTTCATCTTTCTCTTAATGTTGAACAATCTTTTGTAAGCCATATCGTAGCTTCGTGGCAACTCAACATTATCACGGTTCCATAATAAACCTGTCTATGGTAACGTTCCCCTATTTTCACCGTGGTGTCTTCGATGATCTTCTGTGCTTCTGTGCTTCTGGCTGCGACTGGTGGCGTAGGCTTCACACCGAAGTTTTCAATATCAAAATTGTCATTTACAATTTTTTGGATTGCATCCCCTGCAACACTGCTAGGAGGCATGGCTTTGATGACGTTGCCGTCGATTGACCTCTTACCGTCCCAAAAACCATCCATCTAAATTCGGTGGCTGCGGCATGTGTCCCTGTTATGCAAGCCTTCTTGTTCGCATTGGCAGTCCAAGATGCGCATGGTCAAGTCCACTCAGAAGTTTTGGTACCGCCCCGCGTTACGGTTTTATTGGAAGTCGTGAACCATTGTCCAACATTTGGACGACACGTCGATGCAGACTTTGAATTGGTTAGCGCAGGTTGGACACGGCGCATACGCTTCGCAGCACATGACGTTTGCGTTTGTCCGCTCTACTTATTTCCATACTTACCGCTATGGTCGGCTTTTTGGTTGCTCTTCCACCAAAGCACTGTATATTTAGTTGCCTGCGTTCCCCTTTTACATCTAGGTCGCGCAGTAGCTTGTCGTCGATCATCGTTACAGACGAGCCCTCGTCTAGGAGCGCGTGCGAATCGATCCGCTTATTGGCCCCGTGCAATGTCGATGGCAATGTGCGGAATAGTAGGCGTTCTCCGTCCGAATCGAAACAACTTAAGTTCCTTTGCTGCGTCAATTGAGCATCCACTGGCTGCGGTGCCCTTGTGTGCGGATCCGCTGGCTGCGGCATCCGTCCAGTATTCATCACTCTATCACCTGCTGGCTGCGATGCATTGTGACTCATAGCATCATGATCACGTAAAAGGCGATGATGCCTCTTCCGGCATCTATTGACTTGGCATTCGTTGGTCCTATTGCAGACTCTTGCCATGTGGCCATCTCGTAGACACGAGAAAAAAAGCCAGTGCCTTTTTACAAACTTACATCTATTTAGCGGAGAGGCCAAGTCAAACTCGTTGCAGGACACTGTTTGGTGTCGCCCTTCATTATTCTGGTCGGCAAGGTTACTCACTCGTGTAGCAAATGGCACGATTTTGTGTTCTTGAATTACCTGCACCTCTTGAATACTAATTAGCTGGTTGCGTATTAGTTGTTCTGGGCGGTCATATGTGAAACGTAATTGTTTCATCACGTTGTTCACATTCCTGGGATGTGTGAGCAACGATTTCACAGTATCACGTTGTTTCCGTAAACGTGCAGAAGAATATAAAAATCCTCAGGTTGGCCTCCAAACTCGAGTAGATCTGGTAATTTGCGTAGCAGGCATACATCGTTCATGGGAGTCCCCCATGCGAAGTACCCAGTTGTCTGCGTTGGCTCCAAAATTATCGGTGGTTGGTTCTCTTGTGCCGACGTGTAGCTGAGCGTTGGCTGTGCAATGCCTGCAAAGCGATATGGCGTCGATCGACTTGATGTTGTAGAACAGTTATCCATAACCGTAGCCCGTTCTACCGTTTGCAACTGTGTTCCCAGATTTCCACTCAATGACGTAAGCAATGCCTCACTCAAAGATGGCAATCTGCTAAAAATGGCAGTTTCAATCAATCAAATTTGAAAATACACTCATAGTTGCAGTTTCACTCAAACTTCCACTTGACGATGGCTCTCCACTCAAAAGCTCCGATCAAAGATTAGCTGTACTACTCACATGTGCTTGACCAGTTTTTGACCTCTGCAACTCGTGCTCTAGCGACTCACTTTATCAAATCCATGACTTGCGTACTTGAGAGTTGCCTGCCTGGACTTAGCGCTCCTGCCAATATGCTGGCTCGTGCACTCGCTCCGGCAGCCACATTGCCGGCAGGTTGTACACTTGTGCCCACATCCACAGTGCTGGGGCTTTGTGGTGCGCCAACAGCATGAACTTGCATTTGTGTTGGCTGCGCCTCACTTGCCGTCAAAATGATCTCCTGGCCATCGTTCAGGCGTGGACTTTTCCTAGGTGACCGTTGTGTCATCCTGCTCAGCTCGGATACTTCTACTATATTTTACGCTAGCTGCGTACCAATGGTGACTCTACAACTGGGGTGGAGGCTGCCTGTGCTGTGTCTACGTACACACACTGTAACTCCTAAGTTACACCACGTCTTGTCTTCAGTGCAAGTCGCCCTTGCAGTTTCTTACAATAAGAACCTCGAATAAAAGATCATGTCGCGTGCCAAACGAAGTTGGAATTGCAGTTTGAACACTGCAAAGCTTACGCCTGGCCCGTGGCCACGTTTCTCCGTTGTTAATAGAGACAGCGTAATGCAAAACAGGCACTTGCACTAAGTGATTTATTCCGAACGGATTACATAAATTTGAATTTAGATATATATTCCCTCAGAATCTTACCGCAGTCTTTCCTCCTACGGCCTTCGAACTCACGACAGTAATGAGCTTAACATTTAAGTAATGGCGGCAACAAGCCAAATACAATGTGCCCGTACATTCAGAGGGCAAAAATACATACTTTCAGAATATACTTAATACTAAACAATCGATAGCTTAATTCGTCCCGCAACAAGTTTGTTTGGTGAAAATATCTTTAAAACTAGAAATATTGCCATATCAAAACTGATTTCTTAACCCTTAATACATATGTACATAATACATACATATTGTATTATTAAAGATTGGGTGCCAGTTCGTATTTTCGACAACCAACAAATGCACTGCGGCCTTGTGCTATCCAGAAGCCAAACGACGATCCTGTGGCTGACTTATTTTTGAACCCATTGAAAATAGGTAAAAAGGGTATAATGATTTCCTGCAAAATCTAAATGTATGTAACAAGCAGAAGGAAGCATCTCCGACCACTGATGCTGATCAAGAATATATATACTTTAATATATTCTTGATCAGCATCAATAGCCGACTCGATCTAGCCATGTCAATCTGTCTTTTCGTCCGTCCGTCCGTCTGTCCGTATGTATGAACACAAGGATATCAGAACCTATAAGAGCTAGAGACTTGAAATTTAACTGTATGTCCTCCTAGTGCCTACGCAGATCGAGTTTTTTTCCGATAATCGATAAGTTACTCCGTTTCCAAGTAATCGATAAAAATCGATATTGATATCCTGTTTTTAAGCAAATTGAGAAAATGTTATGAGTCACCAAACTTGATATAGAATAGTCATCGCCACCTTCCCGCTACCATTGCAGAGCATTAATAATAACCCAACTTGTATTGTCCACAAATTTATTCCACAATTTAAATGCCATTTACTTTTTGAAAATACACAAATATTCTATGGTACAATAAAATATTCTGTAGAAAAATTTTATTAAAATCGGTTAAAAAAAACCCAAGAGTTATGTTTTTTACTCCGCAATTGGATGGGGCAGGTAGCGCAAATTCCAAGAATTTCTGTACAAATGTACACACACACATTCATACGCGTTTGCTTCGAATTCTATTAATAGCAATTGCGATTGTTTTCGGTGCTGCTATTTAAATTCGTTTTTTTCTCAATAGGACTCAATTATTGGTGTGGCCGTTGAGTAGAGTCAGAGGCAAGTAATGCGGTCAGTTGCGGGTTCGAACCCTGCCAATGGAACTTTTTTTTTTAATTTATCTTTATTACTGCTGCATTTCGTGTTGGAGTAAGAGGATTCACGGTATTCCGTAGTCGGACGCTCCCGACTAGGACCTTTTACTTGTTACTTATTTATTTACTTATATTATTTTTACTTAATTCATCAATCATCTTTTGAAAATTGGTAATAAGTCATATGCAATATCTAGCTGTAATAACCCGGTCTTCGCCGTGGCTCGTAAAAAAATAAATTTTCTCAAAAAGCATTGATAATGATTTTGAATAAATAAATAAATTTGATCACGAAATGTTACCCACCAAATCTTTAACCCCCGATTCCACCAAGGAGGAATGCGTTTTTCGAAAAGTGTGATATTCCCCAAATGATTTGGAACAAAGATCTTTGAAAATACGTTTAAGGCCAATCGGGTAGTAAACAAAAATGTTTCATACAAACGTTTTTCGATTTTGCTTGCAACCCCGTCATAACCGTGCACCTTCATTTCATAGGGCATAGGCTGTGCGTTTATCACCAATCAGTCAGTCAATCACAAAATATTTTTGATATAGCAGACAAATAGAACATTTTCTTTATCATACAAATGCAGTTCACACAAGCAAGCAATGGAACACCAACATTTGCACTTACCAATGTAAGAAAACAAATGTAACCCCATAGAATCCTGTGCAAAGGCTTCTTAGTTATCTATGAGCTGGTCAGGTGATCATCACTGATATTATGCTAAGCTAAGGCTAAGACTTATATAAGTGTTTTCGATGGATCGTTCCTATGGCAGTAATATGGTTATTTGAACTGATCCTACCGATTCCGACTTACTATAGCTATAGCTAAATCTATCTTAATTTCACCACAATTGACAGCATCTACTACGTGATCAAAAGAATGGCAAGTCCAACTTAAAATTGCAAGTGCTACAGTCAATCAGTCAACCTTCGAAAATATATAAGTTGTTTGCATGTAAATTGTTTTCGATCGATCTATCCTGTTTGGTAATTTGATCCGATTCAAACATAATAAGAGGCTCTAGTTGGGCGTTCCCGACTAGGAAATACCCTGAAGCCTCTTCCACCAACACAATATACAGCTCTCGCTATGAACTCGTTTGTTTTAGCAGTAATAAAGATAATTTAAAACAGGTTAGAGGCTCTTCTCGGAGCTATCGACTAGAGGACTAGAGGATACCCTGAACCCTCTTTTACCAACACCGAATGCATCTCCCGCTACGAGCTTTTTTGCTTTAATTAATGTAGTGAGTATTTCCATTTGATTTACTTATTTTAATTGTAGTTGTAATATAACTATAAAATTAAAGTTACTTGACCTGTACATACTATTCAAGAAGCTATATGTCAAGTTTGGAGATTCTAGCTCTGTAAACCTAAGAGATTTTCTCAAGAACTGTATTTTGGTATTGATTTTTATGCAGTGAATGGAAACGGGTAAGTTATCCATCTTGTATTGCGCGGGTACAAGGACGACTTACGTTCAAAACCTCAAGTCTCTAGTTTTTGGGTTCAAGGTATAAAAACTGCCTGCATCGCCGAGAACCTCTCCTGTACTAAAAAATAATGCCAAATTTAAGTTAAAATAGCAAGGAAAATAGTCAACTATGCATATATATGTAATGTATTTTAGAGCTCCAAAACTTACCTTTTTTATTTCAACGTACATACTTACATCCGTGCAATTAGCATTATACTTAATATATATATTAATTTTATGATGGCGGGAACGGCACGTGAGCCCGTGTGTAAATTATTGACCAGAAATATAGGAGCAAAAAAACTAAAAACCATAACTAATACATAAAATATTTTCTAACTTGATATTTTATATATATTAACAAACAAAAGTGGATCGGAAATTTAAGCAAATTTTATATTCAATTAAATGAATTGTATGGGGAATAAAAAACACTTTTTTTAGTCAGCACATACATTTTGGTTAAGGTTATTTTGTATATAGGGGTATACAATTTCCAACATGGCCAACTGATTACATGCGTCTGTAGTCTCTTGTTAAGTGCTTGTCAAACCATTGATGGATTTAGGCAGTAGCTACTCTAAAGAAGGCTCGTGTTTCAAAAAAAAAAAAACAATTTTTTAACTGTCTTATCGGACACTAACAAGAATCGAACCTGAACAAATCAACAAGATAATTCTTATTCTTTTGCTAAACTGGGTTTAGTTAAGTTTTCCTTTTCACGTTACAATAAAACTAAAAACACATAATATGCGGGTTAGTTGAGTAATTTGGAAGGGTGATAATCTTCGGCAAGCCGAAGATAACTTTTCTTGTTTTAATTAGGGATTTTTATGCAATGCATTAGGTGTAATGTACTTTACATTTTACAAGTTAATAGTTGCGTTTGATTTACATCAAGTATATTCGTAATATTTCATATACAATAATTGCTTTTTATCGCAAAATGACTAATATTAATTTGTATTAAGTTATTTAATGTCACTAAATGGAATTTACATAGGTATTTTAAAGCAAAACTTATTTCACCCTTAAGCCACTACAAGTTACAACTTAGTAAAGCAAAAGTAGCTATAATAAGTAGTTGAATGTTTTAATAAGGCCATATTAACACAGACGCTGCCAATTCAATTGGACAATGGCGTTGCAAAGATTTGTGCTTAAACCTGCATAAAAGAAGCTATTGTCAATTTCAACGCTTTCTTAAGACATTGCATGAAGGAGTAGTCACAGTATTGTAAGTCCACCGCATCATTTTCGCAAAAGAGAATGCGGAATGTCTCACACCAGGTAAGGTGTTGCATTCTGTCGCTAATAAGGGCATTGAAGTAAATTGTATTTTTAATAATAAAAAAAAATTATTAGTGTTACTTACCTAGTTCTTAACGCTTTTATCTTCGCGTTGCTGCTCCATTGTATTATATTCATCGGCGGCATCTAATAAGGTTTCTGGTTGCCTGTGAGAATCGCCTGGCAATTGTGTATCACGGTCAACGTTTTGTTTAGAATCCTTGGTTTCAAGAGAGTCTGCAGCTAAATGTGATGGAAGATCCTGCGAATCTCTCTTTGCTTCGATAATAGAATCGGAAGGTAACGGTGTGGGTGTTGGTGTAAGGGATATGTTGGAAATTGAGTCAATATCATCTTCGAATTCTGCGTCAGCCGCTTGCATAATCGTCAGGATATCGGTTGGAGTGTGCTTAAATTAAAAATGAACATAGGTTTACAATAAGTAAGAACAATCACCATCAATTTATCAAATGTTACAAGGTTTGCGCAGGTTTGCGTTATGAATCTTAATTTTGCCACAATGTCTAGATAAGAATAAACAACTTTCCACCAATTGTTCCTCTAGAAACTATATAAATAGTCCGAATTTGATTAAATATTTTTATTTGTTAAGCTTAGATTCACTGCTTAGTTGAGATATCTTAAAAAATATTTTGTCAACATCAACGTATGTACCGTCAAAAACAATCAATTGGATCTATGCCAACATACCTCAATATATGTAGAGTTTTAATTTAAGAATCACTTTGCATTTTTATGAGTTTTATTTTTCGTGACAGAGTTAAATTATAAAACACATGCTTAGCAAGTAATATCGGTTGAATTTCGGTCACCACGTGATACTCGTATCTTTAAGTCATAGTCAAAAAAAACCGGACAATATCAAAGTACACCTATTAAATCAATAAATATTACATAAAAAAAAACCTATATTGCCACGCCAAAATCTACCCTTGTAGATTTTATGTTGATTTCATGTTGACAAGATTTGGAACTAGAATGGTGAAACCAACGGCAATATAAACACAGCTTATATTATCTTTGGTGAAACTAATAAACCAAACCAATTGTTTTATACAAAAGCTTAATTATCGATCGATAGTTCCCCTATCTGATTTTGTTAATATGCAGGAAGTATAGTGAAACCAATAAACGCCGGGTTTGGCCAAAACGGAAAAAATGTTTCCTAATTCATGCAAACATATATAATATTGTGTATTTTGTAGTTTTTTGTTCTACCTTGTTAGAGTATATTCTATGAGACTGAAGTCTATGTAGACGGTCAAAAACTGTACAAATGGAAGGTAATCACAAAATAGTATATAATTATTTAAAAATGTATATACTTTTATAAACTGTTGATTTGGAATATTAAATGTATAAATTAACAATACCTGTAGTACATCAACTCGCTGACGATCATGCATGGCACTTAAAAGTTCACGTAAATGTTGATTTTCCTTGCGTAGACGCTCGCGCTCAATATCGCGTTCATTAATTTTGGGCTGAAAAAATAGTGTAAGAGTTAATTATTTTTTTACTACATGGATTATGATCCACTTACCAAAAGTAGAGAAATTTGTTCATTCAACACATTTACAATACTGCTGAGAGCATGACATGGAACGCTTGGCTCTAAAGAATTAGCGTGCTGAATGCGATTAAGTCTACATAAGTTTCCAACAGTCGGTGCCAATCCTGCCCCTTTTTCCACTTCAGCTGCAGGCATCGTCTGTGTTGTTTTTGGGGAAATGTCATCAGTAGATAATCTTGTGTGAGTCCTATTAGGTTCTGCCTGCTATGAGCATTAAGTAAATATAAAAATCACACATAAATCTTTATGCTATTCTATGAAACTGACCAAATTTTCATCCACATGATTAATTTCAATGTCGTCACTTTTGTCTGCAGATTCCTCACTTTGCGTCGCATCTAAGGTATACGAGTCTCCCATCTGTTGAGTCGGCTGGTTTGTCATTTTTGTTGCTAATATTTGATTTTTATCGTTAAGTTCAGATAAAATTATGTGCTCTATTATTTCAGTTGCTTCATTTAATTTTGGAGCTTTAAGTGTTATTGATGCCTCTGAGTTATGGGCATTGAACCCTACGCCTGAATGCAACTCATCGGGCGATTCTCTAGAAATGCCATCAACATTACTGGTGCTTTGTCTTTTGTCTATTTCAGTATTATTGCTGTTTGTCTGAGCCAGTATCAAACTATTTTCTGTAGCTGGCACGTTTGAAAAATTAAAGGGCGCCAACGGAGTAGCTGTATCTGATGGCTTTGCAGGAATAGAAGGCAAACGCAACTCGTCAATTTCGCAATATCCGTCGTCGTCTTCATGTATAGCTACCTCTTCAACAAGATGTGATTTGTGTTTTGATATTTTCTTTAGCTGTGGTGTTTGCTGTTGAGCCTGTTGTTGCTTTTTTGGTTTCGGTAATGGTGGAGGAGACATTGCAATATTGAGAAGCCTTTCCTTTTCGTGACAATGGTCACACACAGCCGTCGATACAGCTGATATCTCCATTTCCGGAGACACATGCATGTAGTCATTTAAGATTTTTGTCAACATCTGGACTTGATCATAGGCAGCTAGTGCAATATCAGCGCTGTCTTTGGGTGCTTCTGGCATCATAGCAATATCGACAATTTCGTTAAAATGCTCTACTGGCAAGCGAAATATATCACAAATAATTCTTTGCTTCTCCAGTAAACCGTTTCGAATAGAAGCATCTAGGCGACGTAATCTCTCAGCTGGCGTCAACACCGGCTCGGCAGTGTGCGCAGGGCTTATACTAATTTGAATCGCGGTTGGCTCAACAAGGGGTGACTGCATAAGTAATGTGCGTGTGTTATTAGAATTATTCGAGCAAACGATGCTCGCGCTGTCGCGCTTTGACTGTCCGCCCACTAACTCATAGTTCATTGCGCGGTCCTCGTTATTGGCCTCACGTGCTGATTGGGTGTGACGCAAACATACAGTATTTACATCCTGAGTAATGGTGGGATAGTTATTGTTTGACTCTCCACAGCTGCGCGTGGACATGGTACGACCTACGGTTGCGCTTGTGTCGTTTTGGCTGAGACGTCGCTTAGCCATTATGTTGTAATAGCCTTCATTATCTCTGTTAGTGCTTTCACGGCGGCAATTACTTAGCTGAGCACCGCTGTCATAGTTATTACTTGTGGTTGGGGCTGGTGCTACAGTAGCTATTGGGAGAAGCGGTGCCAGAGGCGTTGTGGTAACAATTGCAGTAGCGCTTGTTGGTTGGGAACGGTCAGGCGTTGGGTCCACTGACTCTCTAGTATGTGACTGCGGTGTTGTGGGGATAACAGGGTCCTCACTAGGCGCATCTTGATTGTTAGCATTTTTCGATCGAGGCTTATACTGTTGTGCAGCAGCATCAGATATGTGTTTAAACCACCTGCAAGGACAAGGAATACGTATTGTAGGATAGTAGTCAATACATATTTTTAATTAAGGCAATAATTTAACCATTTTTAATTAAAGAGAAGGAGGAAAATTGTCGCCCATTCGGAAAAAGTATAAAATTTTTCTGTATATGATGATTTACATAAATTTCAAATCTTACAGTGACTTGATAAATGGGCAGACGGAGGGATGTACACCCGAACATGGCTGAATAAATGCAACTGTCGTCCTGATTTAAATATATATACTTTTAACTTTCCTTATCTTATTACATATATATACACCGCTGTAGATGAATAGATGAACATAGCTAGGTAAAATCGTGTCACCAACCTGATGAATAATGATATATGTTTCTTTCTGATCAGTTCACACAATTTAAATGAACTTGAGCAGAATATTAATTTAACTTACGTTTTGCACTCAGAGCTGCTAGGCGCCCGAAGCTCTAGCATTTGAGAGGTCTTTGTCTTTATTAAAAAGAATGAATTTTTATCAGCGGCTTCCTGACGCACTAAAGTCTCCGAATCAATGTTCATAATGGGGCTTACAGGCTTATTAGTGACAGCTAGTGGTGTATGAAGATTCTTTAGTAAATATTTATCGTCCTGTAAAAAGTCACATCAAAGTAAATGGTTCATATGGTAAGATTAGCGGCAGAAGGAATTTTATTTTGTCTTACCTGTTTTGTTAGCAAAACTATCATATTTTCAAAAAGCAATCCATGAAGTTGTATACTAGGATTCTTTTTCATCGTTAAGTTTCCGTCATGAACGAGACGATGTTGTGTTAAATCTAGCTTTTTAAATTCGTCTTTATCATATGAAGATTTGTCTAATTTGCGTTGAATGTTCTGCAACCTTAAAAAAAAGTTTTTGCCGAAATTTAATTATTTTACATTGTACCCAATTTGTTAGGATTTGCTTACTTGTGAGCATCTTCAGCCGTTTTGACAGCCTTGTTTACTTCAACAAGAATCTTCTTAGACGACTCCACGGCGCGCTGTATAGCGTCTGCTTCAGTGGTGTTTTCAGGTTGTACTCGAATAGTGACCTTATAAAGATTCTCAAACAAAAGAGGATATTTGGTCAGTCGCTGTAATACCGTGGGCAATAAGTCCTTCAGCTCTAGTCGACGACAAGCCTTATGTGACTCTGATTTTTTAAGCAATTTTTGCAATTGTTCGTCCTTATGTCGCTTTTCTTTTAATGCTTCAAGTGCTATTTGCTGGCGCGCGCAAAATGAAGCAGCGTGTTCACATAGCACCTCACCAGATTTACCATCAAACATGTCCGAGAGCAAATCACCAACGTGTTGTACAACGTGATTATGTTCTACACGACGTTGCTTAAGCTTTTGTTCGAAGGCACCATGAAGCTCACGCAACGACAGCAATGCAGGGGGAAATAATAGCAACAAATGGTCTTGTGACAGCAAACCACTGTCATAGAGAGGCAAAAAGAACAAACGATCCAATAATCTAAGAGTGCGGACGTGATTCCGTTCTGTTTGATAGATTTCTACGCATGGTATAAAATAAGTGAAATTAGTCGCTTTTTTAATATTTAGAACTTATTTTAAGCTTACCATTTATAATTTCTTGTCGCTTTTTTTCAGCATCTGTTAGCGCTGCAAGCATCTCAACAGCAACTATTGAACTCCAGTCGGCTTCATTGAGATCGTCATCATCGCTTTCAAAATTCCACTGACGTTGCACAGGTTGTCCGGCATTCCAGAAGCTTGTGTTACTGGCACTACTGTTACTTCCTACGCTACCTTGAAACGAATCTTGCTGACTGTGCTGATTTGCGTGCTGCTGCATAAGAATATGTGGATGCTGGTGAAAATTGGCTGCACTGGATATGACGCCTGTCCCAATGGTTGCTGCGGCAATACCACTAGCAACCTGTTCCATTGAGGTACTTGGACTATCAGATCCACCTCCCGAAGAGAGACTAGAACTTGAGCTTCCCGTATAGTTTGATGCTGAGAGGCCCAGGTCTGCTTGGTCATCACTGTGAATTTGATTAGTATATTTTTACAAGTTTACTTTGCAGGGAAACTTATAAGTATTGTATAAACCCTAGTAGATTTACAGCCTTAGCTCAAGAAAGCAAAACAAAAGAGCACATACTTGTCATTATTCTGGGACACCATCTCCTTAAAACTTTTACTACGAATATAACGAACTTGGCTTTTCATTGTTTTCTATGTAACATGACACAGCAAATTTTTTTAAATTTTCTTAAATTTGTTTGTGTATGCACCGCTTTAGCACCGTTCTTGTTGAATTGAGTGCAAGGACTGCAACTGAACATACACATATGAACAAAAGAGGTGCAGCCAGTCAATAAGTCTAATTCGTAATGTTGATTTAAAGTTGGGGTTGTCAGTAAGATAATATAAAAGCCCCTCCGTCAGTAAGTGAGACAGTTTAATAAAGGAACGGAAGCAAAACTAATGTGATGGCTAGACGTGGCCAATATTATGCTGTCATGCATTATAAAACACGAGCCACACAACGACTTAGAGACAAGCTAATATAATTAATTTCGTACCTGGCGGCTGTTTGTCCACTGCGCTGTTGTCTATGCAATACTCTTCTATACATCTTTGTTGCCCCATGCATACAGTAAGAAAATATTTTCCTCAAATTGATTTTAAAATTAATTTAATGAAGATGTGACGAAACCCTTATTTTTGCGTATACAGCCTTAGACCCTATTTTGCACGCTATGGGGGATGATCAGAAAAAAAGATTCACGTCTTAAGAATGCCTATTTTGGAAGACCTTTCAAAAATATTTTGAACAGCGAAACTGGGATTTTAAATGTAATAATAAAAATTCTTCCCGGTCAAAGGTATGTATTACTTGCTTGGTAGGGTATATAAGCTTATTAAATTTCCTTACTTGGTTCGCGATGATAAGCTCGGGTCTGAAGTTTTGCGACGGCTATTACGGATGCGCTTGTTTGAAAGTCGTTCCTTGTACGACTCTGAGCGGTTTACCGATACCGGTGCGCTTTTGTTATGTTGGTAAAAACTGCAAAAAGTTAAAAAAAAATTAGTGAATATACGGATTTCTTTAATGTTTACAAGACAACATACGTTTCCCTTCGCGCATCCTTACTATCGGCCGATTCAGGTGCATTTAAATCGCTTACAGAAGTCATACCAGTCCCGCCTGTCAAACAATTAGATAAAGTCGTAGAACCCGAGCTTATAGTAAGATCTGAGACACCTACGAAGCCACCACTACTGGTAGCACTTTCGTTGGCGTTGTTGGTAGCGTGAAAAGAACTTTGCAAATCGCTACTATTAAGCACAGAGGTGCTACTGGATGTATTGCCATTAGAACGAATCGATATGTTAGCATCAAGCCTGCGGTCTGATGGCTGGCGAACAATTGATGAGTGTGCGCGGTCTAAAAAATAAACGAAAATGTACATTATTACGAAATAGCGAAGTAAGTTGTAGCGCAACACAAAGAAAAACAAATGTCAAAAAGAGCAAAAAAAAATTATACTGATCTAGGACTATAATGCGTATGTAAACCCTTCAAGATTTATTTATAATCCCGAAATACAACTTTTATAACTCTGCACATACATATCTTGCAATCTTTGTGTTTATATATATATATATATATATTTTTTTTTTTTTTTTTGTGAGTATTTACGTAGGCTAGTACGTATACCAACATGCAGTACACCTAGGAAAAAAATAACAGATGATCACAGATATTCTTATACGTATGTGCATATAAAAACAGTTATATATAAAAATACGGGAACTAATTTCTTTTTACGTCTTAATGCACATTCACATGAATGTAAAATAAACTTGCGCGTAAAAATATACAATTTTTGAAAATTTTCGGTTTGGTGTGATATTAGCCGAACTCATAAATCTATTTTTAAAGCTTGGCAAATGAACTGTTTATTAAATAAATGAACGAATGAATGTACATGTACAATTATAACAGGAAGGCCCGACTCGGAGATACCCAGTATACAGTGACTAGATACTGTCCCTCATATTCGAACTTCGTTTTATAAATACACATGGTTATCAAAAACAATATAAATACTAGGACGAGTAATGCCGGAAAGCAAAATGTTACTATGAAACTTGAAATTCTTAAAATTGGGAACAAAAACGAAATCGGTACCCTTGCGGTCTGACAACTTAAAGACCTTAAAATATGAAAAATGGAAATTGTAGTCAGTTTCAGCTCTGCGAGCACCGTGCCTACATGCATCGAATATTTTGAATACTGTTGCTGAGTCGGTAGAAAATAGATATATTTTAGCCAGTAAGAGCTAGGAAGCTAAAATTATTTTCACTCTAGTTACCTTATGTTGCGAAGGTGCATGCTAAGGGGTTTAAGAAATTCCACCCGCACGTGTGGAAAAATCACTAAAAACGTTTGTATACAAGATTTATTTCGGGCTAAAATTGATTTCTGTGATCCTTATCATTTGAGATGTGTTTCACACTTTTTGCAGAATCTAAGTTTACTAGGTGGAAAACGCGGATCTAAAATTTTTTGGGCGAAATTTTAGTTTTTGTCCGATTTGCTTCAAACCTAATTTAAAAGTTTAAGGATTGTATGAATACGTGTTTCATCGATTTTGGAATTTCTATTTGCATCTGCGGATATATAGAAACTGATGCATGCAACGTTTTTGCTAACCATCGGATCGGCCCCAAACTTATTTTCAGAGTTCTTTGTTTTAATTTATTTGACACACGTTTCGGGATATCCGCCGCTCTTAAATGGGAAATACGGGTGGAAGGTTTAATGCCCGAATGCTTACTTTACGGCTTTAAGCTTTTCACCGCAATACTACCATGTGCGAAAGCCGTTGATTCAACTTTTGGTTCATTATTCGATGGACTGTAAAGATATTTTCAAATAGAAGTGGAGCTCAAGGGCGGAAATTGGGGAAAAAAATAAATATCTAGCATTTATAGCAAAAAAATTGCCCTGGGTTGAACCGGAAAGTATCCGCTAGTATAAATATAAACTAGAAAGAAAGGCTATCTTCGGCAAGCCGAAGATCTAATACCCTTGCAACCTTTTCATAATGCTCATAGTGATTTTCCCGTATCTAAGAAGCACATGGAAAATAGTTAACGCCGAGTTTGGTCAAGATGTCTTGATAAACAAAAATGTATTTTTTATGCAACAACTTAACTCCTACGGCAGCTATATGATATAGTGGTCCGATCCTAATAAGAATTGGCATTTATATGAGGAGTATAGTAATACATGCCGATTTTGGTCAAGATATCTTTATAAACAAAAATGTTTTTCATACATCTTGATAAACCAAATGTTTTTTCACATAATTTTCGACCGATCGTTCCTATGGCAGCTATATGATATAGTGCAAAGTTTCAAAAAAATAGCTTTAAAACTGAGAGTATAGTTGGCATAGAAACAGACAGACGGACATTGCTATATCGACACGGCTGATGATACTGATCAAGAATATATATATGTACTTAATGGTGTCGGAGATGTCTCCTTCTATGCGTTACACATTTCACGACAATATTATAATACCCTCTCCAAGGGTATAAAAAGCGTTTTTGCTGACTGAATGACTAAACGGTGATGCACATCCAACACCAAGATATCCGAAATCTTTCCTTAAGTTTTCTTTTGGCTCGAAAATGGCGAGGTTTTTTAAAAATCGACCAGCAATATGAGGGAAACTATCGACTGAATTAATATACACAAGAAGGAAGGTCCAGTCGGGAGTTCCCGATTATGTGATAATTTGAACTCCTCTTCTGATACAACAAAAGAAGCTCGTGCTACGAGTAACTTTTCTTTAGCAGTAATAAAAAAAAAACAGTTTTCTCCATAGCACTAGAGCCCGTAATCAAGCGACTTCTTACCACTGCCACAACTCGACAGACACACCAACAATTTTTTCTCAATAAAAAATTAAAAAATCCCAATCAAAAAAAAAAAAAAAAACAACACATACACACAGCACAGAATACAATAAATACAATAAAGGCTCGCATGTGTCTGATATCATGAAGAACATACAATAACTTCATTTTAGGCCGATCGTTCCTATAGTAGCTAGATGACATCTTAGACCGCTAGTTAAGGTATTTCGCATGTTTCGTGCTCGTCCCAGTGTGGGTTTTAAAAATAAAGCCCGCACGCATCTCCGAAACAGGAATATGTTTAATAATAATTAATAATGCATATGTGAATATGTGTGAGTATTAGGGTGATCACAGGGTATCGTCTAGTCAACTGCGTCGGATAGAGCTATCTAAATATATGCATAAATTGGTACACATACAGATACATACTATGTATTGCATACATACACAAGTATGTGTGTTTATTATATTTTGTTTATTTAGGAAAAGTAAACAAAGTTCAAAATAAAAACAAAATCATTTTGCTGTTGTGGTATATAAGGCAAGTAACTTTTTAATTTGATGCAAGCACTATAAGTAAAAAGTTTTCGCAATATTAGCTACTTAAAGATTATACTGGATCAACATAATAAAGTTTAGAAGCAGTTGTATAATATCTGTATAGACATACAAATATTTGATTTTTTAACACGAATCATGCCATATTAAAATTTGCAACTAAAACTATTCAAGCTTTCTTCAATGCATAGCATGCAATACATACATATACAAAAACTCAAATGCACGCCGCTTTTTGCGCAGTTTACCGGCGGCTGTACTTTTTCATTTGGCTTCGCACTATGCAATATGTATTTTTTAATTGATTTCGTGTTTATAGTCTGATCTTTAAGATATGTTCAGGTCATAAATGTGGCACCCAAATGTGTGTATATACCAAATGGCAATGGGTTTTTATTTTTTTAATTTTTGTGATGAACACAGAGAAATATGCCGGATCTGTGTATATTATTACCTATATATTACAGTGGGGGATACCTTCTCCTGACTTTAATTAATTTGTACAACAAAATTAGACCATTTTTACCTATTTTCAGGCTATAATAAAACAGTAATACTTTAACAGGAGACACCTTTATTAATCATCATGAAGCGTCAAAATAAAAGTGTAACTATTTGGGTTTTGTGTATTAACTAGCGGGTATAACCCGGCCTTGCTCGTGGCACGTATAAAATAAATGTTCTCAAAAAGCTTTGAAAATGATTTTGAAACTGATCGGACGGTAAACAAACAACAACTTTGGAATTTCCCAAATCGTTGAAACACGTATTCATTCAGTTTTTATGTAGAGCTTTGAAAAGAATTTTGAAGCAAATCGGAAAAAAATTAAAACTTCACCAAAAAAACCTTTGAATTGCACCTTTACCGAGGATGCTTTGATTCTGCAAAAAATGTGAAGGGTCTCAACTGCTTTTTCTTATGGATTCTTGGAAATGAATTTAAACGCAAAACGTCACCCCCCAAATCTTTGACCCCTATTCCCACCAAGGAGGGATGGATTTTCGAAAAATGTGCGAAACACCCCTCAAATGAATTTGAGCAAAGATCTTTGAAAATGAATTTGAGCAAAGATCTTTGAAAATGAGTTTGGAGCCGATCCAATGGTTAACAAAAAAGTTTCATACCAACATTTTCCGATAATTAACCACTGTTGTGTGCGGAATTTCCCAAATCGCTGAAACACGAATTTATTAAGTTTTTATGTAGAGCTTTGAAAATAAGGTTGAAGCAAATCGGACACCACTTTAAACTTAACCCAAAAAATCTTTTAATGCATTTCCACCGAAGGAGTTTAGATTTTGCGAAAAATGTGAAACACGTCTCAAATGATTTTTCATATAGACCTTGAAAATTAATTTAAGGGCAGAACTTCATCCACCAAATCTTTGACCCCCGTTGCCACCAAGGACGAATGGATTTTCAAAAAGTGTGAAACACCCCTAAAATGAATTTGAACAACGATTTTTTAAATTAAGTTTAAGGCCGATCGGACGGGTGGAATTTCCCGAAACCCCGTCTTAACGTGCACCTTCATCACATAAGGTCACTGCAGTAAAAATTTCAGCTTCATAGCGCTTACGGTTTGGGCTGTGCGTTGATCACCAATCAGTCAGTCAGTCAGGACAAACAGTTTTATATATAGAGATAGTAATACATAAAGAATTTTTATACCCTGAACCCATTAAAAATGGGTAAAAGGGGTATAATGTTTTTGTGCAAAATGTAAATGTATGTAACAAGCAGAAGGAAGCATCTCCGACCACATAAAGTATATGTATGCTTGATCAGCATCAATAGCCGAGTCGATCTAGCCATGTCCGTCTGTCTGTCTGTCCGTCCGTCCGTCCGTCCGTATGTATGAACGCTTAGCTGTGGGTCCTCCTAGTGCCTACGCAGATCGAGTTTGTTTCCGATAATCGATAACTTACTCCGTTTCCAAGCAATCGATAAAAATCGATATCGACATCCTGTTTTTTGGTAAACAATAAGAGCTAGAGTCACCAAACTAGACATGTAGCTTCTAGAATAGTATATATATCTGCAACTGGTGTTGGAAGAAGAGGGTGCAGGGTATCCCCTAGTCGGGAGCTCCCGTCTAGAACCTCTTACTTGTTTGATCATAATAATCTCAGCGGACGTCATGGGCAATAAACGAGTTAATAATTATTGAAAGACCAACACTTACCGTTAACTGACTCTGCATCCATGTCCTCATCCTGACGAGCGCGTTTTTCATCTGAAATTGATCAAATCAATATAGGCCATATAATCAAATAAAACAAACGCACTTGCTATAAAATCACTCGTCCGAGGCCTTATTTTACCCATAAATTTACTTATTTTATTGTCGTTGTGCGGGTGTCGTTTTGCTTGAGGAAGAGGTCCCGGACAGCTTTCATCTAACACTTTCGAGCACGGACGGTGAATGTTTAATTTACAGTCTACAATTAAAAAATAAATAACTAATGATTGCCAAGATACAAATTCTTAAGAAATAGGTACTATATTATGGAATTTACCTGTGCAATGATAACCTTGCGGGCTCACACCCCATATAATCGTTTGGCAATGATTACAATGTGTCACTTCGTAGTATTGTCGTAATACTAATGGATGACCCCGTACAATCATCTAGTCGAAATATATTATAATGTTACATGAAAAAAGTTAGCGCTATCGTTAAAGAGCCAAATATTAAATACCCCTGCAGAGCTGTTGTTGCAAACACTTAGAAAGATATATACTAATAGTATCACATGAACCCCTTTTTTCACTTGACTTGTGTTTTTATACCCTGAACCCATTAAAAATGGGTAAAAGGGGTATAATGTTTTTGTGTAAAATGTAAATGTATGTAGCAGGCAGAAGGAAGCATCTCCGATCCCATTAAGTATATATATTCTTGATCAGCATCAATAGCTAAGTCGATCTAGCCATGTCCGTCTGTCTGTATCTATATCTGTCGATATAGACATTCTGTTTTTCGAGCAATTTTGGTAAATGAAAAGAGCTAGTCACCAAACTTGACATGTAGCTTCTAGAATAGTATATATATTTGCATTTGGTGTTGGAAGAAAACAGTTCAGGGTATCCCCTAGTCGGGAGCTCCCGACTAGAACCTCTCACTTGTTTTATTTTAGTATACTGATTACTTTTATTAATTTAGCTTGACGTTCTGATCAAGAATATTATAATTGATAGGTAAAGCATTCCATGATCAATACATAGTGGGAGAGTAATATATCGACTATCTCAATTTAAATAAACTAGTTGAAGACAAGTTTTTGAATGCCTGGGTAAAGCATTCCAGGATTAATACATTATGCAAGGGAATAGATTGAAGATCTCAATTTAAATAAACTAGTTGCAGATAAATTTGAGAATGCCTGGGTAAAGGTTACAAGATTAATAGATCAATTATGTTAATTATAATTACAGATAAATGTTTGAATAATAATAAACGAACCTTTCTGTTTTTGCCCATTATTCGTGATTTGAAACTCTTTTCACGGCTAACGAAATGGTGAACACGATCCACTATACTGTTTGGATGCGAACGCGTTGTAAATATGCGGTGTATCACCGTTGAAAGAGCAGAGCACAAGGCAAGTTTCCGAGCATCTTCTTGTGGCAAATCCTTTTCGAACTCTTCACTATAAAAAGCTAAATTTAACATCATATAAGAGACAGTGGCGCCGAGTACTTGCATTAACAATTGCAGGTTAGGCATAAGATATTTGTCGATAATTTGTTCCCTCTGCTTGTCCCCCTTCGCTTCAGCGAGCTTGTCGTCGGTTGGTCCATATATGGTTCCCAGACCGGCCGTGCGTTTCTGCTGAAATTCTCGTAACTGTTCGCTAATGAGGTCCTTGGCGCGTTTGCGACTGCGTAAAAACACAGTTCGCAATATTTCCACTTTATCAAATTCCAGCTGTAGCACATTGTCTACTTCCCTCGCTAAAGACTCGTCTTGTCGATACCAAGACAGCGGTGCACGCGGTACAAGGAAAGTTGAGTGTATTTCATAGGCCCATTTTCGCATGTCCTTGGAAGTACCCTCCTTGTATAGTTCAGTTATAAGGTAGAAAAGAAGTGGCGCTGGTTCGGAATTGGATAAAACATAGTTAAGGAAGACTGCTAGAAAAACAACATTTTCGGACTCAAGCAGCCGCGTTAAGTTGTTAAATGGTCCGTTCTCATCGATAAATGGTTCTTCCTGATCAGAGGAGTTCTCGTCTTCCATTGATATAATTTCCTTCTGAGTGTCAGTTGATTGAGCCGCCTGTATGCGGCTGGAATGTAGAGGCTGCTGCGAAGGTGACGCCAGTGGTGTAAAGTGATGCGCTTCTATAAATATTCCCGCTCCGCCACTGCAGCTTTCATTTGGATCTTCAAGTACGGGCATGTGTGAACTTGTTAAGTAAGGCGGCGGTGGAGTACCTGGTGGCGTTATCTCAGTATCTTTCTCGACGATCTCCCAAGAGCCAGACGTGGTTTTTACTAATCTATCTGTAGTGTTAAAAAAAATGCAATGAGTATCCTAGCTAACAAAACTGTCTAAGCCGTCTAAATGTAATTTTGTACAATATTAACTTAACGATACACATATACAGAGTATTGAATATGCACATATTTACACATTTGTATGATCGAAAAAACAACAAATTAAAACGTTACCTGGGTGTCTTGGATGCATGTTGTCCGGTGAAGAGCCAACGCGTCGATGTTTCATTTGATTTAGTGGGGGTGTTTGACCTAGGGCCTATAAAATGGTAAAAAAGAAACTATCAAACACCAATTACAAAGCGAAAGTTAATAAAAATGTGTATTTATACGTAAAAAGACAAATATATTTATTCAACGTGCTTTATTTAACAGCAATATTTGCAACATTTGGTTATGCACATATATACACATATAATCCTTATCACCAATTGCATTTAGTTTGAATTTGTATAGATATATAATAAAGTATATATATGATGCTTTGGCAAAAATAAAGTGAAAAATATTGTATATCTCATAATTATGTACAGTTGAAGGCAAATAGTTTTTTCTTGTTCTTACTTATAAAAAAAAGCTTTTAGAAAAAGATTTCTGTTTAAGAGCTTTCAATATTACGTAAGGGCAGACAAAAGACGTTGCAATAGTCAGTTATTTATGCAGGAATTGAATAAGTGAAAAAATTAGGATATTTACTTTTTAACATTTAAATAAATAAACAAGCATATTTCAAACACTGCTCGACAGTTTCTACAAAAGGTTTTTAAACTGTGGTGCAATATAAAACCAACTTACACAGTACTTCTCTGAAATATACATGCATATGAATTTTATGGAAGGCAGAAATACTTTTCCTAATACTTTCCCTAGCCGAAATTCGCTTCTTAAAGATACCCTGTTCCTAGTTCTTAAGTGGCCTTACACCTGCTTACATGTTCATGCTGACAGATACCGTTACATTGATCAAGGGATAAAATAGACATGATCTATTGTAAAATGGAGAGAAATATAATGTATGCCCCAATTTATATACTAATTTTGGCAATGTGTTGACATACACTATCTGTAAGGATTAATAAAAAAAAAAACAGCGAAAAACTGAATAATTAATAGCTTTGTGCTGTTCTGTTATTTGTAAATGTGATAGCAAATAAAGCTTTTAAAACTATGTACATGATAAACTGATCGAGCACAATAATGGCAGCTTATGCAGGTGTTTGTCAAGAAATACAGTAACCTAAAGACATGATAAAATGATTTAAAAAATTGGATGTAGCAGTGAAATAATAGTAATTTGCAATGAAAATAGATGTATTTTAATAAAAAGGGATAGTAACTTATTTATGAATAGGGAGTGAGAGATCTTTGATTACTTACTGCTGTGGACATACCGCCGAGTGGCTGTTGTTGCTGTTGGTTCTGTTGCAATTTCTTAACTATGTTTGGGCGTTGCGATAATGGAAAGGCGGCCTTTATATTGTCGCTTTGAACTGCAGTACATGTCGAAACAAGTGGATAATTGTAACCAGTACCTACAGAATTTGGTTGGGCACGTCCAGTATTTAGATTCTGGCAGCTGCCACGATTTATCTCCTCTGACAACATCCCCGGCTGCCGTGGAGGCAAAGGCGGGGGCACATTATCTACTTCCATGTTGCCACAATTGCTTACATCTTCAGTTACAAGTGACCTATTAGTTGTTTCCATTTGTAAAAACATTTGAGTTGTCATTTTTGGATCCGATAAAGCTTTAGCTTTGACTTTTGATCGCTTTGCCTTGGCACTGCTGTTATTGTTATTGTTATTATTTACAGGACCACAGTTGTCGTTTGTATTTGCGCTTGACATCGGTGAACTCCGCTGGGGACTGCCAGCGCGATCCAAGTCGGAAATCGGGGCAAAAAGCTGGTTACAGTTAGCATTACCCAAATCCAAGGTAAGTTGCCTTGTTGTTGGGTTTCGTTGTGGTAGGGGCGGCGGAATATCTTCTTCGATCAAACTCTTTGATATTGTAAACATATTTTTACACTTTGATCCTGATGATGATTTTAGATTTTCTCTTAATCGTTGCTGCTGATAAACATATTGTTGTTGCAAGCTACGCTGCGTATTCGGATGTATATTTGACGTGTTCGTTTGAACATGATGGTAAAAGGACTGCGACATTGGATTAAAAGCATCTTGAATTCGCTGCTGGGGTAACACGTCCGTTGTATTATTTAGTGTCGAGGTAAGCAAATCTTTGTCTATCTTATTCTTTCGCGTACCCAGCGAAAGAGACGAAAGTGAGCGTGGCAGTAGCGATAGGAATGCGGGTGATGTGTGTTGTGTTGATTGCGACTGTGGTGTGCTAGCCTGTTGCTGGTGATGATTGTTGTTGTTGTTGTGAAGATAGTGCTGCTGATTGTGATGAGTAGTGATAACAGACAAATTTGGAATTTGATTGTGTATTAGTAAATCAGTATTTTTGTCTATTGCAGCGGTTTGACATTTAATTGCTGGCATATCCTGCAGTCAATTCATTTAAGTTGATCAAATTAAAGAGTTTAAAAATATTAAAAAATAGTTCGTAAGCATATACATATACATATGTATATCAAATGTACATATATACATAAAACCTTACTAGTGCACCTGAATATGTTTTGATCAACGCCCGACCTTTTACTAAAATATTATTTCTAATGTCCAACGTTTTTTTTTTATTAGTTGTTTAAATTTAAAAAATGTTGAATTTCTTGCCAAACAGTAAGTTGCAACATTTTTGGACCAATGTAAATAAATAAAAGCGTAATTTTATAAGAGCTTGAACGACACATATGTATGCATTTAAGATTCGAGATATATCTAAAAGTAGACAAGAATATCTCTTCGCCCACACATGAACGTTAATGTAGGAATGATGTGTACTGTACTATAAATTTAGCATATGTTAAATAGCTAGCAGACGGAAAACAATATGTGTATACGTGTACGTGGAGAAGATGTTCGTAATTATTATTACAATATAAAAAATGTATTCATGCGAAGATCGACAATAAAAATATACATAACTATATTGAATGTACATCATACATATATGAATGCATATATGTACACTAATACGAACGGGTAAACAAATGAGAATTTGGACTGCCACAAGTCATTAACTCACCTCAGCTCCTACTTGACGTAATTGTTCACGAAGCTTTCGTATGTTTGCCTCCGAGAGTTTATAGCTGGGATTATTAGTGTCGCCTTTAAGACGCTCCAGATTTAATTTTTCTTGCTCCAACATTTTTTGTAGGGTTTGAATCTTGTACGTTTCCATCTCTCGTCGTTTGATGCTCTGCAAATTAAATACAAATATGATAATTTGTTGGTGTTGTTAGTACAAGTAAAATTACGTACATCAACAGGTTGGGGTCCAGTAATTGAGGCTGTGCGATCGCGGCCCGAGAGTACCGGTGTCGTTGGCACAATTCCCACAGATGTGGGCCTAGACATCTTTTGACTGCGTTTCACAGATAGTTCCACAATTGTGGAAGCTTTTGTAAATATATTAAGGATAAGGATATATAGGCGTTAATAAAATTGTCAAAATTCAAAATTTAAATCGGATTTTTTTATTTCCTCAAGTATCATTTCGAGAATGGCTCTAATAGCTTTATTAAAATTTGTAGTAGCCTCTGGATCATTATATTTGGCTAAGGAGTTAGGCATGTTCGATAATCAACGACGAGCGATGCAAATCAATAAATTGGAGCCAATAGAAAGCGATAAGAATCCAAGTAAACACACGACTAACTGTATAAACACAGATAAAGACTCGAAATGCATATGTAAGCCGGAACCCAATACTTGGAGCGAAGAATTCGAAAAGGCATGGAATAAATCTCTGACTACAATACAAACTGTTCCTGGTCACTGGCGCCGCCTAACGCAGTCAATCCAAGAAAGCATTCAGCAGTTTTTTAAGGGTGACAAGTAGGCCAAAAAAAAACTCCATTTTAAATTATTTGTAGGTTTTATCAAAATTTAACAGTTTTCTAAACATTTGGCATTTTTCGTCCACTACATAAAATTGTTGGCAATCGGACCAATGGTCATTGTTATACTCATAAAAGTAGCTCTAGTAGCTGGAACAGTCTGGCTAACTAGAGAACTAGGTGTTTGGGATGGCCCTGATACGACAGCTGCAATATATGAGGATGTTAAATATCAAATAAAGCCTTTTGCAGACGATTTAAAAGATAGATACTGCACTAAGTATTGTGGAATCAACAAGCCCACAAAGCCATGGCGTGAATCCTTTGTTGATGCCTGGAATGATAGCATAAAAGAAGGCTTTCAAGCAGCCAGTAGAATACCTAAATATTGTTATCGCTTTACAGATGATGTTCAGAAGACTATCAATCAGTTATTTAATGGCAATTCAATGAAGTAGGCGATCATCAAGATGGCAAATTCAAAAATAATTCAGATAAAAAATATGTGTATCTAATACAGACAAAATTTCGGTTTATTAGACTTATTCAAATACATGACCATCAATATGGCATATAAATTTCTTACACGTTTGGGTTTTCTTACAGGAGTTTTGCTGTATACCACACATATAGGGGTTTGGGCGGAGCCAGATGTGGCCTATGAATTAACTGAACGTGTGTCAAGAAAATTGAAACAAATCTCCAATAGTTCCGGCAATAGATATGGAAATACAACACGGCATCCCGTTTTTGACTACTGTTTTGTAGCTCAACAAAACTATAATAACGCAATTAAGCGGGGCATCTATTTTGCCTATCGCATGCCCGACTGGACAAGTGAATTTTTAAAGCATACCAAAGAAATACTGGACGAAAATGAACTTAAGGAGGGTACCATTGATATACATCGATCAAGGGACAATCACTCTTCGCTCGCCAGTGAAGGTAATGCTCTTGGGCACCGCATTGATATTGTCTGTAACCCTGACGAATACTCCCCGGTGAATATTGAAGGCAATCGCTCAATAAAACTACCAAAAATCAAGGACGACATAACTTGTGGGAAACGAGTACTTGCTTAGGCGGCTCAATATTTCTACTGTCAAATTTTTAAGTACATACATAAATTAGGCCAATCATTTTGTTTGTTTTAAAATTTGTCTTTTCTCCATAATGATTATAGATCTCGCATTGCGCACAGGAATCGTGGTTGCTGTTATAATGGCCACTAAACGCTATGACGTCTGGGATTCGTCGGATGATGCGCAAGAGGTTTACCACTCAACAGTAAATTGGGCCAGTCCGTATGCCAAGCGAACTTGTGACTATCTGAACATCCATATACCACCACTCCCCCCCCAAAGAGAGAAATCGTATCTCGGTGTTTACTATTACAATCAAACAGTTATGACAATAGTCGACTTGCTTAATATGGGTCCCACGTATATACATGCTGTTTTAGAACAGGTTCCAGGCTTTGTGAGCAATATTGTAAGACGCGCACGTGAGCAATACGATAAATATAAAAAACAACGTGCAGAAGAAATTGAACGGAAAGAACGTAAAAGATGCATTGACGAACGTGCACTAGTGCAACCTGTAGAACCACATCCTGATGCGAACAGTCAATGCCGTAAGAAGTTAACAGAGCCCACGACACCTAAAAAGAGCCCTTGTCCAAAACCCTCAACCATTCCTCCCTCTTATCCTATGGAGCCAAAAGAAAGGTGCAAGTGTCCCAAATGCGACATTAGAGAGGCAGACGGTTGGTTGGATAACAAGCCCAAATGCCCGAACCGTGACGCATCTGAAAGACAGTCCGTAACACAGTTTAGAGAGGATAAATGCAAGTGTAAATCCGGTCTGAAGGAGCCTATTGCACCTGGTAAACATAATTGACGCAACAAATAAATCGCGGTGGAGAAATTAATGAGTTGACCATCCGTCACACCTGTGTAAAGGAGAATAATATGTTTAGTTTATATACAAACCTTTGATTAAACTCACAACAGTCGGGTGCTTTTCCAGCCGCACTTCTTGTCCATTTACCTAATAAACAAAAACAAGGCAGACAGATTTCAAAATTTATGTTAAAAATAAATTTAAAATTTTTGGTAGTAACAGCAAACCTTCAAGATCATGTCTCCGGCAACTAAACCAGCAATTTGTGCAGCTCCACCGGGCTTTACGCTTTCCACAAAAACCGGGTTGTCGCCGGATACCTATATAAAGTGGCAATTCTTATTTGTAACTAATGGCGTAAATTGGACTATAGATATGAATATCAACTTGTTAAAGCTG
This sequence comes from Drosophila littoralis, assembly GCA_018903485.1. NCBI lineage: Eukaryota > Metazoa > Arthropoda > Insecta > Diptera > Drosophilidae > Drosophila > Drosophila littoralis. The sequence continues at coordinate 11,753,852 of JAEIGF010000297.1, read as the reverse complement.
GCTAACTCGTTGATTCAGGTGTTGGCTACTTACTTTCATACCATAGCCATTATCATCCTTCCGAACAGTTAAGGTTAAATACTGAAAATTTTTTGGTGATGCTGGGTTGGGAGTCATTGGGGTTTGCACTGGTGCAATTGGAGTTAGTTGTGTCTGAGGACGACTACCCGTTGAACACGGGCTAGTTCCCACGTCCCCATCAAGTGTAAGAACTGGACTTAATAGGACACCAGTTCCCATTAGATTGCTCTCACATGGTCCGGGTACGGCAAGTGCAGCCACTGGCGTTGCACTTGCACAATCAGAGTTCTCCGCACCATTCATAAGTTTCGCCTTATTTTTTTTATTCTGCTGTTGATAACTGCTTGGCAATGGAGGCGTCTGTGGTGGAACGTTGTTATTATTATTATGACTGCCACTAAAGCTGCTAGCCAAGCTACTAAAGCTGCTCGCCAGAGACGGAGATCGTGGTATTTTTGATTTGTTGGCGGCTGATTTCTGCTTTTGTTTATTCTTGGAATTCTTTACAGATTTCTGCTTTGGAGGTGGCAACTCTGGCACCGAATCCTCGGTTGCTGTGCCCCCAACGACAGCAATAGTGCTTGATGCTGCGACACTGTTGTCTCCAATATGGCTATTTTGTGAAGTTGATGCTGACTGCAATAACTGATTGTTTGATTCCTCTGGTAGTTCATGGACTTCATCGTACTCATGGTCGTCGGTACCAAAATCGATCAATCTTTAAAATGAACAACAATTAGTAAAAATAGCATTACTACACCCGCTCGGTCTGCTAAAGCTTTTCATTCCAATCATTCCAATCAACAAAAATACATAACAATGACGTCCCGACGCTTTTAATCCCACATAGTACAATGCAATTATAAAGCCCCTCCACAGATGTCAAATACTAACGCTGACGCTAAGCTGGAATAACACTCAAATGCTAATTTCCATGGGGTGGTTTTAGGTAAGGCTCGTATTTTTAGATATAGTAAATAGGCAAGAGCTCGCAATCAAAAAAATCATGCCAGTAACAAGCCAAAGCCACGAGATCAACTCACCAAACAAAGTGACCACTGTTTGACCTTTTTTAATTGAGCACAAATTAAATTAGCCATAAAATAGATACAAATTAATTTCTAAACGTTTTTTGTTGCAAAAATTCGTTCTAGTATATCAGAATTTCAACATACACAATCTTTCACTGGAGGTAGAAAAGTTACGATGAGAATTTCGATGATTTTAAATCTTAAAGCCTAAGTCAATATCAGTGGTCTTTCCGTGTGTTTAAAAACTATATAATAATAAACTGAAGTACTCATCCATGTTTTTATTAGAAATATTTGAAACTATTACGTAAATCACTACTAAGCTAGCTCTCTAATATTATTGAAACAAACCTCTCTAACAGGTAAAAGTAGGCATCTTCTTCCCATCGATTCTTTTTATATATTCTTATAATGTGGTAATACCCACTGAAACACTATTCCCCTGGGCCGGCTTTAATGAAATTTGTGTTTGAGGTACTCCGTGGCGCTGCGATCGGCTTTCAGAATTTTATACTTTACAACTTTCTAGACTTTCCGCATATATTGGGCAAAACATTAAGTACAGATACATCTTTCTTGATCTGTTACATACAACATAAGTAAAAAAAAAAATATTTTAAGGAAGGGCGATTACTTATTTTAAGTTACTTCTCTTGCTATAATAATGCCGTTGAACACATTCTTGTTGTCTGAAGCAAAGTGTTCCCTTAAAAAGTTTTAAACTAAACTTACCGCTTTTTGATTGATGGGTCATCCATAGAGTCCCGCAATGGTCTTTAAAATAAAATATCGAAATATTGCAGCGATTTGCAGTAAATACTTGTAAATGGCCGAAAGAATCCGTATTCACATGGGTCTCTGATCCTAAAAAGGCATTCAACTCGTCCGAAACACAATGAATCTCCGAGCGAAAAACGTTTAAGGTAATCAACAGTTTTTTTAACACACGTCTCATTTACAATTGTCTTATTTTAAATATCCTCAATAATACTCGTTTGATTTGGTGTTTAACATTGTTAATTAATTAAAACAAATAATTAACTCGAAACCTCAAATCTAACCTTCGTAAATCTATCTTTGCGCCTGTCCAACAGACTATTGGATGTTCTTAAAAGGGAAATCCCTGTTCGGCGATTAGTACAAAATAATGCGTAGGACTTTTAAAAATAATTGCAATCCATAATCCATATTCGACGATCACGACAAATTTATCAATTATGTCATTACTATGTACTAATTTATTTTTGCCAAAAATTAGTTTATTTGCACTATTTTCAATTAAAAAATAATGTTTAGAAATTTGTTTTGCTTTGCTTCTCAAAACTCTTTTATAATTAGGGGTGTGCTTTATATGAACACGACCGATGTTTGGTTTTTCATGTTAAGTCGGTCATGTCACAAAAGAATATACGAGAGGCGCCCAACTTTGATTGCGCCCTATTTGCTTTGCTCTTGAATTCTTTAAAAAACAGTAGATACGTTTACGCTCGTATTGTATATGATTAATGTTGCTTAGTTTTTACTAAAAGCAGAGCAAAATAATTGAATTAAAGGCGTGTCGCGCCAGGAACTAGTTTTTTTTTATATATATATAAAAAAAATAAATAAAAAAAAACTCCTACAATCAAAAATTTAACTATATACATATATAGACAAATCAAATTTATTTACATAGCCAAAATGTTTTAATATCGATATATATTATGTTTTCAATAGAAATTGAATTAAAAGAGCACTCGTAGCATGCATTGAATAAAGGATCCATTGGGTAGGGTGCAAATTTTTAATTGAAAATGATTTCACACACGTACATTGTGGGCTAGTACGAAACACTATTGAAACATATTCATATACATATGTATTAATGTGCACACAAAACAAAAATTCTGAACATACATATGCTTAAAATAGCGTTCAAAACAACTGGGAATGCGAACGTGATTATATTAATACAATTTTTGTTTAATATTAAGTAAAACATATACAAAAAGTACTTTTTAATCTGCACAGTTAATACGCTCAAACATCCAACAAGTGGTGGTGGCAGCCATATTGTTTTGCACTGTGCTGCTGCTGATTCGAGAGGTGCGGGCGTGACGAATATTTTGACACGGGCCGACACAAACACAAAATATTTGTAACACATTCGTTATTTAATTTCGATTATTGCGTACAAACAATGACGGAAACTTTATTATAAGAGCCATTATCCATTTTAAACGTATTTAATGCGCTAAATAAGTTTATAATCAAAGAATTATACTGCATGAGCATCCACACATACCCATATTGTCACGAATACAAAAAAAAAAAGCCCGACACGAACGCACCTCTGGTTGGATCATCACACTCACCAAGTAAATATGCATACATATATATACACATATGTGTTTATTCATATGCTAGTTTATATACACTCACACTCGCGCATTCGAATGCTGCCTTTTTCTTTTATGGGGCTTGATTCAGTACCTAGCGCACTGCGCATAATTCTTTTACGCGTTGTGAAGCAGGCACTCTTTTCACATGCACTCATTACAGTATCAGTTTATATATTATTATTATATGTTAAATATTACTTTCTACAATTTTTACTAAGAAATGTACTAAAAACCTTAGTTTTACTTTTGTCGCACAAACCGAACGCAATAAACGCCAAATTGATACTATGTTATACTCAAAATGAACGATGTTATCAGAGATGAGCAATATATCGATCAAATATAAAATATCGGATAAACTACACATAGTACACAAATATATACATATATATGGGCACACTGAATACTGCGAACACCCTTTATTGAAGACTACTTCAAACGTTTTTACAGAAGTTACAAGAAAATGTACCAACTTTACAATAACAAAAAAGTACACAACAAGGAAAACGTTCTAAGGTAAAATCTTTGTAAGTTCATATTTAAAATTTTTTAAAGATATTTTTCTTAACTATTAGAATTTTAGTAATGGGCATTAGAATATATTATTAACACGAAAAAATGTATATATATTTCAAAATGTCATCAAACAAATGTATAAAATATTTCCGCAAAGCTTCCGATACGATTGATTAAATAACTAACCTGCTCTGGTGAATTTGTAGGACAACTAACATACAAAATAATTTAAATCCATCATGTCCGCCAAAGCTGCATTTAATTAAAAAACATAAATAAACGTATTTACAAAGCATATTATCACAACCCCTTACATTTACTTTGTCTTCAATCGCTTTGATTCAGATAATTTACAAACTAGTTTCCAAATATCATTGAAGTTTGCCGCTAATGACAATTAGATGCAGGCTTTTGAAGTTTCCTTAAAATAATCTGAAAGTTTTCACCCTATTTATTGAGTAAAAACTAATAACTGTTTCTTTAAACTTGGTCCGGAGGCTGAGTTTAATAAATCGACTCTATTGTCGTTTCAAATTTGTTCTGTGGGTTGTTTAAAAAAAAACGTCTATTGTATCGATTTTTTAGTAAATATCTATTTATCAACATATATGTTATGAAGTCTTAACGTTATCGTTTTTGTTTTGAAAACAAACCTTCTAACCATATAATACATACGGCATTTTTACTATTTTATCAATTCGTGTTGAATAAATTCCCGCCATTATTTAAATTACAGGAGAAATACGGTCATGTGCTTAAAAGCAAGTTGGCGCAATAAAACACTAATACCACTAGATAATATAGTAATAATCCTATTAATGCGATTTGGTAAAATCGATAACCGTTCTGTGTGTGCCAAAATATGGCACACAATTGGCGTCAAATAACGTTCGGTTCGTAGTCAGTTTGTGAAGTGGTTGCAGATGTATAAGGAAATGAAGGGGAATTTCCAACGACATCGATGCCATCGTCATCTTGTCTATCCATATCATCGATACGCGGTATTGGCATTTCAGTCTGATTAATACTTTCACGCAAAAGTTGTGCAGCCGCAATCGCCTGTTTATTTGGGCTTGAAAATTCCAGTACCTTAAGGTGATAGAAAACACCCTCGTCGTCTAACGCAAAAAATTGTGTGAAGTCGCCACTCGCATAGAAATGACGAGCCACGTTTCCTACATATTTTATACACGCTAGCAACTCTGGCAATTTGGCGATACCCTGCTTATCTCTCCAAAGATGTGCTTTGCTTTTGTCTGCATGTTTATGGCCATCCACTGGCATCGGTGGCTTCGCATCTTTCTGATCCTCTGATAGGTCCAAACAAGGAGCTGCGTCGACTTCCTCCCGAGTCCCGGCTGTGCTCAACTGTGAGTGCCCATGTCTAAATCTCATGTTGCGACGATAAGAAGTCACCTGATTGTTAAGCATATGCCGCACGCTCCAAAAACACAATTGTTCCGCACAACTAATAAGAATCTGTTTGCACGGCGAGAAACGCAGTTTCATTACATGGCAGGGCTCATGTCCCTGTGATATTGTATATATATGTTGTAATCGAAATTTCTCATATGTGTAAATCTACAAATAAATAAATCTTTAAATAAACTCCTGATTGTATATAAGCCTTGTGTTGCTTTTACCTTAATGTGTCCATTATAAAATCCAATGGAAAGTATTTTTCCATCATTTGTGACTGTGAGGTTATTAATTATTGATTGACTTTTTATATTTTCTTTGCAGAGTAGTTGATAACATACTTCATCGGCCGTAGTGTTCAGTTCACAAATCTGTAATCATATTCGTTTATTTCAATTGCTTTTAAAATAATATGTGTTTTAGGGATTACCTTTATTGTTCCGTCTCTAAAAGCTAAAAAAAGAAGATTATCTTTCAGATCAAATCCGACCAAATGACCATTAAGTTCCTCAAAGTGATGTAGCTTAGGGTTTAATAAATCCATATACTAATTGGGAATTCAGTTTAAATAAAAATGTAATGCTTTCGAGTTAAATTGTTCAGTGTACTTACAAAAATACCCTCCTCTGAAAATATAAGCAGAAAGTGCTCGTCAAAAAGTCGCGCATACATTGTATATATCGCCAAATTGACCGCCCAAATTGTGGTTAATGTTGTGTTACCCTCTATTGTCGACAAATTGAAAACTAAAGTTATGCATTTACTGCGAGATGACACAAGTAATATCTCCGAATTAATCATCTTTATATAGTCGATTTTTTCAATCGTGTACTCGTGTAGTAGCTCTTTGTTTTCGGTAATGCTGAAAATTTTACCATTATTATAGCCGGCATAAATTGCCTTATTTTTAGAAACGTGTAAGGCAGTGATGTGGTTGTTCCCATCCATCGGCGGTGTTGAAATTGTTGACCAATAGGCGCCACTATGCTTTTTGCCAAGTTCTGTTGGTATTTGATAAATACGTGATTTTGAGTCTACGATGAATAGCGTGCCGTCATCTGTCATTTTTAAGAGCGGGCGCAGGTATACATTTGGTTCAAATTGTTCTCTATTAGCATTGGAAAACCATGTTATAGCATGTTTGTCAATTCCTGGAACGTTTCGCAAGGTATGCAAGTGTAAAACATTTTTTCCAGCTGCGCCACATAAAACAATGTATTTTAATATGGGATCATTCAGATCATAGACATCCAAACAAACAATGTGCTCGCTGACGTTGCTTCGCAGAACGGATTCGGACAATTTTAAATCGTACACAATGAGACCCTCTAATGTGCCAAGAACTAGATAACGTCCGTCTTTGGATAGTCTGCCACATGTTATAGATACTGTGCCTATATCCGAAAATTGTAACGCTTCTTGATTTAGAGGATTAATAGTATTTCTGTCTGCGTGCTTGAATCTAAGTCGCCAGACGCTTGATTTAAATATTAACAACAACATTGTATGAAGACTGCCATCATCGAGTCTGTCGATATAGGTTTGCATTGTAAGCGCTTCTTCAGTTTGAAACATCTGTTCCGTTTCTTTTGAGCCGCGGAGGAGGTCCCAAACAGTTAACGTGCAATCACCTGTGCACAGAACATAATACCGATCCAAAACTTTTGAAAAACATCTCACGTGTCGCTGTTGTGTCTTTAGAATCGGTGTATGCGATTGCTTGAATTTTTCTTCCTTCTTTTCCCAGTCGCATATGCAAATATCTCCGTTGGTAAAGGCCACATGAAGTTGAATAAAATTAGTTTCTACCTCATCTTTCTCGTCAAGAAAAAATGATGACACATTTTGATCCGCGTGGGTATTAGTCAACCGCTGAACTGCGCTATTCACAAACTGCACATTGCACAATGATTTCGAATGTTTAGGTGGTTGGGCAAGTTGTGGTCTTTCACAGCTACAGCTACGATGAAGCAATTGCTGGAGCGACCACAGTTTTAAACATCCGTTGCTGTACAGTGTTAAGAGGTGCGACTGGTTGTTAAACACACGCATCTCGATAATATCACAGGGATTATTTTCGTCGCTTAGCAGATAGGTCATATTTCCCTCTAATGACACATCAGTTAGCAATAGCTGCTGATTGCTTAGTGCCATCAGACAATAGTCATTGTCCAGATAAATTGCATGTCGCACTTGATTGTCACCCAAATTTATAATTTGACGATGTTGGTTGAACCGCCCACTAAAATACATGCACAAAATATACATATATTGCATTATATAAAGGTATATGTTATATATGTACCTATAAAAACATATTTACCGTTCTGTAAACCATACATAATTAGGAAAAAGTTGAGCTTGTCGATACGCTTCATCATAAAGCGCGCCTTCAGCAGTCATTAATGCAATTTGCAACAAGCAAGTAAATTCCGATCTTATTAACTTTTCCTCGGCATTAGGCAAAAAATCCAAAAGCGTATTAAGGAGATCATTATCTTCAATATATAAAAATCCTTTAGATCACGTATGCATATACTTGATTTTTTTCCTACCATCTATCTGCTCTCCGTAGAACCTTAGAACCTGCAGAGTATGTAGAACAGAACCTCGAGCATTCCACGGAGTGGAGTCGTTACGTATTTTTTGATCGAGAAAACGAAAATCAAGAAATATTTTTCGGAACAAACTCTTTTTCTCGAGGCTGTTATTGAGTTTACTTATGTGATCGCCAATGTGACTATAAAAATAGTTGTCCAGATGAGGTAAAGTCAGGCCATTGAAATTGTCGAAAAGTTGAGGTATGCTAAACAGAAAAATAATAATATATAATTAAAACGCTAAAAAACCTGTGTGCTTAAATAACTTACTTATAATAATCAATAATTTTCCTGTTTAAAGCAGCTTCATTCTTAATTGGTAACTTTAACTCTCTATATATGCTAGGTAGAGTTATCGTCAGTCGATTCTGCTTATCTCTATGCTTTTTTACTAAAAAATACTTATTTAATTTATTGACGACGTCGATCGGGTCCGTAACTGACCAAACGGCGCCCAATAGCTGTATAAGAAAATTGATTAAATGGGAGTTATTTCCTGAATACTCACTCTACTTACATGAATAGGTATATGGGCGGAGTCAGGAAATATAAATAGAGCTTCATATAGTTGCCTGTCGTTAGGCTCCAATACATTTAAGGAGGTTTTAATTATAGTCGTCAATTTGGCAGAGTTTATTCTGTTAAAAATGATTGGTATAGTCATATTTCTAAAAATATATGGTAAGATACAAGTTACTTACTGTTTCCAATTGTCAATTGTACAAAGGCCATCCTGTATGCTCTCTGCGATTATACTCAGTTGAAGGGGATTTCTTATTTGCTCTCGATAAAGTGCTACCGTTAAATCCTCGAGCGAATCGTGTAGATTTTCAGAAAGATATTTTGCAAATAAAGACTCCATCTCGGATAGTGTTAGAACATCATTGACAGTAACATGAGTTGTAGTTATTGGAGACAGAAAATTAACTACGCTCTTGTCCCGGGTGGTCAGTAGGATCTTACATCCCAAGTTAAAAGCTTGCCAAGTTTCTTTGTTCTGAACATTACGCAAAACCAGCAGACAATTTTTGTAAGACTTATCTTTTAGTATATTTCTTAGCTGAGTTTGCACATTTTCGATGCGTAATGGCACACTTTGGTTGCAGTAACTGCACAAGTTGGGAGCAATTTGGTAAAGAAATGACTGCAGCATTTCTAAACGACTCTCTGGGCAAAGGCAACTGCGCACGTCTAGCCAAAATATCTTAAAGTCCATTTTTCGCTGCACAACGTACGAGGAACAAACATCTAAAACAAGCCACTGCTTGCCAGCTCCAAGATCGCCTTCGACTACAACATTTTTCGACGGCCTCAGCGCAAGCAAAGCCTTTTGCAGTTCCAAGTGTGGTTCAATCCTTGGTACATTATATTTTGTGAATTCTTGATTGTCATTATACAGGCGATCAACTTCCTGAATGTAAGTTTCAGTGTCGAGGCTGGGATCACTACATTCTTTCTGGATGGCGGACATTAGAAAGCCATAATTGGGCCCGTGTGAGTCCTTAAGCCCTTCTTCGACAAACTTTTTGACTGTTTCCTTTTGTTGATTCCGCAACGTCCAAAATAAACGATATGTTTGCATTGGGTGGGGCATTTTCACAATATCATCGACTTCTTTTTTTTTAAATATTATTCGCAAACTATCCTCAATATCTTTGCAATCAAAATCCTTTTTAAAATCTTCCAGAAACACCGGAATTATATCCCCATAGCTATGGTGATCATTCACACTGTTGCAGCAACTCATTTTGATCGATTAGTCCTGCAACTATATTCGGGATGCCGGATATTTTATATCATTGCTTCATAATATATAATCATAGTCATAATATGCAATTTTTAAAGAAAAATCAATATATAACAATTTAATGTTTAAAACAAAAATTATTTAGTACCATTACTTGTACAAACTTTTAGAAATTTCGAGTTTAATGAGAATATTAGAAAGTTAAAGAATAATCCCAGAAATTATACCTAATTTCTATAGAAAAAATGTAAGCATTCGTTTAAATATTTATTGAGTTTAAAGAGTTTAACAAATTTGTTCAAATCCAATTCACATACAAAACACAACGCAAAACATATAAATGTTAAACGTGAACATAATTAAAACTATCATATAAAAGGAAAAGTTAGATTATTTGTCACAGCTTGGTATGGGCAAGCAACGCGGTTGCCCAGGGTCGTGCTTGAGGGTGACTTATAAAAGCGTCAAGGATTTAATGTCGTTTCAGATATGCCTGAAAATGTGGTTTTTGTGCAAACGACTCATCAACCAAGATCAAACTGTGCAAATATTCAGGTGTACAACTTGAAATACATGCGCATGTAACCCAAATAATCAACTTAGACTGTTCTATTCAAAAGCTGCCGACTCAGCTATACTCTGTCCTCTGTCTCGTTAGTTCTCTCTTCGTTTTCTCGCTTATCGTACTTGACCCAAAATATTGCTTGCTAATATGTGTTAAAATTGGTTAGTATTGATCTGATAAAATACGTTTGTCTCTTTGATCTATACTTCATACAATATACATGAATGCTTCTATTCTAGGTGTCTAAAATCATAATACCTTTTTTGTTATTAATTTTACTGCTCAGGGTATGAGTAAGGTCAATGACTTGTAATATGTATATTTTTGTATATGTATATGTTTATTTCAAAATCTTCGGAACGTCTTATTTAATTTTGGAATTTACTTGATTGGATAAAATATACTTACAATTTTTATAAATATTGCAAATAACAAACGTGATATGAAATATATATTATTTATTAATTTACAGACACGAGGTACACATGCTTTGTTACATACATATGTATATTGCCATTATAATCTTATCACAAATATATTTTCGTATTTTTTAGTTATGATATTTTTAACAAGATCTGAACACTAGGAAAACATACAGAAACATATACGTACATATATAAGTAGCGAGCTAATAGAAATCACTATTGAAATCGCTTGTTTATATATTTATTGTTCTGACAGTGTGACCGTAAAAGTTGAAGTAAGAAAAAACTATTTTGCTACCACAAAATACTGTCAACTACAAAATGTGCGATATTAAATGCAACAATAATACATAAACTGCTGTAAATACTGGTTATTTTATTTTTATATCACCCAATCATTGCCAAACATGATAATTGTTGAAAAATACGAACTTGTTATACCAAACATCAACATATCGATAATACTTAAATATCAACTCTATGTAGCTGTCGCGGTGAAAACAAGTTATTCGCACTTTATTGCAACAAATTTCTGAAAAGGAAAAACTGAACTGGTAAGAACTCTTATTTATAAATTACATATTCACTTTACGCATCAATATACAATATGGCTCTCTAATATTAAATCAGGTATACATTTATATTCTATAAACACACGCGAATAGAAAGTTCAATTGGCAGCTAAAGGTGACGACGCAAGCAAGACGAAGAAAAAAAATATCATCTACGTATACGTAAATTTTTAAGACAATTAAGGTAGGCAATGAAAATAACATTGAATACATGTGACATTAAATGTTTAGCAAAAATATTAGTCCAGTCATCGTTGATTTGGATTGAAGACCAGCTTTGTGCAAATAATAAAAATACAAATAATTTTAAAACGAGGAAAACAAAATGTCCGCTGCTTTGACCGAATTAGCGACACTCGACGTAACCGCAATGGAGCGTGAATGTGATTTGCATTTTTAATTTTTAAAAATATTTAAATGAAATAGGCTTTCACGTACATATTTATTTTTTAGTTTTTGAGTCCGACGCCGCTACCGCTATGTCATGCCGTGCACCCTTTCAACCCGAGGAACAATACGAGCAGTTGCGCCGACCGAATCCTGGAGCAGGTGCCGCTATTCCTATCGCACCACAACTCTCCACTGCTTTGCCTCTGGAGCAACAGGCCCACCTTTTTAATGAATTTGCCTCTGTTGGCTATGCTCCGGCTGCATTTGCACCAGGTCCTCCTGTTAGTTTTGCAGCTCCTTCACAGGCACCAATTATGGCCGACGTGGCGAGTGCATTCGGGCATTCAAAGCTTTCCGCTAGCGCGACTGTTTTTATACCTAACCAATCGAGTAACAGTAATATAGGTAAGCGTGGACCGCCACCGCAGCAACAGCAATATCATCATCAACATCAATCGTCAGGGCCAGCACCTTATGCTCAACAACACCAACAGCGTTATTTGAATGGTCTCAAGCAACAGCATCAGCAGCAAAAAAATTACAATCATCACCAGCAAAATCTGCAGTATAACAATGATATGCAAAAGCTGTCAAACTCGGTTCAAGCTCGTCTGCATATTGGTCAACAGCCACCGCATAATGGTGCAATGAACAATTACTATCAACAACAGCAGCAGCAGGTACAAACACTGCAACACCAACAACACACACAACAATCACAATCGAAATTTCAACGTCATGCGCATTTAAATAATTCATTCCAACAAATTGCACAACAGCCGCAGCCGCAGCAGCAGCAATATTTCCACCAGCAACCACAACCATCGACTTCATCGGCTGCTGTTTCGACTTCGTCGGCCTCGTCCCATCCTGACATGGAAACAATTGCTTTAGAATATCTTGATACTGTAATACATTGCCTTAACCAGGTGAGTAACAATTTAAATACTGTAACCTATATGCTTCATATAATCGGAAATTTCTTAATTTTTGAATATATATTTTCATCCAGAATCCCGGACAATTCGATACAATTGCATCACGTTTCCTAACTATCTTTGATGGCATGGAGAGTAATAACTATGTGCTCTCAATCGCCATGGAGGATATATTTGAAAAATCAATTGAACAACCAAATTTTCGGTACATGGGAGCTAAATTGTATAATTTACTGCATATGCTCAATCTCAAGCCGGATTCGCTGTTTCACACCTTGCTTAAATGTAAGCTTGACTATCACCGTGCTGAGGTTGATAAGTATATGCAATCGGTAGAACAGCAGCAAAAGGTGAGGGAGACAGCCCTCTTTCTAGCCGAATTGTACATGCAATTGCGTGGCGATGATGACGCCCGAATCCAGCTCATTGCCGTTAATATAGTGTACTCGCTGAAACAACTTTTGGCATATGAGAGTTCTGAAAATGTGCGCTGCATATGCCAGACATTGAAGTTGGCCGGTTACGACCTAAGTGCTGATTGCAAACAGGACATGCAATATATTATTGCTTCATTGCAGGCGTTTGAATTTAAGTCGCCTGGTAAATACGCTATGGTTGCCAATGTTATTGCATTGCAACAAAACAATTGGGGACGGAAGGTATCGAATGCTCTTGGTGGAGATGATGATGTTGTTGCAAAGCCACCAGAGCCACCACGCTTGAGCGACGAACCCGTTTTCTATGGCCCAGATGGACGCGAGCTTACAGCCGAGGAAACTGATTTTCTTGCCGCTGAAGATGATGCCACCGGCAGCGATGGCGACGAATTTGATGTAAGAGATAACGATTTGGATCTCGACCCGGAAATGGACGAAGAGACTGAGCGTGCTTACAAGGACTTCTGTAAACAAGGAAAACAATCGCAGGCAAACAAGAAATCTTAGATTTTGTATGTGCGAAAAATGTGTGGTGTTCATTTGGCGTGGCAGTAAGGATACATTTTAAGTATACTCACATATTTAAAGGGGTTACCTGACAAATTATTGGTTGTGTAGTTGCAATTTGAATTTTTTGTTTTTAAAAACTTTATTTTTAATTGGTTACAAATTATTTGTGATATATGACATCTATGCTTAGCTTTTGTATTACATACATATTTATGTCCATGTGTGTGTGTATGTGTGCACAAGTTTTGGTAACGGCACATTCAGAAGCACTTCTCAATATTTTAAATACCTTGTTTTTATGAGATAGGTACACATTTAAAAAAAAATCCTAACATTTTCTTTAACCTTCTGCCACGCCGATGCGTTATAACACAAACACTTTTCGAGACTCGTACAAATAGTATTCGTATGCCTACACATCCATACATATGTAGATTCATAACTGCAACACATTCAATTTAAATTGCATTCTCTTGATCATATAAATTTAAAAACAACAGCCACGCTTAATTTTTTAATTAATTTTAATTAATGTTAAACAAAACGATTTAAATATATAAATAAACCTTTGAATCGCGACCGTCTCTCAAGTAACTTATTTGCTGAAAATGTGGGTACTTGGAGTAGTTGAATATGGATAATGGCGCTTCGAGCTCCTGAATGAAGGTATCGATAATATTCGATACATATCGGATCATATTTGCGTTTTGTAACTCATTTATGCGCTCTTCGCCCTTTTTGTGTTCTGTTTGGGTCTCAAGAATTGCAAGTTATTATAAATAAAGTTAAAAATGTTTAATACGAAATAACCAGTGTCGTGTTTAAAATAAGTGCGTCAAGGTGTTGCTTGACATCGATGAACAGAAATGAAAGCATAAAAAAATTTGGCTCCAAACGAGCGTGATGTCATTGTGGTGCTATATATTGAAGCATTCATATACATACATATGTATGTACACACAATACTCACGTACATGTATGTTACAGTTTTTAAAAGTGTCTGGCATGAATATCTGTGGGTGTAACATAATAACATTGTATGTATTTGTGTACATACAAGCCAGAAGGATAAAGAGAATAATCACCAATATTTTTTGTAGTTTCTATGTTTTATTTTTTTCATTAAAGAAACGCAAAATACAAAACTGACATCTAAAGGTCACCAAATGTGCATTCTTAGACATACACATGTGTATGTAGGTATATCTTCTAAAAAAAATTAAAGGTACCGCAAACAGTTTCTAGTGCTGCGTGAGGGGCTTCGCAGCCAAAGCCGATGCACCGTGTTGATCGGAGTAGATATGTATGTTTGTATCTACATTTATAGATTAATAAAACTGACACTTGGCATTTCTTTCCCTCAAAGAGTGTCAAAATATCATATTTATATTCAAAAATGTAGTATTATAACTGCTTTTAGTTTGATTATTATTAAAAAATATAAAACACGATATAAGCCCAATTAAACAAATCTTAAATTCGTCGTATATTTTCTGTACATTTTTACAGGAACTCTGACTTATAACAAGAGTTAGGGAAATAGTCAGTAATAGTCCAAAATTACATCTATCAACCGCAAGACAAATATTTCCGTTGGGTGTGTATTTAACGTGATCATAACATTCGAAAAATAGACCAACCATCGAATGTGGATTGAGTGTGTGCCTTAGTTTAGAAACTAAACTGATTTCGGGTCGCAATGGGCAGCGTCTGGAAACGTTTGCAGCGAGTTAACAAACGTGCGGCGAAATTTCAGTTCACTGCCTCCTATCATGATCTTCGGTTGGAGACCACCGCTAAGTGGTAAGTGGGATAATTTTGGTAATTTTAATTCTAATGTGTATAGTTTTATTCAACTATCTCCATTTCGTAATCGCTTTTATATATGTTAATGTTTTATGAACATTTTAAAGAATAGGTCGTAAAGATGATTTCCATTTCCTGTTGACTTTACACACACTGTGGTCGTGAATATAAGCGAGTAAAATATGTATATAAATGATTAAGTCAATGCCTCTGCATGACTTATAGTTTGGTGCCCGCACTTTCTTGATACCAGCAGGCACCATTGCTGTTGAAGTTTTTGAAACAATAATATCCAATTGTTGTTATCAACAAACAGTATATAGAAAATACATGCATACATACATATATGCATATATCTTTCGAATAATAAATACTTTACCAATGATGATTTTTGTAGTTTCTGGCATATTGTACATATACATAAGTACATTATATGCGCTGGCTTAAACTCTCCTCTAAAATGGACATACATATACTAAATTTTAACAAGAAAAATGTATGTATTTATCTGTGTTACATGGAAAGCAAACGAGAAAAAAAATGTTAGTCGAAAAATAATTAAAAAAGAAAAACATATTTGGTAATTTTATTTAGGCCTCAATGTTATTTTAACAGGTGGGTGTGGGTGTAATAAAGTATTTTTATTATGTGTTTTCAAAGGCGCCCTTCAAATCTTTCGGTGGTTTGGACGAGACGTTCGAGGCGTGTTGCTAGCTCACCGCTGCCATGGGAGCCGGATATGATGAACCCACTGGTGGGAAACATATCGTGGCCAGTACCAGACAATCACGCTATTTCGGTAACATTATTCAAGGATCCACGCACCCATGAACTTGAAGACAAAGACTGGACATTTGTAGTCGAAGATGTGAGTAGTCGCATGCGTTAACGTTTATTATCTCATTCCTGGCATAAGTAAATTTATACAATTTTAGCGGGTAGTCCCCTTACTTGCCCGTGACAAGTTTTGTGCCTAAAAATATAGATATAATTTGTTCACCCAGTCCCGCCCGTGAAACATTTAATTCAGTTCCTACTATCTTAAGCTCAACTTGAAAATATCTTTCGAAGAAAAAACGAAAAGAATTCGGTGCGTAACAAACGACTCAAATTAATTTTCACAAAGATCTTTGAAAGTGATTCTGATTATTCCATTAGCGCCGGAACACATATTCATTAAGTTGTTATGTGAGGCTCAAAAAATGTTTGAATCGCATATTCCGCCGGGGAAGCTAGGATTTTCCGAATTGTATGAAACACCCCTCAAATGAATTCGAACAAAGATATTTAAAAATGAGTTTTGATGCCGATCGGGCATTGTATAAAGGAAAGGCCGTTTTTCTCCAATTACCACAGTTACCGGTGGAGTTTCCAAAATCGCAGAAGCACATATTTATCTTTCTTTGAATCGCAACTTACATTTCTTTATGATTTTTCATAAAGATCCGTGGAAATTAGTTTTGAGCCTTTAACCAACCAAATCTTTGACCCACATTTCTACCAATATCCCAAAACCACGTCTTACTTCATCAATTAAGGTAAATACAGTGAAGAGTTCAGCTTCCTAGCTCTTACAATTTGGGTTGTGCATTGCTTACCATTCTGTCAGTCCGGACAGATTTATATATAGAGATATATTACGCAGCTGAATATTTTACCATAACTTTCGAAGGATATTTTGAGTTCCTCTTCAAGTGCGGTTTTAAAAAACGTTCCCACACTTTAGTTTTATAGTTTATTATGTATTGAAATAGTTTTCTGAATATTAAATGATATTATACATATATATATATATATATAGATTTCACTACTGGGTAAAAAGCGAGTATTGGCAAACGCAAGCATCAATATGCGTAAATATGCTAGTGTTGAGTCAACACAGCAGAGTTTTACGTTGAACCTTAAGCCAGTTTCTCGGAAAATAACAGCCGCTGATTTGGAATTGACAATTAGTTGTGTTTTTTTGCGCGAGGGTAAAGCAACGTGAGTGCTAATGTTAACACTACCACTTTTAGCAAGAACATAATGTGTTTAATTTGGCATTGCAGCGATGAAGATATGCAAAGCGTTGTCTCATTTATGTCCGTCAATAACAACTGTGATGTAGCGCCTCTGGACGACTTAGAGGATATACCAGACTTGGAAAACTCCGGGGACATCTCGGACAATTTATATGATTTCACGCAACAGTTGGAGCAAATGACAACAAGCTTAAATGGTTGTACTGATGTACCAACGCCTTTGAGCGGTGAGTATTAATCTGTTTTTTTCGTTTGTAAATGTTTCCTTGATATCCCCAAATGTATATATATGTTTTTAAACATAAAAATCCTGCAAAACTATGATTTTTTTACGAAAGTTGTGGTGATTGTATTTATTTTAAATTGTAGCGCGTAAATGAAACCAAAAACTCATTACAAAAAAGGGTCGAATGATTTAAAAATGTATTCATAATAAAAATTTTATAATATTTTCTTTCTTTTTTGATCCGTTGCAATCTCCAAAACGACAATACGCAAAAATGACAACAAAATGAACACAACGTAATATGTTTGACAATATGATGAACATGTTTCTTTTTCGATTATGTTGGTGTGGGTAGTTCCCTCATTGTCAGAAGATCCAACTCCCTTGGCCGAGTCATTTAACCCTTTACATTTTGAACTAGAAGCGGATCATAAAAACGTGCAGCCTTGGCCGATCGTTAAAGCGGATGAATCAATAAATACTCCTAGTGCACATAATTCACAACTTGTTACTCTCAGGACGCCTATAAAAGACACTGATCTGACTAAAGAAGATAATCAAATTGCTATTGAATCCTTGAAATCTAATCAAAACGAAAGGTTCCAGGAAGTTCTCACATCGACGCCTATAGAAACACAAAAGGCTACAGTTAAAATTAAAAGTAGCTCAAGCAAAGCTCTCATCTTTGACAAACATGATTGTAGCGCTGTCGACACAGTAAAAGCACAGAATATAAATTTATATGACGATGACCCAGCTGAAGTCTTAAGAGTAACAGTTTCCACCACTACTGAGGAAACTGGAGCCACACAATCTTTCGAGGAACAAACGAAGCCGATAGAGGACCTGGCTATAGTACCCATAGCCAAGCGCCCTGAACTTCAGCCCCTGAATTTAAAGAAAAATTATGAGTCTATACCTACCATAAATAAAATTTCAACTGTAAAGAATGCTGCTTTAAAGCCTGTGGAGAAGATCGTGCTGAAGGATAACACTCCTGGACAGGATTTGTTAGAGTGGTGCAAAGAGGTAACCAAAGATTATCCAAATGTTAAAGTGACAAATTTGACTACAAGCTGGCGCAATGGCATGGCGTTTTGCGCAATAATACACCATTTTATGCCACGTTTGATGTGAGTACTTAATTAATTTACTTTAGTTAGAAATGAATTGAACTCAATTGTTAATCATAGAGACATGTCGAAGTTAAGTGCACATGACGTTGTTGGTAACTGCCGTATAGCTTTTGATGCGGCAGAAACATTGGGCATACCTCGTGTGATTGAGCCACGAGACATGAATTTGCTCACAGTACCAGACAAATTAGCAGTCATGACGTACCTGCACCAATTACGGGCTCACTTCACAGGGAAGCAATTGCAAATTGAGCAAATTGGTAAGTTATACATCAATAGCTCAGTTATTGTATACATATATTCTTTGTGTTCAGGGCCGACATCGGACGAGTCGAGCTACGTTATCGGCAACTATAAGTCTGACAATCTGTCGCAAAATCTAATAAACTTCTCGCACCTGAAGACCCAGCTTTTACATCAGAATTCGTTCGACGAAGAAAACATCTATCAGCAACAACAGCTGTCACCCACAAGTAAAAAAGACGTCAAAAATCTTATATTGACAAGTTCAAAGAATATTTTGGGTAAAGTTCTTTCCCCAACTAAAGACAAAAATGCAGTCAATGCAATACAGACCGCAAATCAGACAACTAAATCCTTAGTGGGTCGACATACTCCTCCTCCTTCTATCGAGAGCAACGGCGATACAAGCGAGGAAATGCAAAAGCTTAACAAGGAATCAACGTCGCCAATGTCGTTAGATGCTAATGCGACAAATGTAAGTTAGGCCTTAGCCAAACCAGCTTAAGTATATTTAAGCTATATTTTTGCGCATAGAAGGGTATATCAATTTTGCTGCTCGAATTTTTGGCATTTAAGAGCCATGTGAATTTGCGGAAAATTATATTATTATTTGTTCGTTTGCCTTACTTTACTTTTATCCATTAATTTAAATTTAATTTTGCATCTGCTTTGACCTCGGCTTTTGCTTCTGTTTTTGGTTTTGTTCGTTATTATCGTTTATTTTCGTAGCGAATTTTAACGCGCCACAAAGAAATGAGCGAAAAAGCTAAGCTGATGATGGAAAAATTAAAAATTTCAAATTGTGATGAGCGCCCTGATACGAATGATGTAAGTAGACATGCGCACTTTTTGCATATTGCTAGTTGAGCTTGCATGCATCGTGTATTTTTAACTTTGAAGAAAAATAATTCAATGTTAATTTATTTTTTAATTTTCAACAGGAGGATCGACAGCAGCGCTTAAGGGAGCAGGCACGACGACTTATATTAGAAACACGAAATAAGATAGCAGGACCTGTAAATAGCGGTGTGGACAGTCCGACAACCCCAACTAAGCTCAAGCGATTCAACTATACTCCTGAACGTACCATTTCACCTATACACAACGGCAGTAGCAATGGAGAGTCTTATATTGACGTGCCCTCAAATAAAATAGCTCTTATACGGGATAAACCTGATCACTACGTTAACCACACGAGTCCTAGTCATAGATTAAGCGACGGTAACATCACTCCTTTGCAATCCTTTAACGCAGTCGTGGAAAGGATCTCACCAAAGCATGAAAAAAAAGTAAGTAGCGGCTCGATGCGCCTTACAGAATATATATATATATATATATATATATATATATATATATATATACATATATAAAACACAATCTACTATGATTTGTCCTCATATCTGATTATATTTTAAATTATAATCGCCGCTTCGATCAAACCTTATTTTTATTTTAAACATAATTTAAATCATTGAACCCCCTCTATTTCTGGTTTTTTGTTGTCTATGACGATTGACAACAATTGCTTTGACGATAAATCCACACAGGAATTATGAATTTGTTTGGGCAATCTAAAAAATATTTGCAAAGTTATTTTACAAGAGTATACGCTACGCTTATAAATTTCGGCATGCCGAAGATATTTGTGGTTTATGTATTGCATTAAAGTTTCCTTTTCAGAATGATAGGCTTACATACATTGAGTCTGAACTGGAAGCTTTGGAACGCGAACAAGAGGCAATCGACCAAAAGGCCAGCAATCTGGAAGCCAAACTACGTGCAGTTATGGGCGGTAATCCAAGTAATAATAAAACTGGTACAAATCCCTTCCTTAGGTTAATACGCAATAGCATTGGTGGCGGTGATGTCATACGTATTAAGCTGCTTGACTGGGATGATGAAAGTTTATTTGGTAGTGGTGCAAGCGGTGCTGGCAGTGGTACTGATGACGACGACCAAGACGACGAAGAGACATACAGTGACACTTCCACCACCTCTGGCAAGAAGGAGAAACAACATGGTGAAGTTCAGGCTTTCGAAATGATACCGCGACCAGAACATCACGCGATAAAGATGCAAACACGGTCACGGCCGCGCGCTCAGTCTTGTTTTGTGACTACGAATCTTAACTATTCACTGATTCGGCCTACATATCAACACCAATTACCTGAAAATTATTGTCATCGTCATCAGCATGGCTCAAACCAAGTTTCTCACCACGTTCATCACGTGGGACCGTATAGTCATTTACCAAGTTACTCTGCTTCAGTTGCGTCCTCCCGACAATCCTTCTGTGATAAGTTACAAGCCCTTAGTGCAGAAGATGTCAATGCTA
The DNA here is from genome assembly GCA_018903485.1 of Drosophila littoralis. Taxonomy (NCBI): domain Eukaryota; kingdom Metazoa; phylum Arthropoda; class Insecta; order Diptera; family Drosophilidae; genus Drosophila; species Drosophila littoralis. The sequence continues at coordinate 11,732,533 of JAEIGF010000297.1, read as the reverse complement.
AGGTTGCAGCGCCTACTGATCAAATGGCCTTCTGTCGGAAACGACGTGATGAACACAAGAGAGCCCTGCAGAAACACCGACGCCCTCGTCCCCGCAGTTTTTGTGGTAATGTCGTGTCTTAAAGGCCGAATAAGTTAACTGCTTTTGCCATGCCCGCAACAGCACGCCAAAGCTAAACGCCTGCCTGCTCGCATATCTGTTTATGTGTTTTTGCTTTTACCCGTTCAGTCAACGCGCTGCATTTGCTTAAAAATAGACATTAAGTCTTTACTTGTCTCGAACTAAAGTCCTTACAAATTTTTAACATAACCACAATGAACAAAATATCACTAATCACCGTTTAGCTCTCTGCGACGACGACAAAATACAGAACCAAAACTACTGACTATTAATTACCGACTTTGTTAGACTCTAAAATGTTAAATAACTTTAATCTTTTTTCAATAGTTTGGAGTCGGTTTTAAATAGCTTTTGCTTTCCCACAGAAACTGAAGAAACCGAAGAACAATTGCTTTCACAGTGGTTTACACTTGTAAACAAGAAAAATGCACTCCTTAGGCGGCAGATGCAGCTGAATATTCTGTAAGAATAAGCGTAACAAGCGAACATTACATTCAATTCATCGTTAATTTTTCCAACAGTGAACAAGAAAAGGATCTCGAGCGCAAATTCACAATGCTTAATCAGGAGCTGCGTGCTGCTCAATCTGTTGAGGATTGGCGAAAAACGGAGGTGCAACGTGAAAAGGAGCGCCTGTTGTTAGAAGAGCTTGTGACTATTGTTGACAAGAGGGATCAACTGGTGCAACATTTACACAACCAAGAAATAGCGTATGTATTGTCACTAGAAATATTTAAAAAAAAAAAAAATTTAAATAATTTTTTTTACAGTATTGAGGACGACCATGAAATAGCGCGCGAGCTTGAGCAAGTAGACATTAGCGGTAACAAGGAAAAGTGTATTCTACAATAAATAAAAAAACACCTGACGTAATTCAACCTGACTGGAGATTAAACCTACACTAATATCTATAATATTGTGGATATACACAATCATAACTGAACTGTATGTATTAAAAATCGTAATATAAAAATAAAACAAAGATCCAATAGTCTTCTTTAACAGATGTTGCAGACTGGAATCAAATGGGTTAAAAATGTAAAAAAAAAAAATGACATCAAAACGTCCGCTAGCGAATTAAGCAGCTTTAAAATTTGAATAAATTCTTAATCATTTTACTTAAAAGAATGTGGTCATGTACATTTTAAAATTAAATTTTATTTATAAAATGTATGATAATTGTTTTAGTGCCATTTATTTGTTCCATTTGGTAAAGATTTTCAATTTCAAAAAACCCAACTGTGAGTTTAACTCGTTGCACATTAATTTTATTTTAGCTTAAATACTACGTATTAAAGAAAGCTTCACCCCTAAGAATATGTATAAACTATTTGTTAAGAAACTGGTTTTATTTAGTTTTTACCATTATCTTATTTAACTATTTACTGGTGGTTTATTTATATATGTTACAATAGTTGTAATTGGCGTAATGTAAAGCCTTTACTTCAACCAAATGGTCCTTTAAAGAATACAGTTTTTATGTTTTCAAATAAATATACGTTTATTCAAAACCTCACTCCAAAAAAAAAAATGTGTATACTGCTAGCTGGTTTTTTCGGTCCTTGCCTGGTCCATGTTTTTAACATCATATTTTAGACCTAGACATTATTGAAACCAAAACAAAAACAATTACAATGCTGTTTTAGGAATTCAATAAAGACGCGTATGAATGTATATGGTGTACATGTATACAGAAATTTTTGCGATTCGCGAACTGCCACAAACACGTGTTTATCTACGCACACGTTTTCTTTAATAATTCCTGTGTTTCTAAACCAATCTTGATCAAATTTCAGCAGTAGATCTAATTTGGTGAAGATTTTCGTATAATTGCTTGAAAATTGTTGCTTAAATTATAGCCACAGGATGTGGTGGCGGTTATCCAAAACAAACTAGTACTGGCACTAGGAGCACCTATGTACGCTCAATATAAAGTGTTTTAGCTCTTACAAGTTCTGAGATCCTTGCGTTCATACATACGGACAGACGGACGGACGGACAGACAGACCGACATGGCTAGATCGACTCGGCTATTGATGCTGATCAAAAATATATGTATGTATGTACTGGGGTCGGAGATGCTTCCTTCTGCCTGTGACATACATTTTTCCATACATACAAAAAAGCGCACATCTTTTAATTTTAATTAAAAAAAGTTTCTAGCTAACTAGGCTTTTTAATCGATTTTTTCGGGCCTGATAAAAAGTACGCATTGTAGTTTCTTTTTTTGTAAATTATATTTGTTTTTTATAAAAATATAAAATGATGACAAATATTGAACTATTTTTATTGTTTTTTATGTGAATGTCAAAAAATTAAATAGACGAGCGTTAAATATGATAATTGCTGCTAATTCGCTTTTTTCAAACAAGCTTGTTTTTTATGTTCTTTTAAATATTCTTCAAAGAACAAGTTTGTGTTTTGATTTAAAAGATATCTTCTTCAACAAAAATAATAAAAGGGACATAGAGCTTTTATTGATTATTGTACCATTTTAAAAATATTTTCGCATAACTGCATTTTTTTCGACAATCCGTCTTTGAAAAATTTCGATAAGCTTCACCCCAAAGAATCTCAAAAGAGTTGAGATCTTGGATTTCCACATTGTGTGTGTGTCCACAAATTAAGCATATGGAAACCTTCCCGACTCCAAAAACAATCGTTAACAAACTTGGCTATTGTGCATAACGGACCTACAAGTCTTAACGATTAACAGCCCCACATCATTATGTTGCCAAGATACATTTTTTCGATAATTAGTGTTTTTGTAATTTTGTAAACCTAAAATGAAACTCAGCCTTTCGGACTACAAACGCTTCTTGCCGCAATATTTTGGGAAAAATGTATCTTGGTTTTATCAATGATTATATCAATCATTATTTATATTATTTTTTATTTATTTATAAGCATTTTGTACAGTTAATATTAAAGGATTTAAGTCTATAGTTCCTTAACAGCTGCGATAAAATATAACTGTTAATTATGAAAAACACGGAACTCTGTATACCAATCCAATAAAAAGTATGCCATGTTTTAAACTCTAATAAATATGCGGGTAGAAGCCACAGAGCTTGACCGCATAACCAAAGACCAAGAAGGGATGCACATCTAGCCAACGACAGACGCTGAAAATTTTGTATGCACACCGGCAGCACAGCCAAATACCAAATAAAGTATTGTGAAGTAACTACTGAATTATACGTGACGATGACAAAAGCCAAACTAAACGCACAAAATGGTAATGTCTGCCGAAATCGTCCAAAGCTTAGGCTTAAGTAGAGTATAAGTATTAACTGCGGCAGTGCCACAAGCAGTTTTACTATTAGATTGGATTCATCAACTCCATCCGCATTGCTTAGGTATTGCAGCAAGAAATGCAGCGAAAAATTATGGCGCACATCCTTTCGTATAAGGTGATAAAAATAGGCTTCGTAAATATACTTCCATCCATACAGTCCATAAAAAGTCCAAGTAAAAGCTGCTAGTCCCAATAATGTTCCGAGCACAAGGCAAATCTGCTGCTTATTGGGCAAAACCATATGGAGGAGTCCACGAGGTTTCCGTGAAACGACAGCCGATAAGCTCAAATAGTATGTTAAACTAAAAACTATTGGATAAAGGCGTAAGTGTATCACGAATCCATGCACCAGACCGGCACAGAAAGCAATCAAGGATTTGTATATTTGATGATCCACTTTAATCAGTAGATATATGCTTAATAACACAAAGAAGCTGGTTACACTATCTCCGTTACCACGAGTTGATATTACTGCCGTCAGCGGATTGTAAAGCCAAAAGCAGGCCGAGATGCGTGCTATTTTTTCAGTTTCTTTACATTCTGTGTGCGAGCTCGGTGGCTTTATCTGCATTGATTTACCACATTTAATTTGTAAATATTTGAGTTCCTTCTGATATTGCAGCTGCAGCTCAAATCGCACTAAGGCATAAATAAGTATTCCGAGAAGTAAATCAAACAGCGCGTAAAATAATTTTCCATATGCAGGATGCAAGATAACATTTGGAATTTGAATATATGCCATGATGGGACTGTAACGATAGGTGTGCCGTGCGAAGGGTGTATCTCCGATTAAAGCTAGCCGGGCGCCGTCCGTTACAACATTGTAGTCTATATCTGTATATGGCACTGCCGATCTGGTGTCTTGTATGTGGGCATAGAAAATAAGCGCAAGTCGGAGTATAGCGGCTATTAATAGATGTGATTGAAAATTGAGATGCAATATGTACTGGCTTTTATTTTGCAGCCAAGTGGTTTTTACGGGTAACGCCGGGAATTTGCCCTTTGTCTCTGTCATATTTGAAAAAGAATTTAAAAGCGTACGTTCACAACTTTGTTTTTAGTTCTTTGGCGGTTTTACGCATGCAGTTCAAAAATTCTTTGAACTCGTTCTCGCAAATTTTTGGCTGCACGTTGATTTCCCGAGATACGCACACCGCATACAGTGATGCCTGTTCAGCACACCTTGTGAGCAAAATCGGATAGTTGCGTAGTCGGGTGTTGGCTTTGCGCACAGATTCCATTCCTTAGCGCTTATGGGGTGGTATAGGTGAACCCTTCAGGGGTAAAGGATCAGCTACGAATGCGTCGTAAAGCGGCTTAGAGAAGAATATTAGCAGCGACGTCGTTATAAATGTAATTTGAAATAGTCGCGGATTACGCTTTATCCATGAGCGCTTCGGTAGCACAGCTGTTCGCCTTCTCAAATGTGCTTCTTGTTTTTTATCTAACAATTCCTGAATATCTTTAGGCGGCTTGTACGGAGGCGCTGTTGCAGATGTTGGCATTATTTGTTACTAATAAGCAAGAATTTATTAATATTGAAACTAACACAACTGTAGGTATCTACATACATATGTACCACACCTGATGATCACTTTGTATTGTTTTCTGTTTTCGTTTTTGGTAAATAGGATTTTTCCAAATCAATACCACTGCAACAGATCGACACCTTATGCCACTTTACACAGCACAAACGCATTCGCTCGAGCACCTCACCGCATTTATGTTCCTGAAAGTTGTTTTCTGCAAATACGTACATGTGAATTTGTGTATTAACATTATGCCGCATTGCATAATATGCTGGATTTCATTTACATACCCTTTAAGCAAGCTTGTATAGCGCAGGCGAAAGGTTTGCATGGATCCTTACCAGCAGTAGGCATCAATTAAACTCAGTATGATTCGTAAATTAAAGTCGAATTAAATTGCAATTAAATAAGAATTTAGATGACTTTTCTGTGATGTAAAATTTGACATTCACAGCGGACTGTCACTGTGTTGCCACACTGTCAAAAATTCTTTGTAAATAAAATTAAACATTCACAGTGCCATGCAACAAGCAACGTTGTCGAAATAAAATTCTTTTAAATATAATAATAAATAATTGTAGAAACAAGATTCTTGCATAAGTTTTCAAGAAAGTAGTAGTTTACTGTCAATCGACTTATAACAATCATTTCTGGGTGAATGTGTAGAAAACTATTATTCCATGTGAATTGTTGACATTCTCAATAAACCAACTATTTGGAACTATTCTTGTGTAAAAAAACAAGCAAATAAAATAGTAGGACTATAACTTAGTTAAGATTACATTTGCCTGATATCAGATTATATAAATTTAGAAATGCCCTCTAAAAAGAAAAAGTACAATGCGCGATTTCCAGCGGTAAGTAAAACGACTAAATAATTGTTACTAGATCTGCATTTCATGCGTAAAAGTTGTGCGTGCATCATTATCACAACGATGAAATTTTCTGTTTGTATATGATGCACACGCGTTTTATGCATTGAAATATTCATTTGGGGGCTTCTTTCTGTTGACAGGGTCGTATCAAGAAAATTATGCAGAGCGATGAGGAAATTGGGAAGGTTGCACAGGCGGTTCCCGTTATCATATCACGGACTTTGGAGCTGTTTGTGGAGTCACTTTTAACTAAAACGCTGCGCATAACAAATTCGCGAAACGCCAAAACTTTGTCACCATCCCATATGAAACAGTGCATCATGTCCGAACAGAGATTCGATTTTTTAAAAGAGCTTGTGAGGAATATACCAGACATTAGCGTCGCCGAGGAAGCTGCGTTTAATTATAATGACGATGACATACATAGCTCGGAGGAACAATATCCAGACTCGGATACGCCATATGACCTTAGTCTGCCGTCAACATCACTACGAGCATTGCCCAACGGAATCACTCCTTATGTGCGCTCGATTAGTTTGAACGGAGGCGGACAAAAACGAAATCACAATTCATCCACACCTTCAGTTATAGTGCAAACAGCAACAGCTCTGGAAAATATGCATCACCAGCCAGGACATTTGCCCACGAAGCTAGCACGTTCTGAATCAACGCCTGCGTATACTCCGCGTGGCAGGCCACCGAACACCAATGACCATAACAGTAGTCGACAACCACAAGACACTGCCATACCTGCACCAATATGCAGCTACGAATTGCTGAACAAGCCTATTGTTAAAATCGATTATAGCAACGTTCAAATGACAGCATTGGGCCCGACAGGCACTGATGCCGGCAGCACATCTAATGCAATGTTAAACTTAAATATTTCGCCCCCAGTTATAAATATTGATCTTTCAAATATTGTTCAAGCTGGCGCGGTACCCACCTCAGCGAAAATTAGCTATGGAATATTGTCAACAGATAAGATCAGCGCGAGTGGAACCAACAATAACTCAATCTCTAAAGTTGGGTCGTCCGTCAACTACATCGCTGGAAAGAGCAAAACTCCAATCATTCCAAAGGTCCCTTCGGCGTCAGCACCAATAAGCGAATCGCTTTTCGAATTAGATGAAGACTATGACAACATTTAAGTAGAATAATATGTACATTAGGTTTACGTAAGCAAGTTAATAATTTTGGCGAATAAAGACCATGTTGGATTTTTAACTGTGAATTATTGCAATGTTCTCCTTAAGCCTATATCATAACAATGAGGATTTTGGTAATAATTTTGGCAACATTTGAGAAGGAAAATAACAGAACCCTGCAATGGTATACAGTATAATTTGCTTAGCTGCCTCGAGTACTTTTTTGGACATTAGACATTAGAGGCAGCTATCCTAAAAAGGAAGTTAACTTTATTTTTATTTTTTCGTAAAAGTGAATCGATTTCATAGTGTTCCTCAATTTTTTTTAAGTTGCACTGAATCCTATTTAACAATACTAAGTTAAATTAATTAATTTCGAGTTTTTATAAACTTCATGTATGTATTTAAATTACATTTGATTCAACTTCAGTACAGTTTATTGTATACATAAGAAAAACAAATCAAAAATCAAATCATCTGATCATAGATGGCGCAATTAACTTAGGCGCATAAGTGCAAAAGGCTGTTAAGTTAGATGCACTTAACGTAATTATTTTCATCCAAAATTAGCTCTTACTTCAGCGAAAAGAAAATTTAAGGCAGCTATCTTACCGATGCAGCTAAGTATCGAGGCAGCTAAGCAAATTATACTGTATATCGGTTGCAAATACCTCGCAATGCATTCACAAAATTGTGTAGGCAGCTGTACTCTAACGGGAAGCATTGCTAATTTATGTCCAAAAGCGAAACCAAAGGTATTGATCAGTATCCGTCGTCAACAATTAATTTAGCAAGCTAAGAAGATATTTAACATTCTCTACAACTTAAACGACTGCAGCTATAGTTATAGAATATATTCACATTTACAAAATTGTAAATACGTTCAATCAATGTATGCATCGCATCCCTATATAAACACATAAATGGCGGATCCACTAATATATCATTCCCGAATAGAATGAATTTGGAAAGAGCATCGTTAAATGAAAAACAATTAAAGCTAAAGTTATAAATACTGCACATTTTATATTTTAAATATAACATTTTATAGGCCTAAGTTGTTTTGTAATTACAATTATATTTAGTAAAAATTAACTATAAACATGTTATTTATTGCGAAAATTACATACATATTTTTTAGGTTTCTCATGGTTTAAAAATGGTGTAAAAAAATCAAACAATAAAACACACATATTACTGAGGCACTTTTTGGTGTTTATAACAATGAAGAAGAAAATTAAATAAAATGAATATTTCTTTAATATTGCTATTAAAATTTGCTATTTACAATTAAAAATAATTATAACAAACCGAAATAATGCGTATCTAAATTATATTATATGTAGTCATACCTAGATATATTTTTGTGTATTTTAAAAATTTTGGCACGCGGAATAAGTAATGTGTGTTTGCATCGTGTAAAAAAATAGGTTATTGTATTTTGCATTATTTTCATTTAATCTATTTCATTAATAGTTTACTTAAAAGATTGCAGTCTATTGTTTACAAACTTTATATTACATAAAAATAAATGTCGTTCGGCGAATAAGACTTAACGAGATCGAAATACAAATAAGGAAGATTAAGATTATAGCTATGCTATTTACAAACGTCGGTCATTTGGGATCAAGCCCATAACCGAACTAACGTTAAAATTCTAAATTATAAGGCTCTTTTCACATTAAATAAAAATAAATATATACAATGCAGTCAGAAAATGTATAGGAATACATACAATGCAACTATGATACACTGCCTTGTTCGTTTATATTCAAATAATGTTACGTAAATCCGCGACTTGGTGACTGCACTGGCGATGGTGGGGGTGGTAATGGTGAAAAGTACGTAGAGCTGCGTGAGGACGGCGACGGAGGACATGAAGACTCCGGTACAATACGCACATCGCTGTGATAATGCGAGCGTGGCGTTGGTGGCGGCGGATACGGTTCAATGTCATAGCCAAACTGAAGACAGGCGGCAGCCGAGCTGGATGGTAATTTGGTGGGGCCACCATTACTGTTGTTGCTATTTGATTTGCTAGTATAATTTGAGTCCGATTCATCGCAAATATCTGTTGAGCATGGTGTAGGAGGAGGCGGTTGGTTGATGATCTTGTAGTGCCTGTAAGGACGACGCGAACGCGTTGCGGGTGAAGGGGGTGGATTAATTGGATAGGCTACCATACTGCTGCCATTGGTTGTTGAACTGGAGGCACCAGTTATGTGATTACGATCGTAAGAGTTCATACTGTTTCGCGAATTGAGTGTCGACATGCGAACCGCATCTGCTACAGAGGCAATTTTCGAGACTCGTTGTGATTTAGTCAGCGTCGAGGGCGACAGGGGGTCTGAGGCTTGGTCATCTTTAGGCTCTGTGCGGCTCTTGCCTATGCGCGTTCGACAAAATTGCAGCAGATAAACAATGGAGAATATGATTATCATTGTGGCGCCAATTAATATCATGAAAATGCGCTTATCTGACGCTGGTGCCATGCGGCGCTGTAGACAAATGTCCACCGACTCATCCGCTCCATCAGCGCAGTTTTCCCAGCCATCACAAAGCAGTGCAGCAGATATACAAAGCTGTAAAAGATCACGATTAAAGTAAATAAAGAATACATATGTTTAACATTACCTCCCAATTTATAAATTTAATAAACGGAATTGACAGGTTATTGTACCCAACGTAAACTGTCGTCAACAACGGGTATATACCCATTGAAAATGGGTAAAACGGGTTTAATGTTTTTGTGCGAATGTATTTAACTAAAAGGAGACATCTCCGACCCTATTAAGTATATATATATTCTTAAATAGCATCAATAGCCGAGTCGATCTAGCCATGTCCGTCTGTTCGTATGTATGAACGCAAGGATCTCAGAACCTATAAGAGCTAAAGACTTGAAATTTGGATCGCAGATTATCCTAGTGCCCACACAGTACGAGTTTGTTTCGGCTAATCGATAATTTGCCCCGTTTCCAAGCAATCGATGAAAACCGATATCGAAATCCTGTTTTTTGAGCAAATCCCTTTGGTGTTAATGGCTAGAGTGATCAAATTTGACATGTAGCTTCTAGAAAAGTAGATACCGATCATTTCATTATATAGATATCGAGCGTGTAGCGTCTTCTGCATTTGGGGTTGATAAGGTTTCAGGAGATATTATTTTAACACGAAGTTTGTAACGCATTAAAAATATATCCCCGACCCCATATAAATATATATATTCCGGATAAGTTAGAAAAGCCAAGTCGAAATGGTGTTTTTTTCTTAGCATCTACACAACATACCTTATTGATGGGACACTGAAATTCACCCGGTCTCTTGCAGCAGTCGGCTTCATCATGGCCATTAGCACAGTTTGTAGTGCCGTCGCAAACAAGGGCCTTGTCAATGCACTCTCCAGATTGGCAGCTGAACTGATCCGCACGGCAAGTGGGACAACCAACTTCATCGGATTTATCAGGACAATCCTTCTGGCCGTCACAGCGCCAGGACGCTGGAATGCAGTCCTTGTTCATATCACTATTTCCAGCCACGGGCGCCGCACAGGTAAAGTGATCCGGACCACAAGCGGGCAAAGCGCCGCAGTTTTCCCTGTCCTCAAGAAGCATCAGATATTTAGGGCAAGAGCAAATATCGCGTGAGTGCCCTACTTCATCGCCAGCTGCTATGCAAATGTGTGAGCACTTTGTCTGACTGTGAAGGCAGGTGTGATTGCGGAGCAGTTTTGCATCCGGCGTCCACACGGCACGGATGTCTGTTATCTGCGCCAGTCGTTGAAGTTCCGCCGACCGGCGTTCCCCCGTGACTGTGATGCGCTCTACTCCAGTTTTGTCATCCAACCAATAGACAAAGCCACCTAGCGCCGCAATGTTGATAACCTGTGAGATGTGCATCGACACCAGCGTTTTGCTAACAATAAGAAAAATGATTTAATTAATTTTATATTTAGCGGATATGCCTGTGTGATGCAAGATCGAGACAAGTTTACCTTATCTGCTCGGTGCAGCAACATGGTGACAGTTTCATAATAACCCTTAATTTTTTAAAGTTGACTTACATGTTCTTGCCATTGATATCCATTGCATCAATTCTCTTTCCGTGTGCATAATAAAGCATATCCGACTGCTGATCTAAGGCAAGTGTCGTAACACCCTCTAGTTTATAAGCTAGTTCCATGCGCTCATTGCCATCGACACGAGCCCTTATAATAGCCTGGTGACTGCCCACATCCGACCAGAAGATCAAACGCTTCATAGCATGGACGACAATGTTGCGCGGCTTTTCTGAATCGCCAGTGTCAATTACACCAATTGATTCCCCTTGGAAACTAAATTTTAAAGGTACGATTTTAGAATAGCGAGTATCTGCGTTTTTTTCGGATGATATCTACCTAGTTACGTTGATACTGTTGGAGTAAGAGCACGTCCAGAAGAGTAAACGACCAATAATGTCAATGGCAATGTCAAATGGTTGGCCAGTGTTGACCAGCACAGCTGTCTTGGTCCCGTTTGCTAGAGACCTTTTGATGCTATGACTGCGTCCTTCGATCTGATAAGTTAAAATAAATATTAAAAGCTTTAAATATTTAAATCGATTTGAGAAGATACGGCTATTTTGGGCCGGTATAAAGAAAATGGACAATTATTAAAGTTAACTCTGCCTACCCAGTATATGTGATGCGTGATGGGATCATAATCCACAGCACGTATATTCTTGCCTGACACTGGCAATGGCACATTGGGACAGTCGGTTGTATTCGGAAGCAAGCGGCCAAAGCTATTGCGCTGGCTAAATATTATGTAGTTGCGAGGGGGAATGCAAGACACGCCATCCTTGGCAAGCTGGTAGTGAGTGGGGCAAGCGCAGATCATCCCACGTCTACTAGGCTGAGCAAGACACAAATGTGAACAGCCGCCGTTGTTAACCACGCATGGATTAACTCCAGTTTGTCGCTGTTCGTTAAATACTAGCAACGATGTTATGTATGTCATTCCAGTGTGCACAAGACTACGATTTTGTCCAGTTACTTTGTGCACGCGCTCAATATCCCCGGTATTCCAGTCACTCCAATAAAAATAGTCTTGATATAGGGAAACAGCATAAGGTTCATCAATGTCGCTGTTCACTAAGATCTGTCGCCGTTTTCCATCCCAATCGGCGCACTCAATCTTCGCCGGTCGCGATTGCGTTGCCCAGTAGAGACGTCTAGTCCCTTGGTCAAAGGTCAAACCAGCGGCATGATTAGCACCCGCTATAATTGTTTGCAGCTCGTTACCATCCATAGTTGCGCGACGAATAGAATCAGATGGTGATTCGGTCCAGTACATGTAGCCGCGTCGAGGTTCTAGTACAAGAGAACGGGGCTCTTCCACACCTTTCCAAAGCAGCACCCGGCGACTGCTTCCATCGAGACGAGCCACCTCAATGCGACGTGCCTCAGCGTCCGACCAGTAGATGTTGTGCCCAAGCCAATCAACCGCAATTCCATCAGGTCCAACTAGACCTGAATCTACAATGCGCTGAACATAAGAGCCGTTAAGAAATGCACGATATATGCATTTGCTCTTCTGATCCGTCCAGTAGATGCGCCGCTCAGCGACAGACACGTCTAGAGCATGTGCATCACGCACATCCTTAAAGGGAATACGCTCATCATTGTGATTGCCCTCGTTGTAGTCAATGGATATCCGACCAATGTGCTCCTGGCGAGAGAACAATAAAAAAGCATCTGGCAACACACATGTACGTTTGTCATTCGATAGTTCGTAATCGATAGCACAACGGCAGACGTAATCCCGTGGACGATTCAGGCACAGATGAGAGCAGCCACCGTTACGTTCAGCACACGCATTTTGGCCACTCACTTCACGCAGTCGAGTAACCTTTAAGCCCATTAGATCGGGATATTGATCAACGACAACAATACGATTGTTGCCTGTGATTTTATGGGCACGATCAATGGAGCGGCGTTGCCAATCTGTCCAGTAAAGATAATCATCCAAGATGCTCAATCCAAACAGGTGCTTAAGATTTTCACTGATTACCACTCGTCTATCCGATCCATCCATATTGGCTACCTCAATTTTGTCGGTTTTTCCATCGCACCAGTAAATTGTTTTGTGCTCAATGTCCAGGGCAATTCCATTGGGCCAGCCGAGATTCTCGGAAACAAGCACAACGCGTTCGGATCCATCGAGAGACGCACGCTCCACCTTAGGCTTACGCTCATTCCAATCACTCCAAAACATCCAGCCGAGCGAAGGGGCCACTGCAATGGCGCGGGGCTCTTCTAGATGCTCGTAGATAAGCACTTTACGCGCAGAACCATCCAAGCGACATACTTCAATGCGATCAGTCACCGTATCCGTCCAGTACAGATTACGTGCCAGCCAATCTAACGCCAATCCATCCGGATGTCGCACCTCGGAGGTGACAAAGTCAGTAATATTGCTACCATCTACATGAGAACGCCTAATTGTATAGGCCTCTACATCAGACCAGTAAATATGCTCATCTACCGGATCATAATCAATAGCAATAGCATACTTGACTTTTCCTAGCGGCAGTGGAAAAATTGTGTAATCTGGCGAATCAAGAGAAATTTTGCTAATTTGCGTGCGTTGCACTATGAACAGCATTTCCTGCGAATCATCTGCGCATCTATTAGAAGTTAGCAGCTTTACTCCCGTTGGACATGCGCAGCTGTAACCCTGCGTATTGGTCGCAAGTAGACACAGGTGCGAGCAGTTACCATTATTGTAAGAACATGGATTATTTTCAAATGGTTGTAGGGTCTCCGACCAGGCACGTACTGAGTTCGGTGCCTTCGGCGTATCAATGAGCTCCTTCAGCTCCTTACTTTGTAGGTCTAACGCATTCAGAGAGCCCCGTAACCAGTCTGTCCAGTATAGGCGGTTTTCGAAGTAGGTTAAACTAAATGGGTACTTCAGGTTGTTGACAATGGTGCGACGATTGCTCCCGTCAAGCTTCATGACGTCAATGAACCGATACTTGCCGTCCGTCCAGTAAATAAGTTCACTTTGCAAATCCACAGCCAGCCCGTTTGGCCAGAACACATTTTCTTTTACAAGAGTCATGCGGGTTAGTGGGTCTCCATCCATTCCGGCCCGCTCAATCTTCGGATACTCGCCCCAATCCGTCCATATAAGTAGCCGTTTTGCGGGTACTACAGCTATAGCACGTGGCTGATCCAATTCCGTCCAGAAAAGTACCTTCTGGTAACGACCGTCAATTGTAGCTACTTCAATGCGATTTTTTTCGCCATCCGTCCAGTAGATCTTGTCCGTATACCAATCGATGGCAAGACCTTCCGGCTTGTCTAGACCCGTCGATATCACAGTTTGCTTGGGAGCCTTGGACAGCGGCAGCGAAGAATTTGTTTGAGCACATTCTATAATTTCACGCCCGCAGTCTGTCCAGCATACCAGATTCTTGGCATAGAAAAAGTCGATAGCCATCGCCTCAGCCAAATCCTTGACAATTACATCGATCTGTGGGCCACCTGTTGGCTTCGTTATGTTTGCCACTTGAATGTCGTGCCGTGTAGTGAACAACAATGTTGCTGGTGTGTTGATAAACTGTTGAGCAATGGTAGGCGTGGACACCATCGAGGAAGAGATTGGCTGTCCGTGTACTGAAAGAAAACATAATTAACATATAGTTTAGTTAGTTTTAATTTTCCAAGCTCGCTTCCTATAAAACATCGAATATTGAGGTTAACTATAGTCTATGGTAACTTTATAATTGATGGCATGGATTTTTCGACCTGTCGCCTGACGGTGCTAAAACGTGTTTTATACAAGGCTCTTGATTTGTAAGATAGCCATAGTAAATGCAAGTTACAACTTGGCGCCACTGATTGAGCTGGTCGACTCCTGTGTGGGAGTTGTATGAATAGTGGGTGTCAAAGTGGACGTAGGTTTGCCTAAGCCGTTGTAGGTGCTTGCGCTGCTTAAATGTTAAAAAATAAAGCAGTCAAATCAATGCGCAATACACTAAAGAAAAACGCTCAAAATTTCAAGAATCGCCTTAAAACAAAATTTACTCCAAAATTAAAAACAAATTCTGTTCTATAAGCAATTAGCGGCTATTCCCCAGCATGGCCCGCAGCAATTTTTGCAATCTGTGCAAAATTTAAATCCACCCGTAAAAACTCCACGCCCATTTATATCTTTAAACTCCATCGAATAAACAATCGAAAGTTGGCATTAATAATCAATAATCTTGAACTTTCGTTCCTTAAACCTTTAACCCCCAAAACATATTAAATAAATGTTCACAAGCACCTTTAAAAAGCTTTAATCCAATCCGATGGTGAACGAAAAAGTTGTAAGTTTTCCAAATATCGTCAGGTGCTGGTAAAAATTTCCAAAGTCGTCAAAACACTCATTTATTAAGTTGTTCGATAGTTATTTAATAAAAAGTTTAGTTCAAGGCATATAGGAAGAAACTTAAAACTTCGCCCTTGCAACCTCCGACCAGCACTTATCAGCCAAGAGGATTTTGCGAAGTATGAAACATATATCAAGTTCATTTTGATTTTCTTTACAAATTAGTTTGATTTTGGTGAGGTCATTTTCATGAATTCTTTTGTAGGGCTTTAAAATCTGACATACCTTAAAAGATATCGCAAATAATCTTTCCGAGGAAGAAGATTGGATTTTTCAAATAGTGTAAAACGCCCCTCAAATGAATTCGAACAAGGATCTTTGAAAATGAGTTTGACGCCGATTAGATGGTAAAAAACGTTTTTCTTGTGGGTTCACTATAGGGTAAATTTCAGATTCATAGCTCTTACGGTTTAGGCTATGCGTTGATCACCAAAGAGTCAGTCACGACAAACAGTTATGTATATATATATGTATATACTTGTTGTTTTACTTAAAACTGCAAAATCTTATAAACTTCGAACTAATATATATAGTTGGAACATAAAACAGCATAGGAACGATCCGGTTGAAAGAAAGTACTTGTATTAAGAACATTGTTTATTTTTCAAGGTATCTAAACCAAAAAAGACTTCTTAATATTATATTATTGTACAACTGAGTTGAGCTGAAATCTGTCATTTGGTAAATGTGAATATACGTTTTCGTTAATTTAACCGATCATAATTTTATTCTACATTATATTAATGTAATGTTTATATTTGGAAACCAAATATGAGTGTAATACCAATTAAGAAAATGTTTTCCGGATTTAAAAATAATGCTTGGCGCTGTGGCTAACAATTTGAACCTCAGCTGTGGTAGGAGCCGGAGATACACTAAACATGTACACATAAATGCTAAATGAGTGCAAGTACCCCTTTTCTAGAACGGAACAAGTCGAGGCTGCGGAACTTTAAGTGAGCAATGCTACCAGCTTGTTCATAAGCTTCAAGCCCATTCCCATGCCCACTCCGCGCCACTCACGCTGAGTGGCAGCATTATGGGAACAACGTAAGTTAGGTCTCCTATACAGGTGGTTGTCTCTGGCGTTGCGCCAGTTGCAACAGCGGTTGCAGCATTTTAAATGGGTTGAGGGCTGGGTTAGCTAAATAGGCAACCAGCCGACATTTGCGAGGGTAGGGAAGGTGCGAAGTGAGGTCTGGCTGACGGCAAACTGGATGGTGGGTGTTTTTTTTTTTTTTTTTCGTTTTTGCAGCCATTCTTGAATATGTTAATGCTTTTGCGGTTGCTGAACAAATTGAAACACAAAATCCATTCAGTGTGCAGGTAGAAGAAAAACAAAAAACAAGATAGAAAAACTCCTCTTGCTGACAATTGCATACCCAAAATGATCTTATATTTGTTCTACGTAGTTTTTCTAGCTTTATTTATTACATTTTTAAGACAGAATCGGTACCAATATATAAATGCAAAAATCAGTAACAGGAATAATAATTACGGCAAACTAATAAAATAATAATAATTTAAACCACGGTTGCAAACCGTTCTTAAGACGAAAATCAAATTTATTTTTTACAATGAGCTGACTCTTAAACCAACCGAACCAAAAGCCCCACGAGCCATATTTTGTCATAAATTGTTCGGTTCACAATAAAAATAACTTTGGAGAGAGATTAAACCCTAAATTATGCTTGACCCAACCCATTGGTTATGTCTAACCATATTAGGTTGGTGTCAATATTGAGAGATATCAGATTTGAGCCGCAACTGCTGTGTGAAAATATCAAAGGCTTAAAACATTTACAGTAGATCGTGCAATCATAAATTAAAAATTATATTGTTCCGTTATACATTTTGAAAATATCTGATAAGCCGTGGATTCAACCATGACATGGATTATAGGATGTGGGTAATTATCTAGATAAGAACCGATTTAAAATTAAATTGCAAGCATATACTATTCCAACGAGCGTAGATTGAGGGTAACCTGTAAGACTGTCTGATTAAATAAAAATATTTTGCCAAGGCAAAAACCAATCGTGTACCCAACACTAACGTGAGGAAAAAAGTTATGAAGTTTATTTTCATTCATATCGTCAGAATCAACACTTACATATGGCACCCGATATACATATTCTTTAACTTGCCTAGCTTCTCTCCAAAGGCTATTAACTCGCATAGCATGCAATTTGCACGCTTACAAAGACTTGTAAAAACTTAGTTTCTCGTCGTTCATGCTTCAGGGAAATAATTGGGAACTTCACTGAAAACGTAGCAAGAATGTTCGACTTAAAGATACGCTGTGCTTAGATTTGAATTTTTCGCTTTTTATTTTTATATATAGCAAAGTTTAATTTGTACAAAATGTCAATCACTAAATCCTTGCAGAACAGAAACTTTTTCAATTTAAACAGTTGTCTCAAATACGAAACGACAGCGCCAAATAATAAGCAAATTGACCAAAGAGCTCAAGACGATGCCTAGTCTGAAAATGTTTGATATTTCTGTATTTCACCCGGGTAAACGCAGTAGTAAGTCGGGCAGAACAATCACATGACAGTGCTTCAATGTTTCTCATGCCTAAGCCGAGCTCATAATAAAGCGTTGGTACTCCGCCTACACACTCACCAACAACGACAGCAACAACAACAACAGCTCGAGCACGACATGATGTTACCATAGCCGGGCGAAATCATGCCAGGCCCAGATACCACAACTCATATTATGATAACGATGTGGGTTGGTCAAATGCAACTGCAGTTGGGGCACCTATCCAAACCAACGCTTGCCGTTCGCGTGCAATATATTGTGTTAATGTTTTCTGCTGCGGCTGATGATTTGTTGCTATTCTTTTTAAGTCCCTCAACACGAACTAATAGCCTGTTTAATTTTGCATCACCATTTAGTTAGGTTATCACGTGCTTTTAAAATTGGCGTAATTTAAAATGTTCGGTCTGTAGGCATTTAGGAAAAGGGAACTTGAATAAACAGAATTCCTGCATCAATTAAAGGGACAAATTGATTATTAAATATTATATTATTAAATTCACATAGTTGAAACATCTATAAAATGTTTATAATTTGGTATTGTATCGAATTGTTTTTACCTTGTGCATTTATTCACATTACCAACGCCAACATTGCGATGTATCTTGAATAAAAGTTGAAATCCAGGTAGCTCAGCAACTAACTGCAAGTCTGCCTTAATGCAGCAACGAAATGAAAATAAAACTCAGGGATGAACAAAATCAGCCTACACAATTAAGCGCGTTGGGGTCTGACACTCTTTTGGTACATTCAATCATTTTAGCCGTTAATCCTAACTAACTATAAATGTTGCAATATTTTTAATGTTTTTTTTCTTTTATTTTTATTAATGGTCGACAAAACGAGTGTCAACCTACGTATTTTATGCATGGGAACTTAAATTAAACGCTAAATAATCAGATTGCAAACATTTTAAATGGCATTATCAACCCGACTTTGTCCCTTTTCACAGCTAATTTTGCCAGTGAGGTTATTAGAGCCTAGAGAAAATAAGAAAAAAATTGAAAATAATCAACTGCCTCTTTTATTATAGAATATACCATAAATATAAAGAAAAAAGTTGTTAAAAAAATCTGTCCTGGCAATCTATGCAAAAAAACCGAAGCAGAAATGGCTTCTAAACTGAGTCCATACGATTCTGGCTATTATTATAATGGGAACACCAGATAAATGAGCAGTATTCAAGGATAGAAGGTACAAGGGAGATAGATAGACGTTGGATTAGGAAGAGATTTCGAATCAAAATGAACAACGATGTCCTAAACGTTGCAATGGAGTTTTGTCGATTGTTTAACTGACAAAAAAAGGTCGACTAAGATCGAAGACCATAAACATAGACTATGAACAATTTAGATGCAGTTGATTGGCCAAACGCCAAAGTTGTATAGCTTTCAAATCACCTTGTAGGCTAGAATGATGTAAGGGATTAGTGTGTGATAGAATAAGATTCACATCGTCGTTTAAGTACATCGGCATGTGATATAACAGAGGCAAAATCGTTTATAAAAAGAGTTAGGAGCAGAGCAACAAAATGACTTTAAGGTACACCAGAAGTATCGTGAACCTGTTTCGAGGTAGTCAAGCGTGACTCTTAGGGTCCTACCCTTTAAATAAGAAGAAATCAAACCAAAAGAGAGCGAAGAAAACCTTAACGGTCAAGTTTAAAGAGTAAAAGGTCATGGTGCACAGAGTCAAATGCCCTACTGAAGTCGGATAAACTGAGTTTAAAAGCAGTTTGCATTCTATAACTAATTTATTTTCTTTTGTCATATCGTGTACATTTTTATTTCCGCACAAAATAACAAAATACAAGTAAGAGGTTCTAGTCGGGAGCTCCCGACTAGGGGATACCCTTAACCCTCTTCTTCCAACACCAAATGCAGATATATATACTATTCTAGAAGCTACATATCAAGTTTGGTGACTCTAGCTCTTATTATTTACCCAATTTGCTCAAAAAACAGGATGTCGATATCGATTTGTATCGATTGCTTGGAAACGGAGTAAGTTATTTCAAGTTTCTAGCTCTTATAGGTTCTGATATCCTTGCGTTCATGCTGATCAAGAATATATATATACTTTATGTGGTTGGAGATGCTTCCGTCTGCTTGTTACATACATTTACATTTTGCTCAACAACATTATACCCCTTTTGGCCATTTTTAATGGGTTCAGGGTATAAAATATAACCCTGGTTATTTATTATTCGAGAGAATAAAAGAAAGTATTTGAGGTGTATCATTGATTTGATTATCAACATTTCGATTTGAACAACATTATTATATATATTAATATTTATTATCAATTCATATGGGTAGGGTATACAATGCAGAAGGGTTATGCATAACTTTGTTATTCATTTGCTTTGTAGATCTCAAAATCTACCCCTTTGGGTGAAAAGTTATATGGCAAAGTTGTAATATTCGTCTGATCACCTTCGAACTTATTTTGATTTGAAAAATCACAACATAAAAACTAAATCAAATCGTCTTTTGGCGATATGGGAAATTCGACTAATAATTAATATCCACAATATTTAGCATAAAACTTGCCAGGGGCATGGCCGGATAATTTAAGCTAGTATCATATATATCTGAAATCAAATCATCAGAGACGCAGACTGCACTCAAAAGGGTTGTCTCTTAATGTGGTTGTTTATACGTAAACGCCGTCGTCGTCGCAGCAGGCAGCATCGGCACTCAGGCATTTAAAGAACACAACGAGCAGCATAAAGGGCCAAACTCAGTACGGGTATGCGCATCTGAACGAAGCATTCATGTCCGAGCAGACATGAGTTTGTGCACATACATATATGTAAATAACTTGTTAGCGATGAAGACGTGGGTGAAGCAAAACGTTTAAAAGGCTTGATCTTGTTCTTTTCTACCGATTGTTGCGCTTAATTCGTTGGCTGACTAACACCAAAGGCTTGATAAAGAGCACCTCAGCATAGAAATCGGCCTAGAAAATTACAAATTTTGCATATACTGAGACACGTACGTGTTTGATTTGACAAGATGTACGTTCGCCCGAATATACATTTTAAAAAAAACCGCAAGACAATTACTGATATAATACGAACAAGCATGCAATACATATCTCCTGGATGCCGTATGCTAATCGAGGTTATATTATCTATATATATCTTCGACCAGACATATTTTTTGGCCTGAGGTGCCATCTACAGCTCCGACGATTGTACTGGGATGCATAAAACTAAAGAAGCGCATACATTCACTCCTGGTTGTGCTTCATCTATTATTGCCTTTTTAGCTTGAACCCAATTGAATCATTAATTGTCCATTATCTAATTTCACAAACAATACAACTACTTAAATATGTGTTAAATTGTTATTCAATTTTGAGCACTTACCATTTTTATACTGCAAGCTGTTCGAGATGCAACAGCAAATAAAAAAAATAATCACACAACTAACGTGGTAATAGTCTCTGCTACAATTATTTGAGCATTTTCTTGTTTTTATTTGGAACAGTTGCTTTAACTTAATATTACTATGTTCACTTCTGTCTGGCCTACGAGTCATTTTACACGCACTGGGCCAAGAGCTCGAAATACATTGGAAACAAAATATAAAAGTGCAGCAGTACAGAGATCGATTAGTTCGCTAAGCTCAAATATTCTGCGTTTTACTGTAAAGGAGGAAACACAAATTTGTAATTCACACAAAGCTCAAAAAGCAAAATCTTAAAAACAGTAATTGTTATGTTTGTTGTTGTCTCATTTCCGTTGTTGCATTTGTGCGTATCGCGACAATGTTAAGGGTGTGATTTTTGGCCTGGGTCTAACTGTGACATGAAAGCATTGGCGCAACAAGCCGGTAAATATCGCAGTCGTCACCTAACTGCATTACCTCAAACTGAGAATGAAGTGCATCAAACGATGCCTGTTATTCAGTAAAAAATGCGTACTACGCGTGTTTAATTCTGACCATAATATTGTTGCGTCCGTCCATACATTAGATATGGGTAATAATTACACTTGGTTTGAACTTGTTTTTTACTCTTGGAGCGACACACACGACTTGAAAGGCGATAGACATTTTTTACACAAGCACTGCGAGGGCAGATAAAATCAATTATATTAAACTAATACACTGCCGTGAAATAAAATTATCGCAAAAGGGTAGCCATTTTTTTGCTATTTGTAAAACTTAAATTTTTGTTACACCTTGTGATGCTTCTATTCCACGCTCGATACTACTCGATACTACATGTAAGCAACCAAATGACAATTCAGCAATTCAGCAACCATAACAGCAGAATGAACTTTAACATTGTCTGGACTGTAATATCAGAGTGTTTTTATATCGAGCACACGACTACTGATTTGTTTGAATTTTTTGCGCAATTGGCGGGTAAAGTAGTTAAATTTAAAAAAAAAAAAAACATTTAATGGTGTTCACAAGGTCTCTTAAATAAATAAAGTTAAGAGTAAAATGCTGAATTATTTTATGCCGTTAAACTCACAATGGCACTGCAAAATTTTCCTAAAATGTTATACTTTTCTCCAGTGCTGCAAGTTGGGCAATTTTACGACACAGATTTAAAATAAACATGACTACTGTTAACATTAAATAAAAAAAAGTAACGCATAATTTCCATACTTTTATTTACAAACATAATACTACTAATCTTGTCAAGGTAAATGTTAGGCATTATTGTCCATAAACTGTATCTCCGACCACAAAAGCAATGCATTTGGAGGTAACGGACGTGGCTGTGGCGATAACAGCATAACAGATTGTCGATCCATGTCCACCTCGGTGCTTTATAATAAAAATGCCATCATTAAATGTATTCGGGCGAAACTCACTTGGTTACACTTACACACAACAGAAGCCTGCAACATTGGTGCCAATAACATCATCGTCCGTAGACTCCGCAAAACTGAGCGTAAGAATGTGATGCAGCAGCGATGGTGTGGGTGTAACCGGAACAACTTTCTTTTTGTTATCTTCCGCTTTCATACCAATCGGCATACAAGAATCGGGTAATGGTGGGGCGCCAATTTTGTATAGCCGTAGGTCCTGAAATTTGACCTCAAACGAAAACGGATAGAAAGGTGTACGTGTATTACCATAAAAATATTCCTTGACACGCTGCTCACGAGATTCGTGGCGCAATTCTTTACTGCGTTCCACCACGCCGCCACTCTTTGGCAAGAGGACAACATGGACGTTTGCCGGCACATCGCGCAGTAAATCATTATACAAACGCTCCTGATCCAATACGAATACGGCGCGAGCCCGATAAGCTCGGGCTGCATGCAACAGATGTGCATAGCCAGAGCCCTTCACCCATCCACATGTGTTGACAATGATTCCAGAGCTTTTGGCTACAAAAAAAAAGTTCATATATTTCAAGTTTCTAGAGTAAATGCGGTTAAACATACTTCGTTTATTGGCATCTAGACTCTGAAGTGTTACTTCAGCCATTTTCGAGACGACTGCATTGTAGAGCACGTTATTAGCACCAGGCGACTTGTGACCAAAATGATAAACTAGTGGCGCTGTCTTTGTAAATCCTTCCTCTACGCTGGCTGGTCGTTCAATGAGGATAGTGGCTACATTGCCAGAAATGGAAATAGCACCTTGGCCCACATCAAGATCTGCGTAAAGTGGTCGCCTGCCTACACGTACTGCATAGTTTAACAGAATGCGGCACAGTGTGCTCTTTCCAACGTCCATGGGCCCTACGATTAACACAACAGGGCCGCGCTTGTCCCGTTCTTCGGCTTCGATTCGAAACTGTTCCAATGCTGCATGGCAGTTTATATATTGTACCATTGGTGTCTCTTTCGAGATATAGCACACATCCATTTTGCCTGACACGTGCAGCACGCAGCCTTGGTAGGTAAATATAGCCACTTTGGCGCCAACACCGAACTCATATTTCTTTTTTTTCACCAATTCGGTGCCAAAAAGCTCAGCAAAACCTGTGACGAGCTGAAACACGATTAAGAAATGTTTACCACGCCGAGTACAACAATATTATAACGTACCGTGACAAGAACCTTGGCATCTTTTTGCTCGATTTCGAAACGTAATTCAGAGTCTGCTTCCAAGACATATTCCCTGCTATGAGAATTATCTTCGGACATATCGGCTTTTAAGTCAAATTATCAAAAAGTAAACAGTGGAGGCTCGCATACACATTAATTAGATTTTTCAGTGAGACCGTCGCATGAAAATACTAAAATACTGATCTTCTAGAAAACAGACTTTAATTCAAACTATATAGTGCAAAATTTACAAATAGTTGCGTAAGTCTTGTGAATTTATGTGCATGCTATATTAATTAAAAATAAAAAGGCATTCTTAATATACTATTCAATTTGTAGATAGACGTTTATTATTATATGTATATTTATATACAAATTTTTTATTTCATAATAATAAGTGTTGTAAAATGAATGTTTTCATTTGTTTGCGTTTTGCTCAACGATGCTCAAAAAGGCGGGAATTAGATTTTTGTGTATATTACAGCGAACCAAAGACTTTAATTATTCTCAATTTTTAAAGTATAGGCAATTTTTAATGTGACTTCATAATGCGACCACGCACCGTAAAAAACTCAACTCAAAAAAAAAAGAAATCGGAATCGCATTTAGATAGTATTGAGGATTCAAATGCCGAAACTGCATTTCGAACACCGGATCGTGAAAACGAAACCGACTACGGATTGGAGTTTACTACAAGCCGTTTGGCTGAAGTGAACACATCTCCACGCCGATGCTCTACGCTCCGCAAAAACATTCCAAAAGGCCGTCGTCGAAATAGCGACACATCCGAAGACAACAGTGATTCAGAGAATCAGCCACCGGCAATACGACAGACACCCCGAAAGGTGCCGCTACAAACATCCGCAGCGAGTAAGAATAGCAAACATCAGGCGCCACTAGCATCGAGACCCGCCTCGAGACGCAAACAAAATAAACCGGAGAGTCATATAAAAAAATTGCACCGTGAGATTGAACGTTTACAAAAGCATGACGGTTTTATGATACCGCGTTTACCTTTCTCGCGTTTGGTGCGCGAAATTATGATGGAACATACTTTAACGCCCTTTATGATAACTATGAGCGCCCTGGAGGCTATACAGACCGCGACAGAAATGTACTTAACCCAGCGCTTCCAGGATGCTTACTTACTGACCCAGTATCGCAGCCGTGTCACGTTAGAGGTGCGCGACATGGCGTTGGTGGCATATTTCTGCAAAACCTATGGTAATCTTTGAGATACATCTTTATAATTATACATATGTGTACCAATCATAATCATAGGTAATAAATAAATAAAACATACAATTTTATAAAATCAGTGATATCTCAATCAGTAGTCTAAATGTGGCATATTTCTTGATTTAACAAACATATTTTAAGTATGCAAGTATCTTATACAGACTAATGTGAAGAGGTTTTAATTTAACATGTTGCTCAGGCTGTAAACAGGTGTTAACCCGACCCTGGTTTAAACTGGACCGCCGAGCCGAAAGCTGAACCGGACTATATTTTTTAAAGACGGTTTGCTTAAATGTACAAAAACTCACGATGTGGGAAGAGATCAAATTTAGCCAACTTCAATATCTACGGCTTTAAAGGATGTGAAAAGGCAGGTACGCGAACTGAATCTCAAGGCAGGATGTCACCGACCGAGTTTTAATAAATCAAAAAACACTTTTTTTTTATAAACAGCTCAAAATTTCACCAATTCCATATAATATATCCATAAAACCCAATTTTAGTCGTTTTATTTTGGCATTTTACGCATTGTTTATCTGTTCAAACATAATATAATAGTCAACTCTAATATTTTAAATCGGTGCAAATTTAGGTCTACACTTTATGTCAAAACCAATCGCTAAATAATAAACAATTTTGCTTTTTGAAATGAGTTACCATTTAGAATGTATATAGGCAATTAACATTCTTTACATAAGTTACATACTTCAGAGTTGACATCCTTACATACATACATACATACAATGTAATTATACCTAATTACTCAGTGAGTAAGAAATTAAGCGCTAATATTTCTACATAACATTTTATAGTACGCAAATAACATAAATAGATTATTCAGAATCAGGCGCACGCTCAATAAAATCCAAATCATTAAATAAAGTAAATCCTAACAATGAATTGTCATTGACTTGGACTTAACCTTAAATTGAGCTTTGAGTACGCCAAAAATGTGATTTTTTGGCATTTGATTTTTATTTTTTTTTTTTTTTTTTGCACTATGAAACATCTAGCACAGCATAAAAAACTGTATATTACAATTTACAGAATTATATAAAATATATTTATACTTGTAATATATGCATATAATTGATATAGGTCTGCCTCCAGCTTTTTTTGTTACAACATTTATAAATTAATTATGCTATAATTTGTTATGTTTCAACATTTCGACGGTAAATTTTGTTGGCTTGAGTTTAAAATTTGTTTAGCTTGCGCTAATACCGTAAATATTTGAAAAATATATGAAGTTTAATGAAACCGGAGCGAGCATTGATCTAGTGCGCTTTGCTTTTTGACTTTCTATGTGATGTGCCGCCATTTTTATCAGCTCCCACGTTGCTCTGGCTGCCCACCGAAGAGGTGTTTAACACCTTAGGGCCATACGGTATTCTAAATAGATCGATGCGCAGATGTTGGCAAATTTCTAGACAAACCTGCGCACAGTAGCGCAGAAGATCCTGTGTGCCCCAGGCTAACGTAAACCAAAGCAGCCAAATCTCTGGTACAATACAGTTAAAGTACTGATTCAGGAACAATAAAGCAGGACCAAGCAGCGACCAGTCCAGATACTCCATCTCCGATTTGGTCATGTGCGCTATCTATATCGCAAAAGGAACACATTAATAGGATTTAAATTTAATGGGTTTGGGTAAAAATATCTGTAATCAACCTCATATTTTAAGGCTCAATGTACTTATTAGATATTGAGCAAACGATAATTTAACGAAAACAGCATATATATATATATAGCAGTATGTTTCATAGTCTTTAAGATTTTAAAGAGAGACACAGAAAATCGGACCGGCTAGCCTGTTGATCTTGATCTTTTTACTCATTAAAAATGGGTAAAAAGGGTAAAATCTATTTGTGCAAATGTATGTAACAGGCAGAAGGCAGTATCTCCGAACCCATAAAGTATATATATTCTTGATCAGCATCACCAGCCGAGTCGATCTAGCCATGTCCATCTATCTGTCCGTCCGTCCGCATGTATGAACGCAAGGATCTCAGAACCTATAAGAGCTAGAGACTAGATCCCTTACTTGTTATCCTTACACAATAAAATCGGTACAATATCAAAGTCTTCGGCACGCGAATACCCTTCTAGACATAAAGATTACGCATTTGCAGATATGCCAGAATTGTTAAACTAGTAATTGCATGTTTGGTCAATATATCTCGAAAATATAACCTTTTCATATATACTTTAAAAAATGGTGCTCACATATAAGAAACATGGTTCGAAGTCGTATATGCCATGTTTGGTTGAGATGTCTTGAACTTAAACCGATCATTCGTATGGTAGCTACTTAATGTAGTGGTCTGATAGTAAAAACTAAAATCTAAAAAAAAAAAAACTCAGTTTGGGCGATATATCTGAAAAACCAAATCAGTTTTTCATCCTATCATTACTATGGCAGCTATATGATAAGTGGTTCGATCCGCCCGATTCCGACGCATGGACTGCCTGCAACTGTACGATAAGGGATAGCTTCAAAGTTGACAGACACTTTTTTTTAGTAGTTACAGACAGAGATAAATGGATACCATAATGGCTACTTATGAATATATATGGTAAACATTACGGGGTTGAAGATGTCTCCATCTTTGGATTACACATTTCATGACATAAAAATAAAAATAAAAATTATTTTTAGCTTAAGATAAATTTACCACCAGCTTGTTGGTAATTTTGGCCGCCACCATGCCAAAAGCCAGAATAAAAACTGAAGCGTGCTCCGTAAAAATATTTTCCGGCGACTTTTGCGCTATCATCAGCGCGGGCAGCACCACAAGTGTCAGCGGTATACTAGGCGATAGTACACTGGTTCCCTTTGCATAGATGATAAATATAAAAAGTATATTGTATTATACAAATTTGGTAAATTCTTAACGATTGTGAGATTGCAAATTGTGACCGCTTTAAACGAGCTGCTGCCATATACTTGGGTGCATGTGTTAACGACGTTCCAGGAGGCACATTTTGCAAATTCACAGTATTAGGTTGACCAAAAGCAACATTTATTTTGGGCTTTTTGTTTGTTGGGATTTACGTTATTTAATGGTCATTTTTTTAATAACATGGTCTAGCGCTAATTTGTGGGTGTGAATGTTTGTTAGTAAATGTGAGCGGGTCTTTTGCTGTAGAAGCCAAGCCAACAATAAAGTAACAGTATTTATATAAAGTTAAATGCCAAAAAATAAAGACAGCAATATTTAATGCATGAAAGCCCAAATGGCAAACAGTAAAAATAACATATGCATATAAAACGTGCATCATTAGTTATAAAAAACAATACAACAAGAAACTTAAAAATAAGCAACATTTAGCTTCGAAGTGCCGAAGTTTATATACCCTTGTATTCGTATGCGCAAATTTTGCAATTAATCTGTGGCAAATAAATTAGTACAGCGCTATGTAAAATACAAAAAATGTAAAATACAAAAGTTAGATTTATTTGGGAATTCTCATGTTTAATGCGCAACCTTTACCAATTATAACAATGTGGGGAAACGCACATAACAATGCATAGTAATTGACAAGCGGACAACTCCTAACCGATTTAATAAGTGGGGCTTAATAATTCCAGCACCAGCAATGCCTAACACATTTTGCGACTTCATTATTATACCCTGTACAAGGGTATAAATTATTTGACCATTATATAAATCGAGAAATAATGACAAATACAATCGTTATTTTAGCTACTTGTCTAGCGACCAAGCTAATTAGAACTCCTTCGTGTGGTTGTGCCATACAAAAATACAAAATCTTACTGCAACAGATGATCCATTCTTCCCACAGCCCTCGTTTAAAATAGATTTTGAGTAACGTAATGCTAAACTGAAGTCAACTCCACTGGCCATATAAAACGGCAAGCAGCGTGTTTCACACTCAAGATAAGGCATCTGATAAAATTCAAAAAATTTTGTAATTTTTGTCAATATTTTCAAAAGTTTAAAAGAAGAAAAAAATGCATTAATAAGAATATTAAAACATTTAATTTGATATAGATTTCGATAGAAATTAATGAAATAAATATTAATACAAAATTTTTGTCTAACAAATAGCCACAAATAACTTAAGTTTTAAAAGCGGTCCTATTACTGCTGATTAAAATTAAAGCTACCGATAACCTTAGAATAATAGTAAGAAACCATAACTAGAAAATATTTCAATATAATTTCACTGTGGCTAAATGAATGAATTACAATATTTATTTTTAAATATTTTCTAGAAAAAATAAACACTTATTCCATCGGAAGAATAAAGCAAGAGAAATTACTCAAAAGCTCATGCTGTCAGAGTAATATAATTACCAACCTCTTACTTAGCAAAAATCCCAATAAAATTGTCTTACTTTATGCAATAGAACAAAATAAAATTAGTAAACCATATTAACATTGGCAAATGGATTAAATGTTAGAGCCAAGTGTCCGTGTGTCAATGTGTGGGAAATAAACTAATGAGTTAATCCAACAGATGCTTTTTATTTAAATGATTAGTACGATTAGCAAATTCAATTTTGATTTAAAACGTTTGTCGTTTCGTATATGGATAGCAATGCTTACAGCAACTGATGAGCCGTTTTTACCACTGCCGCCTTCAATAAACATTTTTTGAAAATTGATTATATTCAACGTATAACCGAAAGTGATAAATACTAATATTGTATAATTCCATGAAACTCCCACGATTGGCATCTATTGTATATGAGAAGAAATCACAGAACAAAACAAAAAACAATAACAGTAAACAAAACAGAACAAATTGCATGGAAATTTTAAAAATCGGTAAGCCTAACTCGTAGATCTTTTGCGGCATAAAAGGTAATAGAGTAAGCTTAAAACAATGGAGAGTTGCTTGTCCAGTTCATAATTCGAGGGTTCACAAATCAGTAAAAACAGAAAAAACACAATTATTAAAATTATATTCGAATGACAGCACCTCGATAGTTTTTCAGCTGTAGTTTACACCTAAATGATACCGCAAACATCACAATATTATCTGCCAATCTAACTTAATGCTACTCCAAGGAAAATACGTATTTTTTGAGATACATTAAATAAAGTAAAGCTAAAGCCCTTAGCCAACAGTATATAGATAGATACATACATATAATAATTTTAAAAATATGATTCAGGACTTCTACAAATATACAATACATTTTCTGGTCATACAAGTGACAAAGAACGATCAATTTTGCATATCGCATTCTATTGCATTTAGGCATTCAACAGTATTAGAGCATGCCAATTGAGAGTCAGCAATATTAAAGTTTTGTTATGTGTTAAAGCACAAGGCGGAGAAGCAGAACAACGGCTTTAAAACTAGTATAATAAGTATAAATGTAGGAAGTTAAGGCAAGCACTTGGGGTAAAAGGGAAAAACAAGGATCCACACCACGCTCCACGAAATAGCCGCATTGCAATATTTATGTTTAATTAAGATTTTTCGAATAAATAGCCAAAATAATATTTGTTGTATGTGTCTTCCCGTTTCTGTTTGTGGTTGAAATAAACATCAGACAACGTACAATATTTCAGGGGTTTTACATGTGAATTATTTTTGGATTCGAGCTTCCTGATAACTTTGCCAAAAGAGTGGCATATTTTTTATAGCATTTCTACATACATATATGTAATCAAAATCACAGATTTATTTTATACAATTTTGCCTAAGGAAACATAATTTAATTGAAACATCTGCCCATCTTCAGAGATCGAAGACTCTCAAGTCTAAAGGCAAAAAGAAAATATAAAATGCTCAAAATCAGTAGCTCATAATATTTCGTACATATAGTAATAGAAAAAAACCCCAAAATATTTGTTAGCAGTCAGTTATCTGATATTTTTTGTGCACATTTTTGTACATGTTTCCTTATTTTTGTTTTGTTTTTGTATTTGTGTGAATGTTTCAGACTTACAGCAACTGTGGAGCCATTTTTGCCAACACCACCGGCCACAACGACGGAAAATACATAGGTTAAGGAGATTACACCACACACAATGGTCGTTATAGCAGGACCATGCCAAAGCTCAATATTGCCAATGCCAATCTGTGTTTGTATATTGGATTCAATTGTGTGTATGTGTTAAATTGTTGGATTTTAGTAGATTAGGTATTTTGTGTTGTTTTGTTTTGTGGCAGTGGCACACATTTGAATGCAACATAAAAGTAAAAGGTATTGAGACAATTACAAAGTGTTTTGGAATTATTGTCTTTAAACTATTTATATGAAAAAGAGCTTTTTCTTTAAACTCTAGCTAATACAAAGTTAATATTAATGTTTGTATTGCAGTCTCATTTCGTTTCGTTCAATTTTCTGTAATGAATTTGTCTTTGGAGTGGATAATACTTTATCTTTGTTTGCAACTCAATGATAATAAACTTAATAAATCGAACCAAAGAGCTTACAACGCAAAACAACAAATAAGCATTCTATCTTAACGTCTCTAATATATTAGGTACTTATATCCTAAAGCATTTAGGAAACTTAATGCATTGTGAACTTAAGCCAAGCTATTGATGCTATTTGCATTTATCTTATTAAACATAAGTAAATGACGAAATAATTATGATAGTTGAAAAATTACACTTGCATTAATATAAAAGGCGTTTCTATAGTTTAAAATAGGCGTTAAAAATTTAAAATATAACTTCTGAAAATCTCAATTTTAAACGAAATCAATATTATAAGGGGATTATTTATATAAAGATCGAAATATGAGCAACATGTCAATCCACCCAGATGGCTTACCTTCGTCAGCCAAATCTCGGGTCCCAGCACGGCCGAAACCAAATGTATAGCAATAATGGAGAATTGAGCCTCAGTTACATCGATGCGGCCAAAGCGCATCGTTCCAGACACATACGTCTGCCAATGTGCGCAATAGAACAACGCAATAGCGCAAAAGCACTGAAAATAACACGCATCGAATTGAAAAATCTATTAAGTATTTCAAGTTTAGCGACTTACCTGAAAGAATAGCCAGTTTGGATAGTGACCCAGTTGACAGGATATGCACGCCGAAAGCGCCACAAATATAGTTGATATGGAATCACAGCCGTGATCGAAAAGTTCGCCAAGCGGCGATGACGTGTTGGTACGTCGCGCCTGCTTGCCATCAATCGAGTCTAGACTTTGATAGACGAACAGACCCAGAGCACAGAGAAAGCAGGTCCAACGTGGCGGTGGCTCAACCCCATTTGGACTATAACTGTAATAAAAAAATATATTTGTAGCACATATGTATATAGGTATAACGCTCAAAAACAATATTTTCAGTTTATTCAAGTAAGATTAACTTTTCTTTTCTAGCTCTTTTTGAAGAGTTTATAAGCGCAATTCCTAGGAAGTCTGAAATGCACTGTCATACAAAACCTATTGGAAAACAAACGAATTTCTAACATCTACTTCGGCCCTGTTGACGTCTAAACAAGAATAGAATGTCAGGTTTGACATAGTCAAACTAATATTTCAATGTCATCATCGTTTTCTGATAGTCTTCTAAAAGAAACTCTGAAACAATCGGATAGCTTTTATGGGCTATTTACAAGTAAAATGCATTTGGTCGCAGATCATTCAAAAGCAGTTGAGTTTAAAATAGGGTCGCAAGTGTTGCTAACCAAATAATACGAGGGCTGATCGACAGATTGTGCCAACTGAATTTTTGTTGTTTTGTTTTGTTTTGGGCACCGCCCTCTTAGAAATCGTGTCCCAGAAAGAAAAACGTTAAAGTTCTTTTTAAATGGTCCAATGGTCTGCCAATATTGCTTAGTTCTTAAAAATTGTATGTTATATTTAAATTGACCTTTTTCAGCTGTTTATGCAACTTTTAAGGTATACACTTTTTAAGTCACAGTTCGTTCGATTCGAGTACCAGTGAAAAATTCCAATAAGTTCCAACTATAAATTTAAAAGCACAATCATACTAAAAACATTAGGAAAGACTAAAGACGTGATTGCCATTGTAAATATATATAGAGAAAGAAAAAGTATAGACAGAGTTCGCTTTTTATTAACGCCGTGTTGATTGTGCAAAAATAAAATTGTAATACATTTTTGACTGTCCAATGTTGGTTTCTAGTAAACATTGAATACCAAATGGATGAATGAGATAGTTAAAACATAATATGATTGAAATTCGTAGTCAGAAACAAATTTTTAAGATTTAAAAAAAAAAAATAAAACAAAAAGATTGCAAAAGTTAATTTTGGAAATATACTCTACATAAATGTGGTTGTAATCATTATAGCGCAAAATTGGGCTTTTGTAGTGGCCGAAAGTTATTCGTGGTAGTTTTTTTGCAAAACGGGAATCAATTAAAAATGCAAATTTGTATTTAATTCAATCAAAGCACTCACCAATTACATAGCAAGAATAATGAAAATATTGTACTTGAAAATAATTTACTCGGGGGTTAATTCAATTGAACCTTTGTGCACATGCGAGGCCAAAAAGTCAGCCAATATCTAAAGCAAGCAGACGGATTGTAATCAACAACAACCAGTCGATGATAAGTTCTCCACTACTAATTTATTTTGTTTTGAACCACCTTTCTGATTTATTAAATTCAACGCAGCAAAAAACAAGATATTTAAAAGTAAATGAGCTGCGACCTCGACGATCCGTTGCTATCTTATCAGAGCCGACATTTCGACAGGAACTAACCATGCAAGTTACGGCATGATAAGGTAAAAGCCACGCATTAGGGGAAACTACTCATCTGTATTCCAGATGATTGTAGATAATGCTACACTACCATTTTCTAATGTAGCTTTGTAAATGTTTATTTTACCTTATATTAACATAATTACATGTTCAATGCGTAGTGATCGATTAAAACAAGAAAATTTGGTCCTTCAGATGGATTAAAATGTTAAAGCGCTTAATATTTACATTTTCTTACTAAAATACAAATTTCATTCAAGATCTGAAATTTTCACTTAAAGCCGCGAGAAGAACTAATGGAGATCATCAAAGCAACTATATAATATATCTTTTAAACGATTGCATGTATTAAATTCCCTTTACACATGTTTATAGAAATATACATGATAACGAAAGCAAAGAAACATATGTAGAAATATGAAAGAAATGGAAAGGTTACTTTACTTAGTTGATTGTAAGATTCGTACACACATGCATACACACATATATACATGTGCACTCGTACATAATTGATAGGCAGATTAATAAAATAAAAAAAATAAGCACTTACCAAATTAATATCAGCGTTGTCACAATGTTGAGTATTAGACCGACGATTGTTATCAGATTAGGCGCCAGCCAAAGTGGAGTTTGGGAGACCAACCAATTCCACCAGGGCTGCAGCAAAGGATCCAGCAGGCTTGCGCTGAAGCACGAGTATTTGTGTTCGCTTAGCTTGCGCAGTTGCTGGGGGCTGAGAATGCGCTGTTCCTTATAGGCAAGTATCGGCATTTTGTATAAGCAGGTGGCAAAGGTGAAACCAACAATTTTGTTTGACTGTGTGACAAGGCGCGTAAATTATCGAAAGACCATTTGCACACGCACACACTCACACACACACCTGCTTGTTACTTGCAATTTTCACTCGCATGCATATATGTACTACGTCTATGAGGCGATTGTGTGTGTGTGTGCGCCGTGTGTCAAAATTTTTCTTGATAAGTCACATATAACACTCAATCTCAAAGGCTTGGCAATGGTCTCCTTTTACACAATACACCAGACTAACTCAGCTTTTTAATTTAAATTATTTTCGTTTATTCGTACGTGTTCTTTTTTCTCTCTCTATATATATATATATATGTAAATTATTTTAACTGTCGTGCGCGTAAGAACTAGCCTGACATGCTTTCCGTCGTCGCTACGAATGCAATGTGACCGTACATCGATACAGAAAATATACTAAATTTTCCAGAAAAATACCGAATTAAATTTATTTGATTATTACAATATATGTGAATTTTCTGAAACAAACTAAAAAAAAGTGATTACTTTAGAAAATGGGATTTGTGTTAAAAATGCAAAATGTCGATTACGAATTTATTGCTTTTGCTATGCGTTCATTTTTAACTATGATATTTTCAATAACTTCATACATAACATTTTAGTAGGCAATACTTAATCTTCTGTTATTTTTGGGTACGGAAATAATTATTAGGTTAGGCGTAAAGAGACTTTTTTATACAGTTTTGTATCTTTCGTAATCTTTCAATTTCTAATCACAAATAATAAATACTCAAATGGGTCTGCTCTTTATACCCTTATAAATGAAATGTGCCTAGAAGACATCTCGAAACGAATAAAGTATTTATATTCTTGATCAGCATCAACTGCCGGGTCCATGTCCGTGTCTGTTTTAAAGCTATCATCGGTCGTAAAGTAAGTTCTTGTATAAACAAGTATTTTTTCCAGATGTATATTCAAGATAAATTTGCATTTAATTAGATAAATCAGTGCGCATACTAATTGTTTCCACAATTATATATATATACTTATGAATTTGTAATAGATTTTTACATCTTACTAATTTGAATAATCCGATTCTAACCATTTCACTCTCCCAGGCTTTGTTATGTTTACTACTATGCAAAGTATTTATCAAAAAATCATGCATATAACTTCAAAAGTCGAATGCCAGCGGTCTATATAACTATGGCTATTAAATAAATTTTGACAAATTTTTATGAGGCATCTTCGTTTTTCGTTTAATTTTCGTGTATGTTAGGAAATACATATAAAAATATTGTTTTTCGGTGTAATTACTGATATTGGCAACTTCGTATTTATTGTAATGCATAATGTACGTAATGTTAGAAGTGTGCAACTACTTGTCGGTGAATTATTATGACAACAAAAGGCGCTTATGCAAAACAAAAATTAATATATAATAGTATGTTTTCATTTTAAAACGCAATGTATATCAATAGCAAATAATTGATATTTCTTTTTGAAAGGTTGCAAAAGTTTATAAAATGCCAGCAACTGAATGTCAATCACACAAAAATCTTATATGAGAAAACAAATTTTATATAATTTGATTATAGGCGCATCGTACAATTGAAACTCAGTAAAAATTCATGCTTAAGATCGACTGTTAAATATATATATATATATTACATATATGTAAATATATTATATTTGACTGTTAATTAGGATAATAATTTTATTTGTCTTCGCTTTGAGACATTTAGGCAAAAATTGTTGTCATTGTTTTATTTTAAAATATTTTTGTCGAATAAGCGGTAGTTTGTGTAGAGTTGTTATTGGTAATTCTTTTTTATAATATATTTAATTATCATAAAATTTTCTCTTTCTCACACACATACACGCACACAAAATAAATAGCACATTTAGAGTGGTGTACGTGGAAAGCTACATGTGATTGGACTTAAATAAAAATATATATATATATATATATATCAAAAATTGTTACATTAATAATATAGTGCGATGTATAATATATTCACCATACAAGAGGATTTAGTTGTCAGTTTAATTTTCTTTCTTTTCTTGTAATTCTGCATTAATTTAGAATATGGCTGCAAACTGCTTGTCAATGACGTAAAAAAATGCAATCGGCTGTTATGCTTACAGTTTATACAATATGTATCTATATGCAATGCTCATGTCGTATTATTGAACAGTACATATAATAATATGTATTTAAAATTGGTATTTCATAGTATAGTGTGTGAATTATGTTTTATGCTTATGTATGTGTGTGTTGGGGTGAACAATATTATGAATGATATGGCGTCACATAGGTTGCTGGAAAAATGCCTTTCCTATTGCCAATCTCGCCATTCCACCAATTCTCATCAGAACGATCTGTAACGGTAATGACATCTCCGCGTCTAAAGTCCAATTCACCAGATTCCTGTGGCACAAAATCGTATAGCGCCTGAACGAGCATCTGCAAAAGACCAAAACATTTAGAGTTTTGAAACGTAAGAGATTTTTATTTATATGAAAACATCTGTTGTGTGGCCTTCACTCAATAAAATATACCTCTTCAGGTATCATATCACGCAATTTGACGTCCTGTGATCGCGATACGCTCGCCGTTCGATGATATTCGACCAATTCATTGAGGGAATTGAATTTGACAACCCAGAGAAAAAATTTGCTCTGTGCGTCCCGCAGTACCTTAAAATGTTGGACCCCATCAGGACATCTGTGGAATCATACAAAGATATTATATTGATCATTGAGTGATCAATTAACGTTACATACTTGACAGATAAGGAGAAATCGCCGGGACTAGATTCGCTGATGCGTATCAAAAAGGCGCCTTCATGTTTATTTGACAGCAGCTTCTCCGCATCGGCGCGTGTTATGCGTCCATAGTACCAGCTTGAATATATTATTGGAATAACAACGATAGTTTTAAATGTACAGATTGATTTTCCTCGTTACTCACTCGTGATTTTTCATTTCTATATAATTACTAGGTATAAGCCCTTCTTTCCCATCCAGTTCGGCACGGTACCAATTTGAGTCGTCCTCCATATTTAATATCTGCAAATAAAACTTGCTTACTTATGGTTTGCAATACAAAAGCAATAGAAAGAGTTTTCAATTTAAGGGCTTAAAGCAATGATCACCGTGTCAACAGCGAACAGTGAGTCATATTCCGTTGGCGATGCTAATAAATGAGTAAATGAATTCGTTTACTAATGCATGTTGACTCCGTCGTGTATCATCTGTTTACCCTTTTCGAACTTTCCGAGCTTCGTTAGTTCATGCATATATCTAATCCATGTCAGAGTGAAAGCTTATCTTAAGCATAGGAAGCATAGCTGAATATAAAACGGGGTATATTTTATGCGTATAATTTATAGATACGCAGGATTCTTAGTTGACCGATTTATTTTTTTTCTTTGTATATGAAATTTGTGATTTGTGTTTGTCACTATTTTGCGTTTATCAAAACTAATCACATTTGCGTTCTGCGGTTAATAATGTTATTTTGTTTATATATGTTCAGAAAGCTGACTGGCAGCAGCAATATTTCTATATGTTCAATCATTAGCGAATTCGCTTTTTCTCAAACAAGCGAAGGATAGTTTGGTTTATTTTTAGATATCTGT
This sequence comes from Drosophila littoralis, assembly GCA_018903485.1. NCBI lineage: Eukaryota > Metazoa > Arthropoda > Insecta > Diptera > Drosophilidae > Drosophila > Drosophila littoralis. Next base: position 11,694,251 of record JAEIGF010000297.1, on the reverse strand, counting down.
TTTATTTATTAAAACATCACCCAAATTTGTTAAAAACAGAGAAAATGTATTTTTTTGAATGTTTGAGAACTTGCTTCATGACTGGGGCATTATACTACGTCATGTTTCTTGGATAACGAAGGTTTGGAAAATGTTTCAATTTACAAATATTTGTCTTTTTCAAAGAAATTGCATAATAATTGATGCCAGGTTTATCATTTTGAGTTATAAACGTTTCCACGCATCATTGCCAGCCTTTTAAAACGTGGGGATATGATCTTGGCATCATTGAAGCTTCAATCGAAAATGCCAGCATTTTTAAATGGCTGATAAGACTCTCGCTTAGTTGTTTAATCTGGATTGAGTGCAACTGATAAGCCTTGTGATAACCAGAAACGGCAGCTGTCTGATAGCGCAATCCAAGTCATTGACATCATCAATCAACACGAACAACCCAAAAGCGACCCAACAAGACTCAAATAAAACACTGGCCCGCTAAGTGACTAACCTACGACAAGAGCGGATAGACAGTAAACAATAACAACAATAACAACAAGAACGCAGCAGTTGGCTTACAGCGCCTGAAAACTAAAAACCTGAAATTTCGCCTGCCAAAACAAAGAGAACCAATTGCTTAAAGGGGCCCCAGGCATGGCAAGCGCACACCAAGACAATAGTGCAATGGGTGAAAACCAGATTCTTCATCATAATTTGGGGTTTGGGGCTCTGTCTCCAGCTGAGACAAATATAAGAGTATATACACAAAAAAAAAGAAGCCTTTTTGCAGTTAATCGCTATTCGTAACGAATTGTTTTTTCTTCTTTTTTTCAGTATCAGTAAATGTTTATGTTGCTCCCTTCGCTCTACAAGGCTCCACATGACGAATACCGCAGTCTACTGCAAGTAAGAACCGAACGAATCTAACAATTCTACTTGACAAATGTGGAAAATCAAATATGTATAATTTATTCTAATTTACATTCAATTCATTTTTATAGGGTTTCGCACGGATTCAATAGCTGACTAACAAAGTTTTTTTTATACAAAGAGCGGGGCCATTCCGAAAAATAGCTAAGTAAACACATATACTTGCAAGTAGTATACATTACATTGGATGTACACATATGCATATGCTCTTGCGATCCACTCTGGAGTCCTTTGCAACTAATGCATCTGAGTCTGGAAAGGAATTTGGGTTAACATGGGAACCGACCGCAACTCTGGCAACAAATATTGCAAGCACATATGAATCAAGTTGTAAGAAAAATGTATGAAAAGAACTCGACGGTAATAATTGCAGTATCTGCTGACAGGCATCTATAAAACTGTAGACCTGTAAACTGTTACAGAGATGTACAAAATGTTAATCTTAGTCAGTTTTTTGTACTTGTTCTTACCTTTAGAATTTGAGTTTTACGGAAACTAAGTTCATCGTCGGCAGTAGCAGAGAAATCATGTTTGGCAATTGCTTCCATTTTGTAGAGGGTGGTTTGTTTTAAAATTGTTGCTCTTCTAAGTACAATTTGTTTAACTTTTAACTTTAACTTTTAGTTGTTTTACTTTTCTTAATCAGCCTTGTTGCTTACACATACACATATATACATATATACATATATACTCCCATGCATATATGCAATTGTTGTTGGGTGCTTACTCTCTTAGCTATTTTTATGAAAAACGCTATGATTTACTCGTTTATTTTCACATCTGCATTTAAAATCAACACAACGAAACTTATTATATAAACAATAACTCATATATTCGATTGCACGTCTCCAAATTAGTACAATATTTTCAAAGCCATAGACAGCGAGAAAAGTGATTAAAAATACACCGACGACGATGACGGAGCCGCAGCCAGGCCAGCAACAGAGCAACAAACACGAAGTGATAGCGGCACTCACGACGAAACAACTGAGAATGACGGGTACATGTATATGTATGCGTGTGTGAAAAAGATGGAAAGAAAACGAGAGGAATTGAGCTTGCATAGCGTTGCCAGCAGCATGTATTTTACGGACTACCAATAACACCGTCTTGTTAAATATAAATAATAAACACGCTAATGATCTACATATCGCACAATTTATAAATAATCTTGTGACCATTAGTCGTCAGTTTCATTAAATAAAAATAAAAGTCATTTTGTTGAAAAGCAGGGCGTGTAGTTTCTGCTGGCAATGCCGCTATGCTCATCGCTTAGGTTGTTGTTGTTTATTTTTTTAACCCCTCTAGACACACACACTCGCACTCAATTGAAGCCACACACTCATGCAATATTCGGAGAATTTTTGTTTTTATTTTCCCATTGTAAATTATTTAAGTTATTTGTTAATTTTATTATTGCTGATGCAGAACCGCAGTAATTTGATCATATTTTTTTTATGATCAAAAAAGCTATTTTTACTGAAATTATCGCAAATGAACTCCTTTTTGAACTTTAGTATTTAAGAATGTATTTTTTTTTGTTCATGAGAGTGGTCACACCGAATCGCACAATGTGGCAATATCGTTATCCCAAGCGACCGCTCTAATAGAACTGTAATTGACATTAGAAACTGTAGTTTTTATTTTTGATACAGTTAATTTTTAAAAGAAACTTTGTAAAAGACTATTCAAAAATAAAATTGCAGTGATATTGTGTACAAAAAAATTGAAAATTGAAAAAACTTATTCAAGATGCAATCGAGAGTGCTAAGTCCGCACAACCATATTGAAATTAACCGGGAGCGTCAACGCGTCGTGAGAAACGCGTTAAGCGAAGAACTTTTTCAAAGCAACCGCATAATAGATATCAGTCCCACTTCGTCAAAAACATTAAAAGGAAAAGAGCTGAAACTGAACAACCTTTCGACGACTGCTGCAGAAAACGGGCAAGAAAATGCACTCTCGGCGCCGAATGGAAGTCCTGTCAATAAGATGACAAAGCGCCAAGGGCATTACTTGCAACGCTTTCTCGGGTGGAAGGAGTGGAAGGAGGCTGAAAAGCAGAAGAAAAAAAAGGAAGAAAAGGACGCGCAACCAGATTTAGTAACTGAAGTAGAAGCGCAGAAAAAAAGACGATCACTATATGTTTTGGATTCGAAAGCAGAGATGACGGCTCCAATATCTTTGCACTTGCCGTCCGCAAAGAAACCATTGGGTTTTGCGCCTACTAATGCTGTATTTTCGAATGCACCTTTGCCCACAGCGACAAAACCTCCGATTGCGTCCAAGACTGTGGCAAGTGCAGTTAAGCCTTTAGCTACTGGACAAAGTGTTAGAATAAAGCCCCAAACAGTTGTACCGAATTGTCCGACGAAGGCCCCACTAACTGCATCTGATAAGCAGCAAGCAGCCACTGAACCCATAATAAAAAAGACACTAAAAGAGGTTGACCCTAAACAAAAGCCACCGACGACTCTTGGAGTTAAAAAAATGATGTTAGGGTCCGTTAAAAACGCATCAAGGTCGCCGAAATTGACGACTAGCAAAAACAGGGGAAGAGGTGGTGCAGCCCAGTTCAAAACCACATCCAAAAATAGTCTTACCTCGCAGCTCTCGACACGCATGAAGTCAAAAAAGCCAGCGTTCCTAAACTGCAAGCAAAAACAAGCAATACTTACCAAACCAACCTTGCTACAAGAAACTTGCGATTTGCAGACCCCCAATACGTCCTTTCATGTTGTCGGCAAAAAGCGTGTATTCAAGGCAATGGCGACATCTACTGAGCGCAAGTCCAATAAAAATAGCGATAATTTATTGGAGACCTACGGAGACATAACCAATATAAGTCCTGTGACAGCTGGCGATAAGTCCAATGGAATAGTCTCTATTGCTAAGAGACATTTGTTGAGATCGTCGCCGACACTAAAGGAGTCGCAACACACGATGTCGGCAGTAGAGGGTAAGTGGGCTTTTTGTCGATTTCAAAAATATTAATTGGTAATCATCATACTTATTTAATTAAAGATGGCATGACGAAGTTGAGGACTCCGGGTCTGACTCCGATACGCACAGATAAGCAGCAAAAACGTCGCTCAGTGTATGATGTTGAATCAAAACCAGAGATGCCGGTTTGTAATTCAAAGAAAAACAAAAAACTTCCAGATATTCCCAAGGTAACAACGGCTCTAAGATCTTTGCAAATGCCGGCCGCAAAAAAAACTTCGGGTACTAGTGCAGTAAAGTCCAAAGCTAACCACTTAGCTTTTCAAGTGCCCACAACAAAAAAACCTTCGTCTCCTGTTGCGTCTACAGCTGCAGTTACGTCAAAGCCTGCGGCAAAATCAGTTAAGCCTTTCGTTATTGGCCGAAATCTGCAAAATGTTGAAATGAAACCTCAATCGAATCGTTCGACGAAGCCGCCACTGGCAGCATCTGATAGTCAAGCAGTAAATAAGAAGCAGACAACGAAGTCTCTGCAAGCATCTACTGAAACTATAATTAAAAAGCCACAAATAGAGGCTAAACCTAACAGAAAGCCACCAACGACCCTTAGAGTTAAACAAACTATGGTGGGGTCCGTTGAAAACGCATCAAGGCCACAAAATTTGATGACACAGCCATTTGAATTACCTGCAACAAGCAGAAACAGGGGAGGAGGTGGTGCAGCCCAATGCAAAAGCAAATCTAAAAACAGTCTTTCCTCACAGCTTTCGACACGCATGAAGTCCAAAAAGCCAGCGCTCCTGAACTGCAAGCAAAGACAAGCAATATTTACCAAACTGAACCTGCTGCAAACCAATTGCGATTTGCAGAGCCCCGATACGTCCCTTTATATTGTCAGCAATAAACATTTATTAAAGGCAGCTGCGACATCTACTGACTGCAAGTCAAATAAAAATAACGACAACTTGTTGGAGACCCACGGAAAGCTAGCCAATATGAGTCCTGTGGCAGTTGGCAATGAGTCAAAAGAAAGAGTGTCTGTTGCTGAGACTCTGTTGACAGGGTCCCCGACACTAACGGAGTCGCAACACACGTTGCCGGCAGTAGAGGGTAAGTCGGCTTTTTATCTGTTTCATAAATTTTAATAATTGGTAATTATCATACTTATATAATTTTAGATGACATTACGATGTTGCCGAAGTCCCCGATACGTACACAAGCAAGACAATCAATTTACCTAAGTCCTTTTGTGACCGTATCACGTGGAAAAGAGAGCACTCGAAAGCAGCGTGACAATTTCAACACTCTCACACAGAGTCCAAGTGAGAAAAAACCGGAGACGCCCGTTGCTTTGCGTAGCACACTAGACTCTGTACAATACTTTCGAATACAACTGGATAATGAAATTAGACGCCTCCATTCGCTTTGTGCTGAGTGGCATTTATATAATAACCAAAATGAAGCACGACTTCTAGAGAATGGGGCCAAGGACATGATAGATGCGGCTATTGGACAGACAAAGCTGCTTACCAGCAAAAAACTAATGCAGTTTAAGAGTCTAATTGATCGTTGTGAAGCGGGTGCTACCGGCATTGGTTTGCCCCCCAATGATGGCACTGAGGCTTCTAAACCTGTGTTCGTTGAAGATTTAGAGGGTTGGTGGGACATGATGCGTTTACAGAGCGAGAATGTAGACAAGCGCTTCGATAAATTGCTGCGCTTGAAAGCCAACGATTGGCTGGATCCAGATGCGGAGACAGTGCCCAAAACCAAATCAAAAATGGGTCTTAAAACAAAACGGAAAGAAATCGCTAAACCAAGCAGCGAATTAAAAAGCTTTTTGCGAAAGGCTTATGCGACCAAGCGAATAAATCATGTATCTGACGAAATCAGCGAGAAAAGCAGCCAGCCGAACCTTACTCCCAAGCGTCACTCACAGCATCGTTTTATTGTGGTTCGCGACCGCAAATCCTTCTCGCCGGCACGAACCGTGCTTCGAGTGTCACGTGACACCGATAATCGGGCATCCATTGGCGGCAATAGTTTATTGAAGTCTGCTATTATGGGCGCAGCGGAGCAAGTATCTCGTCAGCAGCTGACGCCACGTTCTGAGCAGCCCATGTCCATTTTAAAGACGCCTGGAACCAAGAAACGTGAGCCTGGTGCCCACGGTGTTATATTTAGCGCCAAGAAAAAAGTGCGTCGTTTTCAGTTCACTTTTGACGAAGCAAACATTAGTCGAGATGAGGTTGTCATTGGCAACAAGATGGAAGATTGTGAAGAGGACATGACCCCAGAAAAACCGTCGCTTCAAAGCGGTCAGCTAGAGACTTCAATTAATGCACCAACTGGGGAAGGAGATGGGAATGCGTCAAGGGCATATTCACTTCGCAATCGTACTATTAGATTAAGACCATCCTCGGAGTTTATGTAGAATTTAAAATGGTCGATCTATTTTTTAAAATTGTTTTTTTATGTTTTGAAATTGTTTCTGCACGAATCACCAAGAATTCTAAAATGATAGTTTATTGTATTTTAGTGTTAATTATGTTTGAATATTCCTAAATTTATTTACTCATTTTATTAATAAAAAAAAAGGTTTTTTAAGAATCTGGCTTAGTATTCATCAGATTTACCAGACTCAGACATACCAAGTTTAGAGTTTTCGCAACGTTCGCAGATTTGAAGTCGCGTTGAAGCATAAATTTCTTTATGTTATCTTGCAAGTCTAAATGGGAGTAATTGAAATTCTTGCTTTTTATTGAATTTTAATTTATTTACATACACGATAGATTGGGTGTTATTTGCATAAAGCGTTTTAAAACGATACCATAAGATAGAGTTGTTCTTATTACATTTGCTACTGCTATTGTAAATGCTATTTACATGCAATTGCATATAGTTAATAATTTATTTGCACTTTACACTTTAAGGTCAACTTTTGGAAAGCTTATTTAAGAGACATTAATAATTGAAAAAAGAAACAGGTCAGATCGCTTTGAACTTAAATAATAATATAGTATGTGCATTAAGACTGAAAATTGAGGAGCTTTAAAATGTAAGAATATAAATCGATTTCAAGCTCTATTTTTAAGCCATCGTCTTGGTATCATCCATATGAAATGTATCGTTCTTCTCCTTGGCAAAGGTAATAATTTGGTTTAAACTTTCGCCCAACTCCTCCATTACCTCACGTTCCGTATCCTCTATTGGCAAATTTTGCTTTTCATGCATAACAATGCGCGATATCATGCACATTATAGTCGCTTCTATCACATCGTCTGTTAGATAGACATTCGAGCGGTTGTCCTGTTGATATGTTCCGTTTAGTTCTTTCATTTTATTCGATGGTAATTTCACATCAGCCAGGCTGTCCATAGAGTCCATATCAACATCGGGACGATCCTCCATATTACGACATCCTTGAAATTTTTAACAAAATTAGCTTGTTTATTTTTATATGCTTGTCGTGTATATTAATGTTGTCATAAAATGTGTAACGCATGTTGGCTTAGCCTTACAGATTGTCACATACGTACCTACGCATTTACACATGGCAGAGCAGGGTATTTTGGCTTCGTAGCATTCGCAGTAGTTTTTTAGACACCCAGACCGTTTACAATTGCAGCCCTTATTGTGTAATCGCATGTCACCGGAATTGGGCGCCGTAATTTTGGGTCTGTACGCGAGAGAGTAATAAAGAATATAAAAATAGTGCTGTTTTTTTTTATTTTTCTTAGTTACTTACTTGAACGCGCTGGGATTGCGCTCCAAGCAGCTTCGTATGGCTCGCTCTCGCTTGACCTCATAATCCAGGTTGTTGAAGCAATCCTTACAGGTGCAATCCTGACAAAATTCACCATTGGCAAAGCAGTCACAGTAAAGTTTCAAGCATTGAGATTTGCTGCAGTTGCAATGCTTTCTTCGGGATCCGCCTAGTGCATCAAGTGCTGCAGCTGCTGCAGGAGCCGGTGTTGGCGGCGGCTTTAGTATATCAAATAGTGGCTTGGCCGGCACAGTCAATTTATTATCTTGCGTTGATTTAGTCTTAACTATTTGCTGCTGCTGCTGCTGTTGTTGTTGTTGTTTTGTTTGGGCAGACAGCTGCTGTTTCTGTAGGTGTTGTTGTCGCAACTTGGCCTGAGCAACAATCTGTCTCTGCTGCTGCAGTTTCATTTGCTTGAAGCGCATCTGTTGCGGAGTAAGCGTCACAGGACGACGCAGCTTTGATTCGGCGAGCGTATAGCCACGTCGCATTGTCGTGTTGAAGACTGTGCGTGGTTTTCCCTCGCTTCCTTTGTTACAGATCATATACTTGACGCCATTGGCGTCACTTTTTGTGACCAGATTGTAAACCTTTCGCCCTTGGTCTGCTACCTTGGCGCCCTGCACCGTAACACGTTGCATTTGTGTTGGACGCATTCCCGTCAACTTCTGCATATGTTTTTGCGACGCTGGAGTTGTTGTCGTTGACGTCGTTGCTGATGTCGTCGCAGTGTGCGGCATGGCAATAACATACCGGGCTTTTTTTGCGTCCGGTCCTCCGGCATCGCCAACGCTATCGTTTGCCAAATGCTTTATTTGCACATTGATATCGGATAGGCGATGCTTGCGTGTGGCCTCCAAATTAGTGCTGCTATTGGGGGTCTTAGCGTGTACTGAGTTAGGTGTCGCGCCAGGTGCTCGCTGTAATTCAATTTCAAAATGTAAAAGCTTTCAAATATACATATTTCTCTTAATATATAATAATAGAAAGTTATTTATGCACTCTGTTAAAAAAATAATTTTTAAAATTTATATTATATTTTTAGTTTTTTTTTTTTGTGAAGGATTATCAGAATTATTGTAACTACCTTTGGAAGCAAATCTTACAAAAAGTACAAATTAAAGTATCCGGTTGGACTCTACTCACCCTGGGCACCAATGTTTGCATGGACGGTAGCGGCACGATGCTGCCGCCCATTGTTTTCATTACGATTTTGCTGGTATTGCTGACAGATACAGTTGAGTTGTTGTTGCTGTTGCTGCTCGTGCGTGGACGCCCGAGTGACACCTTCTGTGGACTAGTGGTCGGCTCAGTGTTATTGTTGGGTAAAACGCGCACATACTGCACACCGCTTTTTCCCGATAATTGAATGGCATGCAGACCACCGCTGGGCGTGGTATTCGTATTTGTATTGGTCGTTGCATTAGCGGTTGGCTTCGGCGATAGCTTAATAATGTTCTTACTGGCCACAACAATTTGTTTGCCCGTAGAGCTTTGAACCAGCATTTTACCGGACGGCATTGTTGGCCCTGTTGTTGCTGTTGATGCTGCGCTGCTGCTGGTGTTACCAGTGTTAGTTGCAATACTGCTGCTGCTTGTATTGTTATTGACAGGCTTAAGTGATGAGCCTGCCGGAAGCTGCTTCAACGGTCCCTTTATGATCACTTGCGTAGAAGGCTTGTTTATTAGCCTACTGCCACTGTTGCTTAAAACAGCCGTTGGTATTGCTGGTGCAGTACTAGCTGAAGCCCTAACGGCCAACGGTGTTGACTTGGAATTAAGAAGCACAGAGGGAGCTCCTTGATTTAGTTTAATTATCTTACCTTCGGCGGTGCGCACCACTTGTATTGGCATCTTAGAAGACCCTGGTACAGATGCAGGTTCTGCTGATGATGGACTTTTTACCAAACCCGATGTTTGTGCAGTTGTTATTGTTGTTAAGGGATTTGATAATGTTGGTGGTGTTGATTTAGTCGTTCCTATGGCCGTTAAACCTCTGACTGTTATTGACGAGCTCGGTGCGGTGCTCTTGACTGTGCCGCTTAGAGTAACACCTTTAGAAAGAATAGACTGGCTCACCAAGCGAGATGTGGCATTCACAGGCATCTTTGCTGTGCTTCCCCCAGCTACGGGCAATGACTTGTGTAGATAGAGCACTTTGCCGTCAGCTGTTTTAATTTGCGTCATAGTTACACCGCTAATATTTTTGGGCATCTGGGTTGTTAGTGGTGGGTTTGAACCTGATGGTGCTGCTATTGTGGTGCTGCCGATTTTAACAGCCGCATTGCCAAAAGCATTTAAGGGCTTCGTCTGCAGCTTGTTTAGGATTTTAACGTCCATCGTATGGGTCGTTTTTGCTGGAGCTGTTACTACCCTAACAGATCCACCTAGCATATTTTTTAAAGCTGTGCCCATAGGCGCTGTCAGCCGTTTGTTCTCCAGTATTCGCACAATTGGAGTCTTTTTTGGCCCCGGATTATTCAGCAATTCGCTTGATGAGGTTGACGCCAATTTTTTTCCCGTGTACTGGTCCTCGCTATCTTTATCGGCATTGCCGCTATTACCAGCAACATCCATGTTTTGCTCTTTAGACGTTGCTGGCGAATCCAGCAAATCATAGAGGGTAAGTTCAGGCAATGGCGTGGTATCCCCTAGTTCGTCTGTGGATGATAAGCAAATTAACATGATACTACTTAAATTGAATATAAACAATTAATATTCGAATGTACCCGAGAGGTCAGACAAACGGTTAGCAAACATATTTGCAAACAATCAACTTTTTTCAATTCAATTTCAAAAACTTCTATCACGAACATCAGCTGCGTAGCGGTTGGAACACCGTATTGACCAACACTGGTCGCGCTGACACCAGTGCTGCTTGTTGCTTTTATCGATAGTTGATTTGTGAAATAATAATTGGTTTGATCTTCAAAATTTCCCAAACTGGGGCTAGAAATTATATAAACTTAAGCAGAGTTTAGCATCATTTCAAGGGTATTCAATATGGATTCCGATAGTTTAGGTTGCATACATAAGATAACGAACCATAAGCTGGAATTATTTGCGAGTCTATTTTCTGTGGTGTAGGCAGAAGTTTTAATATTTTATTTTATTAATTGTTGACCTATGATTTTTAATAGTAAACGCATCAAAACAACTAAATCAATATGTATAAAATGTAATTAAATTAAAAATATGTTTATTTATTTACGACTGACTTTTAGAATAAGCTTCTGATGAATACATGGTTATTACTTTTTGGCAGCGACCTTTTTCTCACGCGCCTTTTTACCCTCCGTTAGCTCAGAACGCTGTGTTTCTGTCAGAGCAGGCATTACATTTGTTACAACGCCTGTGCCCAAGGTTAGATTGCCATCACGAAGCGTAAAACGCTGACCTTGTTCCAAAACCATGGGACGTATCAGACGCAATATTAGCTTAGTATCCTCGCCAGGCATAACCATCTCCTTGTCCGGTATTTGCACCTGAACAGCACAATCCCAAGTGCGAGAAAACATCTGTAGCTGAATGAACGACATAAAGGGCTTGGTGCGACCACCCTCCTCCTTGGACAGTATGTAAACTTGCGCTTCCAACTGATCTAGTGCTTTAACGCTACCGGGTTTGCACATGACCATTCCACGTTTAATATCATCACGCTTTACGCCACGCACTAAAGCACCCAGCTGATCGCCAGCTTGCGCCTCCTCAAGAATCTGATGAAACATCTCTACGCCAGTGACCGTGGACTTAAGCACCTTATTGTAACCCACAAATTCGCATTCCATTCCCTTCTTGACCACACCGCGCTCTAGACGACCCGTAACGACAGTGCCACGGCCAGGAATAGAATACACGTTTTCCACAGGCAACAGGAATGGTTTGTCCAACTCGCGCACTGGTGTCGGAATAAAACTATCTACTTCTGCAAGCAATTTAAGTATAGCCTCGGAACCAATTTCAGGATTCTTGTCCTCCAGAGCGCACAATGCAGAACCCTTTACTACGGGAATTTTATCGCCATCGTAGCCCATTTCAGTCAGCAGTTCACGTATTTCCATTTCGACAAGATCTACCATTTCCTGGTCGGCAGCATCGACTTTGTTAATAAACACCACAATATGATCAATGCCAATTTGTTTGGCAAGCAACATATGCTCCCGTGTCTGAGGCATAGCACCATCTGTTGCTGCCACTACTAAAATAGCGCCATCCATTTGTGCGGTGCCGGTTATCATGTTCTTAATGTAATCAGCGTGACCGGGACAATCTGTGTGACCGTAGTGACGGCTCTCCGTCTGGTACTCAACGTGCGCCACATTGATGGTAATTCCACGAGCTTTCTCCTCTGGTGCATTGTCAATCTCATTGTATTTCTTGCTCTCCGCCAGTTTCTTATCAGCTAGTACTTTCGTTATAGCCGCCGTCAGTGTAGTCTTGCCATGATCCACATGGCCGATGGTGCCTACATTGCAATGAGGCTTAGTGCGCTCAAACACTTTTTTTTCGTTTGCGTACTCGCGCACATATTGTTGCAGATTGCCCTTAGAATTAGGGGGACAATTGCCAGCCTGGAAACTCTTGGTAAATGCTGTACTGGTGGCCAGACGTGGGCATGCCACATTGCGTAGCAGTCTCGCCGTGGACAAGGCACGCCGGCTGCAGCGTAATGTAACTCCGGTACGGCAGACGGCAAACGCAAATGCTTGCGACATTATTTTCCTTATACTTTGGGATTGCCTATTATATTTTAATTTCAAAGTACTTTATTGGCGCATCATGTAACTCATAAGTATTTAATTACTTACAACGAATATGAACGGCTATGTAGCTTTTTCAATTTTAATAACTGGGAAGAATTGAAGAAAATTGCGTAAACCTTAAAATGTGCTGCTAACCGGCGCTGCCAGACCGGGTCATTAAAGTGTTGCCACTCAAATACGTACTAGCAGTAAGGTTGTGCGGGGTGGCAAGTTTGTTTAAATTATTTAGGAAATTTATGAGTGCCTCCATGTTTATAAAAAATGTAATGACATGTTAATGCTCACTTAAAGCTAAAGCTTCCCGCCGTTATTTAAAATGAAACAATTTGGAAGTGTAAATGTAATGTAAATGCAATGGTCGAATTGCAAGCAAATCTCCCCACAGACTGTACCTGTATTGAAAGTGACACACACTATCACACGCCTCGGGGTTGCCAGATTACAGATGGGGTATTTTGGGATGTTTCACTTTGTTAAAAAGCACTATGTACTGTATTTAAGCAAATTATTTGCTATTGCGACCTAATATGTAACTAATATTATTCAACATCGGTGGCCAAATCTGTGGAAACTACTGGGAACCTACGACTGCGTATATGGCATGCGGCCGCAGTGCTGCTGCAGCTCAACAATTTGCGCGCCAGCATACGTATGTATATAGACCGTCTGTCCAACTGACATACACGCGCTGTAGCGTACCGACCGTAGGAGGTTGGAAATTCAATTTAAAATATTACAAATACTTTTAGGGAGACTTAGCCACTTACCAGCTCTAGCGCTTACAGTGGTATCCATTATTCTTTCGTTGCTCCTTTGCAAAGAATCACTTGTTTTGTGTGTTTTGATTGTGTGTGCGCGCACAACTCAAAACAGAAAAAGGAAAATCTTATGGCTGCTTTTTCTGTCTGCCCGAACAGCAGTTATGGCAGTAAGTTAGATACCGTTGAGGTGCGAGCACTAGGCAGAAAATTAATCAAATTCACTTTGTCTAAGTCTTCACTTAATATCCACTTGTTCTGTTTGCACTTTTAATACCTTCCGAAAAAAGTATTCAAAATTCAATTTAAATGACAAAATTTACAACTGCATGTTGGCGATGAGGTTACAGTTGTTTATCTGTAGCCCATACACACGGTTGTACAGCGACACAACCTAACATTTTGATCCACTGTTAGTTAACAGCCACACGACTAATATTCAAGATAAATATTACTTGCTACTGAATTACTTGCTTATTAATTTTATTTGGCTTATTTTAATAATTATAATTTGTTTTAGCCATATATGTTTGGAAAAACGGTGAAAAACGTGAATAGCTCCATTGTTATTTGATAACGGATCCCTAACAACACCATCTGAGTACAACAGTCTATTTTATGAACTAGAAGTTCGATTACCACGTATAAAATTGAACTGAATGTCTGTCACCTCATTTATTTGAACATATTGAATTAGGCTGAAAACAACAACTGAGAAATCAGTCGATTCGAAAACAATATATGTAAATACAATTACTGTATTTGTTCCAATAATCAAGGTGTGGATTTAGTTGTTCGCCAAAGAATCGATTTTTTCGATAGGCTAACAGATGTTAAACTACACAATTTGTTATGTAATCGGCTACAAATCAAAAGTCGTTTCATGTTGGAATGCTCTATTTACACTACCATAACGCTGTTAAGACATGCTTTATTATAAATTTCTACCCGCAACATTTACCACTATCATCACTTTTTCAAATTTCAAAGTGTTTAATCAGGATTACGTCAGCTTTGAATAGATTTCTCCTACTATTTGAACTTTCTATATTAAAAACGTGGTTGCAAAATTATTCCTTCATAATTCAAAGTACAGTTAGAATTTACTGATTAAGTTTATTTTCAAGATTTGTTTTGTTTTCGGGTCTAGCTTTTTTATTCACCAACAACTTTAGTTACATATGTATGTGTGTCGTGTATTTATTTTGTTGTAAGAGTACATCGAACCAGTATGTTAAACTTAACTCCTTTTTGAATTTGTAATTAGCTTAGTTATCAGATTACAGTTAAATAGATAAACTTTTGTCAACTGACTATTAAAGATTGTATAATATAGCTTTGATTTTCTTGTATGATAACATAATATATGTAAGTATTTAGCTGTGTATTTTATTTGCACAATATATATTTATGTATATTTCTACATTCCAATAGTTTTACAAATGCTTTTCAAAAAACTTAACGCAACACTTGACATGATTACACATGGTTTTCATTGATGTTTTACTTCTTATTATATAGATAAAGCAGGTTTTTAAATTCTTATTGTAGTTTATAAATATAGCATTATAATTTATATATGTAGTAAGTATAGTATTGCTTTTTTTTTTTTTTTTTTTGACTAGTATGCTCGCACTAAGCTATAAGAGAATTTCGAATGTTGTTAGCGGTATTTTATTATTTTCGATAGATAGAGTATGTATATGCGTTTAGTTTTTTATTTAATTTTGACATCAATTTGCGTAGAAGTAATAAATACATTGCATTTAATGTGTCTTAAACTGTGCACAAAACGTTTGATATTGTTGAAACATTATGTTACTTGTATTATAGATTGTTTGACCCCATACCAGCTTTTTTTTGTGTAATGCGATATCTATAATATTATTGAAGGATAACTGATGTATTTATATAGTATATTGTATATGTTTATGGTTATACTATATTGTCTAATTCACAAGTATATTTAGATTGTTAGACCATGTTGATAAGCAGGCTTTAAGCAACAAATCAAATTGAACAAAACGTTTTCATAATAAAGTTTGAGTAATTTTGTTCGTTTAAGAGAATAGTTGTTTTTACCCTGCACAATGCTTTTGTACTACATAATTTAATAATTATATTGGGGAACTCGTAATGATTTTTTATAGTGCATGATTGCATTTTGCAATTCTTTACAAGCGTTTAAAGATACAACACATAATCTAAGCGTACATATATATTTGTGTAAGTTACGATAGCTAGTTGTATTCAATATTTTTATTTAACTTTATTTTTGTATTATTATTATATTAGAGCAATGAAATAACGATGATAATCAGCAAGTATTTCAGCTTTGCTTATGTACAACTGTTAATATAACCTCATTGTTTTCGATTAACTGATAAACGTTTCCTTTCAAAACCTTTTCTTCTGCTTGTCAGTTATTATTAGAATTGCATGCTAAGAGGCTTAAATTTTCTATGCGCGTAAAAATTGTAACATTCTGCCCAATGGATGGCGATGTGCATGATTAAAATACAATTTGGATTTTACGTAGCCGTTCATGGCGTACAACGCTTGGAGAAACTTGCAGCCATTCAAGTAACTCGCGGAAGTATCCGAGGGATCCAATTGATCTCTGTTATTTACTAAAAGGAAGTTGGTATGTTTGACTAATGAAAAATATAAATTATACCATTTGTACGCGCATATGTATAAGAACAATACTTCAAAATGTAAAGAATACTTAATATTGTACAACTTATGTGTAGTTCCCTCATTGCGTCAGATATATTGTAAGTGTAGCTACATTTTTATTAATGTATAATCTATATATATTTTTTTTAAAGACAATTACGTTAACATTTTGAAAATCAATTATATACTTTTAATACATTATGAATATGATTTTTTTGTTTAAATTGATTTGCTTAAGGAAGGCTGGTTTGCGACAACCGAATTGCTGCACAAATGTTTCGTCCTATTGCTGATAGAGTTTTAATGTGCGCCCCAAAGCCCGAACTTTGAAGTAGATGATGAAATGAAATCCAAATTCTTGGGTTCTCCGGTTGAACAAAGTCGTCGTTGACAAAATTTTCTTTTTTGGCATGAACAATATTTTTGAAAAAAAATCTAGATGATTGCGCAATATTTTGCAAAACTTTGGCCTAAGTCCTTAAAAAGCACAAAATTTATTGCATAAAATGAGTCGCGGTCAGTGTAAGTATATTTGACAATTGATATTTTTCGAAATGAGCCAATTTTCAAGGCCTTCTTATCGACAGATGCTCCCAGTAGCATTTACACACGCCGCCAAGTTACGGATGTCTTCTACAACGACCCGTTCAAAATTCAATCGTACAACTTTCGTTACGCTGATCGACCCGTCTATCAGGTTCAGCATTATCAACGACCCCAGCCGCCGCAACCGAAGCCTCCCATCTTCGAGACCTATTACCAGAATCCAAAGTTCATCACTAGGTGTCACGAACCCAAGGCTGCTGCTCCGGCGACGAGTGCCTTTGCTGAGCACAGACGACGCAGGTTTTTGCATGATTTCAAATGCACATCCTCGTTGCCAAAAAAAGTTAACAGTGTAATGGTGTCCACTGAACCGCGAAAGCCGGATATATCACTGCCTCGTCGCCAGCTGATTAGCAGTCCGCCCGCTGCGGTCTCTAACTTCCCGCTGTTGCGCACCTGCTGCAATCGAGACGAATATCAGACGATGCGGCGTGGCCAGAGCTATACCACAATAAGGCAGAGCACCGCTAACTCAAACGTGACCCGCAGAACTGGCAGAAGTGCCTCCGTTAGCACTTTAAAAGAGCCGGAAAAAAATTACTCCACGTGCACTTTTAGGGTGTCGCCGAGGCGCAGCGCCAGCAATTGTAGCGGTTGTGCGATCAACATAAATATAAATGGACTGGAATCTGAGGCAGAGCTGGATAAGAGTTTGCGAATTAAGATTGAAACAGATGCCTGCCTTCACAACAATACGGACAATTATAAGGTACATAAATCTACAGCGCGCATTGGCAGCTCCGAAAGTTTTGTCATTGACAAGCGTCTGTCCAAGTTTAGTTTACCCGAAGCCCAGGCCCAGACTTATTCGTTGCGCAGGGGTAATTGTGAACAAGATCTTTTGATAGCCAAACGGCTGCAGGTGCAACTAGAGCGAAAGCGTATGGAACAGGTGTGTCAGCAAGAGCTGCAAAGAGAACAACAGCGTATGCGGCTACGTGATCAGGAACGCGAGCGCCTAAGGCAGCTGGAAAGACAGCGCGACCATGACAGGCTGCTGGAGATAGAGGCGGAGCGGGAAAGGCAGAGGCTTCGTGGCCTAGAGCTCGAAGCACAGCGAAAAAGAGAGTACGAACGTATACGTTGCTATCAGGAGCAGTTGCGGCAGGATAGACAACTGCGTCTGCCAATGCGGGCCACGTCTATGCCAACGTCCGTTGCATCACCTGTAATTATGACATCACATCTATACAGGCCGGCTTCGACTGATCGTCTGCCAGGCATGGTACCCTGCTATGTCCATCGGTCCGCAGCTAGTTCCAGCGCGCAGACGGCACGCGCCGAGCGTTTGCAAAACTGCACTCGGAATCTGACAACGTTGCGTTGTCTTAAACCGCAAATAAGTCCACAGCCGGAGCAGCCGCAGTATGATACACCGCCAACTAGAATACTGGAACGCCGCAGCTCGGGAAGCTCTAATTATAATGCAAGTGTTCTCGGGAGTGGCAGCAACGTCAGTCTACGACGTCTGTCCGCTACCCGTCTGAATGAGCGTAAATTACTTAATCTTCACGTGAACGGCATGCCCGTCAGCTCAAGTCAGCCCATACACACGCGTATTAACAACATGCCCATACGGATTACCACATCCCAACCGGTGGGTGAGGACACGGAGTTCTCATTGAACAAGGTGCGAGTGCGCAATGCCTCGCCGGCAGCATGTCCAATTCACGAGAGGAGGCGCAGCTGCAGCAGCAACGGATCTCGCAATGATGAGTCGGTGTCTATGCCCTACAATGTCAACATCAATGTCTATGCGGATAATTTGCGCACGATGCGTTTATAAATTGGTAAACCAAATATTTGCGGCTGATATAACGTCAGGATAACTGTCATGCATGGCTATATATAGCTTCATTTCTCAGTTATTTGTACGCTGTACCAGCCACAAATATTTTCATAATTTTTTTGGATTCGTGCTCAATATTGCGTCTGCCGTCTTACATATGTCAATTCCATACTTTTCGCGTCCTATTCGCCAGTATTATTTTAATATAACATACATTTACTTTAAATACAAATTCGTTCTAGTTAACTAGTTTTTGGAATTCACAGTAAATCAATGCAATTCCGGACGCTGAAACATGTCACTTTGTACACGCAAATACCTTCCCTTCTGGGAGTAAAATGTACCTATATGTATATATATATATATATATATATATATATATATGTATATATGTATATTTTGAGCTTAAATAAGCACTTGGAAAAACATTCCTGCTTTCTTTATGATTTTTGTAAATGTTGCTATTTCTTTATACTGATTAAATCTAAATTTTTTTTTTTATATTTTTACGGGGTTTTTTTTAAATTTTTTTTGTATATGTTTAATAAATGTTTAATTCTTTAATATTTGTTTCGCTTGCCATTTTTTCAGGTGAAAGGTTCCATTTAGATTTTTAAATAATATAATAAAATCATTTCTAAATATATATTTTTCTCTTTCGATTACGTTCATTTCATTGTCATTTATTTTGAAAAAAAAACGTACTCAACGCTTTTGACATATATCTGATAGAATTTTGTTAAATTAAATTGTGTAATTTTCATTTGGTTTAGCTAAATATTGGTCCATATTTTGTGGTCCTTGTTGTAAGCATAGCAAAGGATTTAAGGTTAACTTTGTCTGTCTTTAAACATTTATAACAATTTAATTCATCAGTTCATATGATATTATTGATATTTTTGGTTGTATTTTTATGCCTGGTTTATTTTTTTTTTTGCTTCGTTAATTTTTTTTTACCTTTTTTTTGTCATTTTTACTGACATTGCCAAGAAATATTTGTGTTATTCGGAAAATTTACTCATCGTCATCGTAATTTTGATAGGTTACATAACGTACCTGTGAGCGGTCGCGTCCATAAATTAATGACTGCAAAAGTTAAGAGGTTCATTGTTAATACGTTAAAAATGTTTTGACCAAGTGAATGCGTAAACATTGAGGCAAGAATAAAGTAAAATGTATTATTCACTTCAGCAGCGAAACCGAAAACTAAAATAAACAAATATATTGAAATTAATCCAAAATAACATTTATAAGTTCATTAAATCAAAAAGAGTTTATATGTACAATAATTATGACAACGCTTATGTAAATAAAAAGAAACTATATTTAATGTATAGAAATTTAAATATTTTAAATTAGCATCTTATTGTTGTAGACATATCGCAAGTAGACAGGGGAAATAGTTTTGTTTAGATTATACAAGTAAGTTTGAATTAAATTAAAAACATAAATTAAGGGCTCATAATCGTTCATTTTCAAAAGCCTCATTCGCCTTGCCTGCATCCGTCAAAGTATCTTGCATGATAGCCGGACAGGATGTCATTATTTGAGCAATCGAATTACCGGCGGCTGCTTCTGCAGCAGCAGCCTCGGCAGCCATACGCACCTTTTTCTCATCGCTGGTCGGTGGGTTCTTGAGGAAGGTTAACAGCGGCGCATACAAGAAGCACAGGATGGCGATGCCAAATAACATCCACTCGAACCCAATACTTTTCACAAGTGAGCCCGAGAGAGCTGGACCTACGGCAAAGCCAACACAGAAAGCCACATCGCCCAGGGCATAGACGCTGCCATAGACGGCTGAGTGCCGTATATCGACTAGATAGCCCAGCTCCGGCATCATCGAAGAGTCCACCATACCAATTGCAAAGCCGAGACCAGCATTGGGAATAATCAGATGCGTGATAGAGGTAGCCATGGGTATCTGAACAGAAGGAGAAGCATTTGTAAAATTATGCTGGCAATCAGATAAATGTACGTACAAAGATTAAACAGGCGCCAATGATAACCAGTCCTAGGCAGGCGGCAAACCATCTTCCAATTTTGTGTCCAAGTGGTCCAAACAGATTTGTGCCAATCAAATAGCTAATAGAAGCAGGCAAAAATGCCACGCCTTGCTCCCAGCGCGTTGCACCCATGTTATCGACCATCCACAACGGCAAAGACGGTTCTAGCATAGCAATTCCCATATTAGCAAAGGTGATTGCACCAGCAGCTATCAGAATGTAAGGATCACTAATCAGACTCTTCAGTGACGGTGGCTCCTCTGACTCTGATTTCTGTATTGACGGCTGCAACATAAATAGTTGCAGCAAACCATCGCCTAGTGCCAGCGCAGCCAACACCAGAAATGGCGCCGACTTGCCCACAAATTCATACATAACGCCACCAAAGGGCGGTCCTATGAGCACACCGAGCGCAAGTCCACCCAGAGCTATACCCATGGCATTGCCACGTTCTTTGTCGTCTGTGAAACGATCTGCCAGCATGCCCATTCCAGAGACAGAGGAGCACGATGAGCCAATGCCCTGGAGGGCTCGAGCAATGAAAAGTACCAGGTATGAACGACCAAAGGCGAAAACTAGACCAACAAATAATTAGAGATACAGCCGAAGCAAATTAATTTTATACTTACTCAGCGTAGACAAGAACATAATTACAAAGCCGGCAAACATGGGTATGCTGTAGCCGATACTGAAATGTTAAAAGAAACATTAAGAAGTATTATGGAATTTATACTAAGAAACCCATTCAAGCAATTCCTCACCGATGGGTCAATGGTCCTACAATCGGGTTGACCAACAATTGTACAATGGCTTTCGATGCAAAGAGCAGACCAACTTCCACAGTTTCGCCAACCAATTCATTGTGCCGTTCCTCTAGCTCCCGGTAGTATGTTTCATTTTCTATTGAAGATGCAGACGTTTCATTGCCTGAACTACTCCCAATTAACGTGCTTACCTTCTGCGCTCGGCGTGGACACCTCGATCGGCACTACCACATCATTGCCACCCTCCTTACATGGACAGGACGTTGGTGGTGGTGGAGTGTTCAGGCTGAGCGGCGTGCGTGGGTAACTGTCGAGAGGTGCGTCCGGATGTCGTATGTCGTACAAGAACTCGGGTATGATGGGAACTATGAAATAGAAAGAGTCGGGTAATGGCTTTGTAATTGAGTTGCAACAAAGAATTTAGCTACAATTAGCCTAACGGCCTGCAGTTAGATGACGCTAGGAAAGCAATTTTCACCAGCCGCTACTCTAATTGTATTAAAGGCCCGCAAAATTGTTGTTACTAAAAGTTTATAATGGCTTCTAGGCATTTCTGCAGTACGAAGATTGCACGGTCTAATTGAGTTGTTCGGCCATGCCAACAAGCTTGCACAAATTGCGCATACGCCGCGTACACCTGGCTGTTGAGGCATGTAAGCGGAAGAGCTTCAAGTGCTCCCTTTTTCCCTTTCGCACGAAAGCGCTGACTTAAAAGGAACTCAACCCTTACCCTTTTGTAGGAAATTGAATTTGTTTATTGCATGTTTTGACTCTGTTTATATTTATTATCAACACCCGTAGCCAGCGGAATCCGTTGCAGACCCAGTCTAGACCCACCTTGGCAAGTGCAATTGCATTCATGTGTGAGCTCTTGTTTCAATTGGATTTGCAAGTTGCCAAGTGCTGGGCGATAGCTGTAGTCCCTGCTTATCGTTGCCCCAGCAGTTGCTTCAGTTTGAAGTGTTGTTGTCATAGTTTGTGGATGGCAACTAGACAGCATTGCGGTTGATTTGGTAGCTGTTTAACAAATCAAAGTGATATGCCCACCATTCAAAGGGATATATGTATGTACATACATATATGCACATATGTATCTACATACATACATAAATAAGGTAGAATTGTAGTAATGTTTGTATCGATTAGACTCTAATGAATGACGTTAATAGCTTGGAAAAAAGCGTGGAAGCGTATACACTCATTGAATCACTTTGTTTTTGGAGCTTTAACGTGACACTTTAAGTCCAAGTTATTCACCTACATATTTATTGCTTATATTCACATGCTTATAAAAAGGTCGGTGAATGTTAAATTCGCCATCCAAAATCGTCATCATAATTCCAATCCTCTTTTACTTAAACGCAACCTCGACTTAATTGTGTAGAGGACAAATGTCGCTTGCGAAGAAAGTTATTCGAATGTTCGATCGCCACAGACTCCGCGTTCGTTTTATGCTAATGAAGTCTAATGAAAAATTGCACGTATGAGAGAGGAGTAATTGGACTTGCCGAGCTCTGCTTGCAAGAATAAGAGTACAAGAGAGGAATGATAGAATAAAGCGAACTTGTGATAAACGGTAAATTGTTGACTAAATGGCCTTGACTATGCGTCTGCATGTATGCACATACATACACAGGTATACATATACATATACATATACATGTATTTATCCAACCACAGTTGCAACAGCTCCCACGTGTATGTATATACATACATACATACATATGTTGGATATGTTACCTGACATCCCAATTGGTGGCATTCCCAAAACAACTCAAACCAAAAAGTAAGCAAGAAGAAATGTATTCAATGAGTGTTTTTTTTAAATTGATTTTATAATTCACCACAAATAGTTAACTATTTTGTGTAATAAGTAATTGTTATTTTGTGGAACCAGAGAAGTCATTAAACTGCCTCCCAGTTTTTGACATACATATGTACATACAAATAAAGAAAGGCACGTGCATCTGAAAAGCGGTTAATGGAGTCGCGCATTTAGTAAAAGGGGATTGGGCATTGGTTGTTTGGGTTACATTTCGCGTGTCGAAGACACTTAAGCCGCAAGGCAAAGCAAAAAGCAAGCGGCGGGTGATGGGCGACCAGGCAAAAAAAAACCATGACGACCAGGGACTGGCCAAAAAGAAAGATTGAGTGACTATAATTCCACAGTCTTAACTGTAAGATACGAAATCCTCAATACTGAACAGGTTACAGGTTACGAATGGCATCAAATCTTACTAGTCCTTAGAGTAAAAAAATACACTTACATACATATATACATTTATTGTCCTACCCGCCTGATCGATGCACTGAATTGAGCATAACTCAGCCTTGTAGCTATAATTGTCTATCTTAATTTTGCTCTTGGCTCTTCTTCGTGCGAACTTAGGTCCAATGTCTGCTCTTCAAAAGATAGCCGGATTTATACTTCTCACGATCTGCTGTTCATATTTCCTTAAAAGGTACATCATCGTTTAACTATACTCCACTTTAATAATCTTTCGAACCGATTCCAGCGCCCACAAAAGCAAATTGTTAATCTGTAGCGGCTCCTGGTCAGAATCAGTAGCGTGATCAAGCGATACTTTAAGCAAACAAATTTTAAGCAGTCTACATGATTATTGGCCACTCGAATTAAAAAGGGTTTACCATTTACGTAACACCAAAGACGGACTTGAATTTCTGCAAAATGCACTATTGGTCAGAAACTGGAAAGGCTCGGGAAAAAATCACTGTTTAGCTTAAGGCGATTTCAATTCCGTGACTTGTGGCCATCCCTAGTGAAAAGAACGTTTTTTTTTGCGGTAGCGTTGTTGGCGTCGTCAGGCAAACAGCGACAACAGTGGGACAGCAACCGGCGGTTGAGGCAGACGACAGCGAGGACAGTAACTATGAGGACAACAGCGACTGCGACACAATTGGAATCTCCTTGCATTTGTTTTTCTGCATAATAAGTTATAGCTAAGGGCTGTAATTTATGGTGGAGTGGATAGCCAGAGGAGACTATGCGACGGCCATCTCGTTCAATTTGGGAGTCGGCCAGTCGACCGTTGTTCGTGCGCTCGGTCTGGTTGGAGAGGATTGGGGATACTGGGCGCAGCCACCGGCGCCACTTTATACTCGACTATGAGCCGCACGAGCGCCAGCGGTGGATTCAGTGCCAACGACAAAACGCCAAAAGAGCTGGTAAGTTAAACGAATAGTCTTTGATGAAGCTAAAAACCAAATTCATTCAAAATCAAATTCGGACAGACATCAGTTATGGAAGCGAATCCAACGAGTTTAACGGAAAGTCAACGGCAACAGAGAATTACGCTGATTATACCTTGAATGAGTATCTGCTATTGGACGCTACCAAACTTACGTTGCAGCACCAACAGCAGGTTTGCCAGTCCCAAGGCGTAATGTCTAACAAGGTGCAAGCTGCCTTAACCGTGCTGCACAGCAGGCGGCATTCCAAGCGACGTGCCTGGCTGCTGAGCAGCGATAAGGGCTATCAACTGGACCACCTTGCAGATCATCAGCCGCGTTCACGGCGTAGTTCGCTTCAGGATGCACTGGTCACGAACACAGTCAATCCGGAAGAGCGTCTTGCGGAACGTGTGATCAATTGGCTGGACTTGGCAGGTCGTGCGGACATCGTAAAAGGATCGACACCAGTACCAGCCAGTAGCAGCAGCGCAATGCTATCAAGGAGCCATCGAATCAGTCGGCAAAGCCAACGTGGCATGGGCCTCAAGCGTAGTGCCACGGGAACAGTTGCACTGCGTGAAGCGCCCAGGAAGCACGCGACAAAGCATTCGGTGATGAATTACTGCGCCAACTCCTCCAATGCCAAGCCGATTACCATCATTTTTAACAAGGAGGGAGTGCCCGTCCGCCTTAATCGTCAGCCGCGCAACATTGATCTTTGTGCGCTAAGCAACAGCGCCAGCACGACGCGTCGCATGGCCGGGCAGTTGGCATCGACCAGGTTATATAATGGCACTGCTGCAGCAGCCACTGCGAAAGACGCACGTACTCCGCCACACAGCAGTCGGGGATTAAACGCAACTCAACAGGAAAGTCGTAAGCAGCTGCACATCTTCATGCCAAGTCTGCCCAAAAAGGGCCTGCTCCTGGCAGCATCAAGTAACGAGGATGCGCTAAGCGCTAGTTTTAGTGAATTATATTTTTAAGCGCTCAAACTAAAAGGTGTATTTGTTTCTACGAGGAATAACAAAGTATCCTATCGATGTAATCGTCTGAGCATTGCGTATTAATAACATCTAATGTTCGGTGGAATAATTATGAATTTAACTGGATTTTTATATACTTTCTAAAATATGTCTAAATTAACGAGATTTATTCTCTCACGATTTTACTCACGGAGCTGTTTATCAAAGGAAACGCCGGAGAATTTAATATTAAAAATATATAAAGTTGGGGGGAATATTAACAACATCTAATGTTCGGGAAATATTTATGAATTTAACTAGATTTTTATTTGGCGTTCGGGTATTTCTTGCCTTCCAAAACATGTCTTAATACTGGATTTATTCTCTCAAGATTTTACTCGGATCATTCAATATTAACAATACCTAAAGTTGGGGGGAATAATTATGGAATCAACTGCACTTTAATTAGCTATTCATATATACATTCAAACTTAATATTTTCTTTTTAAATATTATTTTTATTTCCTACTGGGGTGCTATAGATTTTAATGGCAATGCATTAAGGTTCATAAATCAATTATTGACATAATATATGATATATCAAAAATGGGGCCGTAGTTATGGGAGAAGAGGGAGAGGCGGAGTTGCTTCAACCGTCATGCAAGGGCACCTCTGACACCTGGCACACCTGTAATTTTACCATAGCAGCATCGAAGGCGACACCAAAAACGGCAGCACTTTGTGACCTTTGGCTGTGGATAACCTGTCGCTGCAGGCTTGTTCTGAGGAAGGCACCAAGCTCATAACGTCAATCTTTAGCAACCCCAAAAGGCCACGAAAAACTTTTTCCGAAAGACAAAAGGCACGCTCGCAATTACAACGCAGCTAAAAAAACTTTTGTCTGACATTTGAGTTTTTGCCTGTTTGTTGAGGAAAACGCCCAAGAATAGTTGCTTAACAAGACAGTAAAATGTCTGCCGTGACTTATTCGCGATTCCGAGGCCCACGCGGAAGGTTGCAAGTTTTACGGCTCGGCAACGATATACCAAGCGCTATTCCGGTTTACAAGCATAATTTTTGTATTTAATTTTCCGGTAATTAGAACGACTGGCAAATGTCAACGGATGAGGACACCGTGGGCAGTCCCCTAAAGCCGACCACGTCCAAGCCCGCCCAACGGGCAACGGAGTGGGAACCCATACTCGTACAAAACTCAAACGCACGTGGTGCATCGAATCTGTTGCGCCAACAGCACAGCTTTGAGGCACGCTACAGCAGCATAATCCAAAACCAAATTTGGGAGACCACCATCAATAAGGATGTTATGGAGCGACAACTCAATGAATACTTTCCCTTTGCACGCAGTGCTTCTCTCACAAGGAACGAATCCGACAGCCTTTATCAGCTGCTCAATCCAATGCCGGAGAGTAGGGATGGTGCTTTGAAGGCTCGTTCATTGGGGACCACGCCCATCAAAAATCGATCGGCAGCTTCTCTAGAGAAATTTGATAGTTTGGAAAAGCAAATCACAACAAATATTGCTGAGCCGTAACAGAAATGAAGGAACTCAAAGCTTAATACTCTATTGAATTACGGATACTAACACACGCAAGTTTAATATAAATTTCTTTCTTGCTGTTCAACTTTACAAATACACATAAGCAATAAAATACATACATATATATTTTATATGCGAATTTGTGGTTTACGAACTTGTGGCGATCGGGCTTCACGGAAATTGATACATTTTAGGTTTTTGTCTTTGATAAGTTTGGTCACACTAATATGGAATATCAGAATATTACGAAAAGTATATACAACATACAAAAACTAGCTCAAGCTCTCTAGCCTTCACTTTTTTGGTGTATAATAACTAAAGCAACTTTGCTAAAATCGAAATATTTTACTTGTGTTAATTGATATAGAATATTGACTTTTAAGTTCCATCTATTTAACCAAAATCCTAAAAGGCACGAGTTATGTACAGGCAAATTTATTAAGTAGCGCTCCCAAATTTGGCTTTTTTGATGGCAGCAGACCAAATTTCCAATTTTACCAAGGCAATGACCCCAAGCATAAGGCTCATATGGTAAAGATGTGGTTGCTTTACAATTGTAAACAAGTATTGGACACTCCTCCACAGAGTCCTGACATTAATCCAATTAAAAATGTTTGGTCCTTTTTAAAGAACAAAGTTTCAAAAAGGAGTGCGAAGTCTCGTGACGAATTAAAAGCTGCTATTCTTGAAGAATGGATAAAGATTCCGGAAACTTACAACATGGATAACCTGGTTAAGTCTATGAACCGCCGATTGCAGGCTGTATGTGCTGCCCAGGGCCGTCATAATACAAAGTATTAGCGTCTTTTTTCTACTTATGTCTAAAACATATTGTCAAAACAATTTCGTGACACCATTAAAAATGGATACTTTTTAATTTTTTTTTTTTAATTGTTGGGAGCCATGGATCTCAAAACGCATTTTTTTAACTAGTTCTAAGAAAAATAATAAATCGATATACAATATAAAAGACATTAAAATATTAAAAGAATGCTGTTTTAAATGCATATTAATCTGGAAAACCTGAATTTTTTCCTTTGTCAAAACAATTTCTTGGCATATTGTATCTAATAGCCGAGTACTGCCGGCTATAAGATGCTCACTTGCCACCAAACTACATACATACAAACTAAATACATACTATATACATACATACATACATACATATTATCTATTCTTTATTTATGCAATAAGACACTCACAGATAAGACTCTGACCCATACATACATAAATCAAGAAAGTCGCCTAAGCATGCTCGTAAGACGTCGCTGCTTCGAGGAGCCCCATTTCGCCGCTTAATCAAATTTATGAGAATTTTATGCTCATTGCCGAAGATCAAATGTAATAAGCATGTATTTCTTGCAATTTTCACTTCAACACCTTTAACGGCGAAGTGAAAGCACTTAAGTGGAAATGCCTCAAGTCAAACGCTAAAAGCATATTTGCCGTAACCTCTCCCCTAATCCAGCACTTAACCACATACACCCCTTGCCATGCGGCATTCAGAGCTAACTTTGATTTGCCGTAACAAAGACAGGCGGACGGAAACTAGAAAAGCATTGAGCGGGAGCTGTGTCCTGGGGTTCGGATGGTTGCTTCTCTTTTTGGGGTTGAGCCAACACTTTGACTTTTGCGCGCTCCATGAGCATTTTTCCACTTTTGCTTTGGCTTCCTCCGTATCTTTCAACAAGTCGTCGCTTAAGTGCCGCATTCGCCTAGCCATTTGTCTTCGGCTGGCTACTTCCTACTTGTTGATATAATTTCATGAACGTTTAACACAAAGGAGAATAAGGAACTTCAATCGCTTTTTGTGTTGTCAGCCGCAGTAAACATTGGTCAGACTGGAGTACCGCTGCGGTCTGTCGGTCCGTCGGTCCATCGGTCCATCGGTCCATCGGCCATCGGCCACTTGATGTCCAGACACTTGACATAAGCACTTGGCTCGACCGTTGGCCACCAACGTCCTTCCCCTACGCAGATTTAGTGTCACACGCAGTAGCAATGGTCGCGTGTCTATTTAATTGACTGTCCGCACTTTGAGTGTCTCCATTCCCAATCCCAATCCCTGTCTGTCTCTGCCTGTGTCGGCTTTTAATAATGACGGTACTCCAACAATTGATTAGTAGTTGTGCTTGGTTGAAAATTTGTTGAGTTCGCTTAACAGAATTGGTTTGGAGTCCTTTGAGTTGCGTTCGGATAAAGGACTACGAACAAGGAATGTGTTTATCGATTGATAGCCATTGCACTTGACTATACAAGTGTGTGAGTTCATAAATATGAATATAATTGATTAAGCATATATATATATATGTATATATATATATATTAGAAGAAGAGATGTAGTACTATTAAAGCGAATCCCGAAGGTAATCAAAATCCCTTGGTGTCACACAATGACAGCTGAATTGATGAACTGAAATCCAACTGTTGAGTGACTGACGCCAAGAAAACATTCATTAGCTTAAGTGGCGCTTTGTGGTAATTTTATGGCCAAAGGAGTGCTAAAAACGTATCTAGAAATGAAAATGAATAATTTCCAGGTGATTGCCTTGCATTGTCAAGTGGCTGCCAAGATAAATGGCCATGAAATGCTAATGGCTAGCAGGAATATGCGGCTTTTACGATTTATATTTAAGAATGTAAGATCGGGTTCACTTACCGACAGTTGTTAGTAGCATGTTGTCCAGCAGGAGAGCTATAGCAACAATGACCAAAACGAGCCGGTTGGAGCCCCGCCAGCTGACCATCCATGATTTGGCAGCAGACCAAGTCCCGGCTGCACGTGGATCCTCCTGTCGATATTGATCCGGCGGCGGTTGACCGCCGCCTGTCAATTTTCGTGATGCATAATGTTGTTCTTGGCTTGTGGGCGATGGTAGCTGTTGGTCCGACTGGCCGACTGCTCCGCTAGTCCCCATAATGCCGTAGTCTGCTTCCATGTTGCCATTCTGCTTATTGCTGTCCAACTGTTGCTTGAACGGATTTTTGCTAGATGCTGTGTTGCCTATGCTCGTCTGTTGCTGCTGCCGACTGTTGTCATTTACGGTGAAGGACGTCGTTTGGTTTGTTGCAGCCGGTGCTGCTTCTGCTGCTTCTGCTCCTTCTGCTCCTTCTCCTGCTCCTGCCGATGGTTGCGACTGTTGTTGCTGCTGTGCTGTATATTTACGTGTGCCATTATTGCCCGCATCAGTCGATGATTGCATTGCGTCGCCCGCCGCTTGTTGCTAGGGTAAACGCAGAAGAAGAAGAAGAAGCGTAACGTCTTGTCAGATTTGTACTAAGAGGATTGTCTTTAAAATGTAATCAAAAAGTAAGCCGCTTGGGGTGGGCTGCGATTGCCCTCGCCTGTGCTACGCTCCAATGATTACACTAATTAAAACTAAATTATATGTCTCGTTTTTTTTTGTTGTTTTATTAATTTTAATTCAATTATTGTACTGCATTCGGGGGCGTGCAATTAAAAAATGATTTTCACAGACTTTTCAGTTTCACACAACAACTCTAATTCGAATATAATAATTGGTATGCATTTATAAGACAATGTGGCCAAATTTAAATATTTATATAATTGGCCCTTCGAGCTTCGTAACATTTGCATCTGGTCTTTACAATTTACAAACTTTGTAATACGGGGCGCGCGTCGCAAATTGAAATTGAAATTGAATTCTACATCTAATTCGTTTACAAGGCATTGCACAGTACCCAACCCCCACAACCCCACACCCTACACACACACACACACACACACACACACACACACACACACACACACACACACACACACACACACACACACACACACACACACACACACACACAAACACACGCGCCCACGCTTAGTCAAGACCCGTTGTTCGTGACTGGGAGGAGTTTTCTTTTTATGTCTGTTTGACAAAATTTGACTTCAGTGTTAAGTGCTGGGTGCGACTATCAAAAATTGAATTAACTTGCAGTCAATTAAATCAAAAGATGGAAGTTCTTTGAAGCTGATTTGAATTCGCCTAAAACAGCGAACTATAACATTAGACGTTCGTAAGCTCTTAGTCAAGATGCGAGCTCAAACACATGATAGACATTGGGTATACTTTAAAGCATCGTTTATCTTGGGACATCTGACTTAATCAATCTAACAAGAGTTGGCTTAAGCGACTGTGGAACGGGTTTCATGA
This sequence comes from Drosophila littoralis, assembly GCA_018903485.1. Classification (NCBI taxonomy): domain Eukaryota; kingdom Metazoa; phylum Arthropoda; class Insecta; order Diptera; family Drosophilidae; genus Drosophila; species Drosophila littoralis. The sequence goes on along the minus strand of JAEIGF010000297.1, from coordinate 11,663,387 downwards.
GGGAGCTTTGATATCACATTGATCTATAACTTAATCATAATTAATTCTATAACTTTGCCAAGTTTTTAATTTTATTATACCACTTCTTGGTATTCTTACCAAAAGTTTTGCTTATAATATTTTGTAATAAATTCTTGTACGTTTCTCAATATGTTTCACTTTCCTTATGTTTTTGTAATAGTTTTTATCGGTCGCATGGTCGCATATACTTTTTAAAATAGTTTGGTTATCAAAAACTTGCACTTTAGGTATGGATCTGGTGCACGTCTTTTTTTGCTGGCACTACGGCGTGATCTGTACTGATTCTGCCGACAAGTCGGGACTCTGAACTGAAACTAAAATCATTTGCGTGTCGCTTGGTGCTTTTTTAACGAATTTTTTTAAAGCAACACAACAACTTGTTGCTATTATTTAATTTTTGTTTTAGATTTTCGCGCGTGTTAGTCGTTGATTTTTCAGACAGCCCGCAGCTTTAATGTGTTCATATTTCAAATGAATGCATTTTAAAAGTGTCTTATATTAATATTTCTGAGTATTTATTAGCATTGGGCATGCGATTCTTTTCTAAGCGTGAGAAAAAAGTAAAACCTGCAGCACAATTAAAAATGTATGCAGATTTGTTAAGTTTAAAACGCTTTTTGAAAAACGAGTGATAGAAGGATGAGAGATTTTAATGCCGACAACCTTATTTTGATTCATCAATTTCAATTGTAAATAATATTTAATTTATACAATGCGCATACGTCGCGTGTGCCCTATGCTCGCAACTGAAAGGTAGACGAGAACAACACAAAAAATTGATTGCAAATGCTGTCAAGTCGAATGTGTTACACTCTTCCTTTTAAACGAGTTCTACTTACGTGACAAAATTGCTATATTTGGCTATATTTTACAAAATATACTTTATTTCTGACAATTGAACAAAACTAAAAACAAATGAAATAGAATGGAATAGAATGGAATGGAATAAATTGATATTTTTTGATAAAAATGTAAGCTGTCGTTTACACGTGCAACTGGATTACCTAGCTTAACATTTGTGCATGATTTTAGATTCTTATGCTTGTTGATAATATACATATATGTATGTATGTTGGCTGCGTTAATTGCACAAAACTTAACAGTCGCCACACGACCAATGTTAAATTGTTGATTTCCTGAGCTTAGCACGCAACTAAATTTAAATTGCGAACATTTTTAGATCTTATATTAAAGAAATATTAATGAAAATAAACTGAGTAAGACACAAATCTACATATATATTATATTATATTATATATATATATATATATATATATATGTATATAGGGTCGTTACGAGCAAATTATGTCACGTTTCGTGCATCTCAGAGCTAGTAAAATATACTAATCTACTTGGCTCCTGTGTTTCGGCAATTATTGCATCTGGAAATTAGCTAGTTATAAGGCATAGCTAGAGCAAGCTGTCATAATATGACTTTCAGTTTGTTTTTAAAGAATGATTGCAGCTAAGGAGTCTCCACTCTTAATATATATAAAATTTTGTCACAGCGACTTCTAGTTTCTGAAATGACGATTTATCGAAAAGTTTTTGGCGAAAGAAGAGGAGGAAATTACCTGTCAAATAATCTTTTATTTGCGTTTTTGTTGTGTAGTTTGAGGGCAGCTATAACGATTGAATTCCTGCAAGTAAATGAGGAAATTAATAATTAGACTTTACCTTGATGGAAATATTTGGAGTATGTCGCTTTTTGGTAAAGTATTCGATATCCATCATTTCTTGCGATGTCAACGACTTGGATAAATCAAACGCCACAAAAAATTCACTGCGGAAAGTTTCTATTTAACTTCCCCAATGCAAATAAATTGATATTTGAGAAAAATATTTTTTGTATAAAAGCTAAGCCCCAAAGACCCGACGCAATCGAGCTAACGCAGTGCAAACAAATACATTGAGCACGAAATGACTAGAACAACATTTTCGGCTCATATTGATTATATTGTGTCCCACACACATTGAAAAGCTTCAAATTTAATATGAAAAATATAACCATAGTTATTTATTGACTTTAAAAGATTGGTCAAAACCAAAAAAATTTTTCTATTTTTTTTTATAATTTTATTTAAAATTTTAGACTTACATTCGTTTCTCTGAAAAATTACATATTTTCAGATTAAACTTGGGTGTTTTTTTTTTATTAACTTCAGCACAATTTAATAGATTTATTATACTATTTTATATACTGATTGTGAACTACATTTTCCTTATGCATTGAACCGAAAGTTGTGAGTGGAGCAGTATTTCTGAGCACTGTGTTATAAATACTAGAGTGCTACAAGTGTCTGGTGGTTGGAGCACTGGAAACGTGGACACGAACACGTCCATCAGCCACGAGATTTCATCTCGCACTGAAAAAAAGCTGTGAACGGCGCACGAGGCGCGCACAAAGCGCCTTTGACTGCGTCAGGATTTGGAATGCGATGTGAAAGGGCAGCAGCAGAAGCTGCGTCGTATTCGCTGCCACTTGTTGTATGCGAATCGGCAGCAGCGACGTTGACGCCGACGGCGACGTCGTCGTTTTTTCGTTGTTGTTGTTGCTGTTGTTGTTGTCGCCTGTTGAAGTGCCCGCCTTCCTCTTAAATCATTCGGAAGAAAACTGCCAGCGGCAATGATTCTGCTCAATTGCCTTCATTGTGTGAGTGTAAGTGTGTGTGTGACTGGGAGGCAGAGAAACCTGTGTAAGTGTGTGTGCATGGCTTTGCCGTATGATTCTATTTTCACTGTCAATTCCGTTATGCGCTTGTAAGTATGCAATCTGTACATATGTATGTATAAGCATGTATAACAGTGAGCAGTGGGCACCAAAAAAAAAAACTAGGATCAGCATATTAAGCCTAATTTATACTTCGGTCACATTTTTGCCGCAAGTCGATTCTATGTTCTATTACATATATAATAATATAATATCATAATTTGTTACAAAACCGAGTACTATATAAGAATGTACATTAATACATTATTACTTATTCATATTTTTTGAATGATTTTTATCAATTTCATCCGTTTTTTTCACAGAGTTTAACAGGTGTCATGGGTTCTGAGTAAAACCTTATACGAACGAACGTGTTATTACTGTGATTTAGTCAATTAGTACCCGTGTTCCTTACTCGTAAAGGTAAGGATAGGAAAACCCAGCCATATTATGATAGACTATCGCATAAAATTCAACAGTTTTCAAAGCTTTAAATTAGGTCAGGCTACCAAGAACAAACTGTATAATTGATCAGCGCCTAATTTGCAAATTTATGCAATTAGACAGACAGGAAATAGACAAAATGACTTTGTGCTGATTATCGCAGTCTAATTAAGACTGTAGGGCTGTCATGTAATATTTAGATGGTTGGCTAGCATTTTAGTTTAAGTTTTTTATTCCATAAAATGGGGTTTTATTTTTCTACCCTTAAGTGCAAATAGCTTTCAAAACACTTAAAAAAATGCAGAACGTACACCAATTGAAAAGACCCAAATAAAAGGGCACAAATTGTCATAGAACCAACAAAAATTGAAATCGAAGTGTCCAAAATCCATTGAAGTGTTAAAGTAGCGTCGCCAAAGAACTTGAAAGTTAATGGACTAGAAATCAGACATGAGCTATGGCATAAAATAATACGTACACGTACGTATTTATGTGGGAGGCGGGAATATAGATTTTAGCTTTGGTAAAAGCAGGACAATAAAAAAATACAGGACTATACTTTTACTTACTTATACTCAAAATACCAAGCTAAATTTAAACGCTAAAAGTGTGTTTTATTTTGCCCCATTATCGTTGGACCGAGAGTAGAATTTTTCCACGAATGGGGGTCCACAAATATGACGATTTTGGAAGCAATTTGTGGGCGAGATGGAAGAGCTGCTTTTTGGGCAACAACTGCGGGCTCTTCACATACGACTAGAAATAACTTTGGTAATCTGTCTGTGCTGGTCAACTGTTATCAGAGGGACTCGAAAACAAAAGCAGCTCGAGTGAAAATGTTTAATTTCCTTTTATTCAACATCGAGGCGAACTTTTCGCAACTCCAGCCAAGATAGCCCTCCAGTCATCAACACATAAAGAGCAGGGAACTCAACTGTCATCAGCACTTGGCATACTATCGGGTCTTTGCATGCTTTAAAAAGGCCCCAGCCAAAGTTCAAATGTCAAGTGATGCGCCTGTGCGTATGCAGTGGATGGAAATATTTTTCATTCAGCTCGAGATTGTTCCACAGATGCCTTTGGCCTTAAGGCAGAGGGCTGCCTGCCACATATTTTGCGGCATTCAATTGAAATATCAGCACGTGCCTTGCCAGCTTCGAATACTATGCCAAGTTAAGTTCGCTATTTCGAATTGCCCTTCATCATTTTCACCACACTTTACCATTTGTCTTAAGCTGAGACGACCAATTTCATTAAGAAATTCCAAGCATATTTTGGATTTTATTCTCTTCCACCAGAGAATTAAAATATCTTGCGGTGGCGCATTGAAAATAATTCTCACGTCCGGCATGGGATGTTAACGACTTCCCAGTGAAAGATTCAAAATTATGAAAAAAATTAATATATACAACTCACAGATGGATCATCGCAGTCCTTTATGTACGCTGTACTTCCACAACCTATTTACATATATTTAAACATGCATCCATATGAATATTTACATACGAACTTTTAATTTATATTCTTAATAAAATTTTAGATAATAATATTCAAAAGGTCGGTATGAATATTAATAATAATAATATTATTATTATTAATAAAATAATACTAAGTTAATTATTAAATACTAACACTGAAAATAACACAATTACCATTATCTCAGCTCAGCTCAGCTAGGAGGCTGCAATTTTTACTGCTTTTCAAAAATTTCACCCGCATGTATGAAAAAATCGTGAATAACGCTTGTATGAAACTTTTCTGTTTTCGGCCTCGAACTCATTTTCAAAGATTTTTGTTCAAATTCATTTCAGGGGTTCTTTTACATTTTTCAGAAGATTCATTTCTCCTTGGTTTAAATGCGGGTCAAAGACTTGGGGAGTAATGTTAAAGGCTAAAATTCCTTTCCAAGGCTCTTTGGTGGTGCTTCACACTTTTCGCAAAGTCCGAGCCTCGTCGATCCAAAGATTTTTTTCGCCATAGTTTGAAGCTCTTTTTTACAAGCCCTCATAAAATTCCACGAAGTCCTTTCGCAAGTGAGGTAAATTGCCGAAAAACGATTATATGAAAGTTATTTTTTTATCAACTGATCGGCCTTAAAATCATTTTCAAAGATCTTTGTGAAAATTTATCTGATACATACGTATTTCACACTTTTCGCAAAATCCACAGCTCTTGGATGAAAAACGAGGGTCAAAGCTTTATTTAACGAATGTTCTTTTTCGGCTTGAAGACACCCAAAGACTAACACGGGCGGAAACAGTCGATTCCAACTTTTGTCTCTTAATCCGATGGATTTTAAACTTATTTTCTAGACGTGAAGGTCAAGTTAGTACGCGTGCCTTTAAATTAACTGCTGGCGGGAAATGTAAAATATCTAAGTATAAATGCATGCGTCTTTCAATTGGTAGGTATAAAACTATTATTTTCAAATTTTCGAAATGTTTTTACGGGGATCAGTTTCTCTTTTTGAATCCTATCTAGAGTTGACTATCATCATAGGACGGTCAAAGGTCACATTGTAAAAATTACAGCCTCGTATCTCTTACGGCTTTGCCTGAGCGTTGATCTCCAATCCGTTCGTTCATCAGGCAGGCGACATACACGGCAACATATATTTATTATTTATGTAAGCATTAAGAAATATATATTGAAGAAGAAAACCTTACGCATAATAAAATGAGCTGTCCAGCCCATGACGCATGTTCAGTTTGAGGCCTGCGCAATGAATATACGTGGGCGTGTCATTTAAGCAAGCTCCGCCAATCGTAATTGCCGGATAACACGCAAAATTCCTATCCGCCAGTCAGATATGCGATGCTGAAACGGAAGGATGCTGCGACTCGCTGCGGTCGTCCGACCCACTTGTTGCTTGGACTCGGAAATGCAGCTGACATAGTAGGGTCTGCGGTTGGCGTCTATTATAAAGCGTTATAAAAGTGGGAAAATAACTCAGTGCTCACTCACATCGGCACAATCCATGAAAAGATTGCGCTAACATTTATGGTTTCGATTGCCCTTTTATTATATTTATCTATCCGGCTGTATTAAATTCTTTGGGTTCTTTGCAGGCTCTTTAAGTTAAGGAATTATAAATGAAGCGACATAATAATTATTTGTCTCTTTAGACGAAAGTATGTACATATTAAAAGGTTTTCGTTTTAAAAATGTTTATTATTTGTTTACTCTTGAGAAGTTCGCAGCTTATTTAACAATTTGATTTTCTAAATATATACGAAGTTAATTAATCATCTAGTTCTTGTCTCAATGCATAGACTTTACTCTGAGCGCCCCGTAAACTTACTTGAATAGTCTCAATTTATTTGACTGTATCTATATATATTATCTAAATTTTACACCAAAAAGTGGATATAGATACACTCTTCGAATGTAAAAGGGAGGAATTTAGAATGTGCCAACTTAATGAGATTATACATTGCAATATAAGATTCTTAAATTAGAGATAAAAGTTGGGTGAATTTGGTTTTAGTAAATAAAATAATTTATTACTAGTACAAAATATAGACACACACAGTTTTAACATTTTCGCGGCACTTGGCGTGAATTTGATCTTAAGAGCTACACTTAAACTGATTTGTTCTCAAGAAATAAAAAAATGTCTAGTTTAAAACAGAGAAATAACATTAAACTCAACCAAATATATTTTGTACAACAGAACGGAGTATTTTTCTAGCTAGAATCTTTAAATGTTTACAAATTGCACACGCTCAAACTCTATATACTAGATTGTGTTTGAGCACTACGAATCTTGGATCTTAAGATTGTCAAACTCATCGAGCGTGTCCTCCGAACCGGATGCTGTCAAATCCGAAAGTTCGTCAAGACACTTTTGACGTTTACGCACATTCCAATGCAGACCCTCCGCCAGTGAGTCGAACCAATCGGATATTTGATCCTGTGCGCAAATGCTTGGAACCGGGTAAATAGAGGTTGTCACTCGCAGGCTGTCACCATGGTTCAACTCCTGATCATTTCGTCCATCGAAAGATACGCGAGACGTATTCCTGCTGTCCGGAGATATTGATATCTGGAGCAAACAACAATTTAGTCACAGGTAAAGCATAATAATAAATATCAATTCACCTTCAGTTCAACACCTGCTGGCACAACAATTGGCCTAAAACTTAGTGAATGGGGACAAATGGGCGTCACCAATATGGCTGGCACAGATGGATGTATCATAGAGGCGCCAGCGGCTGCCGCATAAGCTGTACTGCCCGTTGGCGTAGACACAATCAATCCATCGCCCTGCACGGATGTAATGTATTTTCCATCTAAGAATATATCAATGTTGCTCAAATAAGGCGACGGTCCCCGATTAATGACCACCTCGTTCAACACAAGAATACTGTTGTTGGCAGACGACTGTCCTGAATATGAACTGCAGTTGTTGTTGCTGACTGTTGGGTCACCCACGGCACCGTAATTGTGCAGTCGCAGGACAGGCTTCAGCATATTATTGCTTACTTGCTGCAGAGACTCCCTGTGCCGTTCGCCTTTGCGATGAATTGAACAACGCAGACGACTGCGTAACGTGAGCGCAGCATGACCTTCCAGCACATTGGTCACTTGATCCTGAAAGTTATCACACTGAAAGGGGGTCAGAAAACCCAACGAGCCGAGATAGAATGCCATAACTGGTGGCACCGATTGTTGAAACAGCTGTGAAGCATACAGGAGCGTGCCATCGCCTCCAAGGCAGACAATAAAATCAATGCGATCGGTAAGATCGTCGCGCCCATCTCTGTTAGCCAAAAAATAAAAATAAACGAAACAAGATCGTTAGCATTGTTATCAATTACTACTATAACTATTTTTGTACCCTGAACCCATTAAAAATTGGCTAAAAGGGGGGTATATTGTATTTGTCAACATGTATGTAACAGGCAGAAAGAAGACTCTCCGACCCTATAAATATAAATATATTCTTGATCAGCTTCAATAGCCGAGTCGATCTAGCCATGTCCGTTATATAGTACAATAAGATCTACTAAATTTCATCAAGATCGGAGTTAAGAAACACAAAATTGAACGAAAATATGTTTTGGCTGACCTCGTGCCTGGAAGAATTTCTGTATACATGTACACACAGACACACACACACACATTCATGCGCGTCTTTATTGAATTCTATCAACAGCATTGCAATTGCGATTGTATTGTTTTCTGTGCTGCTCTTTTAATCCGTTATTCTCTCACTAAAACTCAATTATTGGTGTGGCTCTTGACCTCTACTTGGACGCACTTAGTGTGGTCTGTTGCGAGTTCGAACCCTACCGAGTAATATTTTTTTTATTTATTGGTGTGGCTGTTGAATAGAGTCGGACAAATTTACCGAGAATTTATCGAACTCTACCGAGTACTCTTAATTTTTTTTTTTTAATTTTAGAAGAGGGTTCAGGGTATTTTCTAGACAGGAGCTCCCGACCAGAGCTTCTTTCGTGCTTAATTAGGGTCTGTACTTACTTAAAGGTTACCAACTTTTCTCGCAGAGCGAGAAAACGTGCTCGCACTCCAGTGTAATACTCATGAACCTGTCGAAATTTAGCACTCTCTTGCTCCAGTTTGACATCGTCGCGCAGCAACTTGTCGTCCAGCACAGCAGACTCTACCCAGACAACCATATTTTTCTCCTGCACCAGCCATTCGACTAGCTGCACGAACGGCAGCAGCACTTGGGAGTCTTTCTTCTTAATCACGAGAACAGTGAGTGGTGGCTTGTACCAGGTCAGACGCTGGCTGGCGGGATCTTGTATTTGCATTACCATGGCGGAGTTCTTCATAATGCGACCGCATGGTCCAAACTGCTGGAATGGCGACGGCGCGTTCAGGCTGCGAGTACGCCTGCAACAGATATGTAAGAAATGTGCACAATTTAAAACGAATTAAGGTTAACCTCAAAATGCGCGCCTCGGATTTCGACGACACAGGCTCTGTGTTGGCTTCTGAAGACGCGGGGCTTTGACCCTGAACTTGATTTATATGCTCAGAAACTAGGCCAAAGCGCAACGACGCAAGTGCCAATTTCTTATTCTGCATGGTTAACAACGACTAAGATATTTAATTATGCAATGCGTTTATGTATGCAATCTTTTTTGCCACCTAATAGCTATAAAGCGATTTGTTTTTTGTCAACTCCCAAATAACATATATGAAAACTTGTTGAAAATTTCGTGACTACTCGCAGCTTTGTGCGAGTCGTTTGAAGGTTACAAAATCACTGACTGACCAAAACATTTTTTGGGAGTAAAGGTTTTGTGTTTTCATTACAACAGTGATGCCAGACAATCGAAGAAACTCGTTTAGACTTTAAATCGCAACAAACGGGAACTGCACGCTCGTTGGCAAGAGCACAGACAGTGTGAGAGTGAGAGAGGGCGAGAGACCGAGAGGAAGGTAGAGAGCATTGGTAGAAAACTTTGCTAAATGTTTTGTGGATAATCTCTGCAATTGACAACGTTACAGACGTAACGGCACAATGGATAATTTGTGTGCGGCGTTATACTGCTCCACAGCTTCCCCATATAACAATACTAGCGGCAGCAACTGTTGCTGTGCTCTGTTACGGCCCACTTTTGCACACTTATTTAGCTTCAGTTAAATTTGTCGTACCCAACCAATACTAACACATTTGTAAAGTTCCGTGTCAGACTACGGGCAATAAAGCTCTACGCGTACCAATAAACAATATCAGACTAATTGAAATAATTGAAAAGTAGGAAGGCAGGCCTTATACTGATAGATAGAGCCGATGTACAGTGTGACGTTTTGATTTTTCGCTTTGATAAAAATAATTATCATAAAAAAAGGCATTTTTTTTTAACACATTTTTCAAAACCTGTATCCACTTTTTGTTTGTTTTTATTTTATTTATTTATTTATTTTTTTTTTTTTTTTTTGTAAAAATGCATTTTAGGTGCGGCCCCACAGTGCGGAGCACCATGACTGGCTATAGGCCACACCTCATTGACTTTTCAAAATCTAACTAGCAATTTCACTAGGAGGGTATTAATTAAGGGCTGTCTGTCGTACGTTTGGCAAACTGTGAATGTTCGGACACATGCAAATCGAAGGTTAAGTCTTTTGACCCGCTGCACCTTTGGAGCCCGTCATCGGCTTCAGTTTGAGTTGTCGATATGCGATATGATGGTGTTTTATTTATGAATTGCGCCTCGCACAAGCTGGCACCATATGAATTAATTGGTATTGGACGACTATCCAATGCCTAGAGTTTTTCTAAGCGAATCGTTATTAAATATAGTAGCTGTTAGCCAAAACAAAAAACTTTAAAGCCCGCATACAGATCAAAAAGTGGTTTGGGTGCTTAATATTAATCGGCTTTAATTGACACGCGGCGCCATCATAGCATATGTCTGGCTTTTCGAGGTGTTAGCAAACTCGTTTTTAAATGCCTCAAAAAAAGGTGTTAATATTCATGAAAATATATACATACATCTGTGCAGAAGGGTCAAGGCCTTTACGCAGGTTAGGATCTAAACTGTTAACTAATAGCCCAATTAGGATGTACTTAAATATAACGCAATACTCTATAAGTCTACGTCAAAATTTTGCTCAACTCTAACGCAGATTTGGTTTTAAGTTTGAGGGCAACCCGCATTTAAATGCAGACATTCAATTTCTGTTGAAAATTCATATTAATTTATACTTTCTGGCACAGTCATTGAAATTGTTGCCCTTGAAAAGCCTTGATCGACACCAAAAACAAGAGTTCCCAATTATATACAACAACATACTTATACATATTAAAAACAAACCCATCAAAACGTTTTAAGTAAACAGCTGATAACCAAATCGGGTCCGTCATGCTGATACTACTACTGTGAACTTGAGAACCTTTTCTTCGAGGGTATTTGTAATCAGCGTGAACAAACAAAAAAAAACACTTTACAGGGTTCGATGCACGTTTTTAGTTTATCATACTTAGCTGTCTAAAATGTCTTCAAAAGAGAAGCAAAGGGTATTTTACTATTTGTTGCTTAGAATAATAATAAATTACTAAGAACCTTTAATCTAGCAATAAATGCTTGAAAATTTATGGTGTTGTTTCTTCCCTTTGCACTTCACGACTGACAATTTATGGATAGTGTCTCGAAGTTTTTGATTTTCATATAATTTAATAAAACATTTTTTTTTTTGAGGTTTCTTGTCGTTACTTACGGCCAAGTGCCGGAGCGTCTGCGTCGCGTCGTGGCTGTAAAATAGCTATTATCATCATCCAATCTCTCCAGAGTTTTATTTTGATGGTCTTTGGCTACGGTTTCCTTAACCCTGCTGGCTGCCGCACCCGTATTACTGGCATTGTTTACCTTGTAATAGCTGCCGCTTTTGGACACGCGCTGCCGATGCTGGTCGCCGCTCTGGCGGATCAGCAGTTCGTTGTAGTGGGTCAACTGTTGCTGCTGACTGCTTCCGTGGGCACCGCCGCCGCACCAGGCGAGTCCATAGTGCCAACGCTCTTCCAGGCGATTCTGATGCAGAGTGGCCAAATCAATATCCGAACGACAGGCCATGGATCAGGCGCAAATGGTTCACTTTACAAGCGACAAAGCGACAAAAGTTACAAATCAATGCCCACAGATTTGAATACGAATTGTTTAGGTTTTTAGCACATTGTAACATCTAATTTAGCTAGAATGGTTAATTAACTAAGCTTAACATATTTACTTGGCATTGTAAACTCCTAGCCCAACGACTTGAAACGACCCTGAGCGTTGGTTTTTCGCTCAACAAATTGAAACAATCTTAACCTTGCCCCCTTCTTCGAAAGGTGTTAAAAACTTCGTTAACTCAAGCCATAAAAACCACGCATATTATGTTGAGTCAGTCGGACAGCGTGCCGAATATTCAAATTGGCGCGGAAATGTCAAGAAATGTGAATTATAAAAGTTCGAATGTTTATTAAACGAAAGTATCATATATCATATATCTTGCTACATGGCAACAGGTTTATAGAACTAGAAATAACAACAATCGTTGACGCCAATTTTGTTCTTGTTGTTGTTTTTGCTTACGTACCCATCTCCGACTTGCTCCTAGTTCCGGCTGTGACGTCAACTAATTGCCATAAGCATTTGCATAGAAATTCCAATAAGCACGCAAACTGAGCAGAAGGCGAAAAAGGAGCAAGACGGAGAACTGCCTTCCAAGCTTGAGTTGTCGTTAGTCAGCTGCCTTAATGGATGTGTCGAAAGGACGAACAGATGTGTCCTTATATGTAATTACTTGAAATGCAAACAAAATGACAACTACGTAAATATTTTATCCACAAATAGACACGTCTTTGATATACATATTGTTATAACTTGGTCAACTTTGAAGCTTGGTTAACATTTAGAAAATATCCAAGTCTGAATACAATCTTCAATTGATCATGCCTATGACGTTGCTTTGGTGAAAGTTTTTAAAGTTCAGTCCCATTAAAATAACAGGAAGTAATTTACGTTTGTAAAATAAAATGATAAATTACAATTGTAATAAATATATAGTACTTGTGTGAGCTTGTGAACAAAGAAAACATCCCATTGTCTTAGTTAACAAAGAAACGTTTCAAAAACAAAACAAGTAATCAATTGTAAGCAAAAGGCAATGTCAACAAATGGGCTAGACGAGCAAAAGACACAACTGGTAATGGTTATCATTGGCTGGATCGAGGCCTCGCCGCGATTCTTACATACTAACGATTAGCAAGGGTGGCACATTTCAACGTGTAAGCTCTCAATGGGAAATGCCAAGTCACGTTAAGCTAGAAAAGCGTTTTAACAGAAAAGTCATCTAATTACATGTTATATAAGATGGCGTATTAAGCACACGAAACTTTAAGCCCGAGCTTCAAGCAAAGCCAACGACCGACAGAGAGCAAGCGAGAGAGAGAGAGAGAGAGAGAGTGAATACGCGGCACAGAAATACAACAACATAGGTAAAGGTGCAGAGAGAGAGAGAGAGAGACAAAGTGAGAGAGAAAGAGAGCACGCCGCGCACCGACCTCACCAAACACGACCGAGCTGTCCAGTGAACGAGCAATAACTGAACTGAACTGAACTGAAACACCAAAAAGGTGATTAAATTGTAAATCTTTGTGCGATTTGAATATAAAAGTTTACGGCCGTTTCCAAGCGTCGCACAGCGATCAGGTTGTAAACAACAGCTGAGCACCGGAGACCGAGAGAGAGAGAGAGAGAGAGGAGAGGGAGAGGGAGAGACTGAGCAAGCGAACAGATGTTGGAATCTGGTGGCATGTAAAAATAAAAACGGTAATCATGTTATGTAAACAACGGAGTAATTGGCAGCTAGTCTTGCCTAATTATTACTCATGTTCAATTCTTATAATCTTCCTCAGTCAAGCTTATACGATTGGCTGCGTATTGAATGGTGCTTCTCCAAGAACTGCTTGTACTAATTAATTGGCTCCGTTAGTAGTGTCTTTGTACATAACATGACTTGGGGAACATACTGCACTTTGTTACTTACCACCACCAACGCATTTCTATATCGCTTGCAGTGCCATTAGTCATCAGGCCAGGGCCAGGTGCAGATGATGCGGATCCATTGTTTACATGGTTTTGGCGTGTGGTGTTTACATTCAGCAGCTGATTTTCATGTTCATCATAGTTGCTGCAATGGGAGGAGACCCTTGGCTTTGCTCCTTCATTTGCACCTGGCACAGACTGCGCAGGTGTCGCCTTGGAAGTTGGACTTGGGCATTGGATGTTATAGGACGACATGGTTAACAATCACGAATGGTTGCGGGCCAAACTTTTATTGGGCGATCAAGCGCGCATACGAAATATTACTTTTTAAGTGCGTTTTTAGCACGGCACTATATTTTCTGCAACTTTAATGTACATATTTGCGAACGTTCAATTTATCCACAATGCTTTTGAACTTTTTTTTTGCTGTTGCTGCTGCAGTCGTACTGCCAACGTTTGCACGTGCCCGCGTAGATGGGTGAAGCTTATGGTCGAATCTTATTTGCAAATACTCGCAGATATTCAGCAGTAATAATTAGCAAAGTTTCATTGGTGCAATTTCAGTTATTTATTTATAAATTGTATATGCTACAGATAATCGAGTCGTTTGGAACAGGTTCGATTAACTGGCTCACTGAATGAACAAACTAAAACCGATTTGAGCATAACATTTTGCTGCTCTGGTTATAACAGAGAAAAACTGTTATCTTTATTTGTATGACAGCGGCTTGGTAAAAATAAGCAGTTATGAAGAAAATAAAATTAAATAAGGTCGTCAGCTATGAAGAGCATTGAAATAAATTTTTGCTCTTAAGCTGTTGTAAATAAAGTTTTTTAACATATTGACAAGGGTAACACAGCTGTTTCTTAACATAAAATCGATTATACATAATTGCAGTTTATTACATCGACAACTAAAGCTATCACTAATTTTACATCAACTAATTAGACGGACATATTCGATATGCTTATATTCGATTATTAGTATCCACTTTCGACATTTTTGAAAGGCGCTTTCAGGGGCTATTTAATTTATCGATAGTTCATGTTATTAATAGAATGCAGCCTGAGCGCAATATCTGGACTGCTACAGCACTCAGTTTCAGTTATTTTTTGAATAAACTTTTATTTTTTGCTTACCGAAACTGATTTCGCTTGTCGAACAAACTACCCACTAGTGTATTTTTCATTGTTTCTGTGGTCCTGCCTGGTGGCGTTGCCGCTTCATCTTTAAGAATTTGTCTCGCTCGCTCCATATCCCGTACATTCATGGCTAAACTTCACTTTAATTAACGATTAATACAATTAACTTATACATCCACGCATAAACACAACCGTACTCTGGCACCGTTCGTAGTCTACTATTGCATACACCTATAATCCAAGATTTTATGCATTTCATAACTAGATAAGCACGCACACCTGTCACGATGCTTACGGACACAAGCACAGAATCACACGAATACGCATTTTGATATTCATTCGCACACCTTGAATTTGTTAACAAAAAAGGCAAAAGCAATATACAGACAACATGAAACAATGGCAAAAATAAAAAAAAAAACTAAAGCATGTAACTCGTCGCACATCTCGTGTACGGCCTGAGGGCACATTTTCTAAACTGGAAACGGCAATAACGGCGTAACTTTCAGTTTCGTTTGCTAAGCAAATAGCCTTCCAACGACGGTCGATAAGCCAAAATGAGTATTATCGGAACTGCGAATAACTTGGGTAAGGCAGTTGAAACAGTTTAAACCGAGGTGAGCAACATGTAACCAACAAGTGGCCATGCTCACAACTCACAAGTATTAAGTACTTATATACAAATATATTTAAACTAAAATCGATGTGGCCACCTGACCTACTTGAGGAGTTTGTAGCTGCAGGCTGAGCCTTAGCATATTAACACCAACTGCTAGTAGAGAAAAACTATTTTTTAATTGCCTATGCAACATTGGTAATAAAATATTCGAGTTACACAACTAACAATATGTTAAACTAATACACGACACACATACATGGAGCGATTGCATAGTTTGACTACGGCGAGAGCTTACAACGTGGCACACTTATATCTTAAACTTACGCACTACACATCATACATTTTTGTATTCTCAATCTCATCGAACGTGTCTTCCGATCCGGATGCCGTTAAGTCTGACAATTCATCGAGGCACTTCTGACGCTTGCGTACATTCCAGTGCAGTCCATCTGCCAGCGAGGCAAACCAGTCGGATATTTGATCTTGGGCGCAAATGCTTGGCACTGGATATATTGAGGTTGTCACGCGCAGACTATCGCCGTGAAAGAGCTCCTGACGATTTCGGCCATCGAAGCTTACCCAGGAAGTATTGCGACTCTCGGGTGAAACGGAAATCTATGGAGCACATGCATAAAGTTAAGTTTGTCAATAGGTTTAAAGAGTACTTGCTTTCAATTCAACCCCTGCGGGCACCACAATTGGTCTGAAACTTAGTGAATGCGGACAAATCGGCGTCACCATAATAGCCGGCACAGAAGGATGTATCATGGAGGCACCAGCAGCTACCGCATACGCTGTGCTGCCCGTGGGCGAGGACACAATTAGCCCATCGCCCTGTACGGATGTAATGTATTTGCCATCCAAAAACAGATCAATATTGCTTAAATAGGGCGATGGGCCCCGATCGATGACCACCTCGTTCAATACCAGTATTGTATTAGCCAAGGGGGACATGGCTGCGTTCACATCCACAGCATGGTTGAGCTCGTGTCGCTTTTCGCTCCTTCGATGCATCACACAGCGCAGGCGACTGCGCAACGTAAGCGCCGCATGACCTTCAAGAACGCTGGTAAGCTGTTCTTGAAAATTATCAAAACGAAAAGGTGTCAAAAAGCCCAAAGATCCTAAATGGAAGGCCATAACTGGCGGCACCGATTGCTGAAACAGTAGAGAGGCATATAGCAGAGTACCATCACCACCAAGGCAGACGATAAAATCAATTCGATCGGTGAGATCATCCCGTCCATCCCTGTGGTAGAAGAAGTAAAATGGTTATTGTATAGACACGAAACATTGTGAGTATATATAAATCTTAATAACAAAAAATTATAAAACCAACTTCTTACTTAAACGTCACCAGCTTGTCGCGAATGGCACGAAATTGAACGTCCTCATTGAGTAAAGCATCGTCTAGCACTGCAGACTCCACCCAGACGACCATATTCTTCTCCTGCAGCAACCAACGGACCAGCTGCACAAACGGCGTCAACACGGAAGCATCGCTGACTTTCTTAATGACCAGAACAGTTAGTGGTGGCTTGTACCAGGTCAGCCGTTGACTGGCGGGATCCTGGATTTGCATTACCACTGCTGAGTTTTTCATGATACGTCCACATGGTCCAAACTGCTGAAAGGGTGACGGCGCGTTTAAGCTGCGTGTACGCCTAGAAAGAAGTAGTCATTAATTAAAACCAGATAAGAATATTTTGAAACCTCTTAAGCTGCACCTCTGTGGCATGGCTGCATGGCTGCCTCCACTGTTGTGTTTATTGCTATCATAGATCATCGCATCTCTTGCAGGATTCATTAGTTATTTAAGTTACTTTTATATTCGTTTGATTTAAGCCCAAAGCGTACAGTCGACAAAAGTTTCGAAATAACATCCTAATCAAATCAAGTTTATTAAATGATATGGCAGCGGACGTGGCTTTTCTTTTAATGATTAACGCAGCTGCAGCTTGAGCCATCAAATTTACCATTATGACAACAGACAACAGCAGTGAAACGATCACTGTTAATGGGAATGTAAATTCCGTTATGCTAAAGCGACTGATATTGATTTCAGAGTGCAAATACCGGCAACAGTGTGAACGGTAAACAATTAACAGGTGTCAGTCAGCTTGGAGTTTTCAATAAAATCTTAACTGCAATTTGCGCGCGTATAGCCAGATGATAAAGCTTACCACCACCAGCTGCTGCCCCTGACTCGACTGGACGACTCGCTGCCATCGACCCTATTGCTATCCTTAGTTTCTTGGCTTGCATTTTGTTGAGGCGGTGTTGATTTGTTATGTTTGGGGGTATCTGATAATGTTGACATTTTAAGCCTTTTTAGCCGTACAACAGTTCTTCAATAAATTTGCCTATGAGTGTGACTGTAGACTGGGACCGGAAAAATACTGATAAAATACACACGCCTGCATGCTTGTTTCCCAAACATTTTTAGGAATTTTATTAAATACATTTTTTGTACTATTGATATTAATCAGTTTTGATTTTAGTATATTTCAATTCAAATATTTTATTGGCTAATCAGATTTGAACTTAATTATGTTTTTGCTATAGCCAAGCTGCAATCATTATCGAGGAAGCAACGAATAGTGTTGCGAAATGGAAAAAAGAAGCCGTTAAAAAATTATTAATGGTAGACAAAATTATTCGAATAAATGCACCGAAATAATAATTGGATAACAATAACAGCAAAATATTCATATGTTTAATATTCAGACTGTCAAAAATACTTTTGTATATCTTATACTATTTATAGTTACTTTTTCATTTGTTCTCTGTTTGCTTACCGAAATTGTTTACGTCTCTCATTCAAATCAAAGACGACTGCTTTTCTCAACGGCTTCGGAGAATTCTCAGGTGACGCTATTGCTGCGCCGAGAGGTTCATCCTCGACAGATATTGAGTTGGCAGCCATTTGCAGAGCTAATTGAATATCCTCGTCACGCATTTAAACAGGATACCTATTTGTTTTATTTACCCTACGAATGTTCTTTTCAACTGCACTGATACAGCGTTCAATTTCAACTAAATGGGATTCTATACCTTAACTTCTAAAATATATACAACACATGCACACAACTTGTATTTACATATGTACGTACGTAAATATACACAGACATGGATACATTGTTCGCGTACATGCATGTACATATGTATGTATATTGTAAGATACTCTATTGAATAAGCACACATTTTCGGACTTTGAATTTTAAAGATTCCTACTCCAAACAATTGTACAACGCTCATTACAAAACAAGTAAGAATTCCCTATTCGAGAGTATCCTATCTAAATATACCACGTACATTGTCCTACCCCACATACAAATTTTACAAGCGAATTCCTGGACATCTGGGCAACAGATCGACTCGGCTGTTTATACTAATCAAATATGATATATTTGTGTGTATATTTATAATACTAGATTATAATGCCCCTTTTTCCTATAGTTATGGTTGCTGGGTATGTGCAAAATTTGCATTTTTCACAACAGACACTGCATACATTTTGGTACACATATACATATGTATGTATGTGTGTACACACACATGTGGGCCTCAACAATTTGCTACAGTTTTGGGCGTGTTTCCGTCCAAGATCTACATGTTTAATATTTTTATGTTTTTGTATGATTAATTGCTTTCACTCGGCGGCGTACGCGTATCAAGTGCAGGTGGAACGATTATAAAGACTTCAAGGCAATAACTGCCTTAACTAAACTGCTTTTACGCATAACTGCTTTTACGCATAACTAAAGTCCGGTTTTCTTGATAACATAAACTTTTGCAGTAATGTTTTTGGCAATTCAGCGTTAGTTGCTTTTTTTAACTAACGAACAATTTAACATTCTTTTAAGTCGGCGTTGACTGGAGACGTTCATTAGCCTCGAATTTGAATAAACGCTGTCAAACTGAAAAAAGCTCAATGCTGCGCATAATATACCAATTGAAATTCGGTATTTTGTATATCGATTACAGCTTTCGATAAATCAGCAAGCGCTGCGGCAAAATTTATTTGTGTGAAGTTTTTATTCTAAGAGCAGTGAAAAGTTGCATAGTTTTTAAGAAAACGAAAACATCAATGGCAACAAAAGCGTCTTCAACTTTGCAAATGCTAGCCAATCGCCTGAGCAACATTCGGCCCGTGGCAAGCACAAAACGTCTGAGGTAAGCGCCATTGCTTTGTACCGCATGTGTCTCTTTCTGTGACGTAATTATATTCAGTTGGACGCACGTTATCATCATGCTTTCTTTTTGTACCAAATCCCAGCAACTTACTTCGCCACTCCCAACCACAATTGCTGCGCGGTTACAGCACGGAAAAGCAGCAGCAAACAGTGGGTGATGAGACCGCAGCGGCGGAACAAAAAAAGACGCTGTCTCCGGAAATCGAGCGGCTGACGCAAGAATTGGCGGCAGCAAAAGAACAAAACAGCGAACTTCTAGACAAATACAAGCGCGCGCTAGCTGACAGCGAGAATATGCGCACACGACTAAACAAACAAATTAATGATGCCAAAATCTTTGGCATACAAAGCTTTTGCAAGGATCTACTTGAAGTGGCCGATACACTAGGTCATGCAACTCAAGCAGTACCCAAGGAAAAAGTATGTTATATTTAGTTTATATCCGTAGCATACCCTTCCAACTCAATGCTTTTGATTCATATACTTAGCTCAACGGCAATGCTGATCTGAAGAACTTATACGAGGGACTGACCATGACACGCGCCGCGCTTCTGCAGGTGTTCAAGCGTCATGGTTTAGAGCCTCTAGATCCCATCAATCAGAAATTTGATCCAAACATGCACGAGGCATTGTTTCAAAAGGACGACGCTACGGTCGAGGCCAATACAGTTGTCGAGGTTACGAAACTCGGTTACAAACTCCACGAGCGTTGCATACGCCCTGCTCTAGTGGGCGTGTCCAAATGCTGATAACTGTTATGCTACCGGAAATCCTATGTTATGTACTTGCCGAAAGCACTCCATTTACATAGCATACCTTACATTATTTGCAAATTTGTCTTTAGTGCAAAATTCATGTACGTTACTTGGTAAATACATATAAGTTCCCCTATGTACAGGGAATTTTCTTAAGAGTTGGCCAAATTAGAATTCACTACTAATTATAGCCAGCGATTCCCTAGTTTTTAAGTGCTATTAGGCCCTTCAGTGTACAACACATTTTTACCACAGGCGTTGTCGCTGGTTGCTTAATTAAGAGCTTTAAAGTTATTAAACTGTTTGGTTTGTTTTCAAATTGTTGTGTTTGAATTTGCTAATTCTAATTACTTGTCTAATGCATAACTAATGAATAGCATTTATTTTATATCATATCAACATGAGATTGTTAAAAAGAAAGACCGAAGAAAGCTGCGTGTATTTTGATCACATAAATCAATGTAAATAAAACCCTGTATATGAAATTTCTAAAAGGTAAACGTATTTAGGTAATAATGCAGGTACCCACGGACAGTTTTGGTGAAAATTCAAAGGAAACTGAGATTTTCTAAAACCCAACAGGTAGAAAATCGTCATCTATGAACTCGAATATTCGTGGAAACAAAATAAGGAAAATTCCACGAAGCTAGGCCGATAAACGAATAGAAAAGGAGATCGTTTTCCATGGCTTTTTGGAGTATGGGATCAGAGATATTTTATTAGTTGTTCATTAAACGTCGCATCGAGCAGAATGTTCGCCCGGTTACTGAAATTCGTCTTGCAGTTGGCCTTGTTGCAGTGCATTAGCGGACGTTTGTCCCTTGGGCCAAATCTCTACGGGCAACACAGTGAAATAATTGTAGACACCGACAAGCCCAGCTTGAATTCAAAGCTTCAAAATGCACTTTATTACAATATACCCGTCTATAAACTTATCAATCCAAGCACCGGTAATCCAACAGCGAAAACCACAGTACCAATGGTCGTCGACGAGTATCCCAGTGATTTGCTCCATATTGCACGGACTAGGCTGGGCCTAAAGCGCATGGACCAACTGCCCAGCATCAGTGAGCTTGGTAAGCTGCTGGGCACTGGCAACGCCGATGAAACCATAAAATACGTTCGCTTTCTGATGTCTAATGATCAGGGAATCGAACTGATGAAGACTTACTTGGAATCGTTCGACTATGAGCTAACCGCCAGCGATAGCACGCCACGAGAGAAAAAAACCGAAAATGACAATGTTACTAACAATGCAGATATGGATGTTGACTACGATGAGACGACCTCCAAGCTAAACATACCAATAAAAATGAAGTCATCAATGTCGGAATTGAAGGAAAGTAGTTCAACGCAGCGGTTTAATGAATTTATGAAACAATATAGTTTCTGGTCGGGCAGTAGTACAACACCCAGACCTTTGTCGTACAAGCGTGTGTTGATGCCACCTGTTCATCCAACTCAGCAGAGACACGGGACAGCTATGCGTCCCGTACTCGTACGACAGCCATTACCTTATCACTTTCCCATTCCATTACGCTCCGCATTAATGTCGCAGCCCGTGAAGTCTACATCAAAGTCAACTTTAACCAACATCACCGGGAATTCGAATCGATCCACACACGTCTCAAAGCCGCCGCATCTAAACACACCCAAACAGACAGGGATGCCATCATCCGATCACGTGGCGCCGCATATTCAGCAGCTGGCGCAAATGGCCAACATTTCCCCCCAGGTACTGGACCAGTTTCTGCAGCAACAGCCCAAGCTGGCCGAGTTGACCAAACGCCTTAGTCGACTACCCCTGGTTCAGCAGCACAGCCAAACTATTGACTCACAGTTGCTTCTGGCCCTAAGAACAGCCCTGTTCCAAGATGAAAATCTGAAGAGTTTGCTCGGAGCATCGCAGACATTAGAATAAGCCCGTAGCTCCCATAAAAATAAGCCATAATCTAACCTTTAAATATAGTCTGTAGTCTTACTCTAAATAAAAGTACAAACATATAACCCTATTTTAAAACATGTGGCGACACCTCAAAACGCAAAGGCCGTGGACTTCATCGGCCAGTGCATTATTAAATGTCGTCTGCTTATTCTAGCGTTGCCTTGCATAACTGTCGCCTAGTAATCTATCGGCGACAATTTACTGTTGAACGCATAGCTACTAACTTAACGGTTGTTCAAGTTAAGCATGATTGTGTTTAACAATTTAAAGAAAATGATGCACCAGGTTATTGGCGCAGCACTTTGGTAAGATTGTTAAATTACTCTTTGTCCATGAAAAATAGCACCCGAAAGATCTGGTTACTAATCTAACGAGCGTGCATTGGACAGCAAATCATTCCGGCATTGTTTCGGAAAATAAATTTGAACTTTACTGTTGTTTAACCTAAACATGAATGTGTTTAACAATTTAAAGAAAATGATGCACCAGGTTATTGGCGCAGCACTTTGGTAAGATTGTTAAATTACTCTTTGTCCATGAAAAATAGCACCCGAAAGATCTGGTTACTAAACTAACGAGCGTGCATTGGACAGCAAATCAGTCCAGCAAACAAATTACATAAAATAAATTTCAATCTCTAAACACAACCGCGTGGTCGCCGTGACAAATGTAAATTAAATGACTTCTGTAATGTAACATAACAGCGTCGACACCTTAACATATTCTGAAATAATGCTAGCTAATGAAATTTATCGATTGAATCGATAGTAAATGTAAGCTGTTATTGAATTTACCAATTATCAACACTGTTTATAATTCCGCTAACACCATATACACATTGTAATGGAAGATATGAACGTGTGCCGAGTTTGTATGGCCAGAGAAAGTGGCCATTCTGTAAAATTAATAAATATATTTGACTGGAGCCCTGAAGTTGCAGTAATGGAAGACGAAATAGGGATAGGCAGTACTAGACTTGATGACATGCTCAACGAGTGCACCAACTGCGAAGTCAAGCTTGACGATGAACTACCAAAGAAAATTTGCATGCGCTGCTTTATAGACGCCCAGCAAGCATTTAAGTTTAGGCGCTTGTGCAATCACACTTACCATTTCTTTTGCCAGCTTCTTAGTGAGCGGCGAAACACCAGCGCAGAAATGGGTAAGAATAATCGCTCAGCGACAATAAGGCGACAAACATCCAATACCGGTGAGGTACTTGCCACAACCATTGAAGATAGACTTAAGAGCATGGAGCATAAAGAAACCAACGTCATTTTAAGAACACAAGATCGTTTTGAAATCCGCAAAATGGATTTAGGACCCATCAAGATAGAGAATGAATTGAGCAGCAAGACCATAGAAAGCCAGGACAGCCAGCAAGGGGAACTGAAGTACGAATTGTGCAAATACACCTTACTATTGACATTTTTCTATTTTATCTGGTTATATGTCCCACAGTTGCATGGATGAGAATGGCGGCAAAGACATGCCAAGTAGTATCGATCGTCCATATAAATGCCCTCACTGCCCAAAGGCCTTTGCTCAAAACCAACATCTCAAGCGACACATCTCTGGACACATGGGTAAACGGCCATATAAGTGTCCCCACTGCCCAAAGGACTTTGCTCAGAGTCACCATCTTAAGCGACACGTCTGCACCCACACAGGTCAACCTTTTAAGTGCCCACACTGTTCAAAGGCCTTTTCATTAAATCATCTTCTGGCCGAGCACATACGTGTGCATACCGGCGAACGACCATTTAAATGCCCGCATTGTCCGAAATCATTTACCCAAAATCCCTATCTTACGGCGCATATTCGCAGACACAAGGGCGAACGGCCTTATCAGTGCCCCCAATGTTCAAAGGCTTTTGGATTAAACCACATACTCCAGACACACATTCGCGGACACAAAGGAGAACGTCCTCACCAATGCACCCACTGTTTGAAGGCATTCACCCAGAAATGTAACCTGAAAATGCACCAACGGCGATGTCCAGCAACGGGAGTAAATCATGCTAACATAATTGAGAATTTAAGTAAATGTCCTACTGAAACTTTATAAGTGTAACGAATTATAAAACTGTGTTGAATTTCAATTTGTCGTCCGTACCAAGTTAATTGAAGTAGCGGTTAAAAAATACTTCGGTGGTTTTATTATGGTATCGAAAACTGTAATCGAAAATACCAACAATATCGATATATCGATTTTACCTTAACAAATCTGGCAGGGTTGCTTCTGTATAAACTAAAGCAGAACATACACGTCGTAAACGTCACCAAAAACGTAGTCGAAAACAAATTATTGACAAATTTCGTATTATTAAAATGTTTAATTAAACGTACACATTTGGCGCGTGTATGTGTGTATGAGCGTGTATGTGAGCTTTGCTGTGTCTGAGCGGCAGACAAAACATATGTACGTACATATGTGAGAAAAGAACTGCAGCAGCGGGGTTTTCAACAATTTGTTCGTTGGGTGCCAAATTCTAAAAGGTGGAAGCCAATAAGGTGCAATTATTGAATCTGGACACTATGTCACTGCCAGGCAACGGTATTTATGTGGTGCGCGGTGAAATGGCCACACTTATGACAGCCATGAGACGTGGTACGCGTTGGAATGCAACAGCCTACGTGGTAAGCTCCTGGCATATATTTATATACATATGTATATATACAAAGAACATTGGCAACCTAATAATATTGCAGGATGATGAAAAGGACGCCTTGCTTAAACTGTTCATCGATCTAAAGCAGGTGCTGAACCGCATTGAGGATTTACGTTTGATTGAACCGAATGTGTTTTTGGCCCCCTTTTTGGAGGTAATTCGCACAGCGGAGACAACAGGACCATTAACGAGTCTCGCTTTGGCCTCGGTCACCAAATTCTTGTCATATGGCCTGATTGGTATGAAAAATATTTTAATTACAATTTTTCAATAATCCAAGATTGGAATACTTAAGTATTTATGATAAAAAATAATGCAACGTTTTCCCCTCCGTTTTTGTCTTTGATCTATAAAAACTTTCGATAAGTCAAACTTTCATTCTTGTAATGATTTAGATCCCACAACACCAAATCTGGCTGTGATTGTAGAGAAGATTGCGTACGCTGTCACGCATGCCCGCTTTATGGGCACTGATCAGTCCTCAGATAGTGTCACATTTATGCGTTTCATAGAAGTGTTACATGCTCTGATCCGTAGTCCAGAGGGAGTCGCCGTTAGCAATGAGTCAATGTGTGAGGTGATGCTCAGCTGCTTTAAAATCTGCTTTGAGCCGCGCCTTAGCGAACTGCTACGCCGCTCCGCAGAGCAGTCACTGAAGGACATGGTGTTGCTGTTCTTCATGCGCCTACCACAGTTTACGGAGGACTGCAGTGACACTGTACTTCAGAAGCGCTTTACTATTTACGAAGCCGCTGGTGCATCCACAGAGAAACAAAAGTCCAGGACACAGTCCGGTTTAGCTGTGCAACGCAAGCCATCCACAACCGAGGAGCCGCCTCAAACGCCGCAGAGCACGCTAGTGGTGCCCACTCATTTGAAGCCGCCCATACTTGCTACGACTCCTGCATCTCCAGTAGGCAATATTCTTGATATGCAGGGCAAGATCGCGCAAACTCCCACCACAACAACAGCTGTTAACCATGCTGGCGATCCTGGTAATGAAAGCAATGCTCAAACAGATGTGCCATCAATTCAGGTGGACATCACAAAACCTGAGGAGCCAACTGATGGGGAAGAGGAGCCTACACTGGCCACGACTACCGCACTAATCGATGCCAACAGCAGCGAATATATTAATTCGGTGGGCGTGCGATTTACCCAGCAATCGTCTACGCAGAATACAGCCGATTTGTCAGCAACTCTCACGCCGTACGGGCTACCCTTTATTCAGGAACTATTCCGGTTTCTTATCATACTGTGCAATCCTCTGGATAAACAAAACTCGGACAGCATGATGCATACTGGCCTGAGTCTGCTTACCGTTGCCTTTGAGGTGGCTGCCGACAACATTGGAAAATATGAGGCACTGCTAGAGTTGGTTAAAGATGATTTGTGTAGAAACCTAATATCGGTGAGTTAACCGTGAATAACAAAGCTAGGACTTTTTATATATTCGCAAGTCGCAAAATATTGACAATTAATTTATATTAATAATAACTTTTCTCTTCAATAGCTTCTGAGCTCAGAGCGGCTCAGCATCTTTGCTGCTGATTTGCAACTTTGCTTTTTGCTTTTTGAATCGCTGCGTGGACACCTAAAGTTTCAGCTGGAGTGCTATCTTAAGAAATTGAGCGAAATTATAGCGAGTGATAATCCGAAAACTCCTTACGAGATGCGCGAACTGGCGCTGGACAATCTGCTACAGCTGTGGCGTATTCCCGGCTTTGTCACCGAACTTTACATCAATTACGACTGCGATCTGTACTGTACGGACATGTTCGAGAGTCTTACTAATATGCTGAGCAAGTACACGCTCTCAGCGACTAATGCAGTCTACAGCACGCACATCATCTCCATGGATACCCTGATCAGTGTCATCGATTGCATCGAATATAATTGTGCTGCTGCGAAAAGCAACAACAGCGCTAACAACGCTCTTGCGCAGACACCTACGTCAGGTGTTGTTGGCAGTCGTCATTCGCGTCATAACAGCGGTCTTGAGGGCATTGTAATTGACAATGGAGAGGAGCATGTAGAAAACATAGCGAGCTTTATCAACAATAGCTCACACCGTTTACGACTTCAGTCAGGAGGTGAGGGTGGCAATATTTCAAGTGAACAGCTGGCCAGCGTTAAGGAAAAGAAGCGTCTATTGTCCAAGGGAACGGAGTGGTTCAATCAGCGGCCTGACAAAGGCATTCAGTACCTGCAAGAGCATGGCATTCTCAATGCTAAACTTGATCCCATGCAAGTGGCACTTTTCCTGCGCGAGAATCCAGGGCTGGACAAGAAAATGATTGGTGAATACATCTCGAAAAAGAAAAACGTGGACTCTAAAATTCTTATCAATTTTGTGGACTCTTTTGATTTCACTGGGCTTCGCGTTGATCAAGCCCTGCGTCTCTACTTAGAGACTTTCCGCTTACCTGGTGAGGCTCCATTGATATTCCTCGTTTTGGAGCACTTCTCAGATCATTGGCATGTGAGTATACTTTTTAAATATATTTATATCTTATGCACTTATTTTTTTTTAATGGGACAGACACACAACTAGTTCCAGGTTTTTAAATCACTTGACATAGCAATGTTTGGAGACGCGTACAAATACATTTTATGATAAAACTATAACATTTTCTAAGTTTGATTTTGTAACGCCTATTCAACAAATTTTATGAACTGTGACTTGGTTTACAGAATCAAAACAAGGAGCCGTTTGCCAATACAGATGCCGCCTTCCGTCTGGCCTATGCCATCATCATGCTAAACATGGATCAGCACAATTCGAATGCTAAGCGTCTTAATGTACCCATGACCCTAGAGGACTTTACAAAGAATTTACGAGGCTTAAATGGTGGACAGGATTTTGATCAGGAAATGCTAGCGCAGATCTTTAATGCCATCAAGTGAGGAGAAGTTCAACTGCTAATTTAAATATTATTCTATATATTATTTATTACTGCAGAAACGAAGAGATTGTTATGCCCGCCGAGCAGACTGGTCTCGTCCGAGAAAATTATTTGTGGAAGATGTTGTTGCGTCGTGGCGCTACCCACGACGGTTACTTTCACTACGTAAACGATGCTGCCTACGATGTACAAATCTTCAATATTGTATGGGGCGCCTCGCTAAGTGCCCTCAGCTTTATGTTTGACAAGAGCACCGAGACGGGTTATCAGCGAACACTCGCAGGTAAAAAAAACTAGCCGGCGAAAATATTGGACAATTCTCAGAAATATTCTAAAACGTACTTTTTGCAGGATTTAGTAAATCGGCAGCTATATCGGCGCATTATAATCTACATGCGGACTTTGATGCGCTTATTTTGACCCTGTGCAAATTTACAACTTTGTTGAGCAGCGTTGAGCAGCACGAGCCAGTGCCAGCCAACAATGAAATTCAACTGGCAGTTAATTTTGGCCTGAATGCTAAGGCGCAAGCGGCAATGCGAACTGTGTTTCTACTAGTGCACGGTTATGGTGACAGTCTGCGCGACAGCTGGAAGCACATTTTGGATCTGTTTCTTCAGCTGTTTCGTCTAAAACTTCTACCCAAAACGCTTATCGAGGTAGAAGATTTCTGCGAGCCTAATGGTAAGGCTATATTGATATTGGAGAAACCCCGAGAGAAGCAGGAGTCGGGACTGTTCTCCAGCCTATACTCTTTTATCAGCTCTGAAGGCCAGCGTGAGCCCACCTATGAAGAGCAGGACTTTATCAAACATGGCCGGAAGTGCATTAAGGAGTGTCAGCTGGAGCAAATGCTGCAGGAGTCAAAGTTTGTCCAGCTGGAATCGTTAAAGGAGCTTCTTAGATGCGTACTGTCTCTATTGAAGGTACCAGAAACACATAAATCCTCTGCTCAGGCCTATGCAGAAGATATAACCGTATTTTGGATGGAATTTCTTGTCAAAATTGTGGTTCATAATCGGGATCGCATGATTCCTCTGTGGCCAGCTGTGCGGGATCAAATGTTTCATCTGCTGCATGCCAGTGCTCAGAACGGCTATGATTATTTACTAAATCGCTGCATTGTGGCTGTACTGAAGCTGGCCATCTATCTGATGCGCAACGAGGAGCTGTGCCCCGTTGTGCTGCAGTCGCTCAAGAAGCTGTTATCACTGCAGCCGGCACTGCTATTGCGGATCTCGAAGCAAATTTCCATTGGCATCTACGAGCTGCTTAAGACCTCTGCCCAAAACATCCATTCAGAGCAAGACTGGCAGATTATCTTTAATTTGTTGGAGTGTGTTGGCGCTGGTGCTGTTCCGCCGAACTTTGAAGTTGGACAGCAGTTAACACTTCAGCCCAATGGAAACGTCACAACAGATGGCGCGTTAAGTAGCGAAGACGATGTAACTACGTCGCTCGAGCGCGGATATACATCTGACTCGGAATTGAGTAAATCGGCGAGTGCAGCACCCCCCACGTCAAGTCCCAGCACTGAGAATTGGATACTGGTTGGCAAGGATAACGAGTTGACCACAGCATCTCGGTATGTTTACTTTTACTCATCCTTTTACCTGTATAGCTGTATTTAACATTTTCAATATTTTTTATAGGCCGCAGTCGCCACCCAGCTCCGTCGCACCTGTAAGCACACTGATGTTTAACTGCCAGCTACTAGACCACGCGCCCTTTGCTCTGTTTAAGTGCTGGGATTCTCTTGCCTTCATCGTGCGCAGTGTGGCTCACATTACGCCTTACAACTTTGAGGCTTGTGTGCGTTGCATTCGGATCTTTGTGGAAGCGTGCAGAGATGGTGGCATACACCAGCGTCGAAAATTTGAAGTCAATGTCAAAAAACGTAATTTAAAAAAGCGACAGGACAGCAGACGTGAACCAGGTGTTGTTAAGTCTACGTCCACTGGTAACTTAAATTCGATGGCTGGCGATATCGGCGAAAATCATCCACCAAATGCTGCGGAACAGGAGGATTTGGCACAGCGCTACGAGCAGTTGTCCATTCAGTTATTGGACCTAATGTATACATTGTACACGCGCACCGCACAGATCTTTCGCTGGTGGGCTGAGGAGGGTTGCACGGTGCCACAATCGGCGGCGCTGTGGACGTCCGGTTGGTGTCCGCTGCTGCAGGGTATCGCAAGGCTTGCCATGGATCGCCGGCGTGAGGTGCGCACGCATGCAATATCCTGTCTCCAGCAAAGGGCGTTATTGGTCCATGATTTACAAACGCTGTCGGGCGCTGAATGGTGCTCCTGCTTCCAGCATGTCCTGTTTCCGCTACTGAATGAACTATTGCCGGAGAGCGTTGCTACCAGTCAACTGGAAGGCTCTCTGTTGGAGGAGTCACGCATACGCACCGCTACTATTATGTCAAAAATGTTTTTGCAGCACCTGACGACGCTTATAGAGTTAGGAGCAACCTTCAATGAGCTGTGGCTCGACATATTGGACTACATTGAACGATTCATGAAGGTGGGCTCTGACACGCTCTCAGAACAGATGCAGGAGATTCTTAAAAACATGCTGCTGGTGATGCACTCTGTGCGCGTGTTTCATAATCAGGACGGTACACTTCAGCAAGCTTTATGGGAACTTACATGGCGGCGCATTGGCGAGTTCTTGCCAAATCTGAAAACGGAGCTGTTTCACGATGAAGGTGCGTCGGGTGTTTAGTCGAATGTCAAGCCAAGCCTTAAGGGGCCACCCTGTTTTAATTTCCGGTACCTGTCCGCCTGCAGATTTGGTCTCGCCAGCCATTTCGCTGGACATAACAAAAATCACTTATGAACATTCCATGTCATTGCCCTTGCCGGTGCGCAGCTACGACCTGGCAACGCTCTCGACGGCCACAGCTAAAAGTGTGGGTTTTACCAATGTTCCAGTGCAAATTAAGAGGCAGAAGAAACCCTGGGCCCGTTTACGTTTTAAGTTTAAGTTGCTCAAGGGTTTGGCCAAGAAGATGAAATGAAATGTTGTTTAGTTTGTGCCCTTAAATTGATGTTATAGTTCCTAATTTATTTAGTTATCAATTAATTTAAATCTCTAACTGCTCGATTTGCAGGCAAGAGAGCCCAAACATTGACAAACACTGCAACTGCTCAACAGATGTTGTCTGCGGCCGTTCTGCCTAGCCAAGTACAGCAGCACACGGAGACGACTGTCAGCACTGCTGTTGATACTGCTGCTGTTCTTGTGCCAGGTGTTGTTGCCACACCCTCGTTGGTCTCAACACCTGTTGAATCGCCACGACGCAGCATCATTCTTCAGCCACCACCGACGGAGGCATTGCAACAAGCGCCCAGCTTTACATTTGCTCAGGTAAACTTGTGTCTGCTCTTAATATTGTTTCCTAATTAACTTAACTTTGCATGCTCCTTAGCCGATATTGGTTCCTCCACAACAGCCTACTGAACTGGAGCCTCTCGTTAACAATAACACATTACTGCCCGATCTGATCAATGAGGCAGCTGCAGCGGCTGGAGCTCACGCCAGTACGTACACAACACCCGTTTACAGTGCGGAAGTGCCCATTTCTACACCCATCGTCAGCAGTAATAGCTACGCTATTGAGCTGCCAGCTACGCCGCCAAATTCGGTCGAGCATCAGCAGGCCCTGCATCAGCAATTCCAATATCAGCAGTACCACACGCAGCAGACACATACACACACACCAAGTAATGTACCCCTTAGCCATCTTTTGGCCTCTAATGCATATCCATCGCTGCCCAAGATGCCGAGCGCAGCCATTGTGCACAGCTTCGTGCCAGTCTACGAGGCGCCAGAGGTACATACTGGCAATGCTTCTGACATTTATGAGGAATACGTGCAAAACCCCTATAATATAACTTTACAGCAGGCGCCGCAGGATCAACAACCCCAGCAACGGTCTGCTGAGATTGTATTTCCAGCTGTAGCATCGCCCGCAAACTACTTTAATGCCAATGTCGATCCCAGCACCATACCGCCCGGCTCTGAACTGCTCTATGGGCAGCAATGAGCAGCCAATGTAAAGATAGCTTTCAAAGCTTTTGTTTCAGATGGAAAATCCCGTATTTGTTTTCAGTAATTTTAGGCGTTTTATTTTGTGTATTTTTTGAAAAGAAAACTTGCAGTTATATGAAACTTCTTGTAATACAATTTATTTTTTTTTTACACATTCCGCGGGTGTGCATGGTTGATTTCTAAATGCGAGTTCATCGTAAGAGTATACCACAGTTTTAATAATTCGAACGCAATTCGACGTATATATGCAAAATGATAAAGCTTTACGAGGAATAGTTTTTATAATAATTAGAAAAATATTTATATGAATATATCGTATTTATGTTATGCAAAAAACGGCAATTGTAAATATCAAAACCCTAAATATACAACTATTAATGCATATGCTAAATAAAACTAGTTTTTACAAAGAAAAGCTGCTTTTCTGAGATTTTTTGTACTTGCACGAGACTTTTTCATGCGCGGTGCAGGCTCCGATAAAGCAAAAGAGAATTCAAAATTATAAAATAAGCCTCGACTCCGTGACAGTGATTTATATCACTGCCGTGACCAGGATTCGAACCTGGGTTACCACGGCCACAACGTGGGGTCCTAACCACTAGACGATCACGGCTACGTCTGGCTGTTAAAATCCGCCGTCCAAATATCTAAACAAGTCCAAAACATACAAAATTCGTTTTTCAAGTTAAAATGTTTAAAATCTTTCTATAAATTATGACAATCATTAAATGTTATGATGCGGCCTACACGTTTAGATTTGTATACATTCATCATGGCTCGGCTCATAAGTTAAATATTTTTTAACAACAAAAATATATTACTAAATCGGAATTTGACTACATCCACTGATCAACGCTTTGCTAGAAACATTAAAAGTAATCAGTGTTGACGTTATACTGCAGCAGGGCGCGGATGAGAAAGGATCAAGATAGAGTTAACTAAATCGATATGGGGTTTGTCAAACGGACAAAAAAATATTTAAAAATGCTGTCGTCATTTGACCCACTTTAATTAACACTAGTCTACAAATTCAAGTAAAATATTTATTATTCATTAGGATTTATGTGGGATACAAAATCTGAAGCTAATTAATTTTAATTGGTATTTTTTTCAAATTTGTATTAAACTAATTTAGTATGATTAGTATATATATAGTATTAAAATAATAAAAAAATTCATCCGATTCCGTGACAATGCAGAGATTACAGCATTGCCGTGACCAGGATTCGAACCTGGGTTACCACGGCCACAACGTGGGGTCCTAACCACTAGACGATCACGGCTACATCGGTTATATTATCCGGCCGACTAAAATTTAGTCTTACAATCAATCCCACACATAAACATTTGTTCATATATGAAACACAGACAAAAGGTATCTGGCTATTGAGTTCACTTTGATTTTGTAAAGTCGCTTTCGCAGCTAATTTACTAGCAATGACACAAACACTTTTAGTAAAAATTAGAAAAACATATTTGAAAAATAGATGGCGCTTGTAGCTACACTCATGTGGGACAATTTTATGTTTTCATGTATTTACATCGCTTGTAATGTAAAAATATTGTAGTTATGTATAAAATTTAGGCTTATAAAAGGTACAATTTAAAGAACAATATATAATTATGTATTAAAATCGTTAAGACTGGAGTCCAAGAATAGTTTGTATTGTAAATTTGTACTAGTTAGCATATTGAGGACACATGTTTTTAATTGGAAATTAAAATAATGAATTTATTTTCGTAAAAAGAAGTACAACAACCAGGCCCCGTGACAATGCATTATTACAGCATTGCCGTGACCAGGATTCGAACCTGGGTTACCACGGCCACAACGTGGGGTCCTAACCACTAGACGATCACGGCTACGCTTGGTTGCTGAGCGGCTTCGGCCAAAGTACTGTTTTTTTAGGAATCTAACATTTTTGCTTTAATCCATAATTAAACGCTTTAAGGGCAGAAACATACAAGAATATATAATTATTACTAATTTTTATATATTTTTGGTTTTAGTTATTACAAATATATATATATACTTTTTATAAATAATCATTATTTGCTTAACAGAGGTCAGCTTTTTTCCTATGACAAACTAAATACTTGCTACAGTTATCAAATGACGTGCTTAACAAATCCCAATTCCTTAACGACAGAGACCCCAATATTACTACTTCTAGATCGGTTAAGAAATTTGAAGCAACAGCCTTAAGCTATAGCAGGCGCACATGAAAGTAAATATATACACAAAAGTAATATATACACATATACACAAAATATAAAAATGAGATGACACGCCATTGACCGAGTGCAGCATCACAATTAATCATTGTTGCTTATGTGAAACCAAGCGTAACATTCGCCGAGGCGAACAGGTTTTACAACAAGTGACCTACTTCACAATGTAAACTTTCTGGCATTTTCTCGGAAAATTTTCGGCTGCATACATATGTATATATACTCATGACACTAGCATTCTGATTTTAAGGTATATTGCTGCAGTGCCGTTACAATTTGTTGACCAAAAATGTGCTCAATTTCCTACATTTTTGTCTAGCTTATTTATTGCTAACATGAGCACAGTAGGTAATAAAAGTGAATGGCCGACTTAGATTTTTTTCTAGACAGTTTGCTACCTGCCGTAACCTTTTTTTGTCCCAGCAGATGCAGACAAACATCTTTTCTTGAGCTCTTTATGTGATGATTTTTGTTTGTTTTCGTGTTCCTATTTCTAACAGGCCTGCATAACTTAGAAACCATTGAATCATTGAAACAAATCTCCCATTGGCTGTTGGCTTAGAGGGGGATAATAAAATAAGTCTTTCACAGATTGTCTTTTGTGATCTTAGAAATCGTAGACGTATCTCATTTTAGCAATGCTGTAATCCTATTCCTTTCATCGTTGAGGTCACGCTTCATTGATTCAGGGTTTGTGCTGTCGTGCATGCCGTTTATATTATTTGCTTATCTTTAATGCCATCAATGATTAGTGGTATATTTATTCTCAACTGTATCTAATGTTCTAAGGAAGAGTAAGTAATTAAAACTTATCGCACATTGATGAAATCTTGTGTATCACCAAAAAGCCGCATAAATGAATGAAAATCTCAGGTTTAAACTGGTGCATTCGAATAGGCTAGCAGAAAATTGGCTATAGTTTAATAAACGAGCTGTGTTGTCAATTTGTGTGTTGTGTCAATTTGTGTTTAAAAATCTTTTTTCTACTGAAATTTCAGCAGGCATAAAAATCTCAACTCAATTTTAAACCTGCTGCAAGATTCTCGGCACCTGTTTATTCGTTAGGCTTGATTGCATTTTGAATTCTCACCCTGGATGAGGGGAAACGGTTGATTCATGTATTTTTTGTTTACTTTCCTAATTGATTTCGAACAGGTCAGCAGCACCTAGCTGCTGGCATTGACTCGGCCTTACATCCAGAATCGTGAACGTAAGCCTTGTCATTTTTCTGTTTGCCTGTTTCTTTGCTACACTTTTTAACTCTTTTGGGCTTACAATTTTGAATATTGTTTGTTCGTTTCAATGGGACGAAAAATGCGCCTTGGCACTCAGAAAGGCCTGAAAGACCGACTTGCTTATATTTATATTCGCTTGAAAGTAATTTAATACAAATTCCACGCATGCATCGTCAACTATGTCTGGAGGCCCTTGGTGGTTGTTTTTTGACGAGCGCTTGTGTCAACTTCTGTGAGCCTATTCAAATACCTGAAATTATCGTGACAAATATCAGGACCCATTTGTGCTTTGTGTACACACACAACACCAACTTTTATTTAACAATGGTCCGGAACAACAATTTGCCTTTCTTTATAAAAATGTCGCAGCGTTATATTGATCGCTTCGACAGACCATTGGACAGGATAGGAATGTGTGTCTAAAAAGTCCCATTGTTTATATTTTTACGTATGATCGCAAATTGTCTGCCAATATAACAGGTAGACAGAAACAAACAAAAACTATGAGTACATGAAGTGCATATAAATATTTTCACAGGCCTCATATTTAAAATTCCGTTGTAGTCTTTTCTAATATTACAACATAGAAAGTTCCACCACGCATATTTCAGCTTCTGCTAGCCTGACAGGCTTTTGCCACAGGGTGTGAAAAATTCTCACGCTCACAATAATGCGTTGGGATTTTGTAAAGACTGGCGAGCCCGACCGACAGCAACTCGAAGCCCTTCACGATCGCATGACACGACCAATACAACCACAAGTTCTTATTAAGTATTTCAGCGTGAGAATCTAGCTCTTCAATGTTGTCTGTTCGCCTGTTCAGAATTTAAGGTTATTCTATGAACATTCCCACGCAAACGTCAAGATACATTGTAAGATGCTGGCAGCAAACCTATTTTTTGTTGAAAAGGATCCTTATCTGCAGGAGGTGCCCTTTGAAAATGAGTTTTTTATTCCTGTAATTGTTTTATGGCATTGTTCGCAAGCGTCTCACGCTTACTTTCGTTTTCTTTACAATCTTTAGCATCTTTTCCTTAGGTTTTCTGGACGCCTGCTGAATTATCAAGATTTTAAATCCTCAAAAAAAATTCACCAATAACGTTGATATTGTGATCATTGAGGAATAATAATAATTAAATAAATAAATAATCTGAAGCTGCTGTTGCCCTAGTAGCTACCAAGACGAAGAGCGTTGAAACCACTTTCATAGAGGGTACATTTCTGCTGTTTGCCTTCTTAAGAACACACAAAAGAGACACCCAAGGAAACTTTACAGTTGACATTTTGGTGGTAGTTTTTTTAGACTTACTTCAGAAACAGGTATAACCACACCAAGTTCAGGTAGAAATCCTTCCCCAGTGGAAACGTGCTCGCTAACATGTTCGCCTGTTATTATATTCACAATATTGTTGCTTCATCAAAATTTTCAAATTGAGTTGCATATCAGCGACCATAAATTGTTCCAACTAGCTGTACCCTGATTCCCGACACCCTCTGTTCCTACGCTGCAATGCATGAAGAAAATTAATCGCCCAAATAGACCATAGACAAGAAAATCACCCGACTTCATAATAAAACAGATATTTGCAATTTTAACAGAAACAACGTTTGTATTAACTAGAAATTGAGCAAGTAAACAATTTGCGACAAAGTGCATAAATATATGGACAAATACTGAAATTATAAAAGTATATTTTACTCAAACACCAAGTGATTACGGCTTCGCATGCAATTGAATTTAATTTAATCATTTGGGATTTAATACTTAAACTTCATCTCTAAGCAACTCAGCTTACTATCCAATCCATAAAACGGATTCTTAATGGTAGCGTTAAGAAAGTCGGTCTCCTTGAAGCTGATAACCATATGATTAGTGCAACTACTCGTGCAGGATACGGAAGCACAAGCCAGTTTATTGGCAATACAATCATCGATAAGACGCAAGACTGCCCCCAGTGATGAACTGGTAGTATAGACCGTGGTGAAGGCACACTCCCATGCCTGCGTGGTGCGTATGTCAGCAGCGCATTTTGCCTGTTGCATGTAATTGTTGAAGTTCTTCTGGTTGTTTAAAGTAAAGGTATTCGTTGTAGCAATCTAGAAGATTTGGTATATATCCTATTCATTAATTTTATAAACAAAGCTTTGCACATTCTCAAACTTACTGCATTCTCAACGCAGATTGTGTAGTTCAGTTGGCTATTGGGGTGACGCTTCTCGCAGTCAGACAGTAATGTTTTTAGGTTGCTGTTGTAGTAGCCCTTAAGGCTGTTAAAGGTGTTCTGTGCATTCGTTAGGATACTGTTCAGGTTGGTTTGGGCCGTATTTGAACAGCCGCTGAGGGCGCTTCGCATACTGGCAATTAAAGGAATGGTTGCGCTGTAGTTCTGCACACAGTGCTTGTGCCAAGAGTCAATGAGCTCAATTGGATTTAGACGTTCCTTCGCTTCCACCAGCTTTGCTTCCAGCTGATCGGCATGCACAGCAATAGCTCGTAGTTCGCTGGTAAAGGTTTTCCGAAAAATAGCCAATTCATCCTCACACATCTTGAGCTTGGCGTCGTATTGTCTCTGGTTCTGAGCTATATAGTCCTCCATATGAACCGTAACAAGAGGCGTAGACAAATCGCCAAAAACTCCTAGGCAGAGCAGGAGCAGCAGGACAACACTTTGCATCTTGTCTGTAGTCAACTTTAATACTGATTGTCGCTTGAGTATTTGGTGTGCTTGCATTTTAAATAAATATTGTAGCTGTTTTTATCAGAGTTGTACTTCCCCCCAAGCGAGGCGCAATCAGCAGTAATTTAGCAACAAGCTCTTAAGGCAATTCTTAACATTTGTACTGGGGGGTGCCTATAAAATTTATCAGTATTTACTTAATTCGCTCTCGTTAGAGGAAGATTTGCTTTAAAATTTCGAAAGCTCTATTTCCTGGAATTTACTTTCAGTGCAATGAGAGATATGAACGAATAAACCACATAAATATTTGTTTTCTGCTCTAACCAAGAGCGCTATAAACCTGTTTACGATTGAAGTCATCAACTTTATCTTCAGCTACATATATGCTATTGGGGAATATAATAAGTTAAGACGAATGTATACTAATTCCAGTCGATAATGTAATCGAAGAGATCAACAGGCAAGCTGGCGTTATCCAGTTTCAAAGCAAGTGCGTGGTAACGCTTTCGTAATAGATGCGCTGCATCTTTGGGTTGCCGATTGCGTGTGAAAACGCCCTTTTTATTGCCCCCCACACGCGTGAAGGCTACGAATAATTAGTTAGATTAGTTATTTAGGCTTAGGAAACTTTTAGTTACTTACCTTGCTCTGTCTTGAAATCGGCAAAATTCCAGACAAATTCACCAATAAACCATTTAAGCTCACGCAATCGATCAAATGCCTTGAAATGTTTCGAAAACAGCGTCGTCTGATATTCCTCCGACCAGATAAATGCGGGTAACTATGTTGAAAATGATTAAAGCGCTACTCGCTTAAATGTTTCTCTGAAAGTCTTACTGTGTGATATCCTTCAATGGTATCACCGCCATACTCGAACAGAATAACCGGCTTCTGATACCGATCTCGCCACTTTTTGGCCTCGTCATACATTGGTTGCACAATCATGTCGGTGCGTCCTGCATTGTGATACCAGGCATTGTATCGATTAAAGCCAATTATGTCCAAAAATTGTGACATCATGCACTCAGAAGGCTTATCAACATTGCTAGCAGCCGTTAGAGGACGTCCTTGGGCAATGCTCCGAGTATAGTTGGCCAATGCGCTGTCGTAGCAGATAATTTAATACTTTTTATTAATTCGATTTTTAATAAATTACCCAAAATAAGCTTCG
Source organism: Drosophila littoralis (assembly GCA_018903485.1). NCBI lineage: Eukaryota > Metazoa > Arthropoda > Insecta > Diptera > Drosophilidae > Drosophila > Drosophila littoralis. The sequence goes on along the minus strand of JAEIGF010000297.1, from coordinate 11,624,096 downwards.
GCCGCTTTTTTCTTTGTGCGCGGTTCATTCGCTATCGACCAGGCAATCACGGAGGCGTGGTTGCGATCGCGATGAATGAGCTGCTCCAAATAAGACATGTGGTTAAGCAACAACTGTGGCTCGAACAAATCCGTATTAACACTAGCGCACTCGTCGATGATCATAATGCCATGCTGATCTGCAAATTGCATAGATTCCTCTGAGTAGGGATAATGGGAGGTGCGGTAGGCATTGGCTCCAACCCACTGCAGTAGACTAAAGTCGCGCGTGATCAGCGCGTTGTCCAGGCCCTTGCCACGAATCTGTTATAAGCACCGTCAGATTATAATGTATTTAAATTGAATACAATGCGGTTTGATACAACTTACATCCGAGTCTTCGTGCCTGCCAAAGCCACGCAAATAAAGCGGCTTGCCATTTAGGTACAAGCCGTCCTTGTTCCAGCTGAGGTTGCGAATGCCAACGGGCATTCGATAGGCGTCCAACAGCTCATTATTTGGCTCTGCTTCGGTTCCTCCTTCAGCGATCAACTGGAATTCCAGTGTGTACATGTATCCTGGATCCGGGTTCATTAGATAGGGCCACCAAGGCTTTACATTTGGCACAATCAGAGTACCATTGCGGATATCCCGATTTATTTGATGAGCAACAACATTGCCATTTTTGTCTCGCAGTTGTACTAGCACATGGGTTGACTTCACATCCAAGACTTCAGCATTACCAAGCCACAAGCGATAATCAATGCGCCCGATTAGATTCCTGGAGACCTGCGTGTTCAGTTCCACGTCGCTTATGTAAGTTGGTGGCGTTGTATAAAGATGTACTGAACGATGGATGCCGGCGTAGTTGAAAAAGTCGAACGTGTATGTTTGTATATAGGCGAATCCATCGTCATTGACTTGCTTAACCACTTGACCCTGGGGAATGGTGTGATTGCTGAGCCGGTTGTCTACCATGATTGTGATGCGGTTCTCGCTGCCGTAATTGACAAAACTGCCAATCTCCACTTCGAACGGCAGATGACCAAAACTATGGCGCAACGTGGTATGTCCATTGATCCAAACAATAGCTTCGTAGTGAATGCTACCAAAACGAAGCCAGACGCGCATGCGATCCTTACGCCATCGGCTGGGTACAAAAAAATGTCGTTCATACCAAACTGTTCCCACATGGTCTCTTAGTCGCTGGTCGACGGTCACGTCGTTGTAGGATGCTGGTACAGGTATTAATGTTATTTCGTGATTCGTCGCTCTGAGGTTTTGTTGGTACCATTTTTCCCGAATGCCCTGCAGCGGATCGCTGGCATTGCTTCTGAGCAGGTTCCATATTCCATCCAGAGAGCGCACTTCTCTCGTATTGGACTCATGCGGATAGAGCAGACCCACTGTGCGATTCGGTGGCTTCACATTTGTGTAAGTATATATGTTTTCATGTGCAATCGTACCCTCCTTTAGATTCGCAAATTCTTTGGGGCAGGATGCAACTGCGCCCAAGGGACAACAGCTCAATAAAGTTATCAAAAAGCATGTATTTCTTTGCATTATAGCGCTAAAATTCTGTTATTAAAAGAAAAAAGGAATCTTTAAAAGCTATTAATGTTGGTATACAAAAAAAAAACGCACATATGCGAGTCAATTAATAATTACTTCAGCTTCTACTGCCCGCAGCGCCGCATTACTCAGCGGTCATAAGTATTTACGCGATAACAAACTTTTAGCTAGGTGGCAATGCCTGTAACACAAAAAGAAGTTTACGCTATGTTGAAGAGAGTAAATATTAGCTACCGTATAGACAACAGCATTGCAATATTTTATATTTAGCAGCTTTAGGCACAGTTCTCCGCCTTGGGCTTATCGATAGCAAAATCATTATTATCGATAAGCGTGCCAAATAAAATAAAAATCACCATGTGCGTCAAATTATAAATAAATAAATTTAAATGCAGAATTGCAAAAATTAAATTATTTATTGTCTTGGTTTTTAATTTTAGCTTATAATATGGGTAAACCCCTTGGAAAATTAGGTTTCCACCATTCTTTAAATATCATAATTCAGGAATAATAACCCCGAAAACCGCGTATACACGTTTAAAGCCTATAATTTCATCTAGTCAACTGTGAAAATTTGATTAAAATCGTCGGTACCGTTTTTAATATATTTCGAAAAGAGTGCAGCAACCCCCCTACCAGCGCCTTACAAAATGATCGGAAAAATCAACCTTGTTCTTGAGCCCTAGTTTCATAACTCAGGGACAATGACAATCAATGCTATACCCTTTTGTAGATACATATATAAAGAAGCTTTAGGCATTCATTTTAAACAAATGGACGGTACAGATTTTGAGAAAATAATATAATTGTAAACCAACCTCATATAGTTCATTCATAATGTCTGTCGAGCTGCTAGTTCTTACGGGAACTGAGCCAGTGCTTGGATACAGTGTTGAACAATTCTATAATATAAAATTTCAACGCCTAAATATGATAAAATAATGTATGCATACACCAAAGTCCAAAGCTATACCACAAAAAAGATCGGGGCACATCAGAAAAGTTGTATTGCTCTTATAATAGTGCAGTAGAACGAACGATGGAACTATCGACAGCATCGACTGGAAAAATGGATTGGATACTATCGAGAGCCGAAAAAGGGATATTTGGAAACCCTGAAATTATCCCTGCAAATTAAATTGTAAAAAAAAAATAAATGGAAGCAGGGCCTGATGGTAATATACAATACAATCATACCATTTATTCTTAACCCTTTTAATTGGCTTCAAAAGAACGTATTGTTTTTTTCATTGATCAGGTTTTTAATAGAAATTTTAAAGTTTTAAGGTATTGTGTTCAAGGTAGAGGTAGAGGTAAAGGTGTAGTATGTAATCTAATTGAACAAGTAAAATTGTATAGATTTATCGAAACACTAATTTTTGAAGAAATTTTAACAAAAACAAAAGTGTATGAATGAAACAAATAATATACGATTATAGCTTATGATCATCTTCACCTGCTTGTCGAAATGTGTGACACAGCGATTGTGGCAGTTACGATAGTTTTCGAAATGTGAGGTGAAACGGTTTTGTTGATGTTATCCGATCATTAAGCGACCTACTTTGATTATGATTCCGAAGTTTAATATGTAGTCGATACAAAATTATCGACCGTGTCCCACCACTGCGAATCAGTTCCGTAGTAACATGCATTTCTGCTGTCGACATTCAAGGCGCCAAGGCAAATAGAGGTAGGTTGTATATTGTGGCAGTTACTGTGCAGCAAGTGATACAATACAACAAGCGATTTACAGCTGATTAAACATCCCACGCAGCAAGCAAACGAAAATATGACCTTAGTACAAGACGATGCGAATTTTGATGCTGCAAATGGAATTATTGATAGCGAGGCGCCTCCACACACGCCGCTAGCAGCCCTATACAAGCAGTAAGTAGTATTCGCTATATATAGCATATCGAAATTTCCCCCCACGCATATGAATACGCTCATATGCTTGTATATATGGAGCGAACTACTGATGTAATTTGATTGCCTGACCTCTAACGTGACCCCCTCTCTAGGAGCTTTGCATATTACACTTTTCGCGTGCGCTTGCCTTCAACGCTGGACACAATTGCCAAGTCCCTGGCCAAGGATAAGGACGAGCTGCTGTCAATATATGGAGCGGTAAGTTGTAATATTGCATAATTCAGAGAGCAGTTCGTTGCAATCAACCAATGTTACTTTTTAGGACGCAGCCTCAGATATTGATCAAACAGCTGCAGCCATTCTTGAGCTGCGTTCAAATATTTTGAAAAATGGACCGTTACAGCCGTTTAATGACAAAGGTATGTATGTATGTCTGCTGGGGCATAAGGAAGCGAGATACCTGGCATTGATTTATGAGTAGAACATTAAAAAAAGTGAAAAATTTCCATTCGTTAAAAAATTTGAGCGATCAGATCTTATCGAATCTATTTTTATCACTTTGAGTTTTTAATACCACTTGGAATTGTATTTGAAAATATAATTATAGAAGAAACCAAAACCAAACTGACATATTATTACTATTATTATTTTTATTATTATTATTATTATTTTATTATTATTATTATTATTATGATTTTTATTCTTTTTATTATTATTACTAATTATTTATTTTTTTAAAATTTATGTACATATATTATTTCCATTCCATTAGAATAGCTTCAATTCTTTCTTAACTATGAAAGATTTAATTTTTTTTTTATTAAAATTGCAATTCATAGTTAACAAAGAATTGAAGCTATTCTAATAGATTTTTTAAAATCATGGATATATTTTGCCATTTACCGTTTGAATATAAAAGGAGAAATTATATGCTTGATAAAAAATCGTTTATTTAGAGATCGACGCTGGATTTTGGAATGCATTCTTGGAGCAATTGCCAAAGGATAAGCGCACCTACTTCGCCACCTGCTGGCTGTACGCCGAGTGCTTTATGTACCGCCAAATATGGTCCATATTTATATCATCGCGCCTGTCTGGGTTTGATTACTTCCGCAAGCAGAAGCAAACGGCCGCACAGCTCAGCGTGGAAGCCATGCTGGCAGTAGCAAATGGCACCCGAAAGAACGACCGCAATCTGGCCACTTTTCAGAAACTGATGAAGCTCAATTTGTGGGGCAATCGCTGTGATCTGTCCATTACGTCGGGCAAGCAGGTGAAACCGATGGGTGATGCCTTCGATCAAGTAGCCCATCTGGATACTAATTTGCTGGTGGATGAAACTGCTGCCATATGGCAGACACTGGATGGCTCCAACGGCAACGGCATTGTGGAATTTGTATTCGATAATGCGGGCTATGAGCTTTACACAGATCTCATACTGGCTGAGTATATCATCGATAAGGGACTAGCGCGAAAGGTGCGCTTCAATGCCAAAGCAATTCCCTGGTTCATATCGGATGTCATGGCCGCAGATTACTACTGGACGCTACAGTTTTTAATCGACCACACGCAGCCTGTGCTCAGCGAGCTGGGAAAGAAGTTGAAACGCTTCGCCGATGAAGGAAAATTCGAGTTGGCTCCACTCGAGCATTTCTGGACTAGTCCATATGAGTTCTATCGCATGGCAGAAGTGCAACCGGCGCTATATGAGCGCCTCTCGCAGGCCCAGTTGATAATCTTCAAGGGCGATCTCAACTATCGTAAGCTACTCGGCGACTTTAGTTGGAACCATACTGAATCATTCGAGACCTGCCTGCGCGGTAAGTTATATTGTTTAGTAGTCTGATATTTTATACTCACCACCTATCCCTAAGTAGGCTTCAAACCCTCAAACCTCTGCACTCTGCGCACTATTAAAGCGGATTTAGTTTGTGGACTCCCGGTTGGCATATCAGAGCAACTCTTTGCCAAGAGCAAGGAATGGATGCTAACAGGCGAATATGGAACGATTCAGTTTGCCAGCAAGTAAAGTGCCATGCACATTACCAGATACAATACTATAGCTCACATGTTGCGATTTTAGGCATAGCTAAATTGTTAAATCAAATTTTCACTGTTCAAATATAGCACTAATATTTTGAAATATTATGTCCTAGTATTCCTGTTGAATTAAGGACATTTTTTACCGACGAGATTTACGAATATCAGTACTTCCATTTAGAGTATGTAGAAGAATGACGACTTGCACATCTTCTTTGTTACACACTCTTGAAAATCTGTCAATTTGCTTTAACTTATATTATCATTATAAACATAATAATACCTGTTACGTTTCTTCTTTCCACAATTGGTTTCAAATTTACTTTTTTAAACTCCTTACACATACTAAATAAATAATTGTTTCAGTGATTTTAAAAAAATTTCATAACATTTTGTTTAGAATTCGATTCAAACTTGGAACAAAAATGTGAAAAACGTTGGTTCTAAATTTTATTAACTCCCAGCTCATTTTATATATATATATATATGTGTGCACGGAAAATGGGTGAAAAATTGACGCCTTATAGTGGAATCAAAAGCTTAAAAGGACCCAAGTGCCTAACGATAAATTTCAACCTAAACAAAAAAAAGTGGTAAATTATTAATTATTAACTTTATAAAGCGTGTTGTCGAGTTGTTTATATAAAACCACTAGTACAAAATACATAGAGTATCGTCAGGGGTAAAACTTTTATTAAATAAATTAAAAATAACTTTTATTAACTTTATCAATAAAATAAAAGTTATTCAAAACAAAAATATATATTTATATGCAAATATTGAATATTTTTCCCTGATCATAAAAATAAATTAAGTCCCTTATTTCGAACCCAGTTTTAATGATATATACATATACATATATACGTAGGGCATAAGGTAGTACGTTTCAATTAAATTTTTCCACGAGAAAAATATGGTAAGAATGGGACAAAATTCCCCGTGTAGTATTTAAATGTATGTATACTTCGCCTTGAATTAATACCATTATTTTTTTTTAAATGTGATCACATTTTTAGACCGCTCACACCTTTGGGAAGTAAATGATGTCAAAATTGTAAAGTGAGAAAAAATATTAGCCCGAAAAGTTGATTAACACGATGTCGGACTCTGGGCTTAACACCGAACATGGCAGTCAATCGGACGACGAGTCCGACGCGTCAACAGCGCACAGCAGGGACACAGTATCCAGTCATGAGGAGGAGTTTGATGAAAAACATAACATTTTCGACATTGCTCCGCCATTGCGGGAACCGCTTTCTGCCAAGTACAAGCACAGCTTCGCCTACAAAACCTTCAAGAAGCGTGTGCCCCAAATGCTCAACGAGCTGATAAACTGCATGCGAGAGAACGAAACCAGGATCATGGAACAGTGCGGCGATTATGCGCGCTACGATCTGCGGCGCGTCATCTGGAGCCTGGACATACTGCGCACGGAGGTACTGAATAACAGTGAATTCAAGCATTTCGTCGACAAAGATCCAGGTGCCAGCGAGTGGAATATCTATATTAAAAAGCTAGTAAATCGCGAGAAAAACCAATGGTTCACCTCCACTTGGATGGACGCCGAGTGCTACTTGTATCGACGCATATGGGCTGCATTCCGGCGCGCAGACACGCTCAGCAGCTACGACTATTTTAGTCCAATGAAAATATGCTCCACGCGCAATAATGTTTTCCTGCTACGTAAAGTATTAAAGGGAACACGGGGTCTTCCGCGCAGTCGGAGGCACTTTCTGTTGATGCTGAAGCTATCATTGTGGGCGAATCGCTGTGATCTTTCAATCAGAACCGACAGTCCGAATGCACGCATCATAGAGCATATTGTTGATTTCGACCAGCACTTGATTGCAGATCAGTCGGAAGATGTGTGGCGTCTGCTGACAGAGGGCATCCATACTTCCGTCTGTCCCGTCACTGTAGACATTGTCTTGGACAACTCGGGCTTTGAGCTCTTTGCGGATTTGCTGCTGGGCGAGTATTTAATTGACGCAGGACTGGCGGTAAAGGTGCGCTATCATGTGAAGGCTATCCCTTGGTTCATCTCGGATGTGACTGCCAACGACTTTAACTGGATGCTGCAATTCTTTCTGCGGCACGAGATATCAGAGTTGTCCGCCTTTGGGCGGAAACTGCGTCAATTTATACGGAATAAGTCCATTGAGCTGTGCAACGCCTGCAGTTTCTGGACAAAGCCTCAGTGTTTCAAGTTCATGCGCGAAATGGCGCCCTGTCTGTATGTTCAGCTAAGTCTAGGCGCTTTGACCATTTTCAAGGGGGATCTTAACTATCGTAAGCTGCTGGACGATGTTAACTGGAGTTCGACAACTCCATTTGGCGAATGTCTGGGGGGCTTTCTGCCCACTAGCATCTGTGCGCTACGCACTATTAAGTCTGATCTTTATTGTGGTTTGCCCATTTGCGTTGTCGAGTGGTTAACGGAGGATGATCCAAACTGGATGTGCACTGGCGATAAGGCGGTTATCCATCTGGCTGTCAAAGCGAGACCTTGAACTTTTTTAACTACATCTTTTATGGTCACAATAATCATATTTAAACTGAGTGTAAGCTCAAAAGTGTTGAAAAGGCAAAACAAGAATATTAATGCTTCATTGGCTCTGTTTGTCGTGGCTACAGATTGGTTCCAAAGATCATTGGAGTCTGGTGAAAGCATTTAGAGCAAAACACTAGATTATTAAGGCCAGCTCAGGGCTGCGACTATATATTAGCGGATTCAAAATGCGTCACACATTCAGTTATGGAAAGTAGATTGCAAAAGTATAGAGTTAAACAAGTTGGTAGTTCTATGATTTGAATATATCTATTGTCGTTTTATTAGTTATGACCTTAAAGCTAAATGGTAGGCCGTGTAAGTCGTAAACATAAGTATGACATTCCATATACGCAGTATAGACTATAACTATGCATTATTAAATATGAATAGTAGAAAAATATGCTCTAAGGCCATATCTTATATATATGTACGTGTATATCCATACTGCATTACTCGGGGTCTTGCAGCAGTATTGAAACAATTCGTCGAATTTCAAGTCTTATCAATTGCCGTTATAGAAAAAGAAGTGAAGAACTCAAATTTCCCACATTATTTTCAGGCTGTTCTCACATTAAGAACTGTCGATCTATCATCGCCAGCTTCGTAATATTAATTATTTATTAAAAGTCAGTAACTAAGTGCATTTTTTTCTCGTTAGATATCTTGGAGGGAGTTCTCTCGGTCGCTGGCTCACAATACACAATTGGGATTCAGCTGTTGATATGGCGTCAGATCCTTGGTGATAGAGAAGAGCGCACCATCTCGCACCATTTTGCACATAAGAGCGCCTAGATTCTTGGCATCATCGATGCCGGAATGAGCGCGTCCCTCAAAGGCTAGGCCCACATGTGAGAGGGCATCGCTGAAGTTGCAGGGCCGATACTTGTACCACTCACGATAAACGGCACGCACATCGATCCACTGATTAAAATAGGGAGCCTTGCGCATGCGCTTCCGTGTGCACTCCTTGTGAAGACAGATGCCAAAGTCCCAGTCGGTCCATGTGACGAATGCACAGTTGCCCAGTATATTTGACTTGCTCATCTTGGGCAGCAGCAGACTGCGGGCACGCAGCTCCTTGCGCAGCCATTCGTGGAACATCATCAGCGCCGTTTGCAAGGGCACTCCTGTGTCCACAGTCTTTTGTTCTATGCCCGTTAACTCCGTGCAGTAGGTGCTCAAGCGCGGCGATTCAATGGGCATAACATATTTGTGAAACTCAGCTTCGATTTTGCCTGTTTTTAGATTGACCAGCACGGCTGGAAACTCTGCAAGTCCAAAAAGTTATTGATGGTGATCGGACAGGGATATCATCTGTTATCAATTCATACCTATGATCTCCGCTTCCCGCCACTGTGGCGGTGCCTGTTTCTCCCAGCACGTGGCCTCGAAGTCTACGGCAATCACATAGCTGAAGGGCTGCATGGCTAACTGTTTGGATTTGCGCGACTTCTTTGTCTTGACGGGAACTGTGGCTACTTCGGATGCACCGTTGATACTGACGTCTGCTTCGTTTTGTAATTCGTCCAAATCGTTTGCTGGATCTGGTCTGGCGCCCTCCACATACAACGTGTCAATCAGGCCCAGTTGTCTGCCAAAAAGCAAAACCAAACATTCAAGTTGTAATACGTTAGAAAATATTTGTAAACTTTTTTTTCAGTTTTTGTTTTGTTTTTTAGAAAATATATGAAATACTATGTGATATCTTGGCAACTTGTAGTTATACTAGGAATGAAAATATACAAACTACTTTTGCCTAACTCTCTTACATGTCTACAAAGCTGCTACTGCGATTACAAATAATAAACTGTTTAAATTACTATGTTTACTTGCTCTACGATACGATTATTTAAATTTTCAATCTAATGGCTTTTTCATTTACATGTTCAAACTGTTTTCTACATTAATATATTGGTGAGAGAAACTTATATTAGCTTTTATAAAGTCCAAACACATACAACAATTAATACAAAAAATTACTTCATTTTGTGGCAGAGGTGTCAATTAGGACTTTATATGCCAAATAATTGAATATAGATGCATCGATTTACATAGGTAACAAAAGTGAAGATGCATGACCTAATCCTATTCAGAAGATTCATGGGTTCAATGGATTTCAAGCTACTTTTCGTAACACTTCAGTCAAATTTAACAAATGGAAATACTGAAAAAATATCTATTTCATGTTGCACCTTCTCGCTACAGCTGCTGCTGCTTCCCATAGCAAACGATCATGGGCTTCTGATGCCAGAGCAGACCGTTCGTTTCGGCCAACGCTTTAGCCACCACCACCGCCGCTGCAGCCGCCTGATTATTGGGATTCAGGAATGTGACAAAGGCCTGTCCCTTCATGCGGCCCTGCTGCATTACTTTAATGTCCAGACTCTCAGCTGGTGCGTATTGAGCGTAGAGCGTTCTCAGCTGTGACTCCGTTATGCTCTTGTCAAGATTTTTGATGTACAACTTGTTGCTAGGCTCGCCCACTATGTAGTTCTTATAGACAGGTAGCTCGTGCAGTTGCTCAGGTAACAGACGTTCTTCCGGCAGCTGGTTAACAGCAGGCAAGGTTGTTGGCAGCTTCAGTTCAATTTTGCGCGCAGCAATTGCTGGCACATCCATATTTTCTTTGGCTGCTGGAGCTTTGCCTGGCTGACTGGCAGCCACCTGCAGCATTTGGCGTGCTCGCTTGCGATACTGCTCCAAAACTACGCTATCTGCTGGTCGCTTTAGTTTTAGCTGTTTTTGCTGCTGCTCGTGCTCCTCATCGCTCTCCAGCTCGCTTTCAGACTCGCTCTGGGGCACATCAGTTTGGGTCGCAGCACTTTGTGACTGCTGTGCCGGTAGGTTGAGACCTGCAGGTCGTTGGCCAAATGGCGGCATTAATCTCATGCGGTTCATGAGATGAAGCACCTGCACGTAGAAGCGTTTGTCATTCTTTAGTGTATCTCCTATGGCGGCCAGAATTTCGGCATTGATGGGCGGATACGCATAGCGCAGATATGGCGGTGGTGGCTGCATAAAGTCACATTGATTATTGCGGGCATACAACTTTTGCACATACTTTTTGATCTCTGGTTGGGACGAGGGACCCGTCGTCTGAGCCTGAGCTGTCGCTTGAGTAGATTTATTGGCGAACTTCGGTTTGGTGCTACCATTGGAACGTGGTCCAAAAGTGCTGACGCGCAACGGCTTGTCCAGTATTTCGTTGAATCCCAACAGCTGTTCTAGGGCGGATTGCGCCTCTTCGGCGTCGGCATAATCAAGCAGCGCGCGTCGGCGTCCAAAGGCATTTAGTGAACGCGGTATAATCAGGTTTGCCTCTTGAATTAACTGTGCGAATTCCACCATGCTGCAGGGCATGTTCTTAAGCAACAATTTGCTCGTGGCTATGCTCATTTTTACAATATTCCTATTAAATCAAAACGTGCTATTATCGATGTAGTTATCGATTAAAAGGAGACGACAACTTATTCGACTGCTTACGATAATTTAAAGAATAGTATGACCAGTTCTAAGCTAGCCTGTATCGTGTGGAGTAAAGCTGGATTGCACATATGTTAAGTGAGGAGTAGCGCTGTTAAGTGTGGCCATGCGCATTTTTGACAGTTAACGGCGCACTTTTTAATTTATAACAGTTTAATTTTCAATGCATTTTGTTTGGTCGATATAATCATTTGCTTGCACCGGGCTCATGTTATTTTTACAAATCGCCAATTGTTGTTATGCTCAAGCCCCTTACTTTCACTAACAGCGGCCAACGAACGGTCATAAGTAGATAAAACCACAAATTATGCGCACATAAACTTGTTTGTCAGCCTTGACCAGCTGCGCCGCTATTACCGGTTTTATCGGGTGACAATGCAACGAAACAAAAACAAACATATTACACAACAATTGGGCATATATCGCCATGTCCATATCAGAAGACGCTGATTACGTGCTTTAAAATGTACGAATCGTGTGCTATCGCATTTATGGGCGGTTGCACTGTGTAATCGTAATTGCAAGGGCAATTAATGTAGATGGTTAAGGGAATCTTCTGAAAAAGAAAAAACAAATACTGCATTTCAGATTACAGATGGGCAAGTCGGAAGAGTCAATGCACTTTCATTAAGTGAATTGTATACTTGTACGCACAGATGTATGAAAAACACACAAATGCCTGACATGAACTTTTCTGTTTTTGATATATGGCACACACTCCTACACAATGGCGTTATAAAAAGATCAACACACATGGCGTGCTCAACACTCAAAAGTCAGATTGCATAAAATTTGCAATGATTAAATGAACAACAACAACAAAAACAAGAACAATGTTGACAACGCCAACGACTCTCACTTTCGTTCGGCTTGGCAGCTACTTGCGGGGCAACGGGTGGGCGAGGCGGGGGTGAAGGCACACTAACGATGTCCACTGCAAATGCGGAAGCAGAGATATAGCCCCGCCGTAGCTGCCTTATGGGAAGCGGCGGGCACCAGAAACAGACGAAACTTGGATGAATGAACTCTATGTCGATCTCTTATCTTTTTGAGCAGGCGCTAGCCGCAAAACAAAATTGCACTTGTGAGATTCGCGCGAGCGTTTGATCTTTTGCATTCCAAGTGACACTAATGGGTTAATGAAGCTATATTTAGAAAATATTCTCTATCAACTGGCACGACGTACGACGGGAAAAACTGGGCGTCAGCTGAAACGTGCATTGTTTGAATGGTGAGTAAATTGTAAATATAATTACAGCAGCAATGCTTACATATTTACACCAATACTGCAGTAAAATAAAGAATTAAATACTTTGGAGTCCTACACATACATTTACCCGATATTTCCTAGCTTAATAGGAAATATCGGGTACATATATATATAATACGGTAAACCGATGCTGAAAAGGTTTTGCCGATATATCGAAAGATTGATTTAAATGCCAAATTATGTTACGAAATAAAAAACAAAATAAGCTTTTTTCATTTTTCGACAGATTCTTCCTAAAATATAGATTCAGACACATTTAAGCAGTACATCATATTTGTTTCATAGTTTCAATACGAAGAGGGGTTTTGTCTCTACTACACATGCATCTTGTACACATGCACAAAAAGACAAGTAAGAGGCTCTAGTCGGGACTAGACTCCCGACTAGGCAATATCCTGAACCTTCTAATTCCAACACCAAATGCAGCTCGTTTGAATTAATAAAGATAAATTAAAAAAAAAAGTTCCGTTGGCACTACTCAGCAGCCGCACCAGCCAAAAAAAAAGACTTTCCTCGGTAGGGCTCGAGCTCGCGACAGACCGCACCGCAACAGCAATACTAATAATCGAGTCTTATTGAGAGAAAACCCAATTAAAATAGCAGCACAGAAAACAATACGATCGCAATTGCAATGCTGTTGATAGATCGAAGCAGACGCGCATGAATGTGTGTGTGTACATGTATACTGAAATTCTTGAATTTTGCGTCACAAACACGGCATCCGAAAAACAGGACAAAAACAGATCTTATTGAAATTTTCTACAGTTAATCTTTGTGTAGTCTAGAAACAACATGTCAAGTTTGGCTATTGATGCTGATCAAGAATATATACTTTATGTGGTCGGAGATGCTTCCTTCTGCCTGTTACGTACATGTACATTTTGCACAAATACAATATACCCTTTTTACCCATTTTCAATGGGTTCAGGGTATAAACAAAAACAATAATAAAGCGATTATGGGAAATGTAACCTTGAATATTTATATTTTTAATACTCCCAGTATTAAAAATTTTTTTTTTAATGTTAATTTTGGCGAAAAGGGGCAGTTAATTGAAAAGTGCAACTTTCTAGACTATATTATAAGCAATTTGGTGCATCTCGCTTCTATAACCTCCGAGATACAAAAAACCTTTTTTCAGAATTGATCTTTATCAATATGAAAGTGGGAAGATATAAGGCAAAAAGAAGATTACCATGTTCCGCGCATAAAATTCGAGAAAATATATGTATATTTGAAATAGATTGTCGATATATTAGTTTCCAAAGCAAACAGGCCTATTGATTAAGTTCGTCTTTTTGACCAAGAAAAAATATATTTTATGAGGGTCGAGATGCTTTCTGCCTGTTATCTACATTTTCGAAAATTCATTTAACTCTTTTTAACACATTTAAACGGTTACAGTGTACAATATAAGTATGTACTAAAACTTTTTATAGTTGTATATAGAATGTGTCAGGTATTGACTCAGCTAATGGCCAAATGGAAACTTTTGCGAAAAAGTTTACTATTAGGAAAGCCTTTTGCCATCTAGGAAAACATACTTGAACTAGTTTAAAGCCTGCTCATAGCGTGGGAAAGACTTTATTGGTTTAAAGCAAGGTTTATTTATACAAGATATTCAAGTTAGACTCTTGACATTTTTGCTATATATTCCTGGCGGGGCGTATGCCCGCCTGGTTTTTTTGTTACGTCCAGCCGCGCTCCTCTAATTGCAAATATCTCTATCTTCCATATTTTTAATTTGAAATGATTACAGATGAGCGTCTACAAAGATCGTTCCTTAAATATTTAGTCTTTGGGAAATTGGAAATATCTTTGTCTATTACAGCTTAAAAGTCAAAAATATCGGAAAATGCAAAATATTCCAGTACACAATTGAAAATAATTTGTTCAATTTACAATAAAACAAAAATTAAATACGAAAATATATTCCTGATAGTAAGATTTTGGTTATATATTGGGAGCATCGTCATGTCGTATATACATTTTGTCTTCAAATACCTAGAAAAATACATTTGTTTTATATAGATAAAACTTAATTTTCGACCTTTGAATCGTGATTAGTCCGGTTCCGACATATTTATGTACTGCCTGCCACAATAAGACGGACCTATGCCAACAAGAGACTAGTTGGCATAGAGAAACTCCGACAGACATGGCTATATCGACTCGGCTCTTGATACTGATCGAGAGTATATGTACTTTCCTCTATAGGGGTATTACACAAATTTGCATCAAGAAGTTTGAGTTAAAGTTTTGGTGAAGGCTTTCGTCATGAAACTTGTCTCCCTTTTATACGCACGTCTTAGAACCATGTAGTTAAAAGATCCAACCTTTTTTTCAAATTGTTCTTTGTTATTCTTCAGACGGAAGAATGGGCAAGCGCAACAGGTTCTGTTTGGACGTGTTTACAAAAGAAACTTTTCTGTTTTCGGTTATTACGTGATGCAGCCAAGCCCCTGAAGCATTTAATTATCAATCAAATGGGCGGCCCGTGCTGTTATTAATGCGTGTGTCATGCGGGCCAAGCACAATGCACAAATGTGCGACTACACGGCAATTATCTTGCAAACAATTTCAATAAGCTACAATTTGTAAGGCATGCACAGTATTTGACATTTAATATGGGGAAGGAGTGGAGGTCTGTCTGTTTTATGAAATAAAACTAGAGTAAGGAAACGAGTCTCTCCTACTAAGATGACACTTTTGTGAATTGTCACTTTGGTAACATCGCAAGCTGAATTCAAAAATGCATTTCTCATTTTGATTCCATTTTGAAATTTAGTATATAGCAATACAACTAATTAGAAATTAGTTTAAATATTTGCTGGGAGAAATCTCTAACTCTCTGGTATTAATATATAAAAATAGATTAAATATGTATTTTGACCAGCTCAATGCTGGTAGTTCTCCGTTTTTAGCATATCCTTTATATCTCCATATATTATAGGACGCAAAAATTTGGAGTAAAAATAGATTCCAAGGTTTAAATACCTGGAGCTCTAGGCATAGCATAAGAACCATAAATGTTGTTATAAATACACGTGAAAAAGCATGTGAAATTCGGCAACGTATGCAATTATTCACAAGCAATTGTATAAGAGGTGCCAAAAACAGCGCAATTGACTGAATCAATCAATTAAAAGTCCAAGTCGAAAAATTTGTCCCTAACGCTATCAATAAACGCAAGTATTTCTGTATGCATGTACGTCGAACTGTATGCATAATACGAATCTTTGATCTACTCGAGCAACGGATGACATATTACACTAATTGATATCAGTCGCTGGCACGTGCTCCATTACAATAGAGCCCTTGGCTTTACTAATTGCCACTGGGGCCAATTGATGACTATACTCAATGTCCTTGGGCGTGGCAATATACTCATACTTATATTTAATATGCATTATGCAGTCGCGGAACGACTCGCCTGCAACTGATATTGAAATTAGCAATTACAACCTTAAAATATGGACAGGTCGAGCTATTTAGTATACCAGCTCGTACATACTGTGCACATATTGCGCATACGCCGCGTGCAACGTCTGAATTGGAGGCGCGTGCATGAAATTTGCCAGGCCAAATGTTTGCCTCTCCCCTCTCGCTCGCACCCCTACCAACCGAAAGCCTCTCGTTCGCTCTTCGCTATAAATTCGATTGCATTTGAATATGTGCAAGTTTCTGCTGCGGCTGATTTTATTTCTCGGCCATAAGTACATCGCCTGTGCGCTGTGCAGCGCTTACTTACTGCCACATGTGCCTAGCATACATACATATATTTATGGCTTGGCCTGTGTCTGCGTCTTTGTCTGTGTGAGCATTTGCTCTTGACTTTGGATAAGTTTGGTGAAAACTGCTTTCAGCCGGATTTCCCACTGAAATCACCAGCCCAACAAAAAACAGCAATAGACGCCAGCGCCGAGACACAGTGGGGCCTATCAACTTTTTTCCTTGTACAAATCATAATTTCTGCAGTAATGAAGATGTGTTCGAAATGCAAGAGCAAGCGAATTACTTTACATATTTTAGTTATTTTTATTTTTAACAGCTTCTTGATATATTTCCAATATTTAAATCTTTGCCTACGTTTGAGAAATTCCATCCGCGTGTGGGTACATAGTTTTCTTTTGTATTTCCGTACTTTGTGCAGCCCTCTTTCAGTCTTAGCGGCATTCACGTATTTTCATTTGTGCTTATGCTCATGATAACTGACATTTTAAAGCCACAACTCGATTGTAAAATGTAGGTTAATATATTCAAAACCTGCCAAATAAATCCCACATCAGTACAAGATATGCATTGCACAAAAGTGTTACAAAAAGAGCTTAAAATGATTTAAAATCTGTTTTACCAACGGTCATCCATTTCTAATAGAATTAGTTATGCGGTATCCAAATTTTCCAATAAAACTAAAGTTAATGACCGATTACAGTTGAAAACCGAACGTTTTCTCTAATTTGGATATTATTTTTAAATTTAGAAGATCGCCATCCGGACGCGGCTATAAAGATCTCCCGTTAAATAACAACTCGCATGCATACAAAATTCAAGAGATTTATAGTAGATTTGTTAGAAAGAGATGAACCTAATACTTACTTCCACATTAAATTTCACAAAGTTGCGCAAACATTGTTGCAAAGTAGATTTATACATTATTTATTAGGGAAAGAATGTCAATGAGAAGAAGAAAACTATCGTTAGATATCAAATGAGTGCATTCCTGAGCACGAGTAAAAAATAAATAAATAAAGAGCCATAGTTTTCGTTGAATTTAAATTAAATTGGAATCATTTCTTTGATTTCTAATTTCTGACTTTCTTTTATCTACGTCATATATTTCGAAATCTTGATCTCTGATGAGTTTTCTATTCGATGCAAATTGTTTTTTTGCATTTTTGCCATGCTTTCCGGCGGAAGACCCCACTGTGCGACAATCGATTCCAACATGTTTCGTTTGCTCCGATAATTAATTCCGTACTCACGATATTTATCTGAACGTTATATTCTAAATTTGCATTTAATTTGTATATATTTTCATTGAAAATCATTTAAATATTTTTTTAGAATTCTTTACTCTTTCACCTATTAAAATAATTTGATTGTTAAAGAATAAGTAGCTAATAGTTTGTTTTAGATTCCTAATAATATATTCTATACTCAACAGTGAATCCAAAATTGCGTCTTAAAATAATTCAAAAACAGCTCATTATTGTTTGTTTATTGTACACTCGAAGTAAATTTAAGAAATTCTATTGAATTTTTGGTGCATGTCATATTATCGCCTTCTACTGAGATTTCCTTTGCATCGTCTGTCTATTGCTACAAAAATCTGCTTAAGGAACTGGCCAGCAAAATGTGTGATCGCTGAAACTCGTGTCTATTTTATTCTTTGGCATGTATATTTGTATTAAGCGGCAGCCAGTGAGAACCCATCAAAACCAGAAAAGTTGTCTAATGACTTTTCCATGGGCATTGATTCTACGAGCTGGGCGATGAGTTTTATTCTATCACGAATTTACACATTTGGTAGCTCATCATTTTTGAACATAATTGGCAGTTAGTAAACAGATTCAGAGAGCTGTGACTAGTTATGGCAGCGCAAACTGGTTTGTTAAAAATATACACAATTAAATAATAGATAGAAGTATAAATAAATAAAGTGTGCGAACTTCAAGCAGAAATAAGTTATTGATCTTGTGCCTTATAAAAATGAATACAAATAAATTCAACAAACTGTTTTAAATGGAAATAGAATTTATTGAAACAAATGCATATTCAAAGACCTCACGGAAATCTCTTTTAAATTAGTCGAGTTGGCTTGGGTTGATTTTGATTTCCAGATGTTTGACTAGGTTTTTGGGTAAATACACTTTTAATGGAATTAAAATAGAATACAAATTATTTTTGGCAGATCTTAATAAATAATAATTCTTAAAAGCCAGAAGAATAGAGTTGTAGACCGGTTTTTAAATTTTATGTAAACATGTTTACGAACTTTTTGTTTTGACAAAGCGTATTGGGTGTTGTTTTATTTAAAATCGTGAAATAACAAGCAGGAATGTTGCGTGGGGTATAACCTACTGCGCAAAAGATGTTCTTCCCCCAAGCAATGGCGTTCAAACTGTGACATGAGAAGAAATCGGAAATCGGAATGAGGGGCCGTAGTATTTATTTGGGCCTAAGCTTTGGAGGAGTTGTTCAATGAACAAATTAATTTGTTTGGACCCAATCGAAGATGATAGATTGCACAATCTGACTACATGACAGATCTTACAACATCCACATGTTTTAATTGTTTGTAATCAGAAAAATTCCACGTTTTGTATAAACTTACATATGCGTGGCTAAGGTTTCCCATTGATCTATAAGATGCAGCATGATCGCCTTTTCTTTTTTTTTGTAACTTCTTTTAACTCTTAAATGCACTTGTCAACTGATACTGCATCCTATCTTCAGTGTAAATGCCAGAAATAAAATAAATATCAATGCGAATTTTGTATAAAAATCTATTCCGACTTATCGCGACACGCTGACAAATTTAGACTGAATATAACAATTGATTTATGATTATTTGTCAAGAGCAAAGAAGTAGTTGATCAACAACTTTGTTTGAGACACATGGCAACGAGAACAAAAACCAGATCAGACAGTCGGGTACAACCGACTGTGTAATACTCGTTCACAAATAGCTTAAGCCATGCTACATGCCAAATTAAGAAAAGCCACACATTTTTCGATCATATGGAAGGATATCAGAAGTCTGCATATTATATTATGCTATACATACAAGCGTTGAAAAACTTACACAAAACTAATATACTCTTTTACACCTGGTTAACGGGTATAGAAACACCGCCCAGTTGAATAAAGAGAATATGAAGACTCATTTATGTATATATTTTCCACTATAAATTTCAATTAATAAAACAGTCCTAATTAAATTAAATGTCAACACTTGCCCAGCTAAGGCACACATATGTACATACGTATGTATGTATGTGTTCATAAAATACTAGCATGCATTACCCGGCTTAGCCCGGTTGAAAATATTCGAAAATGAACGGGCCTATTCACTTACGGCTCAATACTGAAGTTTTCATTTGAGTTATCTTTGAAAAATTTCATCTGGAACTGCGGTAAAAAGTTGGGATTGGGATTTCCAATCCGCGAAAATGCGCGGAAAACTGTCGTATGCAATTATCATATCTCATCGGCCGCAAGCTTAATTTCAATTATCCCTGAGATATTTGCACCTTTCGAGTGCTAAGTAAAAGCATTTTAAACGTGCTGCATCGGTTGCGGAATATCCACTGAACTGAGTGGAAATGGGGTTTCATCGTTTCTACTGGCGGAAAATGAATGGAAAAGTGATTCCAAAATTTTAAGAAAAAACTTTGTCCGAGCAAAGCCAGTTAATACCCGCTAGCATTATAAACTTGAATGTATATAGAGCGTAGATTAAGAAGACATTTAGATTACGGCTATTATCAGCATCCACTTGCTTGTTGTGTATTTGCTTTTGCAATTTCAATGGTTGTTTAAAACTCTAAAAGTTTTCCATGTGCTCTATAAATCCAAGCATCAAAGGCCACAACAACGACGCACGCACGCAGCCCATTGGACGTATTGGGGCCACACAAACAACACCCAACACCAGCTGCAGCTGCATCTATACGTTATCCAAGTCTACAGATACAGATACAGATACATTAATACAGACACGGACTGCACTTTTACAGCTTCGCTGCAATTGCCCTGGAACTGTCGGTGGCCGCGTTGGCAAATGCACTTGAGAGTTGGCCCCACAGCATCGCAGATGCTCAGTGCTCGGCTCCAATTACATTCAATTACAATTACAATTACAATTACAAAGAGCAGGAGTCGAAATGGCAATGGGCAGGCCGAGCTATTTTCGGAGTGACGAACTCCAAGTGGACCTAATTGAAGAGTCGCTATTTATTTGCGGGCTTATGTTTTGCAATAGGAACCAGACTTACACGGAAAGTTCCGACAAATAGGGCTTAATTTAGTCAAGCCACACGGTAAAAAATTGTGTTTTAAAAAAATATTTAACTGTCCTCTGGCAAGCGATTTGTAGGAGCTAAAAAAGGAGGTGTACTGCATTTATCCTCCTCGATAATTTCAGATCCGAGCATCCGTAAACCTTCTGCCAATTATCCTTATAAGGTACCCACCCAATAAAAACCAATATACTCTTTTCCACTTTGCAAACAAAGTGTATACACAAGTCGAGTATGAATTCAGAGCTGAGTTTATTGATTGGTAATTTGTTTTATATTTTTATATATTTAAAAATTGTCTATTGTCGAACAACATAAACCACAAACTTGATAAGTCGATAATTAATTAAACAATGCGACACGAACTGCAAACAATCCGGATATATCAAATTGCAAAACCTTTGTTATTGTTGTCAATAAAAGGCAAGAAGAAAAGCAATCTGTCAGATGGCGATACGAATACGTCATACCCTTGCAGGCATATTGCATTATTTATAATATTAGTTTCATTAACAGCATTGGGCATAGTTGTAAACTTTTTAAATTACACTGATAACTATGGCCTGCGGCATAAATAACTTTACATCCACTTATTCGCTCGTGATTTGAACCCGGATCCTCTTTGATGAGTTACCTGGAAGATGAGTCACTCAGACAGTCATCTACCGAGTTCTGTTCTATTATATTACTTCTTATATTTTATCTACGAAGATCGTACCTTTTAACCTAGGCCAATTATCTACCAGGAACTACGAACATGTCGACTGATGATTCCTTTTGCAGCTGCACAATTTTTAGGTATTAAATCTTCAATTCATTTTTAAGCTAAGAAAAGTTTAAATATTGTTAGAAATAGACGCGGTACCGACGATTAAATACCCTAGCGTCACAATGCACAAGATATAATTTTGTCTTAGCCAAACAATTTACTTTCTCATACAACTATATTTTTGACCCCTATTGTTTAGGCACCTTCATGATAGGGAAGATGAGTGTTGTAAATATATATAATACTAGCGGGTAGAGCCCGGCCTTGCCCGCGGCACGCATAAAATAAATGTTCTCAAAAAGCTTTGAAACTGATCGGACGGTAAACCAACAATTTTTTCCATTTTCCACTTATTCATTCACGTATTCATTAAGTTTTTATGTAGAGCTTTGAAAATAAGTTTGAAGCAAATCGGAAAAAATTTAAAACCAAAAAATCTTTGAATTTACCGAGGATGCTTTGATTCTGCAAAAAATGTGAAACACGTCTCAAATGATTTTTCATATAGATCCTTGAAAATGAATTTGAGCTCGAAACGTCATTAACCAAATCGTTGTCCCCTATTTCCACCCAGGAGGAATACATTTTTGGAAAAGTGTGAAACACCCCTCAAATGAATTTGAACAAAGAACTTTGAAATTGTGGGTGGAATTTCCCGAAACCCCGTCTTAACAGGACAAACAGTTTTATATACATATATAGATAATATAATATATAAGAACAAAAAACTTTTTCAATATACAATTTTTCAATTAACACTTTGGCCGACTCCATTATCGATACCACCTAGAGCAAAAAGGTAGAGTTAAGCACTTCTTTTAATACAAAAACCAAGGCTTAAAACCGGTTTTGAACGGAACCGGTTCGAGCTGGAATGTCAAACACAAGGTTCGTGAACCTGAACTAAGGGCAGGCAGTTTTGGTTTCGCAGCCTTGATATGCGGACAAACATATATACTATATGTGTATATATATATTTTTAGTCAGCTTGGTGTGATCAAGGAGATGTAATTATAAGCATATAGTAAATGAGAGACTAGTGTGTATAAACAGTGTATGGATTCGTCGTTGGGATGCATCACTACGTAAACAGACTTCTTGACAGAATGTTAATAACCCCCATGTGAAACGTTAAGGCAAATTGACGAGGAAATTAAAACAGCATGAAATTGCGAATATATGTATTTATGAATGTTGTGGTTATCACAATAAAGTTGTGGCAATTAGGTAAATGCATATGACGTATGCCTGCAACAGCAGGGGAGAGGATAGAGGAGGGGCGCACCTACTCAGGGCCATGCCAGTAAAGTGCAATGACCAATAAGGTAAATGAAAACAGTCACAAAAAAATAACAGACAAGGAAATATTTGTTTAAAAGTTATTAATTCTGTTTTAAAGCTTAAAGCTTCTGAACAGTTCTGCTCGAGTCAGTGGAAGGGAAGGGCCTGTAGTTTAATCGTCAATTGCGTCTCAACAAAAGAAACAACAGCAACAACAATAACAGTAACAGCACCAACAACAATAACAGTAACAGCACCACCAACAATAACAGTAACAGCAGCAACAACAATCACTGCAATCTGCACGCTAAATGTTAAGGTAAACATTGGGCGGGAAACGAAAAGAAGTGTGCAAAGAGCGGAAAAAGCGTCGAGAATGACGTCGACGCAACGCGACGCTTCGCGACGCAGCTTTTGGCATTGCGCTTTTTACGGTTTACGGGTTTGAGCAATAAAACATATCAAATTTAAAGTAAGTTTTGCGCAATTTTGGCTAAAAGCTCTGAGCAATCAAATACGGAAAGATTTATGTTATCATCAACAGTCTTATTGCTGTGTTCCCAAAAAAAGCGAGTACAGTAAATTCTTTTTTCACAGTAAACAGGGATCCATTCTAAAATTGTAAGTACCGCATAAGCCCAAAAAATGCGTTGTCGTTGAGAGTACCTGCACCTGCTGAGAGCACCTGCAACCGTTTATGAAATTTTTCCGATATGACTATTATAATTGGAATTAAAAGTCAGTGCATTAGGTGAACTTATGTCCTGAAACCCAGCTATACAATTTCTCATTTGAAATTTGATAGCGTCTTCGGAACCTGGGTTATTATTAATGATGTGGTTTTCTGATGAACTGCAAAGTGGGGTGAACAACTTGTGTAACTGTAGAATAATCATCAAAATATCCGCATAGCCCCAAAATGGAAAAGAATCTCACACATTTTATCTGTATAAGGAATGCCGCAAATGCTCAAAATATACCGTAGTGTTAAGATTCAAGATAGTGTTAAGATTTGTGGGACATGTCCCGTAAATCGCTAGCAACTCTATCGCTATCGCTCGTTTCGGAGATACAGTTAATTGGATTTGGGCAATTTTACAGTCACTAATTGAATACCTAAGTAACAAAGTGTCCTCAACGGTTGTTAAAATTTGGTAGAGTATATCCATTCGGTCATGGCCGACTGCAATGATTCTGTTTAATTTTTTGTCGTTTGCCTTGCTCATATACATATGCAGTATGCTTAATTTCTCGGACTTTCCTCTCCTAGCACTCGCAAATCGATAAAAACAATTTTCTAGCTACAGAAGTCACAGCACGTGTATGCGGTACTCAAGGTACGTACAATACGTACCACGTATGTACATATGTACGTGCATAC
Organism: Drosophila littoralis; assembly: GCA_018903485.1. NCBI lineage: Eukaryota > Metazoa > Arthropoda > Insecta > Diptera > Drosophilidae > Drosophila > Drosophila littoralis. The sequence continues at coordinate 11,599,878 of JAEIGF010000297.1, read as the reverse complement.
TTATGCATATACATATGTATGTATGAATATATTGATATATCAATTTGTGCAAAATAATAAATTCGGGAATTGTAGACATAAGATAGAGAGAGAGAGAGAGAGAGAGAGGGAGAGAGGGAGAGAGAGAGGAGAGGCTTTCTTATGCACCGAATTTGCAGTTCCAGACATTTGGGAAAAGTGCGCATCCCGTATTTGAATTTTGTACCTACACCCATGCATATTTACTCAAGTTATAATTACCCACTTTTGTGGAGTGCCTTTGTTTTGATAGCCACTTACCTTGCCAGTCTTATCAAGGCCATTGTGCTAAATTTTTGGTCCAATTTATAATACAAAACGGTTGCGGTTGAGTTGTAAAATATTCAACTTGTATGCGAAAAAATTCGATTTGTTATTTTGGCAGTGCGAATAACGGCATTGGGCAAGGGCAAGGAAGCGCCGAAGGTGGACCGGCAAATTTTCTTTTGTTGTCTGCGCTGCCACAGCACAGAGTCACACACACATAAACACTCAGCACAGCACAACACAACACACATACACACACATGCAGGCGGCGCACGGCCGGCACGTAATAAAAGGAGAAGAATATCAAAAGCGACAACAAGAACAATTGCGCGCGCACACAAACTTCAGTCAATTTTTAATCGTCCGGCTACAATGAAGATCTGAGTCTGCCGCCCGGCACAAGTGGATAAAAACAAACTGTCGACAACGACAGCGATGACGGAGACAGCGGCAGCAGCAGAAACATATGAGCGAACACATAAGTGTGACCAGCTACAAAAGCTGGTTATTGCTTTTTAATAATTTTGTACTATTTCTTAAATGTGCAACAGTTTAGTATTTTTTTAAATGTTAGCTTACAGTGGAGTAAGTCTGGCAACGCTGATACCAATGGCGCCATCTTGTGCGCGGCTGTCATTTAAAATAGAATTTAAAATCAAGACACTTGGGGCAATACTATCAGTCAATTCAAGTCTGTTTTACTTTTTTCTTGGCTACAATTAACAGTCGTAGTTTGTATTAAATATTTTGTACTATCGACTACTGCCACGATGTGGGAGGAACTGGAAAAATATCGCAATCACTTTCTGCAACACGAAATTAAAGATGTCATGAAGGCGAGTTCCATCAACTGTCAACAGAACAAGGGTAAGCTGTCTCCACCTCGCACGGCTATACCAATTGATCATTCGTTGTACAGAATGGGACAAATTTATGAAGAAGCGTGACTGGTGCAAGCGATATCCACAGCGCTGCGCAGGGAGCTCCACTTACTTTGAGGATCGTGCCCAGCTGGCCTATGGCTGGTTCGCCTTGCCCAAACTAATGAAGGAAATCGACAGCGATGTAAATTTGACTCATTGGCGCGCCATAGTTTCACTATCGGAGTTTCTGCTCAATCCACTCAATGCCCAGCGTGCGATAGTCGAGATGGATTTGGTGCGAAAGTGAGGAGGCAGTACATCCTCGTGTTACTTCTGCTTAATTTCAATCTATGTTCGTTGCAGAGTAAAGAACGCATTTATGCGCATGCGACTGAAATTTCATGAGCAGCACCACGAAGAAGTTGACACATATTTAAAAATATTTAGTAAGCAGCTGAGCACCTATTCTCGTAATCGCCACCCACATTCACTTTACTCTTCCCATTCCGGCAGACATACTCTCCCGCAATTTGAATGGTGCAGAGCATATCGCCAATCGCAAATGTTTAATGATTGAGTTCTATAAAATTATTGCGGACAAGGAGCCTCTCAAGGAAGATCTAACTGCCGAAATACTGCGCAATCTGACGGGCAAGCCGAAGGGTAAGTGCGTGAGTAGGAGAATTCTCTTAACTATATCCTGTTCCATTCAGTGCTTGGCATTGTACTAGCTGATGCCGAGAACTTGGCGTCAGTGGCAAACATTTTTAAGTTGGATCCCTGCCAGCCGTTGTATCCGCCACACCTGTGGCATCATCTCTGTCACATGTTGGAGGTGGCGCCGAAGCAGGGCATTGAGCTAGGATTGTTTGAGTTGCTGCACTCGCGCATCAGGAATCGCTTGGCATACTTTTGGGAAATGAACTGCAAGGCCTTTGCCCTGCTGCTGCGCTGCGCGGAGGGCCAGCGTCTGTTTGATGAGGTGGATGGCGTCAAGCTGATCTACGATGTGTTCGAGGATGTGTATATCAAGCAGACCAAGAAGCTGCATTTCCAGCACGTCGAGAACTATGAGTACATTGTCCTGGCCCTGCTCAACGGACTGCACAGCAAGCGTGCTCTCTGGCGTAGCCGAGAGTTCACAATGCTCACCTGCCATGTGGGCCGCCGCATGGCCTGCAAAACAAATCCGCGCCTTCAGCTCTACTGCCTAAAGGCGCTGCGTGCCCTGGGCGTGATGCCGTGCACCAAGCGCTACATCATCGGCAACTGGCTGGATGAGGTCCGCGAGCTGGTCTGCCTGGATGCGGAGGCGGAGTGCGCCCGGGACGCGCTGCTCGATTGGCTGCGTCGTGACATTGCCGACAGCAGCAGCTGAGGGAGTCTATATTTCATTTATTCTTTCTATATATTTTTGATTGTAATTTTCCCCATTACATTTGTTTAAATTGTCTTGTGCGCGCACTTTACGCTTTTGTGATTGCCAAAAACATCGCTACCCTGCCCCCCTCCGTTTCCCCAGCATTTCAGACAACCCCTATTCTTAACGGTTAACCGTTTCAATGTCCCCTGTAAGCTGTCCCAAGTCCCAAAGTTCATTTGGACATGAGAAAAGCGGTTATAAAGCTCTCTCAGAGCCAGCTGTTTTCCCCAGCTATCTTAACAAATTAATCGAACAATATATAAAAGCAAAAAATCTCAAACTTGTTAAGAATTAAGAGGCTGTTGAGTCACTTAACTTATTTAACACCATCTGAATTGCCAATTTCACTTTCAAGGTCATTTCAAATTTCCTGAAAACCCAACAAAATTAAACTTTTATTGTGCTGGCATCTTATCAGACATGTGTGTCTTAGTCATATTGCTCTAATTTTTATACCCTGGACCCATTAAAAATGGGTAAAAGGGGTATAATGTTTTTGTGCAAAATGTAAATGTATGTAACAGGCAGAAGGAAGCATCTCCGACCCCATAAAGTATATATATTCTTGATCAGCATCAATAGCCGAGTCGATCTAGCCATGTCCGTCTGTCTTTCCGTCCGTCTGTCCGTATGTCCGTATGTATGAAGGCAAGGATCTCAGAACCTATAAGAGCTAGAGAAATTTTAGATGTAGGTGCTCCTAGTTCCTACGCAGATCGAGTTTGTTTCCGATAATCGGTAACTTACTCCGTTTCCAAGTAATCGATAAAAATCGATATCGACATCCTGTTTTTTGAGCAAATTGGGTAAATAATAAGAGCTAGAGTCACCAAACATGATATGTTGCTTCTAGAATATTATATATACATATGTCAAGTATTTTTCATTTTAGACCTATCGCCACCTCCCCGCTACCACCTCAAAGAGGGTTCAGGGTGTTCCCTAGTCGGGATCTCCCGACTAGAACTTCTTACTTGTTTTATATAGTTCCGAAGAATGCAAACTGTTTTTCTGTGTTCAAAATAATTTTTCGAAAAAAATTGTGACAGTAAAAAATATGTAAGATTTATAATATTCTAATATATATATTATAAATATAATAATGTTCAATTCAGATATATTATATAGACAATGGTCTCAGAGCTAAAATAAAATGTAAACTAAAACATTTCTTCTACCAAATTAAAAAAAAAAATATTAATTTCATGCGAAAGAAAGTAAGGTTGGTGACTTACATCGATTACATAGGTTAGCTGGTACTTTTTATACCCTGAACCCATTGGGAATGAGTAAAAAGGGTAAAAAAGATTTGTGTACAAGGTCAGCGACAATAGCCAAGCCTATTTATGTTCGTTTTTCCGTATGAATGAAGGTGTCGAGGACCTGTAAGAGCTAGAGACTCGAAATGAAGTCCTCTGGAGCGTAGGTCTTTTTATTGCCTGAATAGGCCGTGTTGGGTTCCGATCAATAATAACTTGCCCCGTTTCCAAGCATTTTCTTATATATTCTTTTGAAAGCAAGAGTTCCGTATTCGACATGTAGCTCGTAAGATATATATATTTGATCAAGCAAGCGCGAATTTTTCCTGTTTTGTTCGACTAAAAATAGGATTTATGAAAACATCTTAGAATTTTTAAAGCTACAAATATGTTTGATCTTTTTATACCCTGAACTCATTGAAAATGGGTAAAAAGGGTATAATGTATTTGTGCAAATATGTAACAGGCAGAAGGAAGGATCCCCGACCCCATAAAGTACACATATTCTTGATCAGCATGAATATCCGAGTCGATCTAGCCATGTCCGTCTGTCTGTTTGTCCGTCTGTCCGTAGGATATCAGAGCCTATAAGAGCTAGAGACTTGAAATTTTAGCTGTAGGTGTAGCTGTAGCTGTAAAAATCGATATCCACATCCTGTTTTTTGAGCAAGTTGGGTAAATATTAAAGGCTAGAGTCACCAAACTTCATATGTTGATTCTTTAATAGTATATATATACCATGTATCTTTAATTTTATACCAAAAGGAAACACCCACTTGTCCTCCCCTAAAGAGTCTAACTGCACACATTCCACTGCTCCCCCTACACTTAACAGACACATAGCTGCAATACTTAACTGCCAACGTTCACAGAAAACATTTAATTATTGCCCAATAAGGGGCAGATTTTAAATAAATTAAATAATTATGTTAAAAAAAAAAATAAAAAAAATTTATCTTTCATTATATACCCATACCCTCCCCCGCGCTAACACCTTAAAGTTATAAAATAAGTGAATAACCCAACTTGTATTACACACCAATTTAAGCCACAATTTAAATGTAATTGAATTTTTAAGAATATACAAATATTGTATGGTACAATAATATATACTGTAGAAAATTTCATTAAGATCAGTAAAGAAACACACTAAAGTTATGTGTTAGCAGCAGCTGGCGCAAATTCCAAGAATTTCTGTATACATGTACACACAAACTCATTTATGCGCGTCAGCTTGAAATTCTATCAACAGCAGCTATTTTAATTAGTTTTCTTTTCTCAACGAGACTCAATTATTGGTGTGGCTGTTGAGTAGAGACGGCGGCAAGTAGTGCGGTTAGTTGCGAGTTCGAAACCTGCCAAAGGAACTTTTTTTTTTTAATTTATCTTTATTACTACAAGGGCGTAGCGCGATCTGCATTTGGTGTTGGAATAAGAGGATTCAGGGTATCCCCTAGTCGGGAGCTCCCGACTAGAACCTCTTACTTGTTTAGTCTTAAGGAAGGCGAAAAGGAATAACGGTTAATTAATGTCTTGGGCTCGGGACAAAAAGCGAGAAGAGGCTGCCGGTTTAAACTCAGTAGCAATTATCTAGTAATATGTTTGTTTAATTCCTTTTTTAAGCTTTATTTATATACCAAATTTCAATGCAAGCATTTTTTATATATAACTATAGATTAAATGCAATACAAGACATACGAACTTATAATAATATTGCATTTTATTTATAGCGTATGTCCCTTCGTAAAGCAAGTACCTTACTCAATTTATTTGTAAGAGCTTCTACAACTTTAACTGCTTATTCTTAAATTAAAGGAAAAGCATCAAAGAACTTTTCCAATTTCCGCTTCTTGGTCAGCAGCTTCGTGTCGCCAATGGCATCAATAATGACCAGCGACATTACCAGGACCCGACCAGGACAACAACAACAATAACAACAACAACAACTACAACTACAAGAGTAGAATCCAAAACCACAACCCGGCCGCAGTTTTGTGGTGTCTGCGGTTGCCAAGCCTCCAATGTTTTATGCATCTACATATTTTTATTTTTTTTTTGCAAGTTTTAATTTTTTGCGTTTCATTTTTCTGTGGTGACAAACTTGGCAACGAGTTGCAATTTTTAAATTTATTTGCAGCGACAGCCCGTAAACATTTTGTGCCAGCCCGTTGCTTGGATCCCAAACCCAAGACCAATTCCCGGCCCAATCGCAAAGTTTTCCTCACTGTCATCGCTCAGTGGTTGGTCCTCAGAGCTCTCAACGATCCCCAGGTCGGACTACGGATTCCTTTTTTAGGAACTTTTTAATTACCACATCTTTTCGCTCGCCTCTTCGACTTTCTTGTGAAATATTTTATGGCAATTTTGCTTACGTACCCGAATTCATATTTTCATCAAGTTGTAACTTTTCGCCACTTAAATTAATTACATGGCAAATTATGCTTCTAAAGCGAGACAGTCAACATTTTCAAGGTTCACCAAAACTTTACCCACTAGACAAATTCATATTCCAACTCACATTTTAAAATCAAACACAAAAAGATTACTATTTGAGATGTGTTTTTATGTGTGGTTCACAGACTCCATTAGCAATAACAATTTTAAGTTATCGATATTGACATTGCTTTTCAAGTATCTTTATTAAGCTAAGTATATATAAATTTCCGCATTTGCCTCTATCCCCGCAATTGGGGAGAAGGGGGCAAGGCAGCTTGAAAGCATCTCTGATTCCAAAAATATATTTATTTGGACCAATCTGTCAATCTGTACGAAAGCTCCAGTTCAAAGGTTTAGAAAGTTTTATCAACAAAAAACTAAAAAAAACCGAAATCATTCAATAATTTTTTAAGCATTTTAAGCCTCGAGTTTATCTTATATTTTTTATATATTTCCAGTCGGGATTGCCCGCATATATTTATCCAAAGAATATTTAAAAAAAGATCTTGTTTTTATTTTTAGGATAATTAATAAGCATTTAAAGCCTCGAGATTCTAAGAATTTTATGCAATTGTGGTAACAAGAGTAAGAGGTGAATGGGTATATTAAATAGAGAAAGAGTCGAATAAGCAATAAAATTTAAGAACGCAAGGTAAACAAAGCCTTCTGAAAAATTTATAATGTATGCTGAGGCTTAGAGCGAATCAAAAAAAATTCCTTTTCATTTAGTTCAAAAAAATGTCTGTGTCAATCAAACTATAGTTTTGCTCATCAAAATAATATGAATACTAAAACGAGAAATAAATGCTATCTTCGGCATACCAAAGATCTAATACCCTTGCAGACCCAACCTTTTCACAATGCTCATAGTGCTTTGCCCGTATCTAAGAAGCACAGGGAAAATAGTTAGTGCCGAGTTTGGTCAAGATATCATGATAAACAAAAAAGGTTTTAAATCAAAACCCTAGTTTTCGACCGATGTTTCCTATGGCAGATACATATATGATATAGTAGTCCGATGTAAACAAGATTTTGAAAAAATGAAGGGAGCATAGTGAAATGTTTAAATGCAGTGTTTATTCAGAATATCGATCGTTCCTATGGCAGCTATATGTTATAGTGGTCCGATCCAGCTGGTTTTGATATGTGCTGCGTGCAACAGAAAAAGGGACTTCTGCAAAGTTTCATTAAGATAGCTTTAAAACTGAGAGACTAGTTCGCATAGAAACAGAAAGACGGACATGGCTATATCGACTGTATATTTGCAGTCGTACAAACTATGTTTAAAAAAAGGATTTTGTTTTTATTTTTATGATCTGGTATCCATGTTTGAAATCTCTATATATATGTATTACTGTTTGTCCTGACTGACTGACTGACAGACTGACTGATTGGTGATCAACGCACAGCCCAAACCGTAAGAGCTAGGAAGCTGAAATTTTCACTGCATTTACATTATGTGATGAAGGTGCACGTTAAGACGGGGTTTCGTTAACTCCACCCGCAAGTATGGAAAAATCGCGAAAAACGTTTGTATGAAACTTTTTTGTTTACCATCCGATCGGCCTCAAACTCATTTTCAAAGTTCTTTGTTCAAATTAATTTGAGGGGTGTTTCGCACTTTTTGGAAAATCCATCCATCCTTGGTATAAATGGGGGTCAAAGATTTGGTGGATGACGTTTCGCCCTCAAATTCATTTCCAAGGATCTACATAAAAAATCATTTGAGACGTGTTTCACATTTTTCGCAAAATCTAAACTCCTTCGGTAGTAATGCGATTCAAAGATTTTTTTGGTGGAGTTTTAAGTAGTGTCCAATTTGCTTCAAACTCATTTTCAGAGCTCTACATAAGAACTTAATAAATACGTTTTTCAGCGATTTGAGAAATTCCACCCGAAAGTATAGAAATTCCGCGAAAAACGGCTGTATGAAACTTTTTTGTTTACCATCCGATCGGCCTCAAACTCATTTTCAAAGTTCTTTGTTCAAATTCATTTGAGGGGTGTTTCGCACTTTTTGGAAAATCCATCCATCCTTGGTATATATGGGGGTCAAAGATTTGGTGGATGACGTTTCGCCCTCAAATTCATTTCCAAGGATCTACATAAGAAATCATTTGAGACGTGCTTCACATATTTCGTAAAATCTAAACTGCTTCGGTGGAAAGTGCATTTCAAATTTTTTTTTGGTAAATTTAAAGTTTTGTCCGATTTGCATCAAATTTATTTTCAAAGCTCCACATAACAATATGATGAATACGTGTTTCAGCGATTTGTGAAGTTCCACTTGCAACAGTGGTAAAAGGGCGGAAAACTGTTATATGAAAGTAGTTTTTTTTACCGTCCGCTAAGTTTCAAAATAATTTTCAAAGCTTTTTGAGAACATTGATTTTATAAGATAAGTGCCACGGGCAAGGCCGGGCTATACCCGCTAGTGTAAATATAAAGTAGAAGCAGGACGATAAATATTATTATCACAAATATTACATAAAAAAAAAATTATTATTATTATTATTATTATTATTATTATTATTATTATTATTATTATTATTATTATTATTATTATTATTATTATTATTATTATTATTATTATTATTATTATTATTATTATTATTATATTAATACTTCCCAGCTATAGTCTATACAAAGGGTGTCCGTTTAATTAGCGCATTTGTATTTTCATTAGGAATCTAATGACCAACATTGGAGTTGATTGCCAGGAGTGGCAACGGCTGCCTTCAAGCTGGTCCAACAGTAGTAGTTGCTGAGCCGCTGCAGCGGTCATGGCCTTTCTGCGCTCGTTCCGGATCGGCAACAGATTCATAAGTTTCCATGCGCTGCTGTTGCTGCGCTTCTATTTGGCACAGTTCTACTATTTGGGCCTGCTGCGATTGCATTACAAGCGCGTGGGGAATGCGGTGCATCTGACCCCGTATAGCGTGAGCATCTCGCGGATGATTGGACTGCCCTTTGCCTACTTCCTGAGCGTGGCGCTGCTCAATCCGTACTACTCGCTGCTGTACCTGCAGCCGTATCTCTTTGTGTGCTGCCTGCTGTGGCAGCCGCGGCGCATTCACGAGCAGCGCGTGAGATTAATCAATGGATTCCTGCGTCTGGCGCCGGCGCTGTATCGCCTGAGTCGCCGTCAGTTGAAACTGTCGTGGCTGCTGGTTGTTCAATTGGCGCTGAAGATGCTCACTCTTAAGCTCTACTTTTTGGTGTTAGTTCTGCCCAAGGATGGACTGCACAAGTTGGCTCTGATTCTGATCTTTGTGCTGCCCGCCACGTTGTCCGTTTGGTGCCTGGACACGACCTCGCAACTGATCAACATATGTCTAAGTCTTTTGCTCAAATCCTTCGAGCAGCTGAACACGGAACTGATCTTTCAGGTCGAGCAGCTGCATATGAAGACTCTGCACGCCGACTATCGTGCCGTACGGCGTATCCAGCGTCGCCTGCGCTCCCTGCAGCGTCTCTATGTCGCCTACGCGCGGCTCACTCAACAGCTACTGGACTGCCTGGCACCGCAGCTACTGCTGATTGTGGTCTATAATCTTAGCATGATCTTTGCGCTGTCCTATGCCCACTGGCGGCGGTTTCTGGACATTTTACTGCTGGCAAATGGGCTGCGCCTGCTTTTTCAGTCTCTGGACGCGCTTGTGGTTGCCACCGGCTCGCCTCGGGACACCTCGTGGACCCATGTTGCGGATCTGCTGCAGCTCAACGAAGTGCTGGCTATGCACGGCTGGCTGCATCGACATTGCTGGACAGCCCTGGACATGGACAGCTGTGGACAGAGCGTAAGGCGTGCGTTGCTTCAGCCACGCCTCCAGGTGCTGGGACTTTTCACGCCCAACCGTCGGCTCTTCTTTCGCCTGTTTTTCTCCTACTGCAGCTACCTGTACCTGAGCTACATGTGGAACAAGCGTCTCCCCGTGACCGAGCGGGAGATATTCAATTTACTGCTACACTGAGAGAATAAAAGTCACACCCGTTATCACATTATGTTTCTTTTGTGCAATACTTAAAAACGTACATAATAAAATAAAAATTGATAAAGAAACGTTAACAGAGAAACACAGTAGTCATACTACGGTGAACCGATCCAATTAAAAACCTTCAAATGGGAATAATTTTCAGCTTTTTGCATATTTATTTCAAAAGCAGTGTGCTTTTGTTCCATTTTTAAGTCAGTCTTCAGCAGACTTTTATTTAAAGATATTGTAGTCCATTATTTATATATTAGAGTTGAAATTGTGGTAACAAGAGTAAGAGGTGAACGGGTATATTAAATAGAGAAAGAGTCGAATAAGCAATAAAATTTAAGAACGCAAGGTAAACAAAGCCTTCTGAAAAATTTATAATGTATGCTGAGGCTTAGAGCGAATCAAAAAAAATTCCTTTTCATTTAGTTCAAAAAAATGTCTGTGTCAATCAAACTATAGTTTTGCTCATCAAAATAATATGAATACTAAAACGAGAAAGAAATGCTATCTTCGGCATACCAAAGATCTAATACCCTTGCAGACCCAACCTTTTCACAATGCTCATAGTGCTTTGCCCGTATCTAAGAAGCACAGGGAAAATAGTTAGTGCCGAGTTTGGTCAAGATATCATGATAAACAAAAAAGGTTTTAAATCAAAACCCTAGTTTTCGACCGATGTTTCCTATGGCAGATACATATATGATATAGTAGTCCGATGTAAACAAGATTTTGAAAAAATGAAGGGAGCATAGTGAAATGTTTAAATGCAGTGTTTATTCAGAATATCGATCGTTCCTATGGCAGCTATATGTTATAGTGGTCCGATCCAGCTGGTTTTGATATGTGCTGCGTGCAACAGAAAAAGGGACTTCTGCAAAGTTTCATTAAGATAGCCTTAAAACTGAGAGACTAGTTCGCATAGAAACAGAAAGACGGACATGGCTATATCGACTCGGCTGTTGATACTGATCAAGATTATATATACTTTATGGGGTCGGGGATGTCTCCTTCTATACGTTTCACATATCACGACAAAATTATGATACCCTCTGCAAGGGTATAATAAAGTAATACCTCAATATTGCGATAGACTAGGGAGTTGTGAAGGGATTATGAAAGCTGCCGCTTGGTAATAAAAATGTTACTCACATTTACCCTGAACCCATTAAAAATGGGTAAAAAGGGTATTTTGTATTTGTGCCAAATGCAAATGTATGTAACAGGCGGAAAGAAGCATCTCTCGACATCCTGTTTTTTGAGCCAATTGGGTAAATAATTAGAGCTAGAGTCACCAAACATGATATGTTGCTTCTAGAATATTATATATGTATGTTTATGTCAAGAATCTTTCATTTTAGACCTATCGCCACCTCCCCGCTACCACCGCAGAGCTATAAATCAAGTAAATAAGCCAACGTGTATTGCCTACCAATTTAAGCCACAATTTAAATGCAATTGACTTTTTGAGAATACACAAATATTCTATGGTACAATAAGATATACTGTAGAAAATTTCATTAAGATCGGTTTATGTTTTGTTTTTTGGTATTTTGACTGCGCACGTGCCTGCGACGCAGTTCCAAGAATTTCTGTATACACACACATTCATGCGCGTCTGCTTTGAATTATATCAACAGCATTGCAATTGTTTTCTGTGCTATTTTAATTGGTTTTTTTCTCAGTGAGACTCAATTATTAGTGTGGTGTTGAGTAGAGGCAGTGGCGAGTGGTGCGGTCTGCCGCGAGTTCGAGTGCTGACAAGGAAATTAATCATGCGGTCAGTTCCGAGTTCGAACCCTGCCAATGGAACTTTTTTTTTTTTTATTTATCTTTATTAATTCAAACGAGTTGCAATTGGTTTTGGAATAAGAGGGCATTCCCTAGTCGGGAGCTCCTGACTAGAACCTCTTACTTGTTTTGAAAAACGTTTTGTTCGTTTTTAAAATTTATTTGTGTCAGTGTATTCTTTTTTGCAGTAAAGTGAGCTTCTTTCAGACTCCATTGTGGGGTTGGAGACCGATGTCCAATAAATCAAAGTTTGACTCGTGCTGGCAACAAGTTTCTGTCTTTGATTGCTTCTGCAGGCGCCTGCAGAGTGTCTCTCCCCGAGTTTGTGCCCGGGTGCAGGCAGGAAGTCAACTTAGTCGGTAATTGCTGTGAATTGAAGCATTTTGGAGACCTACTTTGATTGCAAATTTGATGAAGTCAACAAGAAACAGACTTAAAACTGGTTTCGCCCTAAACTACATTAAATGGGCCAAGTATTAATAATTAATTGCTGAACTGAACCAATTTATTTGTCTCCTCTTTTTACAGCGAGTTTAGCCTTTGACAGATCAAGTAACCAAGTGAAACATTGCGTCATATATTGAGAATTTCACATTCTAACTTGTTCCCGTCGCTGAACTTATGAGCACCTCATTCATCATATATTTATTGAACGCCATTCGAGCTCGCGTTCGTAATATGTGCAGTACTTAAAACTATTTGGCCAAATTTATACCCAACATAGTATATCAGTATATATCCATATATACAAAAAAATATATATATATATATATTTACAGAGAGAGAGAGAGAAGGGCCAGCAAAGTGGGCAACTGGAGGACATTTGTGGGTGGGCAATTTTACATAATTTATGCATTCGCCTTTTGAGACATGTACAAAAATAACAAGCACTGCGGGTGGCTGGAAACTGTTTCCACTTACGGACTTTCACCCACATTTTCAGCTTGCCGGCATCCCTGCTCCTCAACTGAAATATATGTAATTGCAAGCCAGGCCGAGAACTCAAGGTGCCGAAGTGCTGGCCCCTACTGCCATGCACTCTCTCTGCCCGTCTGCTGCTCCATTCAAGTCTGTGCCTCACACATGCCCATCCTTCCGTTGGTTACCCCTGGCTACCCCTGCTCCAGTTTTCCGGGCACATAAATCATTTTAAAAACATTGCCCTAACCGAGTGCGTATGCGAAATACTTTCTGTATGCTTACAATTTTGCACCTTATATGCAATAAGATTTATAGCATACTTGCTTAAGAGATTTGCACAGTTATCGCTCTTGTTGTTCTGCGTTTGATTAAATTTCAGAGTATCGCTTGAACGGTGAGCACGTTATTTGTTTCCATTTTCATTTTCATTTTCATTTGAGCTACTCCCCTTATTGCCAATTTAAATTTATTACCACTTGGCTTGCTTTTTTATTCTCCACGTATATCTAAAGCGATTTCTGTTGGAAAATTGTATTTTATATACATATCTATATTTTGGTGTGGTTTGTTTTTTAGTTGCACAGACATTGAAAATCAATTAAATTTGTATTTTTATTGGAAACTGCATCATTTGGTTTTTATTTCTCTGTGCAAATAGAAAGTTTTAAAGTTGTTTTTAATTGGCTGAAGCGTAAGCTTTAAGTTAACATTTTGCATCCAACAGCTGCTATTCAAGTTTTGTTGCGAGTTTGCGCCCTTTGAGACTACTCAGCTCAACTTCATTGTTGGCTAAATCTTATCTTCTATCTGTGATCTCAACACACGAAACAAAGACACAAAAGAGTGTCACAGCTAAGGGTGTAAGTTTAAAGGCACTTTGAGGTAGCGTCCTGTAAGCTCTGCCGTGCACTTGTTGGAATTTACGGCCTGCTGATATGCCTTCAACGAAAGCCAATGATTTGGTTACTGCTACATGGCTATAATAAGTTATGCACCCAGAATTAAGCCGCTGGCGTAGCTGGGACTAGGGCTGGGGCTGGGGCTAGGGCTGGAGTAAGTGGGTGTGGTTGGCACAGTGGCAAGCCAGAGCAGGGCCTTGCCCATGGCCTTTTATAAATCTCTTTAATTTATTAGATTTCATTAGACGTTTGGCGCCGACTCCTGCGAAGGGTAACGATGGGCACCAGCACCCAGGCATTGGGTGTGGTTCACATTGCTAACAGCAAAATAACAACAACAACAACAAGAATATCAGCAGCAGCTACAATGGCAGCTGCAGAATTTTTTATATTACAAGCTCAAAACATGGCACTGGCAGCTCGCATAAAAAGTAATAATGCGGCCGTTAAATGACGGCCATGGGGCAGAAACTGAAAACAAAAAACGTTGCATACTTTGCAGCGTCACCAACACTGTTTGAGCTCCCGTGCCGGGGGCTGGTGGGCATTCTTGTATGTGTGTACGGTTGGCTTTACAGTCATGTCAAATTAGTTGTAACTTTCGCGAGATTTGAACGTTAAGCCCAGCCTCGGCCAACAATGTGTTCATTATGTGTGCGTTAAATAGGGGTCGATTCGACACTCGAGACGTCAATGATGTTCATACAACCCATTTTCTAAAAAATATGATTGTGTAAAGGCAGAGGTGAAAAGAGCTAAGATGAAGTCAAGAGATGTTAAGAAGTAAGTCAGTATACCATGCGTATGCGTGTTTTATTTGCTAATGCATGGAAAACAATTTCCGTTTGAAAGAAACTATAAATTTGCATTCGTAGGTCTTGAGGGTAAAATAAAATTAAGAAAAATTTGCAGAAATGAAAAACAAATGTAAGATGTTAAAAGTCTGCTACTTTATAGTACCATAAGATCTCTTTTGAGGCTAGGCGCCAAATTTGTTAAGAGATATCGTATTTTTCGATTGGAAATGTATTCACACATAAATGTATCTACGCATTATGTGAAACACGAGTATATATTCTAAGTATTAGGTTTCTAACTTCAAACAGACGGAGAGCAAAACGCACATTGCACAAAAGCAATGAAAAACTGGAAAAGTGAAAGGAGAAAATCTTTTCTACTGTACCTAGTATGCACCACAGAAATGCAAACTTATTTCCAATCGCAAACAAACTTAAATTATTATTTATTTGTGTCTCCTAGTCGGCTGGTGTCGATTCGAGCACTCCTCATTATATTAAGTTGCAACTATTATAATATTCTCTTTTATAATAACGTGCAGGTTACTGTGTCAAATTTCTTTGGTGGTCGTCTAGATCGTAACTAAATTTTTACTGTAGTCTGCAATTGGAATTTGAAGTAAGTCTCATTTTTTGTTTGCCTGAACAATTAAATCGCTCACCTTGTGAATTTTGTGTATGAATAGTTCGCTTATTTTGGAGTTTTGTTTTTAAATCTTATAAAAAATACCTAACCTTGTAAGATAGCTTAAAGTCAATAAAATTAAGACGAAAATGCCCTGCTAGTCGGTAGCGGGTAGCTAACAATTAAGTTAGCTAATTTAACTAATCCATATAAAAAATGTAACTTTATTTCACGAATGTATGTGTGCATTACGGATCACTCCAAATAAATTGCGCACTCAGCAATTTCTGCTCTACGCCCAGAAACACACACACACACACACACACTCTTACAAAAACGGCGCCAAACAAAGGCAACAGCGCTGTAATCAACAAAATTACACTAAAATACAAAAATAAATTTGACACGAATGCGACGATGACACAAAAGGGCCACCGCACGGTCTCTCTCTCTCTCTCTGTCCCTCTCTGCATCGCTCTATCTTGCCAACTGTCTCTCCCAGCTGCGTGTGTTTCTTTCGCACATGTGAAGAGACAGGGAGACGGGAACACGAACCACAGTCAAAGTAAAACGGCACAACGCTCCCGGCTCACAATGTGAAGTTGGCTGTGAGTGCATGAGGGGCTGCGTAGGTGCTTCCAGTGTCGGTGTGACTGTGGCAATGTGTCGGTGTTGGTGTGCGTGCGTGTGGGTTCGGTCATGTGCGACACTTTGTAACATATTTTTTGTCATTTGTTTCCTCTGTGTTTGCCTCTTTTTCGGCATGGCTCGTCAGCGACTCGTCCCCGTCCCCGTCCCCGTCCTCTTCGTCGTCCGCGTTGCATGCCACTTCACACACGCTTCCTGTATTTTAGTGTGTGTGCCAGAAAATGTTACATTGTTTTTGGCACGCAAGGCGACACCGCGGCAGACACACCTACACTCAGGGCACACACTTACAGCTACACTCTACACATACACACATGCTTCCACGTATCAATCAGTTGAAAATATATGTATACGCCAGGGTTGCCACCGTGGCCCGTTTGTTTGCCGGGGCTGTTGCCACTCTTGTTGTAATTTTATGGCAACATTTATAACATTTATTTGTATTTTTACGACCTGAATTGTCTTTGTTGCTTTATTATTATGTCTCACTTGGGAATTTTATGCGCTCCCCAAAGCTCCCACCACGTCTGCCCCTCTGCCCCCTACCACCACCATGCATGACAGTACAATGACTTTTTAAGTGGGCGTGCCAGGATGGGGAAGCACTTTGCTTCGAAAGTGGAAAAGTAAAAAAATTAAATATTCGCCATCAATTGAACAAAACGGCGTGCTCGGTCGAGACATACGAGAATATACATTTCAAATTTCACCGCCCTAGCCTTTATAGTTTCCGAGACGGACAGGTGGACGGATGGACACGGTTGGATCGATGGCCTTTATCGAAACGTAAAGTCTTCCTTCCGATTGTAATTGAAGTAAAAAGTTGTAGGCCAGCCGTGTCATCGTTGTAAACTTTCTTAAAAAAAAATATTACCTAGAACTATATATGATCAATAGAGCCAACGAAGTTAAAAAAATTTCAAATACAGCAGTTAAATTCAAAACATTTTCCCACATTTTCCGCTATAAAACTGAGATCAGCAACGATAAAAAATAAAAGCGAAAGCTTAGTCTGGCGGATAAAAGTCCAGTCTAGATAAAAAATGATCAGACAAAAATTATACCATAGGCGCATCTGATAAAAGAAGGAGTACGGATGGTTCCAATCTATATCATACTCCCAATAAAGCTAGTAATGTTAGGGAGTGTCCGACTAGGAGACACCCTGAACTGAGCGCTGTGGTGGCGAAATTTCCCAAAGCCTCGTCTTAGCGTTCATCTTCAGCCAGACGCAGTAAAATAAAATACATATGTATATATTAATAATTTAATATTCTTTTAGGAATAATTTTAAATTACTAATGTTTAAAATGCAACCCCCATAAGGAAAAAGTTTAAAGTGTAAATCTTAATAAATAATTATTTAAGTATATTTGTTGCAAACATTGCAATTGAAGTTTAACTTTAAATATGAAATAAATAATATTTGTTTGTCTCGCAACCAATTAAATATTTTCGTTTATTAATATATGTAAATGGTGTACTCGTTTTACGGCATTTCAATTAAGGGCCAACTTTTTGGGTGCAAGTGAAGGTGGTTAAGCAGGGAATGGCCGAATTCGAATATCCATTGTATTGTATTTTATTTAACGTTGATATCACGTTAGATAATAAATGTATAAAAAAAGTTAATAATAGGCTTGAGCCGCGCAAGTAAAGGAGCTCAGAGTGGGGCCCTCTGGAAAATAAACGCTCCCAATCAGATATTATTCATGCACGCTTAGACAATAGATGTCCAGCACTTTACTAACCGTAGTCCACTTTAGAAAATGAACTAAAAAATTCTATTGGGAGGAGGAGGAAAATCGGCAACAAAGAAAAGAATGTTATAAAAACTCGACAACAATGGCTGGCATTGTTTTCATTTTGATTAAAATTTTTTATATATTGTGCATAAATTGTAATATTGTGCTCGAAAAAAAGGGACCTAGTTATAAAACAAATTATGCAATATTAAAAACACAAAAAGAAGGCAGCAGCAGGACGAACACATAGAAAGCTGACAATGAAGCCGCAAAAACTTGGAATAGGAAAAGCAAAAAATGCGAATGGAATGCATTTTACGAGCAATGCCGTATGAACAGAGAGAGAGAGAGGTAGCAAGCTAAAGAGAAAGAGCGAGAGATTGAAGTGCCAGCGAATTTATGGAATACAAAATTCTACTTTTGCTTTTTGCTTACAGCAAATTGAATAAAACACAATGTCGGAGAAGTCTACGGCGACGGCGACCAGCATAAAAGTTGCCAGCAAATGCCTCTGGCTGGGAAGTTAGGAGAGGTGTGAAGATATAGAACAAGCTTTATCCGAGTACCGAGCAGTCTTGCATAACTTGAAAGTCACAATAGTCATCGCCGAGCACAAGAGAATGATGCAACCATCCAAATGCATCGGACTTATTTTCTTAAGCAGAGAAATGTTTCATTATTTGAAAAGGCCTTAAAGTAAAGTAATGGACCAAAACGAAGCCAATTTTGGTTAACCAAACAAAATTTACGAATCACTTGATGGTTCAAACTGTGAAAATCTATGCCTAATTAAAGCCGTTTAAAATATCTATTACCCTATGCAGAAGGCTCTTCAAACCACGAAAATAAAATGTTTATTTTAAAGTTATTTAATCTTAAGTGTATTATAATTGTGCCATGATATGTGCAACGTATAGAAGGAGACATCCCCGACCTCATAAAGTATGTATTTATTCTAGTTCAGTATCAAACGACCAGTTGATTTAGCCATGTCCGTGTGTACGTCCGTCTTTTTAAAGCTATCGTCTTGAAAGTTTGCATAGGTCCGCTATTTTCTTGCAGGTAGTATATGTATTTGTCGAAGCCTGATGGATCGGAAAACTATATATAGCTGCCAATGGTACGATCGGTCGAAATGTAGTTTCTCGTATCCGGTTTAACTCTGCTGCTTATATAAAAGACAAACCTTATCAAGATCACACTTTTATATTATATAGCTCTATGGGAGGAATCGGTCGATTAAATGTCCAAATATTCTGTCAGGATTATTTGACAGGGTAATTTTTCCTACATTCCATGACTTTGATTATTTATGATTATTATTTATATTTGATATATCTATATACTTTGACTTTATACATTGTTTTAATGAGTTCTTGAGTCCGCGGTTTTCTCCTTGTCCGCTCTGCTCAAAATCACAAATCATACGTTAAATAATTCCTTATTACTAACCAACATTTGTCTTATACTTCTTAACTTCTACTACTCTCCATCTGTATTTTGACATACAGGGGTATTAAATAATAGGCGTGCCAAATTTATACTTACTTTCTCCATTTTTGCATTTTTTTAAAGCTTAAATTTGTAATGCCATTTTCAAAGGTGAATTCATCATTTCTTACTATTGACTACGCAAATCTTACTTTATATGTGTAGCTACTGAGTGAAAAGTGTTCTTCAGCCTTGTGAGCCATGTTTGACGTAACTCTGTTAAGGGAATTCAAATAGACTTAATATTAATTTGTGGTTGATTCTAAAGGTAAGTATTTAAGCCTTTGCGCTGAAGACACAGGTTTCTCTGACAGTTGATTTTTCTGCAAGCGTAGTTCGATTCACAGATTTGGTTCTTAAGCTTTAAAAATAAATATTTAAAAAGTTTTTAGCAGATTGTGGCTGTCGTTTGGTGAGCTGTGCATCATTTAAACCGACTTAAATTCGCATTACACATGGCCAGTCGTTTATTTTTAAAATGCAACTGGCCATGCAACCCCAAAACTGTTAAGCCCCAATCATGTACAGCTTCCCCAACAACTATTGCCTGGTCGCCACATGCGGCCGCACATGGAAACCAAATGCTGCGTACGAATGGCAGGCTGCCCCAGCGACAACAACGAAAACAACGACAACAACTGCAACAACTGCAACAACAAATCGCAGCGCGCAACGTGTCATTTAACATTTTGGCTAATAGTCCGCACATTGTTTCGGTACTTTTGCTAAACGGAATCCCAAAAAAAGGAAAAATAAAACAAAACGGGAACTCAACGTTATTTTCTGTGAAGCAAAATAAAAGTGAGGAAATGGTTGGTTAGTGGACTCGGAGTGAGTTAAAGCCGCGGTAATTTTGGTCAACAGCTGAATGAACTGTAAAATCAACCCGCTCAAATGTGACCAGCACGTGTGTGTGTGCGTGTGTGTGCGTCTACATACAAAAACAATAGCAGCAAGAACTAAACTAAAACTAAAACTCAACTCGCTGGCAACTAAAAATCAGTTTGCACAAAATTACGTATACGCCGCGTGCAACGCTAAGCGAGAATTAACATTTAGCTGGTGTATAATGGCGGTTGGTTTTAGCTCTGTGGCATTGAGTAGAATGAGGGGCGTGGTCATTGCATAATGCTGAAAGCATGTGCGAGTGTGAGGGAGTGCAGGTTTGTGGGTGTGTGGGTGGCTGCAGCTGCATTAAACGCACATTTTGTAAATTGTTTTGTTGCTTCTATTTTGAGTGTGTATTATTTCAAAATACTTATTTTGCAATTGTGCGGGCTCGTTACAAAAGACTTGTCGATATGATCAGATAAATACAACGTATGCCAGCCTAACTCTGTTAAATATTCCAAATGAGTTGCGGGCAAGTCTGTTAAAATTAACTCAGTTAAGCGCACCGAAAAGTTGGTTAAACTACACTATGCAACAGAGGGGGGTCCAATAGATGCAAAGTGTGTTGTAGCTAATCGTCAACAATTATTAAAATAGTGAGGTATTCGAGTTTTTTTTATACCCTGAACCCATTGAAAGTGGGTAAAAAGAGTATAATATATTTGTGCACATGTATGTAACAGGCAGAAGGAAGCATCTCCGACCCCATTAAGTATACATACTTATAGGTTCTGAGATCCTTGCGATCATACGGACGGACGGACGGACAGACAGACGGACATGGCTGGATCGACTCGGTTATTGATGCTGATCAAGAATATATATACTTTTTGCACAAATACAATATACCCTTTTTACCCATTTTTAATGGGTTCAGGGTATAAATATTGCATTATTATTAAATGCGTTGGAAATTGCTCGGATGAAAAACTTTATTTGTAGTTTCTAATTAAATTCCTTTTGGCAGACAAGAGAGAGTCTGGATATGAAAATATAGGTAACAGTGAACACTCAAGTGGAATTTGGAAAAGTTCATCCCAAAATGGTGAAAAGCTGTTTTCTAAAAATTGTCGTATTTTTGAACAAGTTTTCAAAGTCCTTCGAGGCGCTTGTGTGACATTTTAACGTATTGGTAAAGAGTATTTTGGCTTATACATGGATTTTAGTATTACGTGCAGATACACAATACTCTAAAGGACTATCTTTATTTAAGTCAGGGTATTTGTATTTACATGAAAATATTTAAGTCTCGGATATGTAAAGAAGTAGACAGACCCACGGATAGACATTACTTTATCTACTCAGCTCATTCTGATAAAGACAAAGTTGGTGTTTGTGTGTATTGTGTTACATATAAATTTCATGAAAATATATGAATTTCTTTGCAATTGATTTTAATTGAATTTCATTTTACAAAACAGAATGCAATAAAATAGGCTAAAAAAAAATAAAATATGTTAACTATATGATGTCACATAAAGTAATTCTAATCAATGTTTGTATTTGTTTTTATAGCTGTTACCTTGGGCTATAGAACGTCAGAAGCCGAATCTTCGTATCGTCACACCGAATAACAAATTCCTCACGCATTGTGTTCAATCATTGCCAAGCACACAAATTAAATAGAAGTTATCAGAAAAATATTGCTCCTGCATTCGCCTTCGGCTGGCGGCGTCGTTGTCAAGGAGCATCTGCCACATGGTGCTGCTTACAACATACTCGTATTAAATTTTCATGCAGCTTTGCTGATAATCCAAACACAAGAAACAAACGAAAACTAAAGTGCAAGTGCAGGGTAGCAAATTGAATGGCAGCGAGCGCGCCTCAGGAGATGAATACTTAGGATGATGACGCTGATGACGCTGATGATGATGATGATGATGTTGATGGTGTTACCGAGCCAATCCCAGTTGCAGCCAGGGAACAGCTCAGACGCCACATATGTGTCCCCGAGGTGGCTCGGCTTTGGCTTTGGCTTTGCTTTCTCGCTGCTTATTATTTACACTGCGTACTCATTGTGCGGCGGGAAGGGTGTCCGGCCAGGGGATCTACTAAGATATCCATCAGGGCATTCTTTATGTCTGCGTGTAAATTTCAATTTGACTGCCGTGCGAGACTTTGAAAGCAGCTTAAAACCAACATAAATCATGCTTAGCGCCCAGAACTGGTCCAGAGCTCAGGTCTGGGTCTGCTGCTTGGCTCATTTGCCGGCTGCCCCGTCTTGGAATGCGACCAACGCGGCCAGCGCAATTCTTGGCAGCCAGGCGAGGCGAATTTCTCATGTCTTGGCAAGCAGTTTTTGGCTTCGTGCTAAGAAAATGCTCGTAAACATTTTCACTTTAGTCACGCGCCGTTTGCAAGTTTCCTAATGAATTATGCGCTGCCGCCACTGGAGGTGTTGCTTCATGGACATTCTCATGGAGCTGTATCGCTCCCCTTCTTCTGGCAGGCGTAAGCTGCCATTTTATATTCGTGTTTTGTGTTTATGATGAAAAATGGTTATGCTCTAGATCTATAAGCATTGCGAAATAGTTGGTTCAATTTCTTCATCTGCCCGAACTTCATTTGCATTCAGCTCTTTAACAGGTCCTTAAAGTCGCACCAAAAACCATCAACAAGGTCAACAATTTCTGTCTGTATGAAAATTAGCTACACAGACATTTTAATTGATGGTTTAGTTTTATTCTGGATTTGACTGCAAAATTAAGACACGCCAATAAAAACAGCAGACCAAACTAATTAGTAATGTTTTTAGCTGACTTTGTGATGTCCTGGAAATGGCAGGCAAATAATTGCAAATCAGAAAAAACAGAGTCAACTATGGCTAATTATCTATTTTTTTACCATTGAGGAGGGTATTTTGTATTTGTATAGTCACGCATACAGGAGGACATGAGCTCATGAGGTCAACATATTTTTGATCAGTATTATCAGCCGAGTCGATACGTCCGCCTGCCTTTTTTCTATGTCTATGTTTGCGTTTTCAAATGGAACCAACTTCATTTGTATTCAACCGAAAAATCATTTAATGTAATCGATGATTTTTGTTAATTGAATTCCCTACCCATTAAACATTGACAAAAGGGGTATATGATCTGGTTTCTTTCAAAGCATCGACAGCTTGCCACCTCCATTTGTTAGAAAGCTGGGCTCGAAGATGGAACATTCAATTAAATCATGCCGGGTTGGGGTGCTGAGCAACGAAGTCATGCGGATGCATCAAGTGGGCAAGTAGCTGGGCGTCATCCTGGATAAGCGACTTAGAGGCCGCACAAACCGGCCACAGTCTCCCATTGCAAGTCGTCTCACCAGAATTGGAGTTATGCAATAGGTTTAAACTACTTCCGCGTTGTAAGAGGACAGTATACAACGCAGACCTGGGGAATGGCTCTTGTGGCCAACCGCAAACAAAGATTTAGAATAAAGCCCTACGGTTAGACATATCAAGGGTATGTGTGTACTACATACCGAATTCGGTGTCTCCAGGTTGCATAAACTTTAAGATGTGTTAAAAAAAGGTTTTCGATATTGATTCTTATCGATTAAGAAAAAGAGGCATTAGAAACAGAACCATACTGAGTAGGCACTATGAGGAACAACATGGAATCATTATGGCTTTCTAGCTCTTTTCGGTTCTGAGATCTATTCGTTCATACACACTGATGGACAGACAGGCAAACTGACATGCTTACCTCCTTCTGTCTGTTACATAAATAATCAATATACCCTTCCTTACTCATTTTCATTGGGTACAGGGTATATTGTTGTTTCTATTCTGTGTCTCGCTCACAGTTTGCCGATATTAAACACCCTTGCCATGGCCATTCCATTCAGGCCAACACAGCGACTGCGACTATTAGAATAACAGCTGCCGCCACATTTAGTTGTAACAAAGCCAACAACAACTTAACCCACATAAAACTCAACAAAACGTAACGAAGAAATGTTTGAGAATGTGGCAGGGAGACGACTATGAGCCACAGAGTGAGGTGACTATGACATGGTTCTGTGACGTGTCGAGGTTGCGGGGCTCGCCATATCAGACCGACTGATAAGTGAGATAGCTACTCGTAAAATTGAAGTGTCTACGTTTAGGGCAAGTGTGCGTGTGTGTGTGTGTATGTGTTTGTGTGTGCATGTGGCTGGGAATCTGTGTGTGTATCCATTAAAGTCCTGCACAGCCGGTCAGAGGCAGTGCCATTTGCTCTGCTTTTTCAAAAGCTCAGCGCATTTTTGTGTGGCATGCTGCAGCCCTGCAACTTATGGAAACTGTAATGGCACAAAAAGGAAAACACCGAAGTCTCACAGCTTGATGGGTTATTAGCAATAAAAGCAGTGCCAAAAGCAATAAAGCTTCAAATACAGATTCGCATTTTAAGATTCCGTCAATACTAAAGTCGATGCGAACCAGAACTGCAAGCCGGGTTTGAGCCGGTTTTGATGGGTTATTAGCAATAAAAGCAAATGGCTTTAATATTATCAAATGTAATATTTAAGTCTCTGTGTACCAGAATCACTTTCCTTTTTTGAACCAAGGCAGTTTGAACCAGAAAATTCAATGTCGATTTGAGCATGTGCGGAATTTAAAACTAAACCAGTTGCCCAAAAAAATCAGAGCCGAATCTTTTTTTATACCCTTGCAGAGGGTATTATAAATCGTGAAATGTGTAACGCATAGAAGGAGACATCTCCGACCCCATAAAGTATATATAATCTTGATCAGTATCAACAGCCGAGTCGATATAGACATGTCCGTCTGTCTGTTTCTATGCGAACTAGTTTCTCAGTTTTAAAGCTATCTTTATGAAACTTTGCAGAAGTCCCTTTTTATGTTGCAAGCAACACATTTTTATTCAAGATATTTCGATTAAACACGACATTTAAAGATTTCATGCTGCCTTCATTTTTGCAAAAGCTTTTTTATATCGGACTACTATATCTTTTGATTAAAAGCCTTTTTTGTTTATCAAGATACCTTGACCAAACTCGGCATTAACTATTTTCTCGGCATTAAAAGGTTGGGTCTGCAAGGGTATTAGATCTTTGGCGTGCCGAAGATAGCCTTTCTTTCTCGTTTAGGATTGATATATATTATTTTTTAAAAAGATACAAACTAGAGGCAAAATTCAAACAACAATAGTATGTAAGCCCAAAAAAAGCAGAGCCGAACTATTTTTTATTTTAAGAAAAATTAGGATTGAAATATATTGATTTTTTTAGAAACACACAACCTTAAGGCATGGAC
The DNA here is from genome assembly GCA_018903485.1 of Drosophila littoralis. Taxonomy (NCBI): domain Eukaryota; kingdom Metazoa; phylum Arthropoda; class Insecta; order Diptera; family Drosophilidae; genus Drosophila; species Drosophila littoralis. Next base: position 11,574,576 of record JAEIGF010000297.1, on the reverse strand, counting down.
CCAACTACAATATGTATATAGTGCTTGCAATATTTTAAGTAGAACGGACAATCGTAATTTAATTGAAATGTTGTAAAAATATGAGACCTCGAGGCTTGGCCTAAGTCTTTCATTGATATGTTAGCCACGAACTTAAGAGTGACATTTAGCTTTTGTTCAGGTTCGATAGTAGTCATAAGGAAGCAATATTAAAACTGCACGTAAGAAATTTATTTGTCATGCTTCTGATAACATCGAGTCAATTCCTTTAAAATATATCCTGGAATGTTTCTTTAAAAATTTTAATGTTTCCATTACGATTACGCTTCCGCATGTTTTCTTATCAAATAGAACCTTTCACTTGTCAGTTGCTTTCAACCATAACTGCGACCCAAGCTGCAGCCCTCTTCGGGCAATGCGTTAAACTAATCTGTACATCCATTGTCCAGCTGTTTCAGCAGAGTTGTCACCTACTCTCTTCTCCCATGGCAAGCACCCCGCATCAGCAACTAGCCGTAGAGCAACCTTTAACTAAGTAAGTTACAGTGGCAACAATAAACCGCCAAGTTGGTCAAATAGCAAGCGGGAGGCAGGACACGTGCCACAACTCGCCGCTCGAGGCACAGCTGCTCGCTTATCTAAGTTCACTTCCCCCTCTCCACAATTCCCGCTTTTGCAACTCTCTTTTTGCTCCCTTTTAAATGAAGTAGGGCAGTACAAATGCTGCTTGTATGGCAAGCACACTTCTTGTTCACCTTTGCCAACAGTTTTTATACCCTGTATGCTACTGTTTTTATACCCTGTACTTATACAAACAGGTGTGTGTAACACCCAATAATTATTATTCTTATTATTATTATTATTATTTATAATTATTCATAAAACATTCATAAACACCTGATTCTATCCATAATCTTATAGTGTCGTAATATATATTAAAGATATTTTTAAGAGTTAGAGACTTTAAATTATATTGAATTATATTATATTTGTATTGGAAAATATCAATAACTTCTGATTATAAAATCTTGATTTTTAGGAATACTTGAATAAAACAGGATCTACAAGAATGTTACACTTTTTGATACATTCCTACGGCCAAGAAGAAGCATTTTCGCGCCTGTGCGTGTGTATTTGTGTTTGTTATATAGACAACGGTTAGAATGTTCGAAAGGCACCCAAGCGTTGTGTTTAAGGTATCTACAAGTCAGGCAAACTTTTACACTCTTACTTTTTTTTCAATAGTGACCGTCATGTTGTTGTCTTCCAAGGCAGCAGCTGTTACTGGGTGCTACTTAAGGAGCTCAGTGTTAGTTTATGTGCGTGTGTGTGTGCGTTTCGTATGGCTAGTGAAATATACTAGCATCTTTAGTAAACGTTTAGATGCTTTTAATAGCTCCCTAACACAGGGGCACTCGCGCATCGCACACACACACACACACACACGAATGCAGAAGAGAAAAGCGTTTGCTACGTGTTTGTTATCATCTCTCTTTTATTCTTGGCGACTGCCCAGGCCAGACATTTCTTTAATTATCCAATTACAAAGGCATAGAAAAAAAAAAAGAAAGCCGGGAGAAGACAGACAGCGGCTGCCTCTCGCTCCTTGTGCTCACATTTAATGTCCTTGCACATTTATTTTAAGGCTGTGCACTTAAGGATTTTTTGTGTTTCTGCTCCTTGAGTGTATTTTTTTAAGGGAGCTTACTCGTATTTAGTTGTACCTCTTGGGGCTGGTTAAGTGTTGGCAATTTCTGCTAGTGTTGTCTCTTCAGGCTGCAAAGCTTCTTAAGCGGATTTCAATAAGCGATTAGGCTCCATGGCTGCAGCTTACAGTCTACACTCGGTCGACCCATAAACTGGGACAGGCTAATAAATGAGCCTCAAATCCAAATTAGTTTTATACTGCAATCATCTTCACCGGCATTAACAGCGTGCGGCAGGCAGAAGCTCGTTAAACTCTTATGGCAACACATCGTAATATTCTCCGGACAGGGTCAGAAGTCAAATGCGGAGCAGCGGAGCACCGAGAGAATTTAATGCCGTAAATTGACTGCGTGAAATGAGGTTAATGCTCAATAATGCATGCGAGTAAATGCTGAAAGCCGCCTGAGCTTTGTGCCAGCCGACAGTCAACAGTCAACAGTTTCGCCCCAGCTGCAGCCTGCTCCTGGCCAGACTCTGATCCTTTGACTGCAGTAACTCTGCTTGTTATTACTGCTGCTGCTGCTGCTGCTTGCTTGCTTGCCTGTCGTATTGGTGGGCGTGGGCGTGGCTCGTGGCGCGATATCGATGCATTGACACAACTGTTTGCAAGCCCACATTTTTCACTCACATTCTCGTGTACTAAATGAAAAAAATATATATTTCTGCGCACAGGATTGTTGCGTCATTCACTTTCGCCTGATGGCAAGGCGAATGCACAGTGGTTAACATCATTTGGAAATCTATTTAAGGAAACATAAAGATTTACCTAGAAAGCAGCTACGATTTAACATTTCTAAAGTATTTTTAATTAAATAAAAAATGTTACTCTTTAAATTAAATTTTATTTTTTTATTTTGTTTCGCACTTAGCCCACTGTGCAGGGTTGCCTACAAGGGACTGCAGAAGTAAATCATGAAAAATGATTAATAAAGCAGCTTAAAATTGCATTAACACTGCAAATTTATATCGGCTTTTTGGTCGAGACGATAGACCGTGCAGCTGCAAATGGAAGGGAGAGATAAATTAAACAATTTGCTGGCCAGGAGTGCGGGCATAAACCGCACTCACTGTGCCAGGAGCGTTAGGATACGCCTGTATATATATGTAAAGACATATATAGTTGTGTATGTATTAGAGAGGACATAATGTCCTGCAAATTGTGCACATTTTTCAATTTAATGAGGTGCTTATTTTGAATTTACACATGCATGCACAGCCAGGAAATAGAGAAAACCAGAGCATGGCCAGGCCAGGCCAGAGGACAAGGCTGAGCAGCTCATCGAAATGGGCACGATGTCGGGTTTGGCTGTCATCTAGAACGTGAATGTGCGTCCAGCAGGGCCATTAAAATGCTAAATTGTTGCTAGCCAGAGCGCAACAGACGGCGTCTGGAAATAGCTTCATTTCTTAGTCAGTTGTTGGGTGTGATTTGGACTCACATTGCCAGATTACTCATACGCTCCGTGGTGCAACAGTCACGCGCTCAATGGCTGGCTGGCTGGCTGTCAGTCGCAGCGGGCGCAGTGGCTTAATTTCCCGGCTAACACATCATCATGCATAGCGCTTGCAGCGTTCTCGGCGGCGTCGTCAGCGTCAAGTGCTCGGTGCCAGGGCTCGCGGGTGTCTTCTGTCTATCGCCGCGTCTGCGGCTGTCTCTGCATATGTCAAGTTGCTGCTAAATGCCACACAGCTCGGCTCCTAAAGTATGCAAAACTTGTTTGCCAACAGTTTTTCAAGAGAGTCTCGAGGGTCGCCGGCACGCCTGCACAATTTTGGAGGGGCTGTAACTGATATGCTGCCACTGTCGCTGCCGTTGCACAGTTGTTGCCTTGAGGAATATTCCTGTTTATTCAAACGATTATTATAGTTTTAATTAGGAGCATATTAGGGATGACTGTTTAATATTCCCCTTTTCGCGAAACTCACTCTTGTGGCGTCTGGTCTATAAAAACTCAAATATTCCTTTTTGATTCTAGTTATCCCTAAGCATATAAATGAACAGCTCGGGATTTTTTTAGAGATGAATGAATTAGTGCTTCTATGTACATATAACACCCGGCGTTTGAGGCTTTACTTTATCCATGATAAATATCTTTCTGACCTTGTTTTTTAAAAATTATTAAATTCGATGGGAAGAGAAAAAGCTTTTATCACTTATTATTTGTGAAAACATTTAGTTATTTCGGAATGAAAGTTTTCCATCCGGGAGAATGGATTTAACGAAAATTGTGATGTCATTGAAATCTTTAAAAATCTGTTAAATCTCATTCGAATGGAGAAATAATATAGCCATCCGTTTTTTGCTTTGATCAATCAGATAGTCAGTCAGAACACACACTTTTAATATATATGTGTATATATTTATTTTAATTTGAATATTGTATTTATGGAAACGAGATATTAGCCGGTACAGTTGGCAGCGGTCTTGAGAACAATACTTGCAAAACACACTCATTACAGTCCGACTTTGGCTGGCTGCGATTCAGATGCCATTCACAGACACGGACAGCATATTTTTCAGCTGTCAGGCCAGGGGTGAAAAAACCTCAACCAAAGCGTCTGGCAACAATGTGTTAATGAGCCCAACAACAGAAACAGCAACAGCATTAACACTATACCCGGGCACATTCGCAGACAGACTTCAATATATTGGGCGCTGGCAGCACGTTTTTCTCGTTTACGACACGCTGGCTCACCACAGTGCGTATGCGTAATTTTTCACTTATGCTGCTTGTAATGACAGCGGCTCGTTTGGATTCGCTGTCTGGGCTGTGTAATGATTTTTATTTCGGCCACTTGACGTCTGGCGCCTTCCTTTCACATTCTTCACTGGTGTCAGACAAAAAATGAAATTAAAATTTTAATTAAAACAAGCACTTGCCTTTGGAGCCGGCCCGATCTTGCCCAACTTTAAGCCCACAACTTTAATGTTCGCCTTTCCCAGGCCGACACTAAGCCGCTTTCAGTCCCTTCAGGCATTGCATGCATTGACTCGGCGGCTCAAATGTCATCTAGGCAAAACTTTTTGATGGTATTTTGCTTAAATCAAGAGCTGCAACTGCTCGGGATGCATGGGTTGCGACTCTCGCTATGCCATTGTCTGCCTTGTGCCCTTGCTTGCCAGTTGGCATTGTGTTTGGTTCAGCGGGGGCAAAACACGATTTTTACTATCTGGCTGACTGCCGCTGACGTTGAAGTGTTGCGAGTGCAAAATGAGTTGAAAAGGTAATTTATAAAAGTGGCGAACAGCGACGGCAGCAGTCGCCCTACAAAAAGCAGCATACAATGAATACACAGCCCCAAGCCAAAGAAAATACAGCACAGCCGTGCACTGTGGTCGCAGTGTCACATTTTATTCGGCATAATGTATTCTCGGCTCAAATATCTAAATTTACCGGAGAAATGTGATGCTGTAACAGCACGATGCGAATAAAAGGTTCTGTTCATACTTGATGAGCATAGTGAAGCTCGTCCAGGGCAAGTTTGTTTAAGATATCTTTTAGAATTGAAAGAGGCACCTTCATATTAACATATTTAGCCTGGTCCGTCTTTAAGATATCTTATCGTTATTAAGATATCTTATCGAGTAAAATCTTGCCAACAACTACTTTAAGAAAGTACTATAGAAAAATCACTCGAAAAATCGTTTTATCCAAAGATTCTTCATGAAATATATCTGTTTTTCGAAATATTTTTACAACAATTACGAGCTTCACAATTCTGCTCAAATATCTTATACAAGACATGTAAAATAAGGGTATTTCATCTTGAACTTCCAAAGATGGCCGTTAATAATTATTTTGATTTAATTTTACCCACCGCCCCAAGGGGTATACGCTCTTAAGGGTATTCACTCATAAAACATTATCATTATAGCTAATCATAATCATTATAGAAATCATCGCCATCTGTGGCTGTTCATGACCCAAGGGGCCCTTACCAGCAGGACTCTTCAGACAACATTAATTTAAGCGACCTTCAGCAATTTACATAGTCATAAATTATACTTCAATAAATTTAAGAAACAGTTTTATTGCATCATATTTAAGTCGATTTATTCGCTGAAACCTTTTAAAAGGCTGCGTGCTAAGATCAACAATTAAATTAAATAAGTAAAAAATTAAAAGCAGTCAGTAGTCTGCACATTTTCATTAAGATTAAGTGGAATTGAGTGGTTCGAGTAACCTCAATACATCAAGCTGCTGGGTAAAAAATAACAAAATAATTGAATTGATTTCTCTCCGTGCGCTTAGCAGATTTCTCTTCTTTTGTTTTCGCTTGCCAATTTCTGGCCAACGAAATGAAAATTGAAAATTGAATATTTCCGGCGACACAATGGTAGCAAAGCAGTTTTGTTTTCCCGTCTCGGAGCTTCTGGTGCGACCTCTGCTGCATTTTTTGCGCTTCGAATTGAAAATCGCATTGCTGAGGTAAAGATCCCGGACAGCGGGGGGATTGCGGGTCGCAGAAATATGGCAACAAGCGGAAACGGAAATAAGCCAAGCGCCTTTTGTGCTTTACTCTTCAAGAGCAGCAAGCTAAGAGATTTGTGTGGTTATGCTCCGAGTAGTTCGAACGAGTGCTACTTCATTATATTCACAATCCGATTGGAGTTCAGTTTTACTGCAAATCTTTATGATTCATAATCGGAATGATTTCAGCTCAGCCCATTAACATTGATTTCTATTCATCGCAAGAGTGCAACCAAATAAGTTTGATGCGTGACTTCGGTTTCCACATTTGTTGATTAATACTTATAAAAAGCAAAAGGTAGCATTTCTGACCCTTTAAAGCTTATATATTGTTGACATGCCGAATCGATCTAGCCAATTCCGTTTGCTATTAATTACTACTATTAAAGTTAGATCCCTGAAATTTTAAATATTAACCTGTCGTTTACCAAACGAAAGAATTTCATTATTTTCTCGATGTAATCCCTACTACGATATTGGCGATAAATAAAGATTTTGAGACATGGATTCAAAATAAAACAAGTAAGAGGTTCTAGTAGGGAGCTCCCGACTAGGGGATACCCCGAACCCTCTTCTTCCAACACCAAATTCAGATATATGTACTATTCTAGAAGCTACATGTTTAGTTTAGTGACCCTAGCTTTTATTATTTACCAAAATTGCTCAAAAACAGTATATCGACATCGATTTGTATCGATTGCTGGGGAACGGAGAAAGTTATCGATTATCGGAAACAAACATGATCTGCGTAGGCACTAGGAGGACCTACAGCTAAAATTTCAAGTCTAGCTCTTATAGGCTCTGAGATCTTTGCGTTCATACATACGGACAGACGGACAAACGTACGGACGGACGACCGGACGGACGGACGGACAGACAGACGGACATGGCTAGATCGACTCGACTATTGATACTGATCAAGAATATATATACTTTATGTATTCGGAGATGCTTCCCTCTGCCTGTTACAGACATTTACATTTTGCATAAAAACATTATATCCCTTTTACCCATTTTTAATGGGTTCATTTGGCGCATGGCGCATTTAGCGGATTGCGTTTGATGAATTTTTGAATGTTTATATTGGCACCATTTGGTCCAGGAAGCCTTCCAATCGGGCAATTCTAACTAGGGTACTTTTGGTTTTTTGTTTTTTGTAAAGTGAATATTTTATATTTCAAGCTGTGAAACTATCGCAAGCGCAATAAAGCTTAAAAGTTGTGCAGTTTTTTTTTAAAAGCAAAACTAAATTTTTTTAAAGCGAACTTTTGTGAGAAGTTGTTTGTCTATGTTTAGGTTTGGCTGTTCTTTATTCAAATAATCCAGCTTATTTCGGTTCATGGTAAATACAATTAAAATAAAACTCCGGGCTCTTTTAAGAACCGGGTTCCATTTTTGAAAATAAAAATTAATGCGAAAATGAGTTATTTTTATTCAAAGAAAGTTTGCTGTGTATGTGAACTAGTATTTTCTATTATTATTTTTTTTATTAATATTTTTATGCAGGAAATCAAGTTGGAACCTGAACCGAAGACCTTTAAATACAGCGTTAAGCCCAGAACTGGAAGCAGAAACCAATATAACTAAACTTTGAGAACTTTACCCAGAACCAATATTTGTATATCCGAAAAGAGCTTATTGGTCCTTATTGGGATACCTAGAACGCTTGCTTTATCAGTGTTTTTTTTTGGTGACTTAGTTTTTAGCTAAAATTTATGTTTTAATATCTTTTGTATATTTTCTTTTCTTGGAATATTCTATGGGAACTCGGCTATTGTTAAATTATAAGTTGATCGGTAAGAACGCTGATCAATTAATATTCAAGTGAATGAATAATATTTTTACGAATGGGTTATCCGAACCGATATAAGAATAAAGGAACCAATGCAGAACCATTGCGTATCAGAACCGGAACCGGAACCGAAATACGATTCGGTTTGCTTTAATCTCAACCTTTTGGCTGCGAATTAGTAAGGACAATGGACCTCCTCATGCACTGCTCTGCTCTTCTCCATCTTATAAAGATTGCACTCTAATGTTGTTTGTCTGAATCCTTCTGTCTTTCCCGGTGCACGGTCTGTGTTTATATTTCTCTCTTTCTTTTTGCGGGAAAATTTGACCATTTCAATTATCAGCCCCTTGGTATAAATTTGCCAGAACATTCAAATGGGCGCGCTCGATAACACGAAAAGCGCCACAAAGTCGCTTGTTTGCACTCGCATGCTGGCCCCGGCCCTGCATGGACAACGAGTGCCTCCTCCCTGCCGCACATCCGAGTGCGGCTCGAAACACATTCAATCGGAGCTGGGCCGAGGGCCGGCCCGGTGTTGGCCACAGCTGCGCTTGTCGCTTGTAATCCCGGCGCCGGTTGCTGCACTTGTAATGCGGCTTAAAAGAGAACACCATTTTATGTCGCCCCCTACTAGGGTTTGGATTTTCTTTTTTTCTTCTGCTTTTCTGTTTGTTGGTCACTTTTCGCGCGCTTTTTGAATACATTTTTGAATCAGTGTCGAGGCTGTTTACTTTTTATGCCACTTGTTTTTTGCCGGCGACTCAGTTGTGTCCACTCGGCGTCGTCGGCTTCCCTGTCGTTGTGTTTTATGCGATTTGCGTACTTCCGGCTTAGTCGCTCCGGCTGGGACTGGGTGGGAGGGTGCCTCGGCCTGGGTGCCTGTATTTCCAATCCCAGACGAGCCATTCAGTGGACAGTGGCCACTCTCTGATGTTACTTTGCCCGCCTGTTTTTAATTGCGCGCCACGCTCAAATAGGATTTGTGCATTGTTTTCTGTGGTGGATTTTATATGCACTCTCTGTTCGTTTATTTTGTTGTGATTCTCTTTTTTGTAGCATTAAATGAAATCTCAGTGCTGCATTTTTTTTGCCAACTCTTTTGGTCGCATTTTAATGTCAGTTTAATTCAATACCCAGGCGAGTCTCTAATGCGCCTCAGCGAAAGACCGCGGTGGGGGCAGGCGGCCCTTTGTTGCAACTGTAATTAAATTGTGGTCAAACTGTGCCCAGCGCGGCAGTTTTTTATACGAATACTCAATTTGAATGGCGACTACGACACATTTTAACAGTTGGATTAGAGAGGTAACTGCAATTTGTGGATAGGGTATAGGATAGAATATCACCGATAGCATCCGAGAGAAGTATACATTTTAAAACATTTAAATATCGATGTATCATATACATATTTACATTGATTATTGATTATGTGGCTTTTCTAGGCAATCATCTTGACATTGGAACATAACAAAGGTTAAAAGCACATACTTCTTGTTAAGCCTAGATACTTCAGGATATAAAAATAGTTCATTGTATATATGCAGACTTTTGGAACCTATTTCAGTTGGCAAATCTGTAGTAAGATATTGTATCTAATTTTAAGAGTTTTAAAATAAAGAGTCTTGACAGTGTTATTCTAAAATGTACGCGGTTTCCACTCTTCGTGCGGACCAAGGGTTTCCACTGAAGTTACCATAAAAAGACGGTCGGGCAACTGCAGATGGCAAGAAGTGCTTCAAAATTTCTTTATTTTACTCTTTTTGTCCTGATCACAGCATAAGAGCTATTTCTTGCTTTACCTTATGTGCTGGAGGTGCACGCTAAGACGGGGTTTTGGCGCATTTTACCTTGAAGGTTCGAAAAATCACGAATAATGGTATGAGATTTTTTTTGTAACATCGGATGATCGGCGCTAGTGTAAAATATAACTTGAGACGTGGGATTCTTCAAGAATGGGTAGATTAAAATTAATTTACAATTTTCACCAAAAACCATTTCTGTGCAAGGCCGGGATAAACCCAATAGGTAATATATATTTTAAAGAGTATTAGTGCTTAACTAGTTCATAATTTATGTGTAATTTAAAATAATCAAGTCACGTGTTAAAGTTACACAATTTATAAAGTTAGTTGGTTCTCAATAAACATACATTTTCAGGGACTGACGTTGAATTCCATGGCCTCAATGGAACTTTAATGAATGACATCCGCTTTAGTGTTCTATTTTTTTTTGCAACAGCTTAACGGCCCACGCAGGACGTGAACAAAAGGACAAATGAAAGTCAGAGGCGCTGAGCCGAGAAAACAATGAAAATGGAAATCCAATAAGAAACCAGCAATAAATCAAATTTAAATTTAATTAAAAGTCGACACGCCTCAGCAAGGCACCCGCAAGCGTCACAGTTGATTCGACAATCGGGAACAAAGCGGCGCAAGCAGCTATCCCATTCTCCTCCTGCTGTTCACTATGCACCTGGCGCACCTGGCCGTGCGCTTAGTGGGCGTGTCAGCCTCAATTATGGAAAACACAGGGTGCAACATAATTTCACTTGTAAATATTTAAAATGCTGGCAAAACGGGAAACGGTGGCCAGGCCGCGGGCAAACTCATTTGTTTGCAAAAACAAATCGCAGATACACACACACACGCACACGCACACACACGAGACACTTAAGCAGCGTAATATATACATGTAAATGTAAATATGTAGATGTGTTTACAGAGCAGCAGAAGGAGATGCTCTGGGAAAAGAAAATAACTTGAATAATGTGAGCAAACACTCGCATGCTGTTGAGTGCTCGTCTGCGTGTGTGAGTGTGTGTGTGTGTGCGGTGCGTTAGGTGTGTATGTAATTACAAAGCACACAACACACAAAACATGAAAATCTCTGCATAAATATTTATTGTGTGTTCGATTGTATTGCCAACGGCAACGGCGCCCGTCCACAGGGCGAATGAGTGATTTTTGCTTTGATTCACTCACCGACCACCGCATAAATCACAAAGCAGAGGCAGCATAAATATATATATATATATATGTATATATATGTATATATATGTATATATATATATTTACGCAGTTGTGGTTGAAAGTCCTGCGGTCAGGCTGCATTGTAATTATTATAATTTTTCAAATTATTATTTCTTATGTAATTTACTGCGCAACATGATGCAATTTAATTCAATTTGGGCAACAAATGCGTTTGATTAGTTTTTGACATTTCAAATTGCATTACTGTGAGTTAAGTTAACCCCAAAATGCTTTAATGAAAATTTCTTTACAAAGCGATTATTAAGCATCAAATAAAATTAAATCACATAAAAACTGACAAAGTGCAATGTCATATATTTAAGAATTGTTTTCAGTAACAGTTATTGCTTCAAGAAAAGTTCTCTTATGTAACAAAACTTCTGTAATCTCTATATTTTTCGTATCAATTTATATTGAATTTATGAAAATATCAAATAAATTCTATTAGGAATGACTACTGTTCATAAAAGCCATCAGCATCGAGAGTGAGAAAGGTAAGTATCATTTTGCAAGCCAAAATTGAGAATTATTTTATGGGCGAAGAAAGAAAAAATAAACGTTTCATTTTTATTTTAAACACAAAGGCGTTGATTTTCGGTATTTTTTAAATCAGTCGATAAACTTCCGCCTTTATAACCTAGGACACCCACATTTTCGCATCCGATTGAAGAGGAGTTTTTTTTTTATTTTTTTATTTATTTTATTGTATTGAATCAAAAATAGCATACATTTTTATTACAACACAGTTGGCTTAGGTGATATTACGCCAAGCCTGGTTGGGTCCTCAGGCTTTATCGTGGACAAACGTCAAAGGCGGCTTTTTGAGTAAGGCTGCATTGTCACGTAGGTAGTCGGGGGACTCTGGGGCGTCTCCTATGTCGTGGTTGGAGGAGGTCCTTGAACGATCTTCTCTTGAGCCTCCTGACTACACACCTCCCAGCGAGGTCTCTTGCTACCCGGCTGCAGTGTCGCTGCAAGCGTTCGCTGTACCGGTTGGCGAATGCTCCGACTTGGCTGTCTATGGTCTCCATTTTGAGGTCTCTGTGCAACGTAGAATTTCTGACGTACCAGTCAGCACCCGTAATTCGGCTCAAGGCCAAGTTTTGGAGTGTCTGAATCCGTCTTCGATTTTTCCGAGATGCAATGCCCCAAACCTGAATGCCGTATCTCCAAGTTGGTGCCACCACGACGTTGAAGAGGAGTATTAAGGGGAGAGCGTCAAAAGGAGTAAAACTCAACGAGAGCTATGTATGTCTAGCTACAGTATGTCAAATCTATCAATCATTTATAAGCGCAATAGTTCTGCCTATCTTCCGATTTCTTTGCTTGCCTTGTTTTCAATAATATGCGTAAGATTCTAAACTCGATGCATAGTCTTTACTTAAGCACCGCAATTTGAGATTAGCCAATTAATTTTAATTGTTAAAAGTCACTAAAAAGTACCTTGCGAACATTCTTATAGTAACAATTACTAGTTTTAAACTAAACATTGCCATGAAACCTTACTTAATCTTTTTTTCCCGCGAACTTTGACAGTAGTAGGTATATAGGCTCGGTTCTTTTCTTTTAAAATTAATTTATTGAATTAAAGGCGCGTCTGACTCATGGGTAATGGGTATGAGGTTGTTGTGCAATGTTTGTAACAAGCAAAGGAAAGATTCTCCGACCTCACAAAGTGTAGACTTTCTCAATCAGGATGAGGAGATGTTGAGTCGATCTAGTCTTGTCCATCCGTCTGCCCGACCGACGGTGAGTCTGTCCGTGGGCTTAAGCGCGATGATCTCGGAAAATATAAAAGCTAGAAAATTGGCACATGAAATATATATTCTCGTTGATATTCGAGCTTGACCGAATAGGTTTCCTTCCGTGTCTTTTGCTTTGGATTAGGTCTTATAGGACCCAAAGAGTAATGCTGAGGCTGACTTCTTCTAAACAGGTTCATGTAACTTCTGGTGTTCCTCAAGGTAGTCATCTTGGACCTTTACTCTTTACTCTTATTATAAATGATCTCCCCTCTGTTATATCAAATGCCAGTGTACTCATGTATGCGGACGATGGGAAACTTATTCTATCGTACACTAACCCCTGCATCATTCTCGTCTACAAGACGATTTGAACACAATGCAACTTTGGATTTCGGCCAATCAATTGCATTTGAATTGTTCAAAGCGTATGCTTATGACACCTTATCTTGTCAGTTATACAATCGACAATACTCCATTGCAACGTATACTAACAGTTAAGGATCTAGGCGTACTTTTTAATTCTAAACACTGCATCAATCCTCACATAGTTAATGAGGAAAAAGGAGTACTTGGATTCATTAAACGATGGTCGAAAGAGTTGAACGATCCTTTTATCACGAAACTTCTGTCTCTCTTGTTCGCCCCATCCTTGAATACTGCTCTTGCATCTGGTCTCCGCAGTATAACAATAACCAGGATCGTATTGAATCTGTTCAGAAGCAATTACTGCTTATTGACTTACAAGGTTTAAATTGGGACCCTTATCTTCGGTTGCCATCTTACTCCAGCAGGCTGCTTCTTCTTAATCTTCCGTCGTTTACCAACCGTAGGACAATTCTCGATGTTGTCTTTCTACATAAGTTGATTGTTGGCGATATAGATTCTCCTTTTCTGCTAGGGCGTCTTCAATTCTCTGTTCCGACTAGACCAACTAGAAATTATCTCCCCCTATCCCTATCTACGTGCACAACAGACCACGCATGCACAATCCTTTTCGCATGCTATGTAAAAATTATAATAGTTTACATCACGTTTTCTCTGCCGACGTTTCTCTACCCCCAATAAAATCGTTGCTTTCAGGATACCTTCGGGAAGTCACTGACCATTCCCAGCTATGGGCAGGGGCATAGCTTGCCGGACAGGCTGTAAATTTTCCCCCACATGGTCGGTGATTTCCCATTACTTTGCCATTACTATCTCTTTGTCCTATCTACTTAACACTCAATATATCTAGCATACATTTCTTTACTTTATTGACAATCCTCTTGCTTTCTTCTTTCCTATTTATTGTATTTTCTTAGATAATATAGCAAATTAAATAAGCTGTAGGCTTAGCTGTGAAAAGGGGCACAGCTGGCCGGACTGGCAAATAAAACACCTCCATCGGTCGGTGATACTATTAGAAAATTGTGTTCTCTTTCAGCATTTAATTTCCATGATGTATGTATAATCTATTAAATAATGAGGAAGAGACTCGTTTTGTCGACCATTAATAAATAAATAAATAAAATAATAAAATACATTTATATATATCAAGTATCTTTCTTTTTATACCTATCGCAACCTGCCCGCAACTACTTCATAGCTATAAATCAAGTTAATAAACCAATCTATGCTTTCCGCCAATTTAAGCTACAATTTTCATGCAACTAACATTTTGATAATACAAAAATATTTTGTAGTACAATAAGATCTACTGCTGAAAATTTCATCAAGATGGGTTGAGATATACAGTCGAAAATGTGTTTTTTCTGCCCTGCACACAACAGCATTGCAATTGCGATTGGATTGTTTTCAGTGCTCCTACTTAATTCGTTTTTTTCTCATTAAGAGTCAATTATTGGTGTGGCCGAAATCAAACGACCGCGTAGCGCGTGATGCATTTGGTGTTGGAATAAGAGGGTTCAGGGTATCCCCTAGTCGGGAGCTCCCGACTAGAACCTCTTACTTGTTTCTTTTACATTTTGTTTTGGTGCACACTAAAATATTCAAGAGTTAAGGTTTTGAAACCTACTTCCTGATTGTCATTAAATATTTATCGCTTTTACCCATTTCTTGGTGCGGTTGCCGCTTGTTGAGCAGCTCGCATGATCCACATGCTAAGCTCGCGTTTAATATGCTTAGTAAAATAAAATTGAATACCAAGGCACTTTGCTTTATTAAGGCATAAAGTTTATGCGCAAATTCATGTGACTCTTGGAAGTACAATGGAAAATTAAATAAAGGCCGGCGGAAAACGAGTAAGACAACAACTTAGAGCACGGCAAAATGACAGAAACAGGTAAAGAAACAGATGATGTATAAAAATGTCACCAGCGACAAGGAAAAGTTGTAAGTGTCAGTTCAAACAGCAGTTTCAGGAGGTGGGTGAGTGGGTGTGTGGGCGGCTCGTTGGTGGGCGGGTGGCTTCACCTGGCGCACGGTGTCAAAACATAAAAAAAAACATTTGGCGGCACCATTCGGCGCTGTTTTTGACACCTGCGCTCACAAGTTGCCCTCGAAGACGGGAAATGAGAAAATAAGCAGCAGACTAGGGAGCGGAAGCGTGAGGGGATTGGGGGTGGCTGTTAGCTGTGGTGATAAAAGCCAACTTGGCCAGCATTTTAAAGGCAAGACCCCCAAAACTCGCCTTTAACTTTTTACGTTTGCGCAGCGAATCGAGTGAAGCGTCTCCAAATTGCCCGTCTAATTGGCATGCAGAGGTCGTCTGCAGGTCACCGAGTGCCACGACGCATCGTGGAGTTCACAATAATTGCACTTGCTGTGGTATTTTGTTTTTGTCTGAATTCTTGTTATGGATTGGGACTAACCAAAGGGCGAGGCATCCTTTTCAAGTGGTGTTGCCAAAAGCGAATAACAAGAGTGTTCTGGCCTCGGGTATCCGACTAGCAAATGCCCTGTTCCTAGCTCCGAGCAGACGCAGCAACATTCAAAAATAATCTTCAGTTTTCTTGGTCTACGTCCAAAGCTTCGTACGTTATAACTCTGAGACTTCGGTAGTTTATCGTATGCAAAAAAGTAGTTATCCCCATCTCCTCTGAAATCGATAATAATCGATTTCTCTTTATTGCTTCAATTTCGACACAACGTATTTCATTTAACCACAAGCCAGGCAATTTACAAAAACGAATACAAACTTATACTAAGGACTAAGACTACATACTAGCTTAATACTGAGAATAGCACATTTATTACAAGGTAAATAGGATTAGCTGGAAGTAGGGTCCCAGTAAAGTAGGTTCGCAGTTTAAGAATATGGTATTAATTAAATACAAACCACACTTTCTTTATTTTTGAACAATCGGGGACTAACTCTGTACGCCGAAAATAAAAATTGAATAGGCCAAGAGTTAGTTTGATCCCTAAAATTTGCTTTGAAGTATTTCGCTTTTAGTAAGAGTTAATAGAAAAGAGTTTTTTTTTAACTTGTAATGCATATTCATGACAGAAAAGGGGCCAAGAATATATGTATAATAAGTCCATATGGGCATGACATATATTGCCTGTCATTGGAATGTGAACGAGTATTCCGCAGTCGGTTGCACCCGAGCACAACATGCTTACTTGTTTTTGTTGTCGTGAAGAACAGTAAAGAGAAAATATGCAAATTAAAAATATGCCCAAATCGTATCGTTCATGTGACACAATCGCTCTCGCGCGCTTTGTTGTTAGCATGGGCATATATACACTTGTTCCTTCTCCCAGCCCCTTTGCCAGTGAGTGCAATCTTTTATACTGAGACAACAAAAAAGAATTGTTTTGACCTGTCTAATCTATGCGAAGCCAGCTGCGCGGAGCAAGTGCTGCCAGCAATGGGGAACAGCTGTTGGCACGTAAACAAATGCCATATGATTGGGGGAGAGTCGAAGAGCGGGAAGTTTTCTCTCGCGCTCTGGCTGAGCTTTCACGCTCTCAGATAACCTGAACCGTTTCGCTCAGCGCAGTGCGAAACTTCACTTTCATTTACAGTTACAGCTACAGCTACAGCTACAGCTACAGCTACGGCCACGGCAGTGATAGCTTTCGATGTCGATGTCGATGTCAGTTTGCCGTGGCAAGCCAAAGCTTAAGGTCGTCGTGTTTGCCATTTACGCTTGTCACAAAGCCAGCTGAGTGGCCCTCGCAATTGTTGGAGCTTCGTGCAGGTCGCGACGCGCGCTCAGTTCTTGTGCAAACGGCGGCAGGACAACACTGTCCTCTCCTTCGCACACGGCTGCCGTCGTGTCAAACATTTTGTAAGACGCCACCGACGTCGCATTGTGTAATAATTTGGCTCGCAAACTTAAATATTAAATTTAATAATAATAATAATAATAATAACATGGTATAAAGAAAGCCGGAACTAAATGGCTCTTATCAGGACTCGTGCTGGTCCCTGCGAACTAAAAATAAACGAATGCGTGTACGTGCCTCGTCCATCAATCGCTAACAGGAAATCCGCCCGCGCTCCCGCTTTGGGTTTCACTCGACTGGATTTGTTTTATGTTGTTGCCTTTGCCATATGCACACCCGCCCTGATTTTTGCTGCCGCCTCCACGTTCCACGTGGCGCTTTCGGACCCTTTTCTGTCGCCGCATTTCGAGGGTCTCTTTGACTTGGGCCTAAACAAGACTCTGGCTCTTTTGATATATTGAGCAGCCGGCTTTGAATCCTGTTTCTTGTTCTACTTTCGACCAGGCACAGGCTAGCCTGTTTGTGTAAATCTGGCAGCAAGATTAATAGAACATACATTTATACGGACTATTTGATCGGTAGTTAAAGCTGTTAACAGGCCAGTCGGGTTTCAAATAAAAAGTGTTGGGATGTGACGAAAAACTAAACAAATTCGCTACTTTTTAACCGGAAAAAACTGAAACTAAATTCCTTTTGTTAAATGATAATAATACACAGTGTAAAGTGTTTGAACTTTATTGAAACTATTGAAAAGCATAAACATTTGTGATTGAAATGGATAAAGTTTAAATTAAAACAGAGTATTTTTGTTAAATATGTATTATGTTCGTTTTTAATTCTAGGCAATAAAATACAAAACAAAAAAATGTGAAAAAATATATTTACAAATCCTTTCGATGTGAATAAATCTTTGCCGCGATAATTTTAGTTTCACACCCTGTATCATTGCAAATAAGTCAAAATGGGTATATTGGCTTTATGCGAATGTATGTACCAGGCAAAAGGCGGCATGTTCTACTCAAAAAAATTTCCTTGATCAGGACGTCTGTCCGTCTGTCTGTCCGTCCGCATGAACTTGTCGACCTCGGCAACTATAGAAGCTGCAGACTTCGAATATTAAGTTAACGTCTAAGCCAGCCGCAATATGTGTTTATAACATACAGTGTCCCATTTTTAAATTCGATTTTTTCCTTGGTTTGTTAGGCATAATTCAAGATCTTTAAGAGCTAGATATGCCACGTTTGGTATGTAGGTTAGAAATATATCACTTTTTAGATACTTCCCCCCATTCCGCACAAAAATGAACAACAAAAAATGTAAGACCTCTGACTTGAATGCCATATAATGGCATTTGGGGTATATTTTACGCTTAACACCCAAATATTATATTGACTGAGAAGTACAGGGGATTTTGTAGTCGAGCACACTCGACCACAGCACTTTCAATTGTTCTTTTTAAGCATACATTTCGATTACATACTAAGTTGCTAATTAATATTTTATTAAAGCATTAGCTAATTTAAAAAATGCTTCCAAGGATATTGAGGTTTGCAGGAGTAGAACGGTTCTCTAATTAGGTAACTCCATTGCACTATCTATCCGTTATTTACAATTATTTAACTTGGCCTGAGAATATTCTTACGTTTGAATAAGTGTCTGTGCACATTTTTGGCAGATGCTGTAAATAAATCCACTTGTGTGGTATACAAAATGAACCATTTCATTGCGGACCATCTGTCGACTTTCTTGAGTGGCTCTCGAGTCGCAGGACCGGCATAAAAAAATGACAGCTATTCGTCAGTTGCCTAAGGCCGGAACTTGAGCCCGTCGCATCCTTCTTCATTAGAGCGCCGACATGTCAAGGACTGCCACACAAATTTTGGCCGTTTCTTGATATTTTCAGAACTGCATTTCCATAAAAAATAAACAGAAATATATACGAAAGCCGGAAAATATGCAACTACAAGCAAAAAGCGACCCAAAAAAAATGTAACACCGGGCAACGAAACGGTGCGCTCTAGAGCCTGAAAAATTGCAGCAATTAGTGTGCCTGGAGGTCAACCAACCAACCAACCAGACAGACGGACAGCCAGCCAGCCAAACCAACGATTCAAACTAAAGCAATGTCCAAGAAATATGTGACACCCATTTTTTGTGGCTTTTCTGTTCGGATCGCATTCGTTGCGACAAGGTCTAAACGTTTTTTAAAGGCAACTTTCTGGCATGAATCACATTTTTAGCATCCGAAAATAAAAGTCTTTAGGCGGGCGACCCCATTGAGAGATTAAATGTAATTCTCTTTGATTGTAGAATATCTTATTTGCGGGTTAGTGGACAAGGCATGTTATAGTTGAACTATGGCAAGCCGGTTGTTACATTATTAATTGCTGTTAAATTAATAACAAATGTTGCACAAGAAATAACGCGGGGGATTATTGAATAAACCATTTGCATATTTCATATTTATTACAATGCCTTCTTTTTTTCTGTACGTACATATATATTTAGCAATATCCATGGACTTTTATTACGCAAATAAATTTGAATAAATATTAACAATGAAACAATAAATGAATTGACTGACCGACAGCGTGAGAGAGCGAGAGAGGGAGAAGAAGGCAGAGCGATAAAGCGAAAAAATTAATAAATAAATTATCATAGTTGGAAAAAAAAGAAGTGTAAAAAGTGTCGTGAGAAAGTGCGAAATGAGCCACAGCAAACGCGTGTGGAATCAAAAGCAGCAACCGAAACAGAAACCGAATCAACAAGCGAATCAGCGTTCGCATCTGATTCACAGCCGAGCCACAGGATCAACAGTCACCAGGCCGATGAGGCAGAACAATAGAGCCGGAGCCGGAGCCGGAGCCGGAGCAGCTTACAGCTGCGGATTTGGATTGTGGGCTCCGTCGCTGCTGCTGCTGCTGTTGTTGCTGCTGCAGCTGCTGGCCGAGACGCAGTCGACGCCGTCGCCCTCATCCATGCAGACGCCGCAGAAGAGAGGTAAGCACTTCTCCTTCTCCTTCTTAGTCTTCTTCTTCTTCTTCTTGTTATTTTATTCTTGTTGCCGGCGGGCAGCATCGCAATGTCGCAGCGTTGGCCTCGTGCCTCGCCATTGTGGTTGGGGGAAATGGCAAATAAATGTCAAATAACAGTGGCTCCCACTCGCAACGCACACATGTTTGGCTATATTGGCCATTGTTGTGTGCTGTGTGTGTGTGTGTGGCGGGTAAATAGGCAAAAAGTCGCCAGCACAAAAGCGCACCACGTTGCGTATACGCGCTGTTGCCGCTTGTCGCTGTTTGTCGTTGCCAGTTCAGCTCCGAACTGCCGCTGACATCTTAAGTTTGCCTTTGATATTAATTGTGTGTGTGTGTGTGTGTGTGTATGTATGCGGAGGGTAGGCGGGCCGGTATTTTATTAACATTGCATTGCTTCCAACTCGCTGACATAATAGAAAATTGAATGGCTGCGCAATGGAAGGGAGCCCGTGGCACGGGCCCAGCACGCGATGCAATTAGGCGAACAGCGTTGAAGGATGCAGAATATAATTAAGGCCAGCCCAAGCAAATTGCATAGCATTAGATAATCGCAACGATGATGATGTCGAAAGTGGCATCATCGAGGGAATCAGGCAGAGGGAGTCAGGTCAAGTCAAGTAAACCAGAAAACTAAATCATCTATTCAAATGTACCTTAAGAACAGGTTATTGCCGGAAAAGCTTGGAATGGGATTGCAGTTGACAGTTTTTCAAAAATTTCGACTATTTCTAGAGATCAATATGTGCAAGTACAGCTAATATTTTTTTCCTGTTATTTAGTTGTCAAGTCTCTAGTTTACTGGCTTGGAATCCCGTTTCTTTTGCCTGACAGTTTTTATTTCACGACTATTTTCGCAACATTCTTCAACAATTTGTTTTTAGGAATATGCGAATGAAGCGGCATCAAATTGCTTAAATCGTCGGAATCTTGAGTCTTGAGCCTCGCTGCTGTAGCTGCAGGCCTCAAGTGTCCTGTCAAACTGCGTGAGGTCCTGTGCCTGTCTTTTGTCTAGTGGACTTTGTGAGCTGAGCTGGCGACTGCTGGCGCCTGGAGATAGTCGCCTGGCTTGCTAAGGATTGCCACTTGTTATCCAAGCCGCAACTGGATTCGTGAACTTTTGCTTTCATTCGACGCTGGGGAGCAATATTGTGTCCTGGCTCGTGGCCTTTTTGTGTGCCTGGCAAATCTGCAGCTGCTTAGCTGCGCATCTTTGCACTGAGCACAAGGAGCTGACTCTATGGCCGGCCCAGATGCCGCGACGCGACTCGAGTGCTGCCAATCCGGCAACATGCTTCATTTTATTATGCAACAAAAGTAAGAAAGAAACTCCAAAAAACTTACTCTCTTATATGGCGAAACAAAAAACTTGACGCGACATTGTCGTAAATAAGAGACAAAAACTTTTTTTCCATCTATTTTCCTGTGTTTCCCTCCCGCACTCTGTCTATATCCCTGTTTGTTCTCTGGTTTCAGAGACAATGCCAAAAAAAAAAAAAAGAAACTTGTGTATGAATATGATAAGTTTGTTGTTGCTGCTCGTGTTGTTATTGTTTTGGGGAGGGCGCCATAAATTTGTGCTAATCCAATGTGGGCACAGTTTATAGGTGAAGCGAACTTTATGGATACTTGAGCGCCAAGTTGTAGATACTTTATCCTGTTCCTCATATGCATGAATGTCTCCAAGCTTGTGTGAAATATGTGTGTGTGGTGTCACTTGAAAGTTTTATGGCCTGTGAAGCATGAAATGTGCAACAAATTGTAGCTGAAAGATTAACACAGCGGGAGGAGAAAGTGATGAGAGAGGGGGAGAAAGAATGTATGGTTCAATGATGGGTTTAATATGGGCCAAGTCAATTGACTTGTCGAAAAGTTTTTGCTTATCTGAAATGCCAATTAAGTGGAAATTAATTTGAAATATCAGATAGGCTTAAACTATATCCGAGTTCTACAGTGTATACAGAGCATGTCAACTATTGCTGTCCTGTTAATAAGCAGCATAATTTTCGCCGACATGAAATATATTTAACACTTTACAAGCTACGAAACGTCAAATTAGGCTGAAGTAATCCTTGGGCCATATTTGAGCACAGACTACATGAGATTGAAATAAATATATGCTAATGTTAATCATATTTCAAATACTTATATGCTGTCAAAAGATTGTTCCACTAGCGAAATAAATATTAAAGCGAGTCTTGTATTCATTTGGAATAAATCGAGTTTTTGCTTTGCCTGAGTCAAAGGACAATTATTTATTCAATACTTAAACAACACGCTTAACCTCAAAGAAACGCTTCAGATAGTAAATCTCCAAGATGGTCATGGCCAGCAGCAGCGAGGGCCCAAAGATGGACCAGGCTATAATGCGAAAATGAACGTTGTCGCTGATCTCCAAATGTCCTTTATAGCGCACGTGCATGTACTCCTGCTCGTGCTTGATGGCCAGCAGCTGGCTGGAGAGTGCGTTGACGTTTTCCTGCAGGACCGACTGCTCGATCACGTCGTCGGCCCGCTTGTGGGGATCGTTGTAGTAGTTGAGATCCTTGACTACTATGAAATGGAACATCAGAATCTTGGGTGTCAGTGTGGACTGTGTGTTGTCGAAGCAGAGCGTGTACTGGCCATCCTTGATGGCCGCAAAGGTATATTTGCCATTGGTTTGCATGTCTGCATGGTACAGTCTGTCATTATTGGGTGCTAAAATCTCAACGGCAATATCCTTGAAGCCACCCTCCATGACCTCAAAGTTGACTGTGATCTTGTCCTTCTCGTGTGCGCGGTCAAAGAAACAGACCGTCTCATGGGCATCGACCGTGATCATGAAACCGCGAGCCGCTTCAAAGAGCAATAAAAGACACATAAAAGTTGGCAACATTTTGAAAAAGGTTTTGAATTTTTTTCGGAATATCAGAATAACAAGATTTTTCAAGATTGATCACATAAAATGAATTCTCAACGAGTGCTTGCTTAAAAAATATATTTCATAGCTGATGTTGGTAGCTTAAAAATGTTTGACAGTTGCAATACTTTTTTAATATATGGTATTACATTGGAGAAATATTCTTGCTTGTGACATGCTCGCCTACTTAAGGCAGATACTATATCACATCATTCATAAGATATCTTTACATATCTGCAAAAATTGCTGTTATGCGAGCAATCTGTGGGATATAAATCTTTCGTAACACATGTCTACTAGGATACCCAATATTCGGCGTGTCGAAAAGGTCTATATTTTCTGTAATTTGGCCAAGACAATTCCGCATCCATACAATTCCATACAACTGCCTGGGTATCCTTATACCAAAGAGAACAAATAGTTAATCAGACCCTTGAATACATACATAACGCCGTTCATACTGATTCATTCGATGCATGGTTGACATTATTTTGACATCGAAAGCCCTCTGAAATTGCAGCACAATGGTAAATTAACAAGCCGACGATGCTGGACTCATTCACTGGGTACTCGGTAGTTCGAAAGGGTGTTTGGGCAGATTGGATGCTTTTCATCTCATTTATTTGGGAATTGAATCATGCACATTTATGTTTGGCTGCTCTGCTGAGGAGTACATTTTGTTATTGGACTTCAATTAGGTACATCAAATAATTACAAAATAAATAATTGATTTCTCTGCTAATTTACGCAAGCTTCAAATGTGAACTTTTGACGGGGTGTGCAATTTTGGCCTCCCACAGCTGCCCAAGCAAATACGATTCAAATCAAATTAAGATGATAAAAGCAAATTGGCAGCTGTCCCTGCAACGCATTTCCCACATCAGATCTCATAGCATCGCATTCCCACTCTCTGCCTCCCCCGTTCCCGTCCCCGTCCCCGTTCCCGTCCCTTTGCACATCCATTCTTTCAATCTGCTTCCTCTGCTGTGTACCGGGTAATGCATATTTTATGTTATCGATTCCTTGGCCGGGGCGCGGCCATCAATTGTCAAAATGTCATCCATTTTTAATGCCATTGGGGCAACATTTTGAAGTGCTCTCTAAAAAGCGACCGGTTTTAATTCCTTCCTTCCCCCGCAGCGCTGGCGGATGGCTCGCAAAAAGCAAACTGGGCTGAATTTTAATTGCAAAACAAATGGCAAACAAATTGCAATTTATAACTTTATGAACAAGAACGCAAGTAAAACAAAAAACACACACACAATAAATGTGGCAAATAAATTCCAATTGTTTTAGTTTTGGTATAAAAACCTCAAAAATATAAAAATATTTTGTTGGGTCAAGTTTTAATGCCCGGCTCTTAATTCAATTAAATGCAAGTGTGAAATTATTATTTTACGAATTTTGCTTGCGCAACTTATTTTTATTAAATTCAATTTACAATTAATTTGTGTAAAACTTATATTTAATTTAAATGTTAAATATATTATATTTTATTAACATTAACTATACGAAATAACAAATTTTGCAGTGGTCACTAGTAATCCCTGGGTAGCACATGGATGTAGAGGTTCTCTCTCAGATGAGGGCCTTTCTATAACTATGTATATGCTTAACTCGTAATCAAGGCACAAGCCCACCGAATGTCTCGCCTTAAGGTTCGAACCTGGTTTTTATGTGTGAAGCCTGGTTTCGATACATTTCTTGCATTTTTCAATAGTTTAATTTAATTATAATGATTTAAATTCCATATTTTATTTTATTGAAATTAGTTTGTTTTATATTCTTCGTTTACGCCCATTTTACGGGATTAGTTAAGGGTCAAGATACAAATGTTTTTTATGCAACTAATCTATTTAATAGTTCGCTTCAGGGTCAATAAAATCTCCGTTTTTAAGGCGCAAATCTATAAAAACAAAAACCGAATATAATTGCTGTGCAAACTAGATGGCAACTTTTTGTGGTACCAATCAAACTTTATGGCCTTAACTTTTACCAGCGCCGACCCAATTAAGTGACATTTACTGGTACTACAGCATTTCTCGATGTTATTCCGCCTGAGCCATGTTGAATTTGCATATCTTAAATAACTTGCATTCCCCTTGAAGCGTTTACATTTTGCGAGAGACTGCTTCAACTCGATAGACGCTCAACTATTTCAAACAAAAGCAGAGAGTGCCGGAAATGACGTGTAGCCAGCCCGCTTTCGACTCAATATGGCGATGGTAAATGGCGTCTTCTTCCCTTCCGCTTTGCTAAACATTTTACAACTATTTGCTGGGTTTTTTTTAGTTGGTATGTTTTTATTTCGCGCTCTTTGAATATCCTTTATGATATTCAATTTCAAATTGTAATGCTTTAAGCGATTAAGTACACGCTTTACGCCACTTAACTTCATGTCTATGTGAAGGGGCGGGAGTACCTTCAACACTTTTTGCCGCCGGAGTTCGCTTCGGTCGCGGTATTTGCACTACTTCAGTTACTTTGAGCCACGCGTGCTGCTCAGCCGACACTTGACTCCTTGGTCGCCCCGGCATCATCATTATCATCATCATGACATCGACGCTCTTAAGTGCTGGTTCAGGCCGAAGCTGATGTTGAAGCTGAAGCTGAGGTCGAAGCCGGGACGGAACGGGACGAGACGAAACGAGACGGGCGTGCGAAATGTTTTTTGCGTGCTTAAGGACTTTTTGCGTTGTCGTCTCGTTACATCCGTTGGATATTTCATGTGCGTACAGCTTAGCGGCTGGAGTTGCCAAGTCCCAAAACTCAACTCGAGCGACAGATTTCGTTTCGTTTCGTTTCGGTTCATATTTCTGCTACAGTTGCTGCAGCTGCTCCTGGCGGGTGGCTTTAAGCGGCTTAAATTGCGTATACGCCCCGTAGTGTCTCCATCTGGGAGTAATAGCTGCCAGTGCTCACTGTAGGCTCTTATTTTGCATTTCTAGTAGGCATTCACATGACCAGAAACTTTTTGGGTACTTTCCTCTTGCTAGCTACTCAATTATTATTATTCCACCTTGGACACGTCCCGGAGTCGGGTGTCCCCCCCAGCAAAGTTTCACTCGACGACGTGCGTGGCTGTCACCTGGCCTTTCGTTTCGTTCATTCTCTTACTTTCTGTATGGGTTCTTTGGTTCTGGTTCTAGGCTTCATCAAATCATTTTTGTGGCCAATGCATTCGTGCGTGCTCTAATTTGTTTGGCTCACAGGACCCACAGAAGTTTCTGTGTGGATATAGCGTTGATTGCTTCTCTGCAGTCCTAGTCGCATTTTAATGCCTTTTTAAAGGTGCAAATGATTTCGTTTTATTTTGCACGACAACTTTTTGCCAGCCTTTTGACTGTCGACAAAGACTCGCATTTAACCTAATTTTTACATTGTCGCACGTGACGCCATGAACACCCTAACGGCAAGGGGGAGTGTGGGGGGGGGGTCTAAATGGAGGGGGAGAGGCATGAGCTGGCGGTAGCTGTATGAAAATTAAGAAATTACCATAAATGAAAAAGTTTGTGCGTCACATAGCAACAAAATGTGGCAAATAAAAATTGTGTTGTCTACTTATTCGGGCGCCATTTAAATTTATATTTATATTTGGAAGCTGAAAAAATGATTAAATTTAAATGTAGCCTGCGTAAGTAGAGAGTTTGCGATATTACTTTCCATCAGCTGAGACAATCGTTTACATGTTCTCGCACAAAACTTCACATCTTTGGCGCACTATTTCATAAGTTCTTGGGTTTCAAGTTGCTTTTTTTGGGCCTTTTAAGGGCGACACTTAAACTCTTTTACAGCCCAGGGCAATATTGCGAGTAGTCAGTAGTGTGAGAGGCAAGGACCAACATTAGCTGTAAAGTCTTGCTAATCTGCACTTGAGAAAAGCACTTGTGCATTGGCGAAGAAAGCAGAGAGAGTGAGAGAGATTGAGCGAGAGAGAGGGGAGGGCGAAATGAAAGCAAATGGAGAATTGAGGCAAACAAACGCTGAGAATGAGCTGTAAAAAGGCTCAAGTATTGACAATGGCAACAAGGATATCGCCGAGGCAATGGGCGTGTCGTGCATGATGTGTGTAATGGGCTAATGGGCGTGGCGACATGTGAGGGCGATATGTGTGTACATGTGCGTGTGGGTGTGTGTGTGTGCCTGACAACAAATTGGCAAATTTTGTGTAAAGATTTATTTCAATTGAAAGTGCCCGCCATGAGCTGTCAACATGAGTTCGCTCCAAGCACCGCATAAGTCAGCTAACGAGCTTCAATGAGGCATGCCAGACATTTCCGGTACATGAATAGATAGAACCAGACGAGAGGCAGGCGGACGGGGTAGTCTGAGAAAAGCATATCAAGTGGCCTGACATTGTCGAGCATTTAAGTTATGCTCCTAAGGCAGCAACTGTAAAACATTTTGCTGTCCTGCTGCAAATTTCGTTATGTGTTGCCATAAAATTCACATTAGAATTTCCGTGCTCTTTCCTGCTACAATTTCACTTATTTGCGCACTTTCTGTGCGCTACACGAGACTAAGAAAATTTACGAATGTTGCCAAATTCAATTTTGCTGCTTGTTGCCTGCTTTTCGCATTTCGCGTCGATTGCGCCTTATTTTCGCGAGTGGTTTTAAGAACAACCTCTCCCCCTTTCTCGCTGACTAGCACCTTCCTCTCCCCACATATATTCTACTCATTTGGCAAGACTCTTTAATTGGCAGTTTTCCTGAACAGTTGCAGGCTTCCTTTGGCCGGCCTTGCGGCACAATTAGACGGAAGTTCTAGCGATTGCGGCTTTTCAGATCACACACATAAGCGCACACGGATGCACGGAGCTTTAATTTAAAATATTTGTATTGCGGTTGCTCAGCTCGCAAGATTTTTGAGGCTGCGACTATTGACTGAATTTAAATGGTGCATAAATACTTAATGAGGCGCTAAATGGGCGGTGGGCCTTAATAGTCTATGTAATGCATACCTTTATGTCTTTGAAAAGTCAAAGATGAAGGGTGTTGTGTTTCGATTGTGTGCATATGAAGTTTCTGCTAAGTAGTTTTTTTCGTATAACATTTTAAAGAACTACCGAATTAAGATTTACGGTTCTAATTGAAAAGATAATTTATCCATTAGGGTAAAGCGATTTATTAACTCTGATAACTAATATTATTTATTTATAAGCATGAATATTTATTTTCCATTATTATAAAATTCAATAAAATTAAACTTTAAGCGAAAACAGAAGTTTTATGTTTACTATTGCAAAAAATATGACTATATATTATTATTAACTTTTCTGTCAAATGTTTGCTTAAATGGTGGGAAAGGTTTAAGTTCCCTTCCACATCCATTAACTCAAGTTAATTATTTTATTCTAAAAATCGTTGTTGTTTAATTAAATATACAAAAAATAAATTATTTAAAAGAGTGGATACTGATGGGTCGAGAGCTCGAGCTAGAATGCGTGGTACATGCTTTTATTAATGTTGTGAAACATAAAATTAGTGTAACCAAATTTATCAAAGACACAAAACTTAAACAAAACGTATGAATTTCTGTGATGCCAGATAGCCACAAAGGTATTTGCAACTTTTTATAAAATTATTAATATGTTTTATAGCCATTTTAGTTAGTCTTGATGATAGGTTAATTGTTAATATTCTTAATTTTGAGAAATGTAGAGTAAAATTAAATAAATCAATTGTTTTACTGTACATTTAAATTTGGTTTTAGTGTGTAGCTACACTGACTGTGAAAACATCATTGGAGAAACAGATACAGTATCTGTAATAAGCTTCCACCTGTGACGCAACTGCCTCATCCTTGGGCTCATTTAGTCGGTCGGTGCTTATCACGAGGCATTCGCCACAGCTCTGTTCCGAGAATGTTTCGTAATTTCACGCTAGCGCATTTGTCAGTCTCGTGAAAATCAGGCTCAAATAAATCAAACGGCAAATTCAATGATAATCACTTTATATGCAAATTCAATTAACAAAATGTGCTTGGCAACAACAAGAGACAGCTCAACAAATGAGAAAATTTAATTTTAAGCGTAGAGTGGCGAAGAAATGTAATCAGGTTGGGCTCCACAGTTGGAATTAAGTTTTATTTTCGACGCCTGTTTTCGAGGCATATGTGGGCGAGGGGAAAAGCTGGTCACACGTAGCACAGAATTGTAAGCGTTTGAGTAATCTAGAGGAACTCTCTCTCACACACACACGCGCATACATACACACCACCGACATTTGCGTGAGCCACGAAAAATTTAATTTTCTCACATTACTTGTGCATACTTGCAAAGGCCTCAGGCAACTAACCCAAACTCGTACCCAAGCCTGACACAGCCCCTCCTTCCCCGGCAGGCAGAAGACAGCCTGGCGTGTGTGTGTGTGTGCGTGTATTTGTGAGTTCCCACACCACTTTTACACCCAATCCTGAGTAAAGTGTTTAATGTATATGTAATATTGAAACAATGTGAAAATTGCGCATACGCACAGTTGTCCCACTTCACGCCCAACACTTTTTACCCCTGCGCAGTGCAGAGTACACACTTCGCTTTTACTTTATTTGATAAGCAAGTCATTTGCATATGGCAAGTTGACAACCCTACCGCAGTAGGGTATATGTCAAGGGTTCATGGATGAAATCAGCGTCGTGTCAAATATGTTGCCAGTTTGCACTGACAGCAAACTGCTAAAAACAGCTGGAAGCTGCAGGTACAGTCACGCTTGAGTCAGCTCTGGCTGGCAAGTGCCCTTCTCAGTGATTCTCACTGAATTGTTGAGGCCATAGTTCGCTTTAATAAATTAGATTTTTGCTTTTGTGTTTCAAAAATGAAAAGTAATGCTTCATTTAAATGAAAAAGTAAAACGACTAAAATATATACATGCGCCTTCTATGCGAGTCTCATACAACAATTGCGACACAGTTCCCATTCAAGATGTTCACTTTATGGCCCCCAGCCTTAAGCAAACCTTCGCTTGCCATATGTTTATGAACGCCTGGCAATTGGCCGGACGGAGGCCCATAATTTCCAACAATTTGTTTGGCTGCAGCCGTCGAGAATGGTGTGCCTTCGCCTTCATTTGCCGGGGTGTATAAAATTACAATAAATCCTTGCATTTTAGCTGCAAATAAACAAAGATTTGCAGCGCCCTACGAAACAGGGCGCTAAAACAAAACAGCTGCCTGGCCAAAGTGCATGCAAAGTAGCATTTTAAGTTGAGAGCAAAACGGAGGAGGAGGAGCAACACAGAATCAGCCAAGAAGGATCGGGCCAAGGAGGTGCGGAGTCAGGGAATAACAGAAACGAATCCTTGTTGCTCGTTTCGTTTGCAAGGCTTGCTGTTAAATCAACATGTAAGCATTTAATGCGGCGCCCCAAAGCTGAAAAAGCGTAAAATTCCCCAAATGACCATAAATTTTAGTGTTTGCCATTGTTGTTGTTTTTTCCTTACTTTTTACATATTTCTCCCAGGCAGAAGCAAGCGTGGAAGACTTCAACAAGCACTTGAAAAAATAAATGGCATTTCGGGTTATGTGCAATAATAAAATGGAAATTGTGCAAAAATATGGCTCTACTCGTGGTTGTGTGTGTGTGTTGTTCGAGTGCGGGTGTAGAAATAACTTGCTTGCTAACTGAACTGAGCCGGTTAGAAACCAACTGGCCTGATATAATGGCCCATCATGAAGTTCTTTCAGCAGCTTTGGGGGTCATGAACTGTTGACAGAGACTGTTTAGCCTGGCATATCTGATGCATCTGACTCCCCAGATCGAATTTTATCAGCATAAATTTATGGCTGCTGCATGTCGAAATGGTTTGACGAGAGTTATGCGGAAATAGTAATTTAATGTTGAAGCATAAAAACGATTAACAAATGGAAATATAGATAAGCATATTCAAATATCTATATCAATTAAATAGCTCACAAATCTATATATGCATTTTCTTTGGAAGCTTCATTATATAGAAGACCGACGTTTTGTCAAATAAGGTGCAGATATCACTTTATATTTGTAAAGTTTCCATTTCACTTAATGCTGTCTGGGAATATATCTCATTTAATAGGCTGGAGGACACATTTTTTATATACACAATCATTCTGCATTGTGCTCATTCAATCATTTTTCTTTAAAAGGCGAGAGTGAGCGGAAAATTAAAAAAAAATTGTTTATTCAAAAATATTTTGTATAAAGTAGGCTGCAAAGTGAACCATTTTAAACCCAAATTTTAATGAAATAAAATAAAATAAAGAAAGATTAAAATGATTTTTTCAAAATTACAAATTGATTAGGGGGTGCGTAAAAAGCCAAGTTAACAGTTCAAGTCCGAAGCTTTGGCTAAACAACCAACGAAACTTTGGCGTTGACTGTTGATTGCACAAAGCACTCCTGATACAAACAATGATAGCTAGGACCAAGAGTGCAGATCAAGAGTATAAAAGAATTAAAACTTTGTTCATAATGTGTGATATTTCGAGATATGAATCGAAATACCAATAATAACTTTAATATCTCAACCATAGTTAACTTTCAAGACCCAAGATTAATCGACTCTTAGCAATGAGTGTATCTAACTATTCGATTTAATGGTTTTCTTTTATTGTTTTGCGACAGCTCAAAGTTCGAGAACTCTCAGCTTGGCTGCATTTCGTAAAAACTAAAATCGACGCAGCAGCCAAAAGGAAATTGCGCTTTTACAGCTTTTACTCGGGAGTCTTGTTGTGTGCACTGATGTTGATTTTTAGAAGGGAATTTTCATTTTAAAGGAAAATACTATGCAGCTTAGAAAAAAGATGGTGGGGCACGAACAACATGTAGAATACCGCCACGTTTCTCTCTCTCTCTCTCATGTCTGTGTCTCTGTCGCTCGCTCTCCCATTCTCGCACGTAATGCTAAGTGTGTGTGTGTGTGTGTTGAGTGTGTTTAGTTGCGCGTATGCAGCTATTTTTTGTAGCTAAAAAGCGAACGAATAACAACACTCGAACACACACACCACACACACACACACACACACACAAAGCGAGTATAGACGAAAGGGGCGACTTTAGGGATTCCCCTTTCCATGCATTTCGAGTGCCCGACGGCGGTCAAAGTAAAAGCGCCAAGCTGAGGCTCTGGCTTTGGCTTTTGCTCTCAACTATTTTTGTTTTGTTGTGTGTGTGTGTGTGTCGGTGTGGGCTTGTGTGTATTGGCGGGCGTATGTGTGACATGTCAAAGTAAAAGTTTTCTGCGCTCCTTTGGGCAATGGCTGTAATCTCGTCCCGCTGTTTTGCATTTCGCATGGCGCTTGCTGCCATTGAATGTCAGCGCAGTCGCTTCTGATTTTTAGTTTCAGTTGCTGCCCCAGGGCCCGGTTTGCAGTCTGCCTCCCGCCAAGCTCCCCTGACTGTTCCATATTTTGCTCGGCAGTCCCGAATGTGCGCCACTATTTTTTGCTTAACAACAAATTAAAACGTGCAATGCAAAAGATACTTTTTCAGTGAATCTCCGGAGTACACTGAGGCGAATCTATGAATAAACGCATACAAAGCAAGACTTTTTAGGCACTCGTTATTTGCGGTCGTTTCGACTGCATGTGAATGTTTCTCATGAATAACTTTGTAATTTTAATATTTCATTGTATCGAATGAATTGTTATACCCATTCATAGGGTATTAAATATGAAAAATCTTATCAACATCGAAAAATTAGGATCTAATGTGGCAAAATATTCTGTTTTCAAAGATATTTCAACAAAGTCAGCATTTTCGAGCTGCTCTATTCTCACATATTTGCAAGGTTATTAAATCTTCGGCGTGCCAAAGATATTCTTTACTTTCTCGTTTATTATTGGAATCGATTTTTTTAATAACTGTCAACATATTTACTTCCCAATGAACTAACAATAGTAAGACATTGGCACAGACAGCTTGGACATGTTATCATTTTAGAGTAAACAACTTATTTCGAACGTGCTATTTGTTATTCATTTAAAATAACTAGAAGACTTTAATTTGGATGCGACAGCCTCAACAAAAAATGGTAGCCATTTAAATTCTATGGATACCTAGACACAACATAATTGTGCCGATGTCATTCTGAATTTAAAACTTTGCAAGAACTATTGAATGTCTCATAATTTCGATATATATTAAGTATAAACAAAATATACTTTATTGTTTATGCCAGCTACTAAACATTTTTGCACAGAAAATGACAACATTTGTGAAGTGTTAACGTTGGTTGTTTAGCTCTTTTAAGAAACACAAACTCGCACACACACATGGACATCTAAGTTGAAACTCAACTGACAGCAATTTTCTGCACCTGGCTATGTGAAAACTTTAAGCAAATTATGACGTTTATTAAAAAGCTTTAAATGTTGTCTGTCTGTCTGCCTGTGTGTGCGTGTGCGTAGGTGCGTGTGTGTGTGTGCGTGAGCAAGAGGACACGTCTCAGCTTGAAGCACATGCAAAACTTTAATAGCACCCACACATGCCATGCCCCCAAAAATGGCGTTGTCCATGGGAAAAGTTTTGGAAAAACTTGAAGTAATTTGCACAGTAATTGGGTATTAACCTAGCAGAACAAGCCAAATAAATGGACAGAGCTTAGGGCACGTTTCCACCCGCACGCAACTCAGAGACTACCCTTTCGAAAGTGCCGCCCATTTTTCATGTGGCACGTGAGCATCCAGTAGACTGAGGAGGCTGCTCTCTGCTGGCTTCCGGGCTCCGTCTGTCTGCTGCGGTCAGTTTTGATGGATTCGTTTATTGCCTGGAGTCAGCTCGGGCAGCTCTTATTCAAAACTCAGTCTCTCAACGCAAACTCAGCTCGTGCCCAGTTGTTTATCCATTTTACATTTTCCATTTTCCATTTGCCATTTGCCATTTTACATTTTCAGTTTCAGTTTCAATTCCGTTGACCGGCGGCGCTTTTTTCACCACCATTTTGCGCCGCATCGGCCTTTATTTGATATTAAATATTAACAAAATGGCCTCAATGTGCGGCGCGGCGTGTGAGTGAGTGTAAACTTTGCGCTTTATCCTTAAACATACTTGCACACACACTCACACACATACACAAACACACACACACACACATGTGAGGCACACACAGACATCGCTGCATGTGTTTCGTTTATAAATTTATATAGAAACAAAGTTACGTCTGACGTCGCTGTTTGCTCAGCAAATTTTGCTTCCCCGCATTCCCGTTGATGTTGTTTATTTGCCCCGCTGACGTATTGCTGCTGTTGCCTTTCTATTTGTTGCTGTTATTTTCATTGTTGTAGCTGCTGCACGCGATGTTGTGTAACTTGCTATACCATACTCCGAAAAGAATGGCTTTAACAGGGTATAACAAACGCTTCATAGGTGTAACTAGTAAAATTGAATGGGCAACAGTTCAAGATCGAATATTACTAAGAAATAAAGCTTCTGATTACAGGGTATCCAAAAGCTGCACATTTCCGACATCTTGTTTATTTTTTATGGCAGCTTTTACTTTGCCTCTGCCACCTCCATTGGTTGTAATGAAAGGAATGAAGGCCAGGTGTTACTTTATAGAGCTTCATCAGTCTACAAATACATCTCCATGACTACAGCACTTAAATATATTTGGTGTTTAACCATGTAAGGAGCCAGAATATCTCATCACATTGTAATTGAATAGGAAGACTTAATATTGGACGGCTGGTATCCTAGGGAGTTCTTCCAGGGCAAGTTTGGCAGACTGCCTAGTTCTCTTCCCGAAGAAACGATTCTATCTGCCCAAAAGTGAAAGACAGATTCCTACGCATGGGATCTTTACCAGATTGTCCACGGAAGAAAGATTCTAACAATTCTATATGAGAGTAGATGACGGATTATAATACACTCTACATGGGTGTATCAAACCAGGAATTAGCCTTCTTATGTCATAACCACTTAATCTTTGTATTTGTAATAAATATTAATTTGCTTATAATTAAAACGAGAAAGGAGGGCTATCTTCGGCATGCCGAAGATCTAATACCCTTGCAGACCCAACCTTTTAATGCCGAGAAAATGGTTAAGGCCGAGTTTGGTCAAGGTTTATTGATAAACAAAAAAAAGGATTTTAATCAAAAACCGATGTAAATAAGATTTAGCAAAAATGAAGGGAGCATAGTGAAATCTTTAAATGCCGTGTTTAATCGCAAAATCATGAAAAACAAAAAAATGCTCCATTCAAAAACTTAATAATATGATATAGTGGTCCGATCTTAATAGGATTTTGCATATATATGAGGAGCATAGTAAAACTAATAAATGCCGAGTTTGGTCAAGATATCTTGAAAAACAAAATTTTTTTCATACAAGAACTACATTTTCGACCGATCGTTCCTATGGCAGCTATATGATATAGTGTTCTGATCTTAATAGGATTTTGCATATATATGAGGAGCATAGTAAAACTAATAAATGCCGAGTTTGGTTAAGATATCTTGAAAAACAAAATGTTTTTTCATACAAAAACTTAATTTTCGACCGATCGTTCCTATGGCAGCTATATGCTATAGTGGTCCGATCCAGCTGGTTTTGACATATGTGCTGCGTGCAACAGAAAAAGGGACTTCTGCAAAGTTTCATTAAGATAGCTTTAAAACTGAGAGACTAGTTCGCATAGAAACAGACAGACGGACAGACGGACATGGCTATATCGACTCGGCTGTTGAATATTTTTTTACACTTGCGGGTGGAATTTTCCGAACCCCCTCTTAACGTGCACCTTCATAACATAAGGTAGCTACAGTGAAAATTTCAGCTTCCTAACTCCTACGGTTTGGGACGTGCGTTGATCACCAATCAGTGAGTCAGTCAGTCAGGATAAACAGTAATATATAGAGATATCTAGTGCTATTGGGCGTTATTTCATGATAGTGTGAAAATTATACCTGAAAGATATGTTTTTTTTTTAAAGTGTATTTTAGTTAATTAAGAGATAATATTAGTTTCCTGCAGTTTTTTTTTTGCAGTTTTAAATTATATTATGAGAATTCTGTTAGAAGCACTTCACTTGCTTTGCAGTTCCTATTATAAGAGATCTGGACATTGCCCCTGCTTTTAAACATGGTCAATCGAATGCTCTGCCATTCGAATACCCTTATTGTATAACTGCTAGACATGTATGTATCATTTCCTGTCATGCAACTAAAATGCGTTCGCCCTGCAATATTGCTCAAGAAGCGTAGAATATATTTCTAATTACAAAACTTTTTGTCCTGACTGACTGACTGACTAATTGGTGATCGACGCACAGACCAAATACTGGAAAGTTGACTTTTTACTACAGCTAAAGGTGCGCGCTATCAATGGAATAAACTCTTATATCTAACATACAAAAATACAAACAAATTTGGCACAGGCAAATCTGGTAAATCTATGTATCTATGTCAACGTAATTTAGAACTTTGTTATTTTCGCAACTTTCCATACAAATATTTATTTAGCACGAATCCTTTCAATGGCATTTTTGTCATTTTTATTGGTCCATTACTTAAAGCACAAAATTCAACTTCGTCAGCTAACCAGAACATATTTTTATGAAGATGTTTGTGCGATGCCTGTTTTTGTTTTATGTATTTTAAATGGAAATACACACACACACAAATATGTATATATCTCTATATACAAAACCCTGACAGCCCAAACCGTAAGCAGCTCAAGGAAGAAGCTGAAATTTTCACTGTAGTTACCTTATGTGATGAAGGTGCACGTTAAGACAGGTTTTCGGGAAATTCCACCCGCAAGTATGGAAAAACCGCGAAAAAGGTTTGTATGAAACTTTTTTCAAAGATCTTTGTTTAAATTCATATGAGGGGTGTTTCACACTTTTCCAAAAATATATTCCTTCTTGGTGGAAATGGGAGTCAAAGATTTGGTGGATGACGTTTTGCGCCCATATTCATTTTCAAGGATCTATATGAAAAATCATTTGAGACGTGTTTCACATTTTTCGCAGAATCAAAGCATCCTCGGTAAA
Organism: Drosophila littoralis; assembly: GCA_018903485.1. Classification (NCBI taxonomy): domain Eukaryota; kingdom Metazoa; phylum Arthropoda; class Insecta; order Diptera; family Drosophilidae; genus Drosophila; species Drosophila littoralis. The sequence goes on along the minus strand of JAEIGF010000297.1, from coordinate 11,537,775 downwards.
AAGTGCGTTTCTTAGATTTTTTTGGTGAATTGCTGTTGTGTTTGCATCAAACTTATTTTCAAAGCTCTATTTAAGAATATAATGATTACGTATTTCAGCGATTTGGGAAACTCCACTAGCAACAGTAGTAAAATGACGGAAAACGTTAGTATGAAAGTAGTTTGTTTAACGTCCACTCAGTTTCAAAATCATTTTCAAAGTTTTTTGAGAACATTGATTAAATAACATACGTGCCACGGGCAAGGCCGGGCTATATCCGCTAGTATATATATATACATATACAGGCAAGTCAGCTTATTAAGCAGCTGTTGGCAGTTGTGCATCCTCGTTGGACAGCGCCTCTCTCCCGCTGATAATCACATTTCGCGAATGCTTTTTGCAATACAAACTGACACAGATACATTCGCAGACACACACTCACACACAAGTGCACACACAGATGCACACACACGCACTCTCGCATGGAAATTAAGTTAATGTTTGCTTATGAATAAGCAAATAAGCGCCTACAGAGATGCCAAACGGCGGATATGGAAGCGGAATCCGAAATCTGGATACCGTGATGGACTCTCTCCCACTAACGTTTACATTTTGAAATGGCCAACACGTGTCGACGGCTTCGGCCATGCCCCCCTTTCACAGCCAACTGAGAGGCCGCTCATTTCAATTTGCGTGCATTTCAATGCAGACGGCGCTCAAACTTTTTCCATTTCGGCAACGTCCTGGCTCGTCCTGGCTCCGTCCTTGTTGTTGTTATTTTATGCATGTGCTGAGCATTTCTTGTGCGCACGTTTCATATGATTGTGTGCAAAATACTTTGCTGCCTTAATTTTGTTTTTGTTTTCCACGCGTCCGCGCGCGTGTGTGTGTGCGTGTGCGTGTGTGTGAGTGTTGGTAATTAGCATTCGCTGCGCATTAATATTAATTAGTTAGTTATGCGCCGTCCGTTGAGTCCTTTCTCGGCATCGGTCAGTTTAGTACAAGCCGCCATGCGACGAGCTTTTAACTCCACTTTGAGCCCCGCCGTTATCCATGCATTTTGATTAACTTTTATTAGAAACTGGCGGCAACGACGGGCAAGGCCCAAAGCGGGTGGGCTTAATGGCAATTGGCTGTTTATTGAACTAATTGCCAAATTTATTTGCATTGCCCAAGTAAGCAAACCGAATAGACGCCCCAACTGCTAATTGTAAATTTTTTTAAGGTATTTAGAATGAATTTACGATCGGGATGAACGAACTATCTCAAACTGATCTACCAAGTACTCGACTGGTCCAAGTTGCAAGTCAGCTCGGCCTTACGGCCTTCAAATGGGCCGTTAAGTATGTTTATTATTAGTAATTATTTTAATCTGCTTATTAAAAGCTATTTATTTTGGTACGATGAATTATGAATTTATTAGTCGATATATCCATGTCTTTCTGTATGTCGCTAAGCACACTTGAGTCTCAGTTTTACAAGAATCATTACGTCGTGACCAGATAGTTTGGGAAACTTTATTTTATAACTGTCAAATTAAGTTCGTGCATAAGAAATTGGTTGTTCTTAAAGATGTCCCTGCTAAGCAATCGAAATATACGAACTCTACATAAAACTAACTATGTACAACTATGGTCAAAATCTCATACCTGTTTCCAACTAACTTAATCTCTCTACTATGCCATATAGTTCTGTCAAAAATATACTTTTGCTATTGGAAAAATCTTCTGCTCTTTAACTTGCGTTTACCAAAATGAGCACAATTGTCTTGACATATCTGCAAGCCCCTATCAACTATCAGATGGCTCCCATAGAATCAATCGCTATCGAATAAAGCTATTTCTATTTGAAAAATTTTATAACAGATGTCTAGAAGGGTATTTAATTATATTCAAATTGAATCCTCGTTAAACTATTAAAGCACTGAAGCTATTGAGGACTCCGCCCTGTTTTGATTCAATTGTAGTTGCTTAAGATCTTAGCTCTTAACATTTTCAGCAACCCATTTGATAACATTTTACATGCGAAGAGCTTCCATCGGAACTTTATTTTCATTTAGGACACAATTTGATTCACATTTAATGTCCTTGTTGCCGAAATATACGCTCGCATGTAAGCTGCAGGTCGTTAGGAGCCACAAAGTAGCCAAACTTAGAGCCCGGACAACTTAAAACAAACAGGAAAACTTGCCTGCTTGCCTCAACTTAAGACATGAAAAGCCGCTTAGACATGTCTACAGCTTCCGGTTGGGCTGCAAGCGGGAACGTTTCTTGTAATGAAAATGGAAAACTAATAAATGTGAATGTAAATTTTATGGTTTCACAAATAAAAAATTTGCTGCGACAATTTTGCACAACGATCCGAAAGACCCAAACAGGACACAAAAATACGGATACACTTTAAATAAATAACAAGAAAAAGTATAAATAATAATGCTAAAGTGGCAGCAGCCGTACAAACAATGAGACAGACAGACAGAGAGGGAGCGAGAGAGCGAGAGAGAGAGAGAGAGAGAGACGGGCAAGCACACACACATGCTGTACGTACGGTGCGTATGAGGGACGGCACATGGAACCGGAGCTTTAACTGGTTCTCGAATTGGAATTCAGATTGAGCTCAATTTTAATTTATGCCATTGGCTGGCAAACTGAATCAGGCCAATCAAGTGCAATTTATATAGACATTTGATGTTGAAACCGTTTCACAGTTACGAGCACAATTTGCAGTTGTCAATTTATTATTTACCGTGTTGCTAGCATGCGAGGGTTGCTTCAAAAATTCCGCAAATGGAAAATTAGTAAATACAAGAACAAAACATTCTAGTGATGTACTAAAGTCTATCGATAAAAACTGCACGGAACAGTATGGAAAGGGAACATCCCACGAGATTTTGGTATTATTAAGAAAATGTTGGCACGGAAAAGCTTAGGACACCTTCTTCACATAAGATGTTAGATTTTGCATCTTAAAAAATTAATATTATCTATAATTAATGTTGCTTTAAATCCTCTTTAGCAATATATCTTATGGAGAGCTTAACTTATGCCACCTTCGAACACTCAAATTATAAATTCGTTAATAAAATTGCTTCATACATGTTCCATGCTTTTTTAAAGTTTACGTTTACTTTAACTTCTTGTTAAAATATCTCCTAATGGCTTCGTGTTCACATGTCAATTTGCATTGTTTTAAGGCTGAGTAACCCTTGAAGTCAACCTCCCTTCGTCCGTTAGCTTAATGCAATCTGACATGAAGCTAAAAACAAATATGCAAATGGCTGGCAAGCAACTGGAATAGTTTGAAGCTGCTGTCGATGAAAATTCAATGGCAAATGGCATATTGTAGTGGCGGGCTAATGGCAGCACGTTCCCAGCCGAGCTAAGGCAACAAACAGCAAAAACCCAAACAGAGGCAGACCCAGACCCAGACCCAGCCCTTATTTAGAGCCACAGCCGCATCTGGAACCGTATTCGATGCTTGAGTCGTATACGAAGAATGTTACGGCAGAGGGTTTGGCCAATGGCAACAATATCTAATCAAGTCGCAAGCTGAATGCCATGCCAAGCCGACGGAAGGCAGGAGTTGGCTCTGTGCGAGTCCAACTCGTTCTGGGATTGTTTGCATTGACATTTGGTCGTTGAGTCCGTTGGTCCATTGGCACGTTGCCTTTGCTTTGCATTTGAATTAACAGTTATTTTTGGCGCCGTCATTGTCCGCCCCACCTGACTAACAAAACATTTCTGAACACCCGACAATGCCGGGGAGTGAGTCACAAGCTGGTTTGGGTTTAGCTTCACCTTGGCTGGGACTTGCTGCTAATCCCATCTATTCAAATTGGGTAGCTCGATGTGGGCAGCACCTGTGTCCCGTGTCCCCTGCAAGAGTTCTTGAACTGATGCTTGTATTGTGTGCAGCTGGCACATGAAGGTAGCAATGATGTTGCAGGTGAGATGTGAAAAAGCTGCAAAGCGATTCGCTTTGGGGTAATGTGACTCAATGGCTTACTACAAAAATTTTCCATGACTCCTGACGCGAACTTCATTTTACAGTCCCCGCTAAATTAATTACCTAAGTGACCTACTATTGTAGGCAGTACAACGGATTGGGGTTCGAATTCGAAGGTTATATATGCTAGTACCATTAAAAAGTAAAAGTTAAGGCTACAATACCAGAACTACGACCTAGTTCGAATCCCACATTTAAAATAATTTATTATTTTGAAACGAATTTATTAAATATTAAATGATTCATACAAAAATGCTGCTGCATAGTGAAATTATTAAAATTATATTATTTCCATTTATAGTTTCTTATGTTGTGTAGTCTTTCATTTGGCTTCTTCAAACTTTGATTTTTTAATTTCAATATTCTCATGCAACCGGAGACAAAAATCAATTTCTTGATCTGCTTAGCATGTTTATTGAAAAACATCGAAAACGAAGTACCACAAAACTTAATCTGAGTCCATTAAGAACCAAAATAACTAAGCTGAGCATAGAATGCTTTGTGGCTTACGGTGTAGACATCCGACCTATACAGCTGCCATCCGGAGCTCGTTTTTGTTAGCAAACGATGCAGCAGGATATTCGAAGGATTTCTTTGCTTTTGCGACCAAGATGAAAAATCAACAAAGGGTCAGATAAAGTCTCACTAAACTCTCCTTTTTCTCAAAAAAAAAAAAAAAAAGAAAAAACCGAAACGAATTTCAAACAAAACACTGCGCATAGAATACAATTTTTTAATTAACAAACCAATTAGTTTTGCGTTATTTCGATGAGCGTATTGCAAAAGGCAGACAACAAAAATCAACTTGGACTGGGACGGGGCTATAAAAACAAACAGCATTGACCCAAATCAACTTTCAGCTGCAAGTTACAGATACAAAATAAGGAAAACATTCAAAGAGTAAATACGAGCTATCGCCAGGCCAAAAGATTCCGTCTAGGACCGGGATGAGGGCAGCAGGAACTCAACCACAGCTTAAAGTACTCCTGGCTACTCCTTTGGCCAGCTGTGGCAGATCTTTCTGGCAATTTAGATAAACTTGTTCGTGTTCATGTTCATGTTGTTGTTATTACTGTTGCTGTTGTTGCTTATGTTGTTGTTGTTGTTGTTGTTGTTGGCTTTGACCAAGAGCTCACCGCAAAAAGGCAAAAGTCATTTCTGACCAAAGACTCGCCAAAGGGTGGCCTTTACCAGCAATAAAGTGTGTGTGTGTGTGAGTCTGTGTATTTGCGAGCGTGTCCTTGCCTTGAGTTCATAAAATGACAGTCCACAAAAAGGTTAACGCGCAGATTCCAAAAGTAGTCGCCCTGCCAATATCTAAGAATTCCGCAACACCCTCAAAGTTGAGCAATAAATTGCTCGATTTTTTTATAATTTTATGATTTGCATTCAAAAATTACAAGTTTTTATAAATTTTTCAACTTATTTATTTTATATATGAACAGGTTATTAACATCTCGTTTCTATTATCAGAAGGGTTTTTTTTTTATTTATTTGGCTTTTATGTATTTATTAATGTCTTATTTATGGTCAGTAAGTTCTCGAAAGTGTCCTAAATGAAAAGCTTTTATTAGGGGGAGAGATTTGCTATCGACTTCAGGATAACAAACGCCTTTTTCCCTTTTTCAAAGCTTTAACTTGATGGGAGTTGCGAGCGTCAAGCAATGAATAAATAGTAAAGCGAGTTTTTATATTATTTGTGTGTAAAGGCTTATCTATTAGTAGCTGTGTTCATCCAAAATAGTGCACAATTTGAATGAATGGGAGTGGAAAGTTAGAAGCCTTGACTGAAAATTGAAAACTTAATATTGTCAGATATTTATAAAATTGAAAGTGATTTTCTATTTTGAGGTATACTTTACCTGTCCATAAAGAACCATCAAAGAATAAACGTGACAAATTTGATGGCCCCAGCTAGTAAAATTGTCGATACATATCGATCAATTTGCCTTGATTTACATAAGTCAAGACATATTTATACACAAGTGTTCTCCCCTGAAAGTCTATACAGACAGAGAGAGATGGATATATGTAGTTCGATTGAATCCCCTTCTTGTATGCCTTGTTACGCCATAAGGACAGGGTATTTGCGCAATAATCGAAAGCGAACTGGAGTGGAATCGGCCCCCCACGCCCCCTTGCTGGCCTATGCTGCCCACACTGCCGAAGTAGGTACATCCGTGAGCTTCGCTCTTTGAGTCCAGCAGCTTCAAGATGGAAAGTGAGTTGCAGTTTGTCATTCGATTTGTTGCAACAAGCTGGAATTTTATTTAATTCCCTTTGAAGCGCATTCATGAGCGGCATTCATTTGCGTGCACTCTCAACTATCAAATTTATCCTCTAGGATTTCTAGCAGCAAGCGCAAAGATCAACATGAATACAAATTCTCGCATTTTACATTTTTGTACAGACTCCATCCATCTGATGAGTGTTTGTTTTGGTTATTGAACACTTTTGGTTTAAAGGTTATTTTTCTCCTTTTGTATTGCGAAAGTTCATTTATATTGGACTCCTCCATTTGCCTGATTCGTTGCCAGAAAATAGCAAATATTTTGGTATTTTCCATTTGATAGGAGGATTGAGACAATTGTTTTTTACTTGTATTTTAGATGGATATTGCAAATATTTGTGGAACACTTGCAGCATCAGTTGAGCCTACGGTAAATTATGAAAGGTGTTTTCGTGCCTTTGCAAGGCCCTTAACTAAAAATATAACATGCTGATTCACTTAGTGACGGCTGCAAATTAGTTTAAGTGTAAATTAAGTATTTATTTAATTAATGTTCAGTTATCTTATACCCTTTCAGAGAGTGGTATTATTGTTCCTTGCACTGTGTCTGCCTGTCTATGCAATCTAGTCGGTCACCTTCCATAGGTCCCTCTTTCTATCTATATTCAAATTGTATACAAGTCAGAACCCGTCCGATCGAAACATTTTATTATACAGGATGTTTGTTATACAAAATGTTTGTTGTTAAAGATATCTTGACCAAATTATACAAAGCTTACGAGCTCTAAAATGTTTTTTACATTTGAACAAATTCTAATCAGTATTGGATAGTTAAATCATAAAAAAACTTTACCAAACTAACTTAGCAACGCGGTAGGTCACATCTCTGCAAGGTTAGAAGAAAGTCGTTCTTTCTTGTTATTAAAAAAAAGAAGTTTTTTAACATTCAAATTTAGTCCAAGCCAAGGTGGCCGGCAAGATGATTGGACTCCCATAGCGTGTTACAAACGCGATCTCTGAAGATCAGCTCAATTTCTTCAGGAGTCGCCAGGGTCCTGGCTGGCTTCATTACAAAGAGGCGCCTACAAAAGATACACCCTCTGTAAATACCTCATTGTAAATACTCCTTCATTGCATATACCCTATAAGCCAGAAAGCCTTGTAAAACGAGTGGTGCTTGTTAGAACGAGTATAAGATAGTCAAGCAAATAGAATATAAAATAATTTACAATGTGAGTTACAAGATATAGGGGCACATAATGCAGATATTATTAAACTGCCTAAATTATGCCTGAAAAGAATTGCTAACACTACATTCAACTTGAACCAGCCAGAAATTCGTAAAATATGTTAATAATCAAAATCGTTTGAGCTATCCGATAGCAATAACTGTTCAACGATGGCTGCGAAGATAAAAATATGTGCAAATTACTTGTAGGGTGATTAATTAGCGTCGACAGGTAATTGTCACGTGTACGAACTATCCTGTGCAAACGTTTAAAAAATCCAAGTTTTAATATTTTTATTACAGAAAAGAATATTGTTTTGCTTTATTTCGACGCTGAAGGGTAATTTTGTGGCTTCGTGCTATTATAAAGATGAATCTTGTGGGGTTCATCGAAATTTCGTTAAAGTGAGCTTTAAGTGAACTTTATGAAACGCGTAGCCACCCCGCTCCCCCCTTCCCGTGCACAAGGCGGGAGCAGTATACTGAGAAGAGGCCGTAGATTGCACATGAAGCTCGCAAATTATGCAATTAACCCATTTTCACGATGGCAACACCGACGCCAAATGGCAACATAAAGGTAACTGGCAGCTCCGGTTTCAGCTGCACGAGAACAGCCATCAAAACAGCAACAATGGCAGCGAAGGCCGGGCCGGGCTGGGCTGGCTGCGAGTATCCTGCAGCTCCTCTGTGTCCTGGTAGCAGCAAATGATGTGTGTGCACAAAAATCGTGCGCTTTTTAACTTTAAATGCCCGCAAGCATGCAAATCTTTTTCATAAATTCACACGAAGACTCGATATGGCGCACGACCGACCGCAAGCATCCTGGCGAAAGTCCTGCCTGGCGCCCCCGCGCCTTTCAGCCGACTCCAGCGCGAAGCAGTTAACAAAAAAACCGAAAGCGTGCCAGGACAAGGTGAGGCAAGGCGAATCTCAGTTAAATTCAAACTGACGCTGCAATTAAGTGTAATGTCCTTGCAAGGATAACGTTAAGTGGCGCGTGAAATTACATTAATCATTAAAGGGATTTACATGCAACTGCGCCAGGCTCTCGCTGAAGGTCTGCCGCCTCGTGGTTCTGTGGCCGTGCCGCTTGCATTTTTGGCTCCGCCGACAGCCTGCGCTTACTTTGTGGCAAGAACAGACCACACAGCGAGGGGGGCGCTGCTTTGCGTTTGTTTTGTGGCTGCAAACAGGACAGGGGAGCTTTATGGACAAGCAGCTTATACCACGAGTTGCTGCTCTGTAGAAAATTATGATGAAATCCGAAAACCCACGAGGTTCTAAATGCATTGCAAGACAAAGAAAAGACTTGTGCTACAGGAAAAACAATTCTGTTTCCTTTTACAGACCTTGAAGTTCACGATTAGCGAATATAGAAATAATGTTAGTCTATAAAATATATTTATAATAAAGTAAACTCCTATATAAATAAATATAAAAGTGAAAAACAAGGCTTAGGTTACGTATCAAGCCTTGAACCCGACCCATTTTCAATAAGATTGTTTCAAGTATATTGGAGTAGATAGATATAAACAGCTTACTTTAAGCTGCGAAGACAAGGCTGTAAATGTTGCATATCGTGAATATATTTTTCAACGGGAATTCAAAATAAAAACGGAGCTCCCAAACAGGCAACAGCCGCACAATTTGGCCATTGAGATGACTTTCTATCATAACCCGCTGCCCCACTCCATCTCCGACAGGCGAATAGAGAGTTCGCACATAGTGGATAATCAAATTTTGTAGCGTGAATATTTTTTAGCAGGCAACGGCAACAATTCTATTTCGGTGCCCGCGAACAAGTCGAAAGTGTTGCCAGCTGTTTTTTTGGGGTCAACACCGTTTGGGGCCATGGGGTGCGGGTCATGGGCCGGTGCCAAGTGCCAATGGCAACGCTTGCTAAACTGAGTTAGAGCCTCCATCGAGGAGCCCTTGAACTATGCAAATTGCCAAATGAAAAACGCCAACGAAGTTGAAAGGATCACTGCGCCTGCGAGTGAGACTGCGAGTGGGATGGGGGCCTGGAAAATGAAGCAGTGGCAAAAGTGAGGATGCGGATGGAAAGATTTTTGGCGGCAACCCGCCGATTGAGAAGTGAGATAGAGTCGGAAAGAGATATGAAATGGAGATGAAGGCAGAAAGAGCCAGCGATAAAGCACAAAGTAGGCTGGCAGCAGAGGAATTTCAGCCGCTGTTCGGAAAATTCTTTTTCATTATAATTGCCAGAGTTCCTTGTGCAGCAATTCATATTCGCCCTCGCAATCAAAAATTTTCAATTAGCGGCGGGGCGCAGACTGCAACATTGATGAAATATGTATAATGAAAATGCACCCTCAAAGTTTTCCACTTTTTGCCAGCATGTGCAGTTTTCAAATTCGCAGATAAACGGCAAACATAGTTGTTGGCGTGAGGGTAATGGATAACCATGAGAACAAAGATTGAAAATTCGGCATTGCGTATTTCAAAAATGAGAAAAGGGGTATATAAAACTGTGCTGACCCTAAACACATGCTTATATCAAATACTCTTAACTAGAATGTTTGATTCAACGAAGAATAGAAGGCAACATCTGACAACATGATGATCTATAAGTCACAATATAAAAAATTAAGACTAAGATTGCAATAAGGCAAATATGAGACTCTAATTAAATTATTAAAATGGTTAAAAAGATATAGTAGTACAAAAATGTACGTCTTTCAGTCGTTATGAACGCGTCGATCTTGAAAGCTAGGCGACTAGAGACTTGGGATTAAAATTATACAAAACAATTTAATATATTTTCGATAGTACAAAATTATCGATAAATATCGATTTTAAAGGCCGACGCCTGAGCCTTGGTTAATGCACTCAGTTGGTTGGCACAGTTGAGCCCAGATTGGACTATAACGGGAAAGAAAGGCTATCTTCGGCACGCCGAAGATCTAATACCCTTGCAGACCCAACCTTTTCATAATGCTCATAGTGCTTTGCCCGTATCTAAGAAGCACAGGGTAAATAGTTAATGCCGAGTTTGGTCAAGATATCATGATAAACAAAAAAGGTTTTAAATCAAAAACCTAGTTTTCGGCCGATCGTTCCTCTGGCAGATATATGATATAGTAGTCCGATGTAAATAAGATTTTGCAAAATTAAGGGAGCATAGTGAAATTTTAAAATGCCGCGTTTAATCAAATTATCTTGAATGACAAAAAAGTTTTCCATACAACAGTTTCATTTTCGACCGATCGTTCCTATGGCAGCAATATGATCTTAATAGGATTTTGCATATATATGAGGAGCATAGTAAAACTAATAACTGTCGAGTTTGGTCAAGATATCTTGAAAAACAAAATGTTTTTCATACAAGATCCTAATTTTCGACCGATCGTTTTTATGGCAGCAATATGATATAGTGGTCCGATCCAGCCGGTTTTGACATATGTGCTGAGTGCAACAGAAAGAGGGACTTCTGCAAAGTTTCATAAAGATAGTTTTATTACTGAGAGACTAGTTCGCAGAGACTAGTTCGACTCGGCTGTTGATACTAATCAAGAATATATATACTTTATGGGGTTGGAGATGTCTCCTTCTATGCGTTACACATTTCATGACAAAATTATAATACCCTCTGCAAGAGTATAAAAACCGAAGCTTTTCAAGAATGGATTCAGCAAAGCGTCGACCAATGGAAAGGTAAATTTCAATACGATTATGTTTGTGTGGCTTTGTATCTGAAGGCAGCTAGAATGCTGGAAGGGCAGCTTGGTCCTGGTTTGAGGGTATCCTCCTAGTCGAGCAGCTCCGACTAAAATTGTCTTACTTGTTAAGTTTAGGCTATGTAAGCCTTTCCGGCCATATTTACATGCCCACATGTATTTCTCTGAAAACTATGCAACATCCTCAAGACCTTTGCTATGGTACAGTTCCTGCGGATTTGCCAACAGCTTTAAAAAAGTATTTAAACAATGGAATTGCATCTAGCCAGCAGTAAACATAAATTGAGAACCCACAAACAGTGGGCGTGACATTCATAATGGACCCCAGTTGCTTGGTTTGCAAGGTTCGCAAGTGCAGCGACTTGGACACAAACACATACACAAACTCACACATACGGAGACCCTTGTGATGCTATGGATTTTCCGGGATGTTTTTGTCGTTACCTTATAGTTGTTATACCCTGCTATATTTAATAAAGATAATATAATACAAGCAGAATATGCAAGAATCAATATTATTAATTGCTGTTAATCAACTTAAGTAAAACCTCTTGACTTTCAGAGGCAACTCAACATAAATCGCAAATCTTTTATTCATGCTTAAATTGAATTGGGCTTAGATAAATGAATTCTGAAATAATCCATATCCATCTGAAGTCTTATAAAGTGCTGACTAATTTGATCTAATATAAACTTAGTTGGAAAACTTAAAAATGATTAATTTTCAATCACTATTTGTTAAGCATACGTCCAAAAAATAGGAGCTTCGGGGCTGCCAGATGCGTTTTTTTTTTGTCAAAATGATTATTTACTATATTAGAATAAAACGCAGCTGGCTACAGGGTATCTTTAAGCTGTGCACGCCCGGCTAGACCACGCTTACCTGTTTTTTTTAAATATTATTTTTACCCAACCTCAACTAGGAAGTTGTGTGTATCATAGGAAGCACTTGTGTGACATAATAAAAACTCTGCCCGGCTGGAAGCCTTTTATGCACGAACTACTCGTCCTGGAGCTGCCTTTGAATGACTGGGCTCTGTAAACAGTGGACCCACCTGCCCTCCAAAGCAACTGGCGCACTTTATGCTTTGTCAACGGCAGCAACAACATCATCAAGTGGAAGCCCGCAAATGTTTTCATTTTCTAAGGCAAGGCTGGGCAACGACTAGAAGAAGAGCCCCCATTTGTAAGAAAGGGAACTGCATTTAAAAGCCTCTCCAGCCTGTGCCCCACCCAACCCCAGGCTCTGTGCGCTGCATTTGCATTTGGCACAACTCTAGACTCTCGGTAGTCCATCAACACAAAGCTCGGCAAAGTTGGCCCACAAAAAAAAATTGGTTTACTAAAAGTTTTGCCATTGCAATATGCATATGTCCATTCGGCTGGATGTCTGAAAGTTCCCTGACGTTTTTGTTGTTCATGTTGTTGTTGTTTATGTTGTTGTTGTTGCTGTTGTTTATGAATATTTGTTTGTATATTGCTGCAGGAAACAAGACAAATTGCCGCAGGGGCCGGCATGAAAAAGTTTACTTTTTGCTTTTGCAATGATTTTTTCCGTAATTTGATTAGAGTCCCGCTGATCAAATGAGTTCTAGAACCAAGCATTTGTAAGGGAGTAAAGCCTATATATATTGAGTAGATTGCGAATGGCACAATTGCGAAGAAATTAAGCAAAAAGGATAAAGAAGAACGGATGGCTTTCATCGCCGAGCCGAAGAAGAAATGCCCTTTGCATATATATACAAAAAATTTTGAAGCTCGCTTCGTTCAGATTCATACATTTTTATAGACCGGTTTTTCTTGTAGAACTACATCACATTCCTGTCCGATGTTGAGAAGATATGACTAATTTGTTGCGGTTGCTGTAAGACTTAGAGTCTAGTTTGCATAGATATACAGACGGACCGCTTATCTGTTAATACTAATCAATGAGCTTTATGGGTCAGAAGTGTCTCCTTCTGCAACACATGTCTTCACATAGTGAAAAAACTATCTGCAAGTGCATCAAAATTGGCAATCGAGCATTCCCGGTCGCAACCTTGTTATATATTATACATATCTGTACATACATACATACATAGTTGTACATACTGCTTTTTTTTTTGCTTTTTATATTTAACAACTAAGTTTCTCGATGTTAAAGTTTATTCCCCATTCGGTTGAACCCGCCAAAAGCATTAAAATAGTTGATGTGCAACTTGGCGTATACTTGTTAACCAGCTCAAGTGCATAGAAGATGCTTTATCACACCCACTTAGCCGTGCACACACACACACACACACGCACACAGACACACACACATTCAGCGACCACATGAAATTCGAAACATTTTGAACTGCTAGTTACATAATTGCACACTGGCCCCTCTCAGTCCCCCTCTCAGTGCTGGGCGAGCTGTTGCGAAATTCACGCCGAACTTCATCAAAATTCCAATTAGCGCTTACACTCAATTACAAGGCAAAGGCAGCATCTGCCACACCCACCACACGATGCCGAAGACAAAACAAATACAGCCACAGAACTGCGAGTACATTAAAACTTTTGCCAAATTACTCGCAGACTCTCAACTGAAGATGCTTTTCGGGATTGGGTTTTCGGCGGAGCTGTGCGAAAGGCTTGAGCTGAAACAGAAAACAACTACAAGTACAAATAGAGAATAGAAAATAGAAAATAGAAAATAGCGAATAGCAAATATAAATGGAAGAGTAGCAGGTCCACAGAGACTCTCTGCGTTTGTGTTTTAAATTCACGTCGAATATGGCAAATGGCGCCACAAAGACGAAAAGCAAAGTTCCCGGCCTAAAGCAAATAGAACAACGGTAGAGCGGATAGCAGGCAGCCGCAGGATATTGAAATTCATGTGTAATTATATATGCCGTACTACAAAAGCCCGAACAGCAGGAGCCAAAAGTCTCCCGCTCCTTGTAATTGTTGCCTGCGCCGCATGGAACAAGCCTAGCAGCAAATGCGTCTCGCTGCCAAGCCACAAAAGAAACACACACACAGACACGCGAGCACACTCACATATACACACACAGATACGGCCATGGCGATAGCTCAGCCAATGGGGAAATTACCAGAACCGCAGCCAGCGGCAACCTTCAAATGATTTCATCAACGTAATACGATAAATTTCATAATGAATCGACGCGGTAATTGCCAGACAGCCTTCCACTGGCCTCCTCTCGCTCTCTCTCACTGTGTGCCCCTCACTGCTTTCCATTGTCTGTCTGTCTGTGTGTGTGTGTGTGCCCGCTTATTATGCATAATTTTGGCATCATATTGACTTGGCTTTCAATCTTTAAACAATTGAATTTTTTGCCAGCGCAGGGATAGTATTTATTATGTCGCAGACCCCGTTGAATTTATCAAAATTTTGGTTTAATATCCGATATGAAAGAATGTTTGATTTGACGATGCGCACATTTTGATGGCTGAACCTTTTTTTTGGGCAACACAGCAGGTGTAAAGATTAGGTTAACTGAGTTTAAGCTTATGATTATGTTTTTAAGGCTGCTAAGCGCTGTGAATTAGTATAAATATTTAATAAGGCTGGCAGCGCAACGAAATACAAATTAGTTGAAATACAAATTAGAAAAAATACCCTTTTTTTAATAACTTTATTTTTTATTAATTTTTTAATTAACTTGCTGTAGGGCACACCCTACACTCAATATAATCGATCGCGACTGACTCGGCGTTCGTCATATAGACATTACAGACGAAAGAAAGAGTGTGTATGTGCGTGAGTGAGACAAGAAGTAATCGGGTTTGTCGCTCTTCCTGCAATAATTACAGCAAAAGAGAAATAGTAGAATTGAGCGAGCTTGGGATAAAAGAGAACTGCTGACCGATTGGCCTTGATAGTGTGTTCGCATGTACCATGTATGCACGTATGCATGTATGTATGTATGTATGCTAGCATTTATCCGTCTAGAATACCCGTTATGTAGAGAGCAATATACTTATGTATGCACGTATTTATGTTTGTATGGACGAGAGCACACCTTAAGCACTCGAATGAAGTTTCATGCACGAAATTCGCATTTAACAGATTTAAAGTTGAAATATCCTCTGGAAAAACGCAGCAGGAAATTTCTTCATTGGTTTTTTTGTTCGGCTTTTTTACTGGGTGTATGTTGAATTTTGTATGCATTGGCGTGATATTTGTTTTCATTTCATTTATTACGACAGCAACAAAAACAAAACGAAAAAAAATAAAAAAAATTGTTTATAGTAATTGTTTTATGCACGCTCATCACGCTCGAAACGTTTTGTTTATGGAACGGTTTGTCGACTTTCCCCGATGTCCTTTTTCCCAGCTACAAAATGGCGACAAATTCAAATGCAATAAATTTTTGTTTGGTTTCAAGCAAGCATTTGAAAGAGAGAGTTTTTCTGTTCCGTATTCGTCGTGATTTTAAGCAATTTGTTAAAGCAAATATCGAAATATATATGTTTGCTCGTTGCCATATGCAGCTTTGCAGCTGCTTCTATTTGCATATTTATTTGCGTTTCTGATTATGCGGCGTTGAGCTTTAATTTGATTTATTTATACAGCCAGATTTATCCGTCTGTTTGCTATTATTTAACATGCACAATCGTTGGCTATGAAATTTTAGCAAATTACTCCATCTAAATATTGTGCGTGGGTGTGTAAGTGTGTGTGTGTGTGTGTATGAGTGTGTGTGCTTTGCTTTCATATTTTCGGTTGCAAATTAACACTGCATACTTTGAGGGTTGCCGAGGATAAGTTGAAGATGGCGATAGGTTGTACAGTAGCGAACAAAAAAATGTGGACAAGTCGAAGGAGTATATTCTCGTTTGGTGCATGATTTGTGGTCTTATAAATTTCCACGTTATCCACTCCCTACTTGTCGGAGTCTTAAATTTAGTGCTAGCACTAGGGACTTTTAGTTTTCGAATATTTCTCGCATTTTTCAAATTTTTACTTATTTTGCTTCCATTGGAAATTTCACTTTATCCCAATACCTATTATTGTTATAATACGATATATGCATCATACTCTATCCTAGCTGTCGGTATACTAAAGATCGCCACTGTAAGTACATATCGGATGTAAAATCTATGGTTAGCCCGTCGAAAACTTATAATTAGTTGCCGTTGCTGAAATGATTTCAGATGGCGGCAGTTTTATGTGTGCATACTTATATTACTTATTATCGGGATGCATGTGAGCTATAGAGCCTGGAAAGTATTATAAAACACTCACAAGTTTGCCATGCGGTTATTTTCCTGTCAAACTTTTGCATTGTAATTGAGCGTAAAAGCAAAACTTTGCCTATGCCGTCTATATATATTTTTTTGTTCTGGGCTTAGCCCCCCCTCGTGTAGCTGCATAGGCAATCCCATGCCAAGTTAAGAACTTGGCGGCTGCTTCTTAGCCATTTTGCCGAGCCAGTGAGGAAGCTACTCAGAAAAATAACTTGCACACAAACTGTAAACAACAACAAGTAAACGGGAAAAGCGGTTTCCCACTTGGAGTTGGAGGCAGGCACTGCTCATAAAGTTCAGAAGCAACATATGTTGTGGCATAAATTTATAAAGTCCTCGGGCTGCTCGGTTCGGTTCGGATTCCTTGCAGCACTTTGTTTACTTTCATGTTGGCCAAAACCAAATTATGGTTAGACTTTTAACTTGTTTATTACGCGCTGCTTCGTCTGTCTAAAAATAAGTTTTTTAATTTAATTTTAATGAAAATTTATGATTATTTCTTTCACACGCCACATTCTGAAACTTTTTCTTAATACTCAGTATGGTAATACCTCTGAGACCCAAAAACAAACAAGAATCGTTTATTTGTCTCAAAACTTTACTGTACCCTCCAAATGCAGCTTAATCTTTGTAACCAACATGAGCTGCCTTGAGCTGCCAGCTAAAATGTTATTAAAATATACAATCTGCTTTTTAATTTTTTCATATGTGGGCTTTTTTAAGGGAGGTATGCACGCCGGATTACTGCATTAGCTTTGTAGCTTTGTATATATGAAGATTCAGACGATTAATTTGATCTGGGAATATCCCGAAAAGCTTATATAAGCTATAAGCCACACTTGCTAAGAGTTAAGATAAATGAAAAACTAAAAGACAAGGATTTTATAAGTTTATTGTAACATTTACAGCTGGAGTTTAAATTTGTTATTTATATAAAATATACGCCTCAATTAATAACAAAAGAAGCTGACCTAATGTTATTGAAATAGGGACTATGGTATCATACTTAATTGCATTTTTCGTATATCTCTATTCAATCTTCTTTAAACAAACCCTCTTGAGTCTTCTATTCTATCTAAGGTCTCTTAAAGCGCACATGTAACTGTCAGTTTCTCCATCTATCCGCAATCCCCCCGTTTCCCGCGCTGGTGCGTTAAATTAAACGAATCCATTAATCGGATGGCAGTTCTAGTAAATGTGAAGAGCTGTATAAATATTAATAACGTTTTAAATGGCATGCCACGTCGTTGTCAGGGGCATGCCCCCGCGCTGTTCTAGCCCCACCATGGCAGGCAGGCAGGCTCCAGGAGGCTGTCAAACTCCTCAAAGCTGATGGGCCCAGGAGAGGCATTTTGGAGGTGGGGGTGTTTTACAATTGGGACAAATTGCATTTGCTCAGCTCGCTGAATGGGTTGTATTCTGTTCGTGCTAGTGTCTAGGCTTTGTTTCGACACGACAAGCTGACAGCGGGTCGGACAGACAGGCGGACAGGCAGACAGACAGACAGACAGACAGACAGTACGGGGAACTTACGAATGTACATAAACAGCCTAAACATTACAACATGCATCATCAACGTAATCAGCAACAATGACAAGAACAACAACGACAACAAGCGCGTCGATGTTGAGACACGGTCGGAGCACGCGCTTGTCATTCAATATATCGCCTCGATCTGCACAAATACACACATGCACATGCATACATATGTATGGAGGAGGGGCGGGCGCGACACCGTCCGCCTACAGCACATGAGCAAATTTAGCGATGTGCGTGCCGGCGAGTTCATCTTCTATTTTTCCCATCTCTCATTTTGTTCTCCACCTTCGTGTGTTTATATTTATCTGCGTATTAAATTGCGAGCTCGTGTGAGCTGAAAACAGAGGCATCGACCATTGTTTGCATTGTTGTTGTTGAGTTTGTGTTATTGTTGTTGTAGCTGTTGTTGCTTTTGTTTCTATAGTCATTTTTCTGCCGTTATTTTTATCTGCACGTGAGCGCTGTGAGTCCATTTTGTTTTAGCCTTCGTCCCAGCTGCTCTTCTGCTTGTCTTTGCCCTCATTGTTTTTGTTGCTCTTTCTCCTCCTTCCTGTTGTTGGCCCTTTAATTGTATACTGTATGTCTTATCCTCTCTGCGCAACTAAGCATGGCAAAAACAAGACTCCAATACTCTTTGAACTTGTTAAGAACAATTTTCATCATTCCAATGAGTGTTGGACTTAAAATAAGGCTTTATTTACTATGTACTTGATGTGCATAGGCAGGCAAATAGTGATGATGATAAATATCAAAAAAACTCGAAGCATCCTATCAATTTGTAAGGGTTGGCTTAGAAGATTCACGATGCTATATATAAACTTTGTGTACAGTAGGTAACAAAACCTTAACAATTTTACTTGCGAACCCCGCTGTATTGGCTTTTGTTCCAATGTATTGTAGAATGAGAGAACATCATGTAGAGATATTAATGTGTAGAATGCAGAACGAGAGAACATTATTTAGAGAGAGTAAAGTTTGCCGCCGTGTGCGCCTATT
This sequence comes from Drosophila littoralis, assembly GCA_018903485.1. NCBI lineage: Eukaryota > Metazoa > Arthropoda > Insecta > Diptera > Drosophilidae > Drosophila > Drosophila littoralis. The sequence continues at coordinate 11,518,865 of JAEIGF010000297.1, read as the reverse complement.
CGTTCATTTGCAATTGTAATTAATTTAAGCTATAGTTAGTTCTACAAAAATTTGTGAGCTCATTAGTCATAAGTAGAAATATTAAATTGGTATATTGTTGTTAGTTAACACTTACTCTGCCAGCTAAGCAGACATTTCTACGTGACTCCAAATCACCCGCTCTTCAGCTTAGCATTAAGAGAGAGAGAGAGTTTTCAGAAAACAGTTTTTTCATCCCAGCTAGATGTCGCTGGTTGCCGAGAATCATGTGTTGCAGCTAAAATGCCGCTTTAGGCTCTTACAGTTAGTTCGCTGACAGGATGTCGCCGAGACGTTTGTCATGCGGCAGGCAGCTCGACAACCGCAGCCCTGCCTGCCGCCTGCCCGCCAGCTTGATTGCCTCTTACTCAGAGGCAACCAAGGCGAGACAGCAAATTTGATGTACTCTTCTCTCTTATGTGAAGTAAACGCTATGCATGGCAATTTTTCGGTGGGGTTGAGGCGGGAAGCTAGGCGTGGGGCAGAGCAAACACACTCTTCACGTAAATTTCATGCAATTTGTTATGTTTTATGTGCCTCGTCTGGCGGCAGCTTCAACTCTGACGGGGGCGCTGGCAGCTCGAATGTTACGCCTGGGAATCTCAAAATGACAGACTTCAATTTATACAATTTATTTTATTAAGTCAAACATTTGTCTCCCCATGTGTGTGTGTGCGTGTGTGTGCGAGTGTGTGTGTGCTCGTGTGCGTTTTTGTGTGCTGTGCCGTTTTATTAACAAATTGATGAAACAATTTCCGCAGCGTTTAATGTGGGCAATTTTTTCCTGACCATCATCTTTCTGGATTTCCGTTCTGAAAATTCATATAAAAAAAAAATGAAAGAGGAAATTGGAAATGGGAATGTGGGAGCGAAACAGACAGACAGCATTACGAGTACATGAAGTTGTCCCTTTTATGGCGCGTTAAATTTTCATTTTTAGTGCTCACATAAAATCTAGAAATCGCCAAATTTCAATTGCTTGGCTCGGATGCGGCTGGAAGCAGGCAAGACATGGAAGACCTGCCCACCTAAGCGCCCATATAAATCTCAATTTATGTTGCCTATTTAGGCATTTTGGGCACGCTGCAGCCATTTGGGTTAGGCTCGCTTTAGGCCTCAAAATTATTGAATCTAATTAACTTAAATGAAATGAATGAAGACTACAAATGCGTCTGGTGAACTCGTAAAACTTGGTCAAGGCCCGTGGCAATGAGCCCCTGTGTGTGTGTGTGTGTGTGTGTGTGCTTGAGCGTGTGCGTGTGTGTAGCGGGTATAAATGTGTGTTTGTGGGAGGCTCATTTAATTTATGGATGTGTATATAAATTCATTTGGAGCTCTTTAATTGCAGCTTAATGGCAGGATCCTTGTTATGTCAGCCTCCCCCCCTCCGGCCTATGGGTACCCCAATGCCTGGCCCTGAAGGTCAACAGATTGATTGAGGATTACGGCGCCCGTTCGTTGGAAGTGAAAGATCTCAAAGTGTGTCCTGCTGAAATTGTTTATTTGCCTTATTTTTCTTCAATTGATGGCATAACAAAATTCTACCGAATCCTTGTAATTAATCATTTAAGGGAAGGCAGCAGCTCCTCGCAGCTCCTCGCAGTTCCTCGCAGCTCCTTGGGGCTGTCCTTCTAATGTTTATAAAGCAAATTGGCTGCCAGATTGTGGGTCTGCGTATTTATGTTCTTTAAAGGGCTTTTGATGTCCTTATTTCATTGGACTTACATAAATTGAAAGTAAACAGCTTAGCTTTTCGGTTGTATGGGAAAATAGCTTGAGCTTAAGCTTAAAAATGTACTCATCAATTGAGTAACTTAATGTACAATATTTTTTTCTGCTGAAATCTAAGCTGTTAAGATATCGCTCAATTCATTATGAATATACTTTACATTAGGGTTTTTATTATTTTTTGATTTGACTACGATTTTGATTTGTGCCAATCAATCAAAACATTTGATTTAACATATATCACATACATCTTTAATACTAGACAAGTTTCCCTGAACTTTTTCCGCCCATTAAAAATAGGTCTGAAGCCAATCCGCCCATAACTTAACTTTCGGCCGTACAACTTTCACTTAGTGAAACAATTGATATACAGCAATTGGGTACATAAATTCTAGAGAATTTCATGTTCAAAGATTTTTTGATATAATATATAAGTGTTGTTCTTATGTAAAACTTTTAAAAATTAAGTTTTTGAACGTTGGAATTTGCTTCATGTCAACTTTAACCAACTTTTTCTACCTAATAGAGTTGAATTTGTCGAAATGAAATCCCTTAAATGAAATCCCAAAATTATTACACAAGGCTTTCCCAGGCCTTGTCTAGTGTTCGGTTAAATCACATAAGTTGAACACATTAAAAACTCAGGGGAAAATCAAACTGTTTTATGTAGGGAGAAAAACACTCCCTATTAGATTTTATATGTACTTTATATTGCGGTTTGTAGAAACAGGCTCTAGACATTTATTTTGAACATCAGCCCAGCAAAACTTTGAGTTCAGTGCTGTGTTATTTTTTAAAGGATAGCCAATAAAAATCGGATACTTGCAAAAATATTTTGAAACTTCTGCTTTTGATATACAAACCCTGAGAAAATCCGGGTGAGCCGCAGGTAAATTGTTGTGCCCCATGTTGATGAGTTTCCGGCGGTTTTTTCCTTTTGCCACCAAATCAATTTGCGACTTCACTTCAAGCCCTTCACTTGCCAGGCCGAAGCCCGCAGGCTACAAGCAAGCGTCCTGTTTGCCAACCAAAAAGGCTTCATCTGTTTGAGTTTTTCTCTTCCATGCGATGTACATTTTTCAATTTGTCGCCTGAAAAATGTGACAATGCCAAAAATCATTTTTTACCCGATTTTATTTGCTGTAAAAAAATGAAAAACTCATTATGAAAGATGTAAGGTCGAGCCGCAAAAGCATGGCCATGGCCCCGATAGAAACATAAAAACTTTTACGCATCACGGCACAAAGTGACCCTCGAACCTCGAATCGTGAAATCTCAACTTCGGCCCACTTAAATTAAGCTCATATACAAAACGAGCAAGCAATTTGATTGTGAATATGTTTTTGGCCAAATGCAAATGTCTAACTATGCAATAAGATCAAATCTAAACTTGTACGTTATTTGTAATTACCTTAAACTCGTTCAAATAAGTAAAGAAAAAAAATATTTATGAAGAAGACATTTTCACGAAAAACACAAATGTTTAACAAGGAGAGTCCCACGAAGCTTAAATGTCCCTTTAAAATCGTTTCAAGAATATTTCGAGTGTGCTTCGTCTTGAGAATTCGTTAAATAATCTGTGGAGCTGCAAACTTAAAGAGGGAATATAACCTTTATGACCTTTGACTATGAAGGGAAATAGTCACATGAATAAAATGTAGCTCTGCTTGTTAAATTATTTCGTTATGCTCCTATTTGACTGACAGATTTGCAGCTTTGACTTGCCAAGGCTGCCCTCGTCAGCTGGGCATTCAATCTGGGCATCAGTCAGTCCACCTTTCGAGGAACTGCTCTGGAGTGGGTCGAGGGCTTCTTGCCGTCCATTTATGTGTGAAATTTGAGTTGGCAATTTAATAATTTAAGTAAATGATCCATCACAGTTACAGTTAATCTATCAGCGACAGACGAAGGGACGGCTATGAAGTCCTCTGCGTAAATTCTTTACAAGTTTGCGAACATACAGTGGTGGACAAAATATGTGGACAGCCATTTTTCACCATTCAAGACAGAGTATAATTGAGTTTTAGCATTATAGCAAGAGGGTGTATATATTGTTATAAGTATTTATTATAAATATAATACAATTTAATTTACCCAGTCTTTTAAAAATAACCGAAAATGATTAAATGTATGTCTACGTCAGTTAGAAGTAAAAAATAGATAGAAGTCTTCCGTCGGAGATTTGCTTCATAAAGTATAACTTTTTATCCGTACGGAGCGAGTAGTTCACTGATAAGGAAGACCATATTCCCAAGAGCTGAGAGCATTCAAAGCGAGTGCAAAAAGAACCGAAAATGGGAGCGTCAACTTTTCATTTATTTGAAAAAAATTAACTAAAAAATATACTTTCTTGTCTGTCCCAATTTCTTGTCCGCTACTGTAGATAAAGATCCAAGCACACACACACACACACCAAAACATACAAATTTCTTTTTTAACAAATTGTCTTGTTAAAAGTTTTCTTCTTTTTCCGGCCGCAAAACGAGCAGCGAAAACAAGATAAAAAGTGACTGGAAAATTGTTGGCGCTTGTATGCGTGCGTGTGATAAGAAAATTTGCTAGCCATTAGCATTTAAGGCGTTAAGTCATTTATATTCATTTGGATATCTGCACAGCCCGTCGATTCGCCTGTGGTTCACCATTTTGCGGCTGTCCCAACGAAGCGAACGCCTAATTGTCAAGTACTGATGGTTTATCTCCAGAGTGGACAGCTGGAGCAAGGACATTGAGCCGATAAATCATTAGCGGTTCAATGGGACCAGTCGGGGGATGAATTAGTAGCTACTTTCAAGATTCATTCTTGAAGTTCATTCAAGAAGTTAATCGGACAAAAATTAGTCGAAGAAAACTTAAACTAATATTGAAATGCTAGCTTAATTGGCTAAGACTGCTCCAGGCAGGAAATATCTAGTTCTAACTGTATAGGTGCATTTATTCATCTGGCTAGATCTTAGAAGGAGGTCGTCTGTAATCTTTAACCTGCCGATTTGTGAGTGAAACTTTGATTCTGAAACTACGGAAGGCGCCATCGAAACAAGTTACAGTCTCTCCAGTCGAGAGTATCCGAATAAAAGATATCCGGAAACCAAGCTAAGCTTCCGATACAACTTTCTTCTTCTTGAATTGCTTCATTTTCAAGGCGCAAACATGGCGCTAACTCTGTGTATAATCCAAAACATTAGGCTCTGCCATTACCATGATTATTTTCTATATTGGGGAAGGGTGAAGGAGATTTTAAAAAGCGAACTGTTCTTAACCTATATACACCATACCTTAATTTGATTTGTTTGATATACCAATTTTGAAAATCGATCTTTTAACATTTTATGGAAATGGCAATATATGACATCAGATCCCTATTACACGCCCTTTAAAAATTAAAATCGACCCCTACTATCTTAAGCTTCACGTTTAAAAATATATTGTACATAAACGTTTGCAAGTGAGTTTGAAATGTAACCAATAAGAACATAAAATGGGAGTAAACGATTTCTGTCCATATTAATCTTTTGTTGAGAGGCTTGAAGTTGGATATTAAACCTTTTATTTATAATACCATCTTTGACACACAATTTCCTTCCAAGAGTTTGCATTAATCGAATTTGAGACGTGTCAAATGAAATTTTCTTAAGACTGCAAAATGAATTTCATGCCGATCCGATGGCACATTAAGATATAATCGTTCTCCGCGATTTTTCCATACTTTCGGTTTAAATTGCCACTTTTATCACATAAGGCAACTACAGTAAAACTTTCAGTTTGACAGTTCTTACGGTTTGAGCTGTGCTCAATCAGTTAGACAGGACTTATTGTCTTACATACGGTTATATACGAGAATATATATTTTTAAGTTTTTAAGTCTCTTCACGTTCGTTATAGTCGGACAGAATGACCGATATGTGTAGCTCGTCGTCTTAATCTAAAACATACACCTTATGTTGTCGACCTTGCTTCCTTGCTTTTGGAGTCGACCTTGCTTCCATCTGCAGCTTTGTACAAAAACATTATACCCTTGTCAGCTATATTCAATTAGTATGAGAATGGGACGAAGAATGTCGACGAGTGATAAATCTAAATTTGAAGATTTAACTTTCAAAAGCCTCTTAAATCATTTCGTTTTCGTTCTCTGTACTCTTTATGAACAAATTATGATAACCTGAAAGTAAGTAATATACATCTTTTCAAAAATAAGCAATTTATGCAGCTTTTAAATTGTTAATGAGAAAACAAATAAAATGTTTTGGCTGTCTGCGATTTGAATTTTGAATTTACGTATCTCTTGGATAAGTGGGCAATGCTTGTCAATAGCCCTGTAATATTGTGTGTAGCCTCATATTTGCACAAAGCATTTGGTAGTCCCAGATTTGTATACAATTTACTTCGGCATAAATTCACTTTTCAACAAAATTTTGAGAAATCTTGTGCCTTGCAAGGATTGAAAAGTTACCCATTTTATATGATGGCAAATGGAAATATCCCATTTTGTAGCGTAATATGCAAATTTTGCATTTTATTGCTTGGGAGGGAGCCCATCAAATTTCGAATCAGTTATTTGAATAAGTCAATACACTCACGCACAGCTGCTGAGTGAATCGAAAAGTCAGTGCTTCTCCGCCGGCGCCGAGCCGGGACCCATAAAAAGCATCCATCATTCATCAATCTTGGAGGGGTCTCACGTTCTTGGTGCCCAGCTGCAAATAGTTGAAGCCGCTTAGGCACGAATTTCTATTAAAATATTTATGTAAAAAGCTGCGAAGCGACAATTTAAGCCAGCCTCGAAAGGGTCTGAGCATCTGAGCGGGCAATTGGCAGCTCTCCGGCTGCGTGCGTGAAAAATTTCAGCAAACGATTTTCATAATCGATTTTCACGGCCTCCTCAATGACTGTTGACAAGAGCAACAGCAGATTGGATGCTAGATTTGCGGCAGTGAGCGTGGGCGTGGGCGTGGGCACATGTCAACCTTTATCAAAAAGGGGATATACATATAAGAGGCACCCATGAGAGGGGGGCTGGGAGGCCAGACAGCCGAGCAAAGCCGAGACAAATGCGACATGCTTCTGTTGACAATATATCAACATGTGGAATACGGGCGGGTGGCTCCAACGGGGCCGGCTGGAGCCATCTACCCGTAACTTTCCTTGGCTGTTTTCTGACTCTGGGAAAAATATGCAAAAGGCAAGCCGACTTTACAATTTTTCTACTTGACTTTGACATTTACCTCCCACCCACCTTCACTTCTCCATTCCTGTTGTTTTCCGTGCGCCGCCAGGTCAAGTAATCTTTAAAGTATGACGTGTCTGGGCTGCCTTGACTGCTGCTGGTACTGCGATAGTTGTCGCTCCAATTGCTTGCCATTTGAAGCTAACGTAGCGCATCTAATCGATGAGCAGGGCGAGACAGCCATACGAGGGGAGGGGTAGAATTGGTTCTGGGTTTCGAGTAGTGCCTTAATGCCCTCGCCCATTTAAAATGTAGCAAAAGGGTACACTGGTTTTGTGCAAGTCTATGTAACAGGTAGAAAGAAAAATGTCCGACTCCATAAAATGTAAAGAAAGTATATCTTCTTGTATATCTAACATTTCAGCAAAACTAAAAGGTTAAAAAATCTGACTGCGGCAAACTTGGCATCTAGTTTAACGTATATTAAATATAGATCAAAAATGTTTTAATTTCTATACAACTCCCCGAATTCCCCAAATATTGTAAACAAATTAAAATTAAAATTAAATCGCATAGATTTACTTAATATTTCTAACTTATTTATATTTATTTAAAATTGACTTTTAAAAATATATATTTGCGCTTTGGAAAACACACATTATGAAAATATCACTAAAATGTTCAAAAAAGTTCTTAAGGATCCAATATAAAACGCCGAAGTATTTTGGGAATAAAGAAAGCATCGTGAGTGAATATGTGTTTTCTTGTGTGCGTATCTGTAAAAGGTTACTTAAATATTTGTAGCGGCAGCTCGGTGCTGGGCCTAGGGTGTCTCCTAGTCGGGCACTCGTTAGTAGGGCTCTCCCTGAGTCCAATGTTTGTTACTTCCAGCCCGTTTTGTGGGCGTATCGCATGTGACGACAGTATCGCAAAAAGTACGCAACAGACACAGAAAGCGAGGTCTTTACATGTGACTCGCACCAGTTGAGTTCCGTCTGGCCCTTGAAGTAGTGTGTAAATCACGATCTTTGGCTATGGATGAGCAGAGGCTTTGGTCGAGTGATTGATGCCATTGGCTGGACAGTGGATACATACATATATGTGTGGACTTAAAGCGAAAATATTGGTATAGAAATTTCAATGAATTTAATCCCCAAGCACTCATTATATTTGCAACTGGCTACAGGGCATTTGCTAGTCGCTTACTCTCGACTAGAATGAGTTCTATGGAATCTTTAATATCGCGCATATTTATGAAATTCTTTCGCAGCTGTCACTGCCATTCAATATTTCTCAATGTAAGTAGCAAATTTCAAGATTCCATGAAATAGTAAGCTCGTGGCCCACTAATTACCTAACTCAAGCAGGCCTTGTATTGTTTAACTTAAGACAGCATGCCACATGGACGCAGGAACGTTACTTGGCTTCTTTCAGAGAAAAAAAAAAACAGCTGATACATTAAACAGATTTATTATACGCTGCCTTCATTGTCGACTCGGGCACCCGCACCCTTAAAGTGCCAGCCATTTTCAGGAGATGGAAGTGGAAGACGTGGGGGATTGGGCGAGCTGGGTCCCTGCTCTGTTTCAGCGCGTGCTGTGTTCGTGGTTTTCGGGGGCGGGCGTCGAGGGGGGCTTGTGGTTCGCCGGTTGGGCGGATCTGTGGGGCGGCAAGCGCCTGCAGCTAAGCGCATTGCGTTTGTCAAATTTTGACGAGCTCGCCGTGTATCGATTCGCCCAGCTCTTTGAAATCTATCTCTCTGTGGCTGGCTTAGCGTATCCTTAAGCTAAATTAAAACATATATTACATTTCATTAATCCTTTGATGTCTGAGTGGGTTCTAAAAAGCCAGCGCTCGTCATGCCCCTACTGATTAAGTTGCAGATTTTATTGAAGGGGTTGTAATTCCTTAAATTCAGTTTAAGACGTTGCTTTGAAGCCAAAGCTGGTAAACAGAATTAAATCTGGATGAGTTATAATGAGATGATGTGTTTACGTAAGTTCAAGTTAAGTGTCATTTGTGTATCCTCGCTCAGGCAGCTATAAAGGATGCAAACAAAAGATAGCTTTGAAACAGATTAAGGGATAGAAGGCAAATAGAAGGCAACTTTTGCAAGTACTTTCACGAAACTCTTCCTTATTAAAACAGCGCTCGAATATAAAACACACACCTTACAAGTATTAAAACTTTATTTCCTATCGATTATTCCTTCAGAAGTCAGAACAAGTTATAGAAGTCCGATTTGATGAGGGCCTGCAGACACACAGCAAATAATCCTGAGGATCTAAAACATCTTATGATAACCCAGGATTATCTGGTTATTTTATACCTTCTATCGATTCCATATGTAGGAGACGGGAAAGTCGCGCAGTGGTCGCCGCACGCATTAGTGACTCGTTAAAGTTTATTTAATTTACACATAATTTACATATATATAGCGTTATTAACTATGTTCATAGCATTACAATCTACAACTATCCAAATCATATAAATAAACATTAAAATAATACGACGTCGTCTCAGAGTTATACAATACGGAAAAACTGGAGACCACACATAAGATCCAAGGCTCCTTTTGTTTATATTCCATTTACTGCGATTTAAATATAAGATATTCAGTGTATAGCGATTTACTCTAAATTTCAAATAGGGCGCAATTTGTATTGCTTTTGTCGTGACCTCAAAACCTTATAAATAGATAAAAAGCCATTCTATCATTTCCGTTCCGTTTCCAGAATAGTTTCTCAACGATTTCAGCCAAAAGCTTTACTCATCTCCACCAATGAGTAACTTATTATACCGCGCAAATAAAACTTCTTATCATTAACATTTTGATCACTGTTAAACTGTTAAGCTCGGCTTCAAATCCAGTTTTAAATGTCGTACATGCAAAATTATTGGCAAATGCCCCGCCTACTCATGATGCATTTGCATTGATTATTGTAAAATATTATTGGGTTAGTGATTTCGTAAAATCTGTATCTCTGGATTTAACTGCCAGCTTAAGGGAGTATGTGTAGCCATATTAACGTTTACCGAGTTTTCGTCCCTGTGTAAAACTCCGGTTACTTAGTCTGGGTAGAGAACCCGAGAATTTCGGCAGTGGTGGGTATACTGGCGTTTTCTAGCAATCCAGCAAGGAAGTAAGAACACGATTGGCATTCATAATTTAACTAGAAAATGCCAATTGGCGGCGAGCACAAATCAGCGCTAATTTCGCGCCCGGCCCAAAAAGAGCGATGCCACAAAAGAAAGACATTGCGATGCAAAGCCGAGCAATCAAAGGAATTGCCTGAGAGGACAAAAATGTTGGTCACGTAGCAACTTTGTTTGTGTCTAAAGACAAAACAGAAATCCCAGCGACAAGAACCCTATGATTGAAAAATTCAATGACGACAAAATAGAGCCATACCCTGGGGTTACGGACGGCAGATATTCATCATTTTGTCATATCTTTGCGACCATTTATCGCTTTTTAAATTCGGAATTTGGAAATCGTCTTGTGAAGGATAATGCTTTTTAACAGCTATAGGTATAGGGGATAGGTAGTATTTAATAAAACTAGCTTGTCCTCAAACAGATATCGACGTAGCTGTTGATATAGATTTCAAATATATGTATGTGATCTCCAGTATTTCGTAGTGATTAAAATAACACTGAGGCGACGTTGTACTATTTTGTTAAATACTGTTTCTAATTTATTTAATTTGGGTAATTATAGATTTAGTTAATAATGCTAGAAGTATTTTATCTGTTATTTAAATTAAATGTGAAACTTCGATGAGTTTCCTATGCGTGCGTAGCCTGAGAGATTCGGCATATGTTTATTTTCTGATCGTTTTTATTGGAATATTTTCTTTTGTCTTGCATATTTTACACCATATTTCAATATAGTCTTCATTATAAAAAGTAAAGTAGAGTTCTTATCCCCATTAACAAATTCTAAAAATGGTTTCGAAAATTTCACTTCATTGATTTCGAATACTTCGCTTAGCCAGAAGTGTTGTGCAGAAACTTGTGCGATTCGAACTGAGCTCCGAGCTCAGTTGAACTATGTAATAATACTTACAGTTATTTGCTTAAATTGTTAGCCCATAAGGAATCTAAATTATTTCTTGCTAGCGGTATTTCATAGTTGAGCAATAAACTATAGAAATTTCGCTTGCCATTCAGTCAACATCCTGAGCTGGAACAAACTTACAATTCGCCCGGCTGAGCAATTTCTGAAGAAACCATTCAAAACAACAAACACAAACTCCCCGACACGACACGACTTGAGTCGACTCAGTGCTCAAAATTTTACGCGGGTTGACTGCTGAAGTGGCGCTGTGGGGCATGAATAGGGTAAAGGCAGGAGGCAGGGATGGATGTGGATGTGGGCGAGACGCAGGTCCTGCCATGGCCTTTGTCACAGTCAGGGACGATGAGAATGAGTGCGTCTTTTGCATTTGGGGGCGGCAGCCAGACTGGAATTACAAATTCAGCACAATGTCCCTTTGTCATTTATGCATTCGCTGTATAAATTAGGCACAATGAATTTCAACGGTTGTGGCGGTGGCATGTTCTCTCCTGTTCTCTTGGTGCTTGGTGCTGGCTCTTAATAAGCTGACTTGGTTATTTTTTGCTCGTCAATTTTCAGGTGGAAGTGGCAGCGGAGGCGGCGGCGGTGGCAACGGCGGCGGTGGCAGCTCCTCCGACATATCCAAGGATCACTGCAATAAAACGGTGGACATATTCGAGGACATCAGCTCGCCGGAGGTCAGCAATCAGAATCTGGGACGTCCTCTCACCTGCTGGTATCGTTTTCGCACCCTCAAAGGCGCTCCGCGCGACTTCGTGCTCCGGCTGCGCTTTAAGAAGTTCAAAGTGGGCCAGCTGCTCAATGCCACCCACTGCGAGGGTGGCTACCTGCAGGTGAGTACTCGATTAAGCTCGCCGAAGGCCACAGTTGGCGTTTCTGATTTATGGTGCCGAGGCAATCAAATCTAATTTATAACTCCGCCTCGCCTAAATGATGACATATGTGTCCACGTAATTCCCGCGTATGCGCCGGTTGACAGCTTTATGGGCCACGACTCGCATCCAATCCAATTCGCGCTGGCAATTTATGTGGCTCGCATAGTTTGCGGCGCCCGTCGTCCTTGCTTATCATTTGATGTGACTTTGTATGACATTATTGTTGTTGTTGCAGATTGTTGATGGCAATGCCAAAACAGACGTATCCAATCGCCGGGAGCCAGGCATGTTCTGTGGTGAAGCGGAGCAGCCCCAGACGTTCATCAGCGAGACTAGCTATGTAAAGGTGCTCTTCCACACGGACAACTTTACAGATCAGGTGAGTTGGATCGCGACTTGCCACTTATGTGGTAGAATTTGAAACAAAACTCTTTTAACTTAGGGCTAAAATTATTTCAATGATGGGATTCTAAATGGAAAAACTATCGGCAGTAATTTGTCAGTAATATTATAAACGTATTTTCAGAACCTCTTTTGTGTGTATGTGTAACGTGTAATGTGTAACGCATAGAAGGAGACATCTCCGACCCCATAAAGTATATATATTCTTGATCAGTATCAACAGCCGAGTCGATATAGCCATGTCCGTCTGTCTGTTTCTATGCGAACTAATCTCTCAGTTTTAAAGCTATCTTTATAAAACTCTGCAGAAGTCCCTCTTTCCGCTGCACGCAGCACATATGTGAAAACCAGCTGGATCAGACCACTATATCATATAGCTGCCATAGGAACGACCGGTCGAAAAGTAGGATATTGTATGAAAAACATTTTGTTTTTCAAGATATCTTAATCAAACTCGGCATTTATTAGTTTTTCTATGCTCCTCATATATATGCGAAATCCTATTAAGATCCGACCACTCACACTCACACACTATCATACAGCTGCCATAGGAACGATCGGTCGAAAATTAAGTTGTTGTATGAAGAAAAATTTTGTTTATCAAGATATATTTACCAAATTCGGCATTAATTAGTTTTATTATGCTCCTCATATATAATTATATCATTTTTGCAAAATCTTATTTACAACGGACTGCTATATCATATATCTGCCATAGGAACGATCGGTCAAAAACTAGGTTACTGATTAAAAACCTTTTTTGTTTACCTTGACCAAACTCGGCATTAATTATTTTCCCTGTGCTTCTTAGATACGGGCAAAGCACTATGAGCATTATGAAAAGGTTGGGTCTGCAAGGGTATTAGATCTTCGGCATGCCGAAGATAGCGTTACTTTTTCGTTTACATTGTTGTAAAATCTTTACAATACTGAAAAATCTACAAAGGTTATAATATAGATCCCATGTATTTACAAAGTTGCTTATATAGATTCTCTATATATCAGAAAGAGACACATCTACCTAACATGAGTCACCAACTCAAGAATAAGAAAAGTCTTCGACTGTAGGAATAATATTTAATAACCAATATAAAATAGACTCATTCAAACCAATAGTTCGTTTGAATTAATTAAATTGATTATAACACGAACTGTCCCATTTAATGGCAGCTTATGTGAATGTGAAGAATGATTGCTTCATGAGTGGTTCCATATGTCAAGCCAAATCATGTTAACTAACGTTATGTTATATGGCTTTACAGAATTATGTTATACAACTTTGTATATGTAGGCAACTAAAAACAAAATCTCTATATATATAACTGTTTGTCCTGACTGACTGATTGGTGATCAACGCACAGCCCAAACCGTAAGAGCTAGGAAGCTGAAATTTTCACTGTGGTTACTTTATGTGATAAAGGTGCACGTTAAGACGGGGTTTCGGAATATTCCACCCGCAAGTATGGAAAAATCGCGAAAAACTTTTGTATGTAACTTTTTTGTTTACCATCCGATCGATCTCAAACTCAATTTCAAAGATCTTTGCTAAAATTAATTTGAGGGGTGTTTCACAGTTTTTCAAAAATGTATTCCTCCTTGGTGGAATTGGGGGTCAAAGATTTGGTGGTTGACGTTTCGCCCTCAAATTAATTTCCAAGCATCTACATAAGAAATCATTTGAGACGTGTTTCACACATTTCGTAAAATCTAAACTCCTATGGTGGAAAGTGCATTTCAATGATTTATTTGGAGAATTTTAAGTTTTGTCCGATTTAAAAAACTTATTTTCAAAGCTCTACATAAGAATGTGATGAATACGTGTTTCAGCGATTTGGGAAATTCCACTTACAACAGTGGTAAAATGGCGAAAAACTTTTATATGAAAGTAGTTTGTTTACATTCCGCTCAGTTTCATAATCATATTCAAAACATTTTGAGAACATTCATATTATAACATAAGTGCCACGGGCAAGGCCGGGTTACACCCGCTAGTTTGATATATAAATGAAGGCGTTCATTTGACTTCAATTATCACGCGGCACTATTCTTGCTTTGATTAAATTAATCGCCTTTTAGGAAGTGAACTTAAAGAACTTGTTCTTATAAGTATTAAACAAACTGCACCATGATAAGTTGCACAGTCTTCGTTCTTATTTATATATACATTTGTATATGCCAATGTACTTTGGTTTTCGTTTTATACAAGATGGCGTCGATATTGTGCAGCAGCAGTTTAAAAAAATATGTATTTATTATTTTTTATTATATCTATGTTTATCGATGGTAAAAAGTATCAGCATATCATATTCTTACAGTATTTACATTAAATAAAACCAAGCAATAAGTTCTCTAAGCATTTGTAGCGTACAAAATTAATTTGCAAACAAATTGGTTTAGCCCATTCAACAGCCTGCTTAGCAGCAAAATAACGAGAATGCTCTTCGGCATAACAGAGAATGCTGTTGTTGCATTGCGTTCTTGTTGCTGTTAACAATGCAATGTTAAGGACTTGACTTGCCGCTGCTTTCAGTGGTTCGACTATTAAATAACAATTCCTTTTATTTTAATTCAATATTCAATTGAACTGCACCCGTGCAGATCCGCCTCTCGGAGCTGTTTTTGGCCTTAGTCGTTGCGCTTATACTCTAGCATTGACATGCGGAGGAGTACCTGTAAGTTACAGGTTACTTAAATTAAAGTAGCATCACTCACTAACGGACTTTACAGTTTTGTTTATAATTATATCTTATGCCAAAGCATATATAAAATTACTAATTTTTTCTAACGATTGCCACTCACTTGAGATTTTAACAATATTTTAAATGCACGGGCGGATAAAAAATGAACCCAACAAAGGCAGTTATTAAAAGTAGGTTTAAAAATGCTTTAAAAAAGCTCCTTTTTTTAATTCTCACCTTGCAACACGTTTTGGCATTAAGATGTGAAGGTACTCAACACCTGGGCAACTGAAGCTCAACTTCATCTATAACAAACTCCGGGAACTTCCAATTACTGTAAAAAGTATCTGCTCTCTCGTCTGCCGACTCCAACTTGCAGACGCCAACGCACTTACACTAATAAACCACAGCTCCATGCTCTTTCACCCGGTCGGCATGTCACATGTGTCACGTAGCCTCCTCGTCTCTATCCATGTCCTCGCAGACGTCCTATTTTCTACTCGTGTATATTTATATTTATCCCATAATTTAAAGAAAATATTACAGCAGCCAAGTTTTTGCTGTCGTCGTCTTCATTCGCCGCTTTAAAACAGGAGTGAACTTAATGATACTGCCTGACCGAGAGACACCCTGTACCCAGCTTTATGCAATCGAAACTACTTATTTTTCTTTATACCCTGAAAAGAATATATATTCTTGATCAGCATCAATAGCCGAGTCGATCTAGCCTTGTCCGTCTGTCTTTCCGTCCGTCTGTCCGTCTGTCCGTATGTATGAAGGCAACGATCTCAGAACCTATAAGAGCTAGAGACTTGAAATTTTAGAAGTTGAGGTGCTCCTAGTGCCTGCGCAGATCGAGTTTGTTTCCGATAACTTACTCCGTTTCCAAGCAATCGATAAAAATCGAAATTAAGTAAATAATTAGAGTTAAAGTCACCAAACATGATATATTGCTTCTAGAATATTATATATGTATATGTCAAGTATCTTTCATTTTAGACCTATCGCCACCTCCCCGCTACCCCCTCAAAGAGGGTTCAGGGTATTCCCTAGTCGGGAGCTCCCGATTAGAACCTCTTACTTGTTATCTTTTGCCACCGTTACAGGGTATTTTTTGGACGAGCTTCCTTTACTGTTCCATTTCTACATTTTTACAAACCAATGAGAGTGCACCATTGAATTGTTTTCGGCAACGGGAATACCCTGCACAAACTTATCATATTTTCTTACTTACATTTAAAAGATTTCAATAACACAAGACTTTTGTATGCTCCCACTTAACATTTTTAATTTAATTTAAAAAGTGCTTCACACCTTTCCATAATTCCTAGCCTCTCAACGATTAATTGGCGAAGCTTAAAGTTGCGTTGGGTCGGTTTTAAACTGCACGTGCTTAAAGGATTTGAGAAAATCTCTTGCCCCTAGGATCGGAAACTAAGCAATTCTTGTATGTCGAAAAATTCGTTGGATCGTCTTCCACCTAAGGAACTTTCTTCTTTCATCCGAGATTTTCAAAACAAACTAAGTAAACTATCATTTTAGCCGTGGGGACAGCTTTAAAGAAAACAATCCCAAGTACGTGAAAAAATATGTCAACAATTCGCAAAAAAACATGTCCCGGGCAAAGCTGGGTAATAACCTCTTGAATATAAGCTTAATCAGCACGTAGTCTGTTCGCTTGTATGCATACATTGCTTAACAATTTGTGTACATAGAAAATAACCGCTAATCAATAAATTGCAGCAATTAAGCCCAATCTTTTGGGGAACACAAAGAGTTCAAATATTGACATGCTCAGGCACAAACAAATATTATTATTCGTATCTGTTGAAGGCAAAGGAAAGATTTAAAACAGAGAGCAGGGTGTCTGCAAGTCCGTCAGACATCTGCCTGTGTCATTTTATCATTTCTCTTTTATCAGCCCCCTGTTTTGTTTTTGTTTGCTTGCTTTGGCTGCGACCCATGTTGCTCTATCTGCTTGGCTGCGTCTATGCAACTCACTTTGGCACTTGTTTTTCATATGGTATATCGTCAGCACACACACACACACACACACATACATACATATATGTATATATATATATATATATGTATATATTGTATATATATGCTATATGTTTACACATATATATATTTTTGCATGCATTATTCAGTCGAACCTCTGCGGGGGAGTGGACGTGGGCGTTCTCCCTTGGCTGTCGTCTGCGCGCCTTCTGTCTTCTGTCTCCCCGCGTCCCTTTGGCATCACTCTGCTCTGGCTGGCGACTCGTTGCCGCTTGCAGTTTTATATGAGAAAAGCTTTTCACAACTTGAATTCTATTTAGCTGCCTGGATGCCGCCCACCCCCCCTCGTCGTATTCCCCCTTGTTGTTGTTTTGCTCTTTCTCTGATTTTTTGTCAGATGCGCTTCTGTGTGTTTGATGCGGCATTTGCATTTACAAAATGAAAGAGAAGATCGTTGTGTGACAGCAGGAGCTTAAATAGAATAAGAGATGTGCTATTATCTCGCGGAATACCTGTTATCATAAATGATCATATAGTCATGAACTCTCTAAGATTTCTTAACTGCATATTAAGTCATTCAATAATAGGCCTTATTCTCAGATCTGGAGATCAGCAGCTTAATCCAACTAGAATGTCCTTCAGCTGATGCCGATGGTAAGCTCTGTGGTCGTCGTTTTTGCCTGCATGGATTAACTTCATGCCGCAGCTTGCCACAAACACAACAAGCCACGCAGACACATACCCGCACACACTTTACGGCACACACAAAAAATAAAAACTAATGCCATGAACGAGTTGTCTATGTAGGAGACAGACTCTCAGGTGCAGAGCTACGATGGCTGCTGTTGCAGCTAGCCCTCCAGAGTGTCTTATGCACACCTTAATGGAGTCATAAATATTTATGAAAACTCGCCCCGCACGCTGGCTGAAGTTGGCTGTTGCTAGACAGTTCAGGAGTTTCCTCGACGGCGACGGGGGAGGGGAGAGAGGAGAGGTCGCTTTGTTTTTGCCACGGCAAGTTTTCCGACTTTTCTTAGTCGCCGCCTCAATTTTTGCCACTTATTTTGCGCGAGCGCGCTGGAAAATGCGTTCAACGCATGAAAAAATGCGAGGTTGGCTATCATCCTTTATAATAAATAAAAATAATAGAGCGCTGGCATGTAATAAGAATGCCACGTACACAATTTAATGAGCAGGAGCAGCAGCAAACAAGCGGCTGCATGTTGCGTGTTGCACAGAATGAAGAAAACAAAACAATTTTGCATTAACATAAATGCGTGGCGAATAAATCAAAAATAATTTTCGCAAATTGCAACACAAGCGACATCCGCGACAGGAGAAACAAAGCCCAAAACACAAACGAAATCTGACTGATTTTTAATTTATTCGAGCACGAATTTGCCACGTTATCAAAGGGAGAGCTGGGCAACCGGGTCGGGGTCATTGGGTCGCAGCATTGTTGACAACCCAGCGCTGCCATGGCGATAATTCTAGCCACGCTACATTGCATCCGCATCCACAACTGCAGCTGCGCCAACGTTCAAAAATATTCAATGCATTTAAAGTCGCATAATGCGGCAAATATGAGCTGGGAATGGGCTCCGCCCTGCGGGGCGTGACCATGCACGTAGCTCCTGCTGCTACCTAGGACTAGGACGACTGCCTGTCCGTCTGTCTGTCTGCCTCTCACCTGTATCCCGTCTGCATGCCTGCCATTGTTCACATCGTTAAGTGGCGCTAGCGTCATTGACGCCGGTAACGCATTTAATATTGACATGTGCATTTCGCTCCAGCACTGAGGAGAGCCAGCTGGAAATCAGTCCAGGCGTTCCAAGTAGAGTCTGGTGTTGATTCCAGCGCTTGGTAAAGCGCCACATATTTGGGCAATAGTTTCAGAATCATGACGTTCTTTACGATAATAACATTGCATTGTTTACTTTGTGATCATTCTTATAATATCTAAAATTATTAACACCAAACTCCGCCGTGCAAAACCCGCTAGTAATAATATGTTCTCGTAGTGTCTACAAATATTTTACATACAGTTTAAAAATCATTATTATCTTTTTTTATGTGTGTATTGTATATATACACAACTTTTTCCTGACTGGAGTTTAGTTGGGGAAACTGCGGTTGCTTTTGTATGAAAACCCTGAAAAACAATTCAGTCATACAATTTTACTGTGTGGCTTAGGTGTGTGAGAGAGTGTCGGTCCAATATGAGTGAGGTCGCTGGTTCAAAGCCAGTAGCAATTGACTGTTTTCCCATTTTTTGATTAATTTGTTATTATTCCAAAAAGAAAAAGTTAGACAATGTTTTAGACCTCTTTTTCGATCCAAGCGGAAGCTGCAGCTACCTAGCTCTAACTATTTAGACTATGCCGTTAGTAGGATGAATGATTAGAAAAGGATGGCACTAATCATATTTTAAATTAATAAAGCAATTAGTTAAAGCTTTTAAGAACCGTATCAAAATGGCGCCCGATTGCATTTGAATAGGATTTGAAGAACTCTCTGTCTCCGACTGCGATTTCGCACTGGGTCTGCGCTTAGGCGGACGGACAGCTGCGCCTACGCAAGCGAGCAGGTCATTAGTGCTGTTGAGGACACAGCTAGACGAGGGCTAGAACGGGGACAGACCAGAGCGCAGCCCGGTAAAACGCATCGCGTTAAGCAAACAGCCGCATAGACAACGACAACGGCGAACACTTAAAAGCAAGGTTCGCATGTCACCTGAGCGGGACAACTCCGAGCACATCAAATAATGCTGCAGATGCTCGTGTGTGCTAACTTGTGAGGACGTGGAGTGGCGAAATGCTGGCAGGGGGCAGGAAATTGACAAAATTCATCAGTGAGGCCTATTGCCACTAATGGCATGCAGCTTAGCAGATGAGTAGGGCAACAGTGCGTATACGTGATTTGCGTAGCCACCCAGAAAACAACAACAACAGCAGCAGCCGCCGCTAACAATACATGAATTTCAACTCACTTAGTGCCGTTTTCTGTTCTGTTCTCTTTGCAGACTTACTTCACATTCGATTCACGCGCCGAACAGCAAACCGAAGTCTATTTACGCTATGGCCAGCATCCGGAATTATATCCAAATCGTCGTGGCGAAGTTGTGCAAGGGTGCGTATACGTAATCTATAAAAAGATTGACTCACAGAGGGAGAGAACGAAAGCGAGGATGTACTGCCCGCTGTGCCCGGGCTTATCGATAATGTTTAGCGCCTTTGTGCCACTTTTATGGGCCATCCTGTGGGGCTGGGCCCGGGGAGGCTGGAGGCGTGGCAACTGACAACTGACAGTTACTACTTTGTAGCCAGCGATGCGTTAATTTAATTTTATTATGTTGCACGCAACTTGAGTGGTTTTTGAGGGGACCCGGGCGCACAGACTATGTCTCTTACAATTTCTGGAACTGCCCCACGAGGAGAACATTTCATAATCATATGCGAACGAGAGCGGCAGGCGGGGCCTGTAAGTGGGAGCGGAGCATGGCTGGCAATGCGGTAACAGAAGGTCGCATAAAATTGAATTACAATTTGCCAGCTAGAGAATGGAGCGGGAGGGCAGTTGGAGGAATGGGCTGAGCAGCGGGCGGAGCACTGCGGCAACATAAACTCGCGAAAAATGTTCAGAGACACATTGAGACAGAAGGCGCTTCCATGGGCCAAAACGAGCATTCAGTTATCCCAAAAACTTTGCAGACATTAAATTTCATTTGATTTTCCCTCTCTTTTTACTAAGTCCTCTAACTTTTATCTTAATAAAATAAGTTGCAAGTTTTAAGCATTCCTTGGAATCGGTCTAAAGGTTGCGCAATTCGGCTTGGGTTGGGTTGGGTTGGTTTGGGATCAGCGATACTTTAGGATTTATACTAGCTTGTCTGTTACTACTAGATGATTTCAAACTTTTACGATAGGCACATTTCTATTTGGGAACCGAGGCTGTTTACAGATGAAAAGACCATTATTGTCTCATTATTGGCATTACGATTGTGCAGAAAATAGTTACATATTTTATAAATTTCTTGAAAGCAATCCATATCAAACTGAACAATGTAAATTTAAATTTAAATAAATTTAAATTAATTTACGGAATTCCAGTTGGATTCAAAAAATAAACTCAAGACGTACGAATAACTAGTATCTTCTCAACCATATTTATTCTGTTTTAACTAGCCCCTATCTTCCTTTTTTGGCATAGCTTTTGCGCACAATCAAAATACCACATTTTAAGGTTTCATCAAAAACAGCCTCATTTAAACTCATCCATAAGATTTCTGCAATTCCCGAGCCACAGACAGCACAGACCCAACGCCCACATGGCCAATATGATTTTTATGCTAATTTGGGGTCACGCGCATCGACATCGACACTGAAAGAACCGAACCGAATCTAAACAAGAATGAATAATCTTACGCGAGCGAGCTCGTCCGGCAGATACCCTGTAGAAAAATGTCCAATGAAGACAAATAAGACATTTCGAAATCGTAGCTTGACTTTGCTTCTCCATTGCTCCTTCATTGACATAGCTTCGGGGCTTAGCAAAATCAAATCAATCAAATAATAATTTGTTGGCGCCGTCTAGGGTATAAGGCCGGTATGTGATATACCCGTATTTGCCATTTTGGTGGGCACAGGGTGTAGAAATCCATCGAAAGTCAAAGGAACCCAAATGAAAGGCAAATTTCGAAAAGCAGAAAAAAATATAAATTTAGAGTGCAAATAAAATGGTAAATGGTTATCATATTTATGCAGCTTCGAGCCGTGTGATTTGGCAAGCCCGGACAACCCTGACAACCCTGGCAATGCGTTTGTTTGACTTGAACAAATTGAAAATTATACGCACGGCTCTCCTTACACTTTACAGTTGTTTTTGTAATTCAACAACAATTTTACAAGGTTTTCCCAAGGAGCAGCACAAGAATTTCCAAATCAGTGAGCACAATTTTCTGCTTTTGTTGTTTCTATTCGCTGGCTGCGAGGCAATTCCAGCGATTAATTTGTTGGATTTGTGCCCAAGTGGAAAAGCATTGTGAGACGCAAAACACAAAATTGGAGACATTTATTGGCTGCGCGGGCAAAGACAAACTTCTTAAATATATGAAACTAATTGCATTTAATTACAATTCTCTATCCACAGATCCTACTGCGAGCGCGAGTATCGTGATTGTCGCCTGCAGACCTGCTACGTGCAGTCCCCGGCCTATCCGGGCCTCTATCCCCGGGCCCTCAACTGCCGCTATAAATTGCACACGCGACAGCCGTACATCAAATTATATCTGCAGAACGAACAGTTTGCGGTCGATGGCCAGAGGTAAGCTAACGACCAGCTCAGATATGCCACAGACAGATAAGCGCAAGGATCCCCACACACACACACACACACCTTTACATATATGTCTGGAATATATGTAAATGCAAATTGCCGAGAGAAATTAGCGCCAAGTTAACACCCTGTAATTTGTCATTTTGGCACAACGACATCGACTGCCGTTCCAAATTTTAACCATTCCCTTCATTTCTTTTTTTTATTTTTTTTTTGCCGTTGGCTAGCAGTCAGCATTACGTGTAGTCTGCTGTTGCAGTTGTTGTAATGCATTTGGCATGCTGACAATGACAATTTGACAGAGCGCTCTGCGAAAATTGGCACCGATTTCGTGGAAAACGCTGGCGACATGTCACAGACCCAGTCCCAGTCCCAGACCGAATCGCAATCCCCAGCCAACCATCTTCTGCCATCCCTCCTGCTTTGTCTGGCTGCATTCGAAATTGGCTAAGGGATTACGTTTTGAGTGATTTTTGGGATACGATGCAGCGCTCAAAACAGCCATTGCTGATTTTGTATTATTAATGCTGAAATAATGAAAATGTCGGATTGGTTGACTCGTTACTTGCTTAATACTGTATCAAGGCGAATCATGGAGCAGCGATGCGGACCTCAAATTTGTCGAGCAATCAAGATGCCGTGAAATCCGCGTGATTACGCAACAGCCAAAACACGTTAAATTGCTGTCAATATAGACTTTTTGCATACATTTTAAAGACCAAAATTAAAGCCAAATCAAATTATTTTTGTAATAAATAATTCAATAGTTGTTCAATCATATCTATTACTGCATTGCTGAATTTATTATTCGTTTTATAATATTTTCTTAAAGATGTGCGTGTGTATGTATAAAATATTCCCAGAAAAAAGTTTAAGAAAAACAAAGCAAAAATCCAAAAAATTAAAATTTTTTGATTTGTTTTTTACGTATTCAATGGGCTTACCTATTGTTTTGCCATTTTAAGCACCCTTTTAATTGTTTCGCTAACCTTTAAAAAAGGTTATTTGTTTAATCTTGCAGGGGATATAGAAGGAGACATCTCTCCCTCCATAATATATCCCATATACACATTCTTTATCAGCATCAACACCCGTTGTGATGTAGCCATATCCTTCTCTCCGCCCATATGAACCTTTGTATAGGCTCATCTTTTTATTGCAGGCGGTACAAAAGCCGGAAAAACCAACCAAATATCGGACCTTTAGCTGCCATAGGAACGATCGATTATTGTGTGAACAATTTTTTTTGTTTATCAATATATCTTGACCAATCTGGGCCTCTATTACAATCATATACATGTCATATGTATAAGCAATCCGTCGAAAAAATTAATTCTTGTAAAAGAACTTTTTGTTTCATCTACATATCTTGACCAAACTCCGTATTTACTAAGTCAACTATGCTGCTCTGCAATACTATATTTCTATTAAGGCAGAATTGGGTGTTGTTTTGGCAAAGTATTTTCACCAAACTCAACATCAACGAGCTAACTATTCTCATATATTTGTAAAGCCGTTTGGCAAATGCCATAATTCTGCCAGCCGAAGATATATTATTCTAGCTAGTTTTGTAGGTGATGTATTAAATCTTCTTAATCTATATGTAAGAGAATCTAGATAACATGCTGGAAGCTCATGATTATTTTATTATGAATTAAAAACGCTGTCTAAGAATCTCTATTTATCGAAATTTTTATACCCTGAACCCATTGAAAATGGGTAAAAAGGGTATATTGTATTTGTGCAAAGTGCAAATGTATGTAACAGGCAGAGGGAAGCATCTCCGACCCCATAAAGTATATATATTTTTGATCAGCATCAATAGCCGAGTCAATCTAGCCATGTCCGTCTGTCTGTCTGTCCGTCCGTCCGTCCGTCCGTCTGTCCGTATGTATGAACGGAAGGATCTCAGAACCTATAAGAGCTAGAGAGTTCAAATTTTAGATGTAGGTGCTCCTAGTGCCTGCGCAGATCGAGTTTGTTTTCGATAATCGATAACTTACTCCGAGCAATCGATAAAAATCCTGTTTTTTGAGCAAATTGGGTAAATAATAAGAGTCACCAAACATGATATGTTGCTTCTAGAATATTATATATATGTCAAGTATCTTTCCTTTTATTCTTATCGCCACCTCCCCGCTACCCCCTCAAAGAAGGTTCAGGGTATTCCCTAGTCGGGAAAAAGGATGTCATAAAAGGATGTCATAAAAATAGCGACAAACTTGTGTTGGTTTTGAAACTCAAACATATTTGTTCTTCGTGTCAAGTTACAGGTGGGCGGTCTTACAGATCGGCATGTGTCGGGGATGCCATCTTCCGCCACATAGATTTGCACATAACTAATATACCCGTTTAAGTCAGTTTTAATGGGCTGCTGTTTTGAGCTTTCATTTAATCGTTTCATGCCTTCGGATAAGCTTGCTTATGCAAAATAAGTATTCCATGGAACTGAAGTCTCCCCCGAGTATTAACAGCTCTGTGGGGACACATGCAAAATGCCAGCTGTGTTTTGGGCTTAAATCAGAACTTAAATATTTTATGTGCCTAAGGGTTGCGCAAAGCCCAGCCTGCCCTTCTGCCCAACTCACCTGCAGTCTGCCGGCTACCGACAGCCGACTACTGGCTAATACAATTTACATTTGCCATTCACTGACCTTTCACAAACGCTGCGGCCAGTCATTAAATATCCCGCCGCCAGTTTCTGCCTTATCATTGCGCGGGGGGCAGCTCCAAGGTGGATTCAAATCCCACCATTAGCCTTGCTTCTCGGCGGCCTCCTCGGCGGAGGCACTCTGCAAATGGCCAGCAGAAGTGTCTAAGTATCTTAAAGCTGTTTGGAGTGCAAATGCCAGTCAGCATATTTCAGGCGAGAGTCTTTCGCCCTGCAGGACTTGCACGTGCACATCGACTGGTTCCTCCCGGTCGAAATTAGATAAGCAACATTCAATTTATTTTTATAGATTCAATTTGAATATTTACCTTTTGAGCGCTGAAAAGTCCTGCCAGACACGAGGCATGTCAAAGTGCCAACTTTGACAGCGAAAAAGCGAGGAGCCGGAATCGCTTGTGTGGATCTGGCAGTTGGGATTGGGCTGCGGGCAGGGAGGAGGACGGGAGCACGAATGTTCCCTTTTGGACTAGCTGAAAATCCGCTTTAAGTGCGTATTAATTTGCAAGTCTAAGTTACTCCCGGTCGATAAAACGGTTCGAGAAAGGGGTCAGCAGCGGGGGCGGATCGGCCCGCAAAGGATTAGTCAAACAAAAACGCTGCCAACGAGCTAATCGCCGAGTGTGATGGGAGAGCCAAGCTAATCGAATGTTTTTCGGAAAGGGTTTCAATGCTGAAATTCCATTAATGATGTTTAGCTTGGGCTGTTTGTATTTGTTTGGATTGGGGTGCGGGGAGATTGCTTGAAACATTTGTTCAAAGAACTTGGTAAACTAATCCAAAAGTTAAAGGCTGTGTTTGTTGCCAAGGGTATTAATTAGAGATTACAAAAAGACTGCTGACAGAGACAAGTTTTGATTACTATAAGTTACACAAACATTTTACACATTGCATACATCCATGAGAATATTAACAGATAGGAGAATAAGTATGTACGAGACATGCCTCGGGAAAAAATATAACTCAAATAACTTCAGTGTTTATATAGGTTGAAATGTGCCATCCATGAGGCTAAATAAAAATTTCTAAAAATAAATTTTTACTAAAAGAAATCAGTTAAAACGTTGTAGTTCAGTGCGATCTACTATAAAAATCCCCTGTGTGGAACCACGCTTGGATTTATGCTAATCATAAAATAAATTCCACACTATTGCAAATTAAATGTTAAGTGGCATTTTTTTTTCCGATCCTCATAACATTTAATGCATATAAATATGGTATTCATGTATGTATACACCAAATCCAAAGGCTCTTGCTTTAAAAATGTTTTTTTTTTGCAATTTTTGGTGGATTGAGGGGAGATATCCACTAAGTGAAACATTCATAGCCTGGGTCGAGGGCCTACGTACCACATTTGGTGTAGAACCTTTATAGTTTTTGAGCTATGTTTAAAAACAAGAATTTATTCCTCAAATATCAAGTCTCTAGCTATTGTAGTTTCCGAGTTTGATGCGTTCATACACACGGTAAGACGGACAGACACACGGACGAGGCTAAATAGATTCAGCTCTCCGTACTTGTCAAGAATTGATATAGTTTATAAATTCGGATATGCCCGTCTTCTACCTGTTACATAACCATACGCCATTTTACCCATTTTGGATGTGCAGGGTATTAAAACCAAAATCCCTTCCAAATGAAAGTATATTCGGTTTTTATTCCCTGAACCCATTAAAAATTGGTAAAAAGGGTATAATGTATAATGTATGTAACAGGCAGCAGGAAGGATTTCCGACCCCATTAAATATATATATTCTTAATTAGCATCAAGCCAATTGGATGGGGCAGCTAGCGCACATTCCAAGAATTTCTGTGTACAGGTACACACACACATTCTTTATTTATTTATCTTTATTAATTCAAATGAGCGAGTAGCGCGTGCTGCATTTGGTGTTGGAATTAGAAGGTTCAGGGTATTCCCTAGTCGGGAGCTCCCGACTAAAACCTCTTACATGTTTGAGTATAGCGTAAAAATTATAAGAGCTCTGTACGCCAAACTTGGTATAGTTTACACATATCAAGAATATTTCTCTCTTGGTACGAGAATTTGTCCTGGCTACAAGCTATAATAATTACTGAAGCTTCATTTCGTGTCGAATTGTAAGAAATTGGTGTTTCAAAAGAGTCGGACTAAAAAGCAATTGTCAACTTTTATGTGATATTTGTTTCTTTGATATTATTCACAAAGAAAGATATTATAAAATAATTTTTTGTTTAGTTTGTTTTATCAATTAAAATTCTGTCATGTGTGTTTTTTTTTGGCAAGCTTCATGCAGTCCAAGCTTATTAGGTCAACACGAAGAAAAGGCGGAAAACGGAAAATATTATATATGATATATAATTCAACTATCATTTTTTCTATTGTGCTATTGTTGCAAAACTTTTTCTATATATATATATATATATATATATATTTATATCTGGAACAAACGTGAATTACACGAACCGTTTCAGTTCCATTTTCAACATTCATCATTCGGTCGGAGCTAAGCTGGTAAATTAAATAAGCTTTTATCGAGCACTCTTGTGCTTGGGCACTTATCTCTTCACTTTCTGGACAATATATTTTTGGTTTGGCCGACTCCAAGTCTTGATATCTTTCTTCTTTAATCCGTTTTGAAGCATCCAAGTTTGAAACTCCACAAAAGGTAAATAAAAGACGTACACGTCCAAATCATAAATATAATTAAAACAAGTAAAAGGTTCTAGTCGGGAGCTCCCGACTAGGGGAACCCTCTTCTTCCAACACCAAATGGAAATTTATATATATGCATGTAAGGTTTGTTGATTTTAGCTCTTACTATTTACCCAATTTGCTCAAAAAAACAGGATGGCGATATCGATTTTTATCGATTGCTTGGAAACGGTGTGAGTTATCGATTATCGGAAAGAAACAATCGGGGGCACTAGGAGGACCTTCAGCTAAAATTTCAAAACTCTAGCTCTAATAGGTTCTCTGATCCTTCCGTTCATACATACGGACAGACGGACATGGATAGATCGACTCGGCTATTGATGCTGATCAAAAATATATATACTTTATGTGGTCGGAGATGCTTCCTTCTGCCTGTTACATACGTTTACATTTTGCACAAATATAATATGCCCTTTTTATCAATTTTTAATGGGTTCAGGGTATAATAATTAAGAGGTCTCCAAACAGCAGTTATAGGATGCAAGTTATAGTTTGACGTTTGTTAACAATAACTTACTTGGGCTTTTTGTTCGCCATAGTTCTAAATTGATTAAGACATAGAAACACTACCCTAAGGATCTTTAATTGTTTCTTGAATTGATTGTCATTCTAATCTACTTATTAATATATCTTTCAGCGCCGTATGGTAGAGTTGTTCGATGTAAAAAAAGTTTTTCTCGTAGATTAGAAGCATTAGTGAGTGGCAAAATTAGTGAAGATATATTCAAAATAAAGACAATTAATCGTACAAGAACTTATTTATTACATGCCGCAAAGTTTTATAGAAATACCTTGCCCAGAAACAAACAGACGGTCATCTTTAACATGACTGAAAATGTACTCCGTAAGGCAATCAAAAATAGTGTCCAGATCCGATTGGGCAATGCTTCTAAGTAACAGCACTTGGTTGATTATGCGCTCGGGGCGATAATATTTACAAACAATCACCATAATCCATCTAAGCATTACACAAAGCTCCATCAAATCCAGTTCATAAAACACTCCAAGTCCCACTCCTGCGATGCCAGGCTCCATATCAGGGCAATGTTGACCTGACCACTCACATTTATACATGTGTGAGTGTGTCTGTGTATGGGAATGTGTTGTGCCAAGTCAGCGGCAACTTTGCCGTTGCCTCCTTTATAAATCAGTTCAGTTTATTTCGATGCCGAGGCTCGTTTGGCTGCCAGTTTTCCAAAACATTTTTCTAATTTCTGCGCAGCAAACACCAAACACATTTTGCCAGCGCAGCATTTTCTCGACAAAGCCCGACACAAACTTACAAACACACAAACACAAATACACACACAACAAACTTTAGTTGAAGTTTTTCCTTTTTTTTTTTTGGGCATAGACGAGGGGAAATAAATGCAAAAGTCATCGAGAAAAAAGTTTTTTAATATGCCGAAATTATTACCAGTCAGTTATTTTTGATATGTCTGTTGGCCGAAACTTTCGCCAGCCCCCAAGTTGTGGCCTCTTCGGATGTTGGCTGCTGGCTGCTGGCTGCTTGCTGGAAAAATAAAAAAGGAAAAATAATCAACTTTTTGCCCTACGCATTTATTATCAATAAGTTAGATTAGGTTCCCCGAAAGCTAGACAGTATAAAGACGAATCGGAAACTTGCTGACAAAGTGATTAAATTGAGTGAAACGATAGCGCACCGAACAACTGCCTGGCTAATAGATACAGATACGAATAGATCTAAAGTTTTTGCAAAAAGTTTCTCTTTAACTTTTCGGCCCCCAGTCAAAGGCTCAATAAAATGTCAATTAAATTGGCATTTTTGTTGCAATTTCAAATCACACGAACCTCTTCGACTTCTCGGCCCGCATTTGATTAAAGTCCAGAGCGTAATTGCCAAAGTTAGCTTTCAATTAGAAAGTTCACACAAACACACACGTACACACACACACACACACACACACACACACACAGTACACACACACACACACACACACATGCACACGCACATTCAGGTGAAAGGCAATTCGTTTGCCTTTTGAATCGGCATGAAATTCTCCGCCTTCTGGCAAATTGTATTTCCAACAAATGGTTGGAAAGGGAATATCCGGGTTTCAGACATCGTCAATGGCCAAACCTGAGCGAATCGCTGCACAAAGGTCACTTTGGCAGAGCTCTACCTGAGCAAAAAGATAGCGCAAAAAAAGCAAACAGTGGTCCGGAACTTAAAGTTAGAAAATGCTTCAAAACAGACGCTTTGATTGTTTTACGCTCGTTTTTTTTTTATGTGCGCTGCCAAACTGCAAATGAATGTCATAGACAGAGGCGAACTTAATGGGGGTCAAGAGGCTTACCCATCAAAATGTTTGACCTGAACATCCGTGTATGTGAATCGGGAGCTAGTGAATTAATTGGGACTCAGCAAGATCTCAAGATTTGCTTAACCAACATAAGCCACGTCCCTGTCTCACATACACATTTTCCGCCAACGTTTCCATGCCTTTCATGAGAATCGGTCCTTCATTCACTTTCAGGCTGTGCTCTTTTTTACACTAGCTCACAAACTGAAGAGGGTATATTGGTTGGTTGCAATGTCCGTCCTCCCATTCCTCTGTCCGCTTGAACCTAATTTTGTTGGCACTCCAGAGACTTGCAATTTGGAATTTATACTCATGGGTATATATAGCTACATACATTATATGACTGGAGGCTAACCTAAAAAATGTTGCTGTTAATCTGCTTGAAACTCTTTTTGGAATTTGAGCGAGAGAGTGTTGCGCAGTCGATTGCACCCGTCTGCAAAATGCTGACTTGGTTTTATTTTAACATCGGATGTCTGCACTTAATATTTAGCGAGGTGCATTCATTAATTTATTAAGTTGACGTCTGCGTCGTGGGAAAATTAAATTTGGCCTTTAACGCATCCATCAAAGAATCAAGGGATAATTCGCTTGGTGCTTGGGGAAGACTCTTTAAATGAATAGTGCAAACACTTTATCATCGGACACATTCATCAGTTTTCGTTTCATTCGACTCGCGGTCTCTTTACAGATGCGAAAACGTGATGACCTGCCCCATAAGGCCCATAGGGTCTGGTAACGAGCATTGCCCCTACGATTGGTTGGCCGTTTATGACGGACGCGATGAGCATTCACCGCTGATAGGCAAATTTTGCGGTCTGGGCAAGTTCCCATTCAGCATTATTGGTAAGTACAATGGCAACACCGATGGCGATTGCCCGATAGCCAGAGTCCACTTTTCAACCACGTTCCCGTTCCCGTCCGCAGGCACTTCACAATACATGTACGTGGAGTTTGTAACATCACCGGCGGGTCCGCTGCTCAATACCGGCTTTCATTTCAATGTTGGCAACTGGCCAGGCCATGTGGAGACTGCGGGCATAAAGCACGGCGTCTGCGACTGGCTGCTCAGCTCCGATTCGCTAAAGGACAGCAGTGCCAGCGAGGGCATCTTCCTCAGCATCGCACACTGGTATCCACCGAACACCTCTTGCAGCTATCACATCAAAGGACATCCCGGGGAAATTGTGCGACTGTATTTCCCGAGGTGAGAATTCAAATAAGAAACTCTTTTCTTTCGCTAAAATATATAACTGTAACATGATCATAGAATGCAGTAGACATAAAAGTATATTTTCATTGCCATGGAAAATTCTGATTTGCATACATAAAAATGAAAAATTAAAGAATATATATTATTATCATTTCCATTATATGTTTTTTTAAGAAAGTACATAAATTTATGTATAGAAAACTGTTTGTCCGGATCGACGGTCAACTTAAGAAACTATACAGATAAATAGAACATGTTCAAGGTAAAAGCCTATCATTTCCGAGCTCTACAGCAAAAATTGTTAAACATGTGTGTCGCCGATTTTGGAAAGACCTGTTAAGTCCAATATACTTTTAGAAAATCATTGCTTTCCCTTTTCCTCTTTCATCGTATCGATCTTAGGTTTATTTTGATCTATGTTAAACAGCTTTGAAAACGTGTGTAAAATGTCTTGTGTGTTTAGATTCTGTTGACATTTCTTTTCGTTTAATTAAATTTTACACGACCAGAGAATAGATGGAGAATGAAGTCTAAAATTTAAAGAAGGAAAGAGTTCATATGCAAACAAATATAATTAATCATCAAAACTATTTTAAAGATCTTTGCCAAGGTTTGTTTGAGAGGTACAACACATTTTTTGGTAAATCCACCCCCTCTTTAAATATTCCATAATCATATCTCTGGTCTTGTTTAGGCAAGTGAATTTCAGCATCGTCCAAGTGCCATATTATTGTATTGTCCAACACTATTTACGATTTTTAGCCGCTCTTTTGTCGGACTGTCTGGTCTCTTTGTTTGGTTCTCCACATCCCCCGACGAACTTTCCGAGAGGCTCCCGTTTAAAATCCATAGCCGTAGTCGACATTTCACTTAAAGTGCAAAGTTTTGCGGCTGTGTGGGCGCCTGTTGTCGGTTTTTGGGGCATGTCCCATCCGCAATCCTTGTCCCAGTCCAGCTTCAATTCATTTTGGCGCTGCGTTCTATGCTGTAAGCGTATTTTAATGAAATTTGCCGCAAAGATTTATGTGACATTTTAATTTAACGTGTCGAGTTGAAGTTGTTCTTTATATTTTTTACTTTGTGCAGCGCCCCGTCGCTCCCAGACCCTTCTCTGCCTTTCTTATCCTTGTCGGCGTCGCCGGGCCGTTGTTTGTGTCTGAATCCGTTCTCTGAACTTTTGTCCAAGTGTCGCATTCGGTCGTGCATTTTGAGTTTGCATTTACTGAAATTTCCCCCACCCTCTGAATGCAAGGCGCCAATGCATTGGGTAGGGAAATATTTTATTGTGCTGCGGTTTTGCGGGTTTCACAGCGGCCCTGCTCCTGCGTGGAGGATCGGGCGGCGGTCGCCAAGAAGATGCTAAAGTTTTCCAAATCTGACATTTTGAGGACACTGATGGCTCGGTTCCTTTAATTGAATGCCATCGAAGGGTGCACCAAAAAACTCAGTAGTAAACAACATTTAAATTGGGAAAGGATAATTGAGCTTTGCAAATCGTCACGGGATATCTATAGGTACTGAAAACTTATCGAGCTCTCATTTCGTAAGCGTTGCCATTTTAGGGACCTAATAGGAATAGGTTGTTGACCTTGTCTAAACCAGATATCTTTGAATAAATTTTGTAAAATCTTGCAGATGATTGAATAGTTTTGTTAAAATGTTCTGAATGCATTGAGGAAGACATTGCCCAAGTATATGTTATCAATAGTCGAGTTTATGACTGTCTAGTTTGGGTATCTGTCAGTAGTATGTTTTTTGAGACTCGTTCATATTCAAGCAGTGTATTAGAAATGATCGATTATTGATATTATTTATGTTCATCTGGAACTTGAACTTATTTTTTAAGCTAAACCAAAGCAAAAAAAAAAAAAACAAAGGAATCGAAATCTGAAAAGTATTATATATATCTGCAATAATTGGGTTGATTTTAAAAACAACTTATTGGGAAAAGCCAGCGCCAAAGCATGAAAAGATAAGGCTCCACCCCCACAGTCCATTATAATAGACAGAAAGACAAGTCCATGCAGCTATATCAACTCATCTCAAGATTCTGTTCAAAATTACACACTATTGATGGGCTCGGAGATGACTTTTTCCATGCATAAATATTTTATCCTTTTCATACCCTGAACCCATTGAAGAGGTGTAAAAAGGGTATAATGTTTTTGTGCAAATGTAAATGTATGTAACAGGCAAAAGGAAGCATCTCCGACCCCATAAAGTATAAATTCTTGATCAGCATCAATAGCCGAGCCGATCTACCCATGTCCGTCTGTCTGTCCGTCCGTCCATCCGTCCGTATGTATGAACGCGAGGAGATCAGAACCTATAAGAGCTAAGACTTTAAATTTTAGCTGTAGGTCCATCGATATCGACATCAATTTTTTTTGACAAAATTGGGCAAATATTAAGAGCTAGAGCTTGATATGTTTTTTCTAGAATAGTATATACATATCAAGTATCTTTCATTTAATGGCTGTCTCCACCTTCCCGCTACCGCAGAGCTATAAATCAAGTTTATAACCCCACTTGTGTTACCCAGCAAATTAAGCCACAATTTAAATGTAATTTACTCTCTAAGAATACACATATGGTGCAATAAGATGTACTGTAGAAAATTTCATACAGATCGGTTAACAAAAACACTTAAGATATGTTTTTTACTGCGCAATTGGATAGGGCAGCTAGCGCAAATTCCAAGAATTTCTGTATACATGTATACACACACATTCATGCGCGTCTGCTTCGAATTCTATCAACAGCATTGCGATTGCGATCATTTTCTGTGCTGCTATTTTAATTCGTTTTTTTCTCAAAAAGACCCAATTATTGGTGTGGCTATTGAGTAGAGGCAGTGGCAAGTGTCGGTCGGCGGTCTGTCGCGAGTTCGAGGCATACCGGGGTAACCATTTTTTGGCTGATGTGGCTGCTGAGCAGAGTCGGCAGCAAGTAATGCTTTTTTAATTTATCATTTATCATTATTACTATAAACGAGCGCGTAGCGCGTGCTGCACTTGGTGTTGGAATAAGAGGGTTCAGGGTATTCGCTAGTCGGGAGCTCTCGACCAGAACCTCTTACTTGTTTATTATTATTATCCTCTAAGCATTTTGGCAAAAAATATCCGACTAACTCTTCAAGAAGGAAATACCACCCGAACCCGTGTGTATGTATGTCTGCAAGGATGTTGAATGTTTGGAATACTCACAATACAAGCTAGATTTTGAATAAGTTTGTACCACATTTGGTGTTTGTGCAAAAGTATTTTAAATATTTTCAATTACTTGTTTCGCTTAAGCTACTCTTGTAACTTCGGGAATGCTATTTGTACTGATCTTTCGCAGCATAATGTATTGCCTCAACATTGTCCCGAAGTTGTCAGAGTAACGGCAACGATTTCTGCACATTTGACCATGTTGCAACCTTATAATTTATGCAGAAAATGTTGCAAAACATTGCCAAGTTTTTGGGTAAAAACTGCAAAGAAAACTGTGTGCATGGCCAACATCAGACTCAGAAATACAAACACACTTGCAGACACATACACA
Source organism: Drosophila littoralis (assembly GCA_018903485.1). Taxonomy (NCBI): domain Eukaryota; kingdom Metazoa; phylum Arthropoda; class Insecta; order Diptera; family Drosophilidae; genus Drosophila; species Drosophila littoralis. The sequence continues at coordinate 11,484,138 of JAEIGF010000297.1, read as the reverse complement.
GACACAGATACAGACACGCACACATCCACAAACACCCACGCTTGCATTGTGCACGTGGATGGGGATAGGGGAGTAAAATATCAAACAAGTTTTTGCCAAAAGATAAATATTTATGTCCACCTACAAAACGAGGAGAACTAAACCCAGAGCCCAACCAAACGGAGAACTTGTGCGCACGTTTACACCGATTGCCATTAAGAGTTCAGAAGTGGGCAACATGATTGCGTGATTACAGTGCACAAAGCGCAACACTGGCGACTGCGTCGAGCTGAGCTTTGTATGTGTGTGTCTGTGTTTCTTTACTGTTTGCATGGTTGCCACATGTGATAGACATGTACCAAAACAGCAACTAAACTTTTGTAATGGTACACTGTACCTTTTATTTTACAAAATGGTAGTCTTTTCCTCAGTGTTTCAATAATATTTGATGCAAATATTTGCTTTGATTTTTAATTACAAATATATGTATGTATATATTCTTAATTAGGTTACATTTATCAAATACATATTTTCCATCGAAGTTAAGATTTAAAAAACAAGCTATTTGCAATATCCACTTTCTAGTAATATTGGTTTCCGTAATATTTTTGCAAATATATTTTTTGCGCAAATTTAAGAATCATTTTGGGACTACTATTGAAATATTAACAACTGCCCATAAAAATTAAAAAAGTATTCGTAAACATTAATTTCTTACCTTGGTACTTTTTCATCGAGATCTTGGTACACCGTGTTTTGTGTGTGTGCTTGCAAGCACCTTTAGTTATCAGCTAGCTTCGCAGTCGCTCCAAGAGTTTAGAGTAGACAAAAACAAAAAATAGCAATAGAGAACTGCGTGAGCTGTGCAGAATTTCGTACTTTCCCGTTAAGTTTTTGTCTTTTCGAGTCTGTGCTGTTTTTGTTGTTGTTGCTTGCTGCCAACTTCACTCAAGTTGTTGCAACGCCCATGACAACAATTGCACGCCCACACAGACCGCGCCTCCCCCCCACTCCACAAACAGACAGAGCCACAGCACGCCCGCTTGACAGCTCATCCCATTCTCTGTTTGCCGTTACCTACAGTTGTTGCTAACAATTTCGCCTCGCAATCAGTGTTGCCAACTGCCGCTCCAAAAAATTAACTGACTTCAATATAGCTAAATTAAATTGACAAAATGGTCAAAAAAAATAAGGGTACAAAAAGTAAGCAACTGGAATAGTTAGTATGGCTAATTTGTGTTTTTGTGGGGCACGAGCGTCTTTTTAGTCAAATCATTTTTGTTTTTATTTACCTTAGTACGCTTTCAGTAGGTACAATATGCTTTTGAAGGATCAGTCACATCTAATCAATTTAATGCATAGCTTGTCACTGCGCTTTCACAAAATTAAAATGATCAGACCAGCCCTGAATAATAGCTAAAATAATCCTATTGTATGTGGTACCATAAATAGCTAAAATAGGTTAAGAATATCCAGAATTTCAGCCAACGCAAATTTCACCTGAAAACAGCCAAACTTAGCTGGAAAATAACTGAATTGGCAGCGCTGCTCGTAACCCTTGAGAGCTTCAGTTACAGAGCAAGATTCTGCTTGGCTGCGTTAACTGTTGCTGCTGCCTCTGCTCCTGCCTGATGTCTAGAGTCTAGACACTGTCGACATTGTTTCCAACAAACTTGCTCATTTAAGTAACATGTCATGCCTGCACCTTTTTCTGCTACACGAAGTATCTTCTGATTTTTTTGTTCCTTTCGAAAGTTGTGGGTTTTGATAGTAGTTGCCCCTTTGGTGGCCAGCTGCTGTTAATTCCTGTAAGTGTACTTTTGGATTAGTTATACTGAATGCGAAGTTGGCCTAACAGCGATTGATATCTTAAAGTGTGAATATTCTTGAACAGGACGACAGGCCTAGTTCTGTTTCTAAGCTCTTGGTTTTGCATCTTCATATGTTGCAGATTCTGCATACATATATACAAAAGAAATGAAAAACAATAAGAGCAGCAAAGCTTAAGTTGACCTTTAAACTTTTCGGAAAATCCATCGCTTCTTGGTGGAAATGAAAGTCGAAGAACTGGTCGCCACCTCCCTGCTACCACCCCAGAGCTATAAATCAAGTTAATAACCCAACTTGTATTGCCAACTAATTTAAGCCACAATGTAAATTCGAATTCTGTCTTCACTGCGATTGTTTTCTGTGTGGCTATTTTTATTGTTTTTTTTCTCAATAATATTCAATTATTAGTGTGGATGTTGACTAGAGGCAGTGGCAAGTGGTGCAGTCTGTCGCGAGTTCGAGTCCTACCGGGGAAAGTAAATATGCGGTCAGTTGCGAGTTTCAAACCCTGCCAATGGAACTTTTTTTTTTTTTTATTTATCTTTATTAATTCAAACGAGCTCCATTTGGTGTTCGAATAAGATTGTTCAGGGTATTCCCTAGTCGGTAGCTCCCGACTAGAAACTCTTACTTGTTTTATTAATGCGTGTGGGAGTTTAGGGTATCCCCTAGTCGACTTGCGATTAGAGCACTTTGACTTGTTTAAATTAAAAAGTTAATTTATAATTGACGCTGATTCAAATGTTTCAAATTCAAGTCTATCGCTGTGTAACAATATGGTCCGTATGCATCGAATAAATCACGTCGGAAGAGAAGCTGCAATCGCGAATACAAATTTGCAGTGCCTACGCCTTGAGCAGGACTCGACGCGCGACAGGACGCGACACGTCACGACACCAATTGACTGCCATATGCACATAACTAAGCAGTTGCTCCCCAAACAGTTGACAACCGACCATGGCGGGGGCGGATGGTCGGATGGGCGGATGGGCGTTCAGAACGTCGGACTGCTGCCGCATTGCATATTTTATGGGGGGGCGTACCACGTTTTTTTGCTGTTTTGTTTTTTGGTTGTCCTGCTGAATAAACTCCCTACTGAGTCAGCATAACTAGAACTAGGCTGCTAACGGATTATGAGGACATGCCGCAGGGCGTCAGGCTTACTTTTCGATGTCGCGTACGTGAATAACGGCACGGGCACGTTTAGAGCAGGGGGCAGAAGGGAGTACAGGGACAGGGACAGCGACTGTTGCAGTGGCAGCGGCAGCGGCATTAGAAGGGGGGGTAATACGGTGGGAAAATAGTAACTCTGCTCTATTATGAATAGAAGAAGCAGAGCAAAAGGAACGAACAAAAAACCGTAATGTGGCAAATAAAAAACGATACGAAACGAAAATGAAATTGTGTCGGGGCGCATGTCCCGGACCCGACCCGCCGCTGATGATGGTGATTTGTTTTTTTCTCGCTTTTGACATTTGCCAACTTTGTGTGGGTTAATAAAATGTTGTATTATGTCATATTTTCTGGCCAGCGCAAATGTAATTGTACAAAATCTGCTTAGCGGGATGGATGGTGATGGCGATGGTTACGTAAACTATTTTGGTGCTCCGGATCCTAGGTGGACTGGACGACTGCCAACAGATAATTGGAAAAGTTTTCGCGGTGGCCATAACTGTAGCTAAAGCTAGACACAAAGCCCAACGAATTGGAGGCTAACTGCAAATATGTTTTGGCCGAGAGTCCTGGTTTTGAAAAACTCTATGGCCTGGTCTGATAATCATTTATACGATTCAAGCGGGTATTTCCTGGCTATTTTCTGATCAAGTTTATTCTTTAACTTTACAAAATTACTTTTACGTGATATGGTATCTAGTAAGTCGTTGACTCTAAAAGGCCTCCCAATAATTTGACTAAGCTCTTCCCGTTCAGCATGTATGTATGCATGTATGTATGTATGTATGTAAGTATGTTTGTATGTATGTTTGTATGTATGTATGCATGTTAATGTGTATGTATTTTCACATGAATTTTGACCAAGAATAATGTTGACAGGCCTTGCCCGTAAAATGAGTTTTACACCGATCGAACGGTAAACCAAAAACTTTCATGCAACCGTTTTCCGCCAATTTACCACTCTTTTGGGTGGAAACGCCCGAATCAAATGATTTTTCATATAGCTCCTTGGAAATGAATTTAAGCGCGAGACGTTACCCACCAAAGTTTTGACCCCCATTTCCAACAAGGAGGAATGCATCTTTCGAAAAGTGTAACACATCCCTCAAATGAAATTGAACAAAGAAGAGTTTAAGGTTATTCAGATGATAAACAAAAAAGTTGCATACAAACGTTTTTATCGATTTTTCCACACATACGGGTGGAATTTTACGAAACCTTATCTTAACGTAACGTAATTACAGTGGAAATTTCAGCTTTCTAGCTTTTACGGTATGGGCTGTGCGTTGATCACCAATCAGTCAGGCAGTCAGTCAGTCAGTCAGTCAGGACAAACAGTATGTAGAGATTGTTAAGCTGCAGAAGTAAGCTCACGCTGCCAAGACGGCCACCAGGAGAGCAAAAATGTGTTAGAAACACATCTTGAACGTAACTTAGTTTATTTTATTGTGATTTTCGGACGAGTGTGCTGATGGTCCTTGATTGTTGACGACTTCAATCATTTCATAAGTCTATTTATTATTTCTGAGGAACATTTCGCATTTCTTCTATAATTTGTGAGTTTCTACGTGCCTGCCAAAATACCTGAGCAAAGCAATTTGCATTTATTTTTGCCAAACTGCACTGCAACGAAATGCAGCTCACATAGCGGCCAAATCTGAGGAGGCTACGTGTGGCAGTAAAAAGTGAGATTTTACCTGTTAGCAGTCGGAATTTATATTAAACTGTAGAAGGACGCGGCACGTGAAGCAGCGCGTGGGGCGGCTGGCTGATGCGAATATGTCGAAAATGTTGCCCAGAATTTCGGTCCTGCGTTGGCAAAGAGCCAAAGGCCTCTGGTCTGGGCTGCAGATGTTTGCGCTGCTTACTTTATGGGTCGGATGTCAGATATTACCTTCACCACTTTCACACGCTCTCCCTGCTCTTTTCATTCCAGTTTTCGCATCAATCGCATTGAATCGCCCATATTGAAGTACGAGGGAGACTGCGGGGAGTCGCTGACTATATACGATTCGGATCACGCGGATCCCGCTCGCATAATCAAAACATTCTGCGACACCTTCTCACGTCCCATGGAGAAGGTGGACTTTGTGAGCACCAGCCCCTCGCTGTACGTTCAGTTCGACTCCAAGACGGGCAGTTATAGCGGCAGCTCGCTATATTACTGGGCGCACTACGACTTTTTTAACAACACACGCTTCGGTGATCCAGTGCCCAACACGCTCTGCGACGAGATAATGTACGCGTGGAAGCATCCTGGAGGACGCCTGCGCTCCCCGCTCAATTCGCTCATTTTCAAGCGCACCGGCGGCAGCGATGTGCGCTGCCAATACAAGTTTGTGACGGATCGACGGCTCTATGCCAGGGCAATTATCGAGGTAAACTCGGTGTCCTTCAAGGAGCTGCCTTACAACAGCAACGCGTGCACGCGCTGTCACGAGGAGCGAGTGGATAAGCTGGTTATCTGGGAGGAGCGCGACAAGTTCCAAAACAACTTGGCCTGCTTCTGTGACAACATACCGAGAGCTGTGCGTGTCATATCCTCGGCGGATCAAATGAATCTCGAGATGATAGTCCAGGGTCAGCATGCGATTACCTCGTACTTTAAGAATCCCAATCCATTGTTCGAAGCGACATATGAGTTTGCGCACGGTCCGCTTTGTGGGCCCATCACCTTGGGCCCGTCCCCTGATGGCGAACTCGTCTTTCCCTACAAGAAGGCACTGGCCATGGTGGCCGGGCCTATGGCACCACCGGAGCACCATTATCGCCGGGAGAAGTGCATCTGGGAACTGAAGGTGGCTGCTCAGCGGGATTTGTGGCTTAATCTGGAGAAGGCTCGTTTTGCTGAGCGCAGTTGCGAAAGCGCCAAAATTGAGGTTTATTTGGCCGGCCGCCTGGAACCGCGTTTCGTGGTTTGCCCAGAGAACATTTCGCTGGCCAGGGATCTGCCCATACTGACCACAGCAGAGCTCGGCGCCACGGGCGCAGATCAGGAGCCACTGCCGGTGCTCATTCAATATACGGGCGACGGCCAGCCAGGCAAGAACATATTCCGACTGGTCTGGACCGAGCTGTTCCACTTGCCCCGCAATCCCGACGGTAGTCTGGCCGCGTCTCTGTTGCAGGACGGCGGCTGTGACTTCCGCTGTCCTGGCGACACCCAGGTCTGTATTCCACGACATCTGCTCTGCAACGGCATCGCCAACTGTCCCAATGTGACGCACACCTCGACGCTGGCCCAACTAACGCGGCACATTGAGTGGAATCTGGAACAGCTCGGCCTGCTACACCACGCCGGCGAGTATCGCCAGCTTGTCATCCACGACGAGTCCCCAGAGATTTGCCTGCGACGCGATCTCAGCGAGCTGCCCTATGGCAAGCTCGCACTCATCACGCTCGGCATCTGTGCGGTATTTGCACTGCTGATTGCCATCTTGCGACGCATGTGCCGCGGTGCGCCGAGGCAGCCAGGACTACAACACCTGCAGGAGGATTACTAAGGTGTATATCTCTGCCAGCTTTGGCTGAGTTTTCTGGAGAGTGCAGCCGAAACTTGTATCAAAAGTCTATTTAAGGACTTTATATACATTTGAAACTGGGAGTTAAAGATGGATTTTGATTTCAGAGAATATTAAATAACTTATAATACTTGAACGCATTCCTATCAAACTTGGCTAAAGATTCAGATATTCGTTTGATACTTGTCGGCATGATGTTTGCTCACACTGCCATTCATTAGTATTCGCCTCCCTTAGTTTTTTGCACCGTTCTCTCATTTTTATTTCATTTAATTCCTCTATGAATGAACGAAATGCTTAATAGCGAACACTTATGTGTATATGTAAGTAGTTTTACAAGCTGAAATCTATAAATTCTCCCATGAATGCTACGTGACAGCTATTGAATATTAATTGAAAAAATTACGAGATAAAAGCTCAAAACATATAAATGTTTTAAAAACACAAACACATGATACAAACAAAAATGATTAACTGCCCTGATTAAATTAATTAAGCGTAAAATTGTCACGTGATAATTGTTAAAAAAAAGAGAGAATAGTTTAACGAGAAGCTAGAAATTAATTAAGGTAGACAAGTAATATGACAAAGAAAAAGTAAAAAAAAAAAAAAAAAAAAAACAAAGAAATACCACATAAAAGAAAATTCATATAAAAAATTGTTGGTGGTTTTATTAGTTATCATATGTATCAATAAAATACAATTTATTATTATTATTATTGGCAAATTGTCAATCTAAAAACAAAGCGTACATAAGTAAATGCATACTTAAATAAATATGTATATAATGTACGATATACAATACATATATATTTTTTGCACATAGATTTACCTAGACCATAACAAAAAAAAAAAGTTAATGGAGAAAATTATCCATTTTAATTGGTGGTCAAAACTGCCCAAAAAAATGGCAAACTTTTGAGGGATTCAATTAAATACCATAATTAAAACCTTTGAAATTTCCGAATATATTAAACGAAATTGTAAAATTCATCCGAAATGGTTCTAGAAACTAAGTCGTATTACTTATATTTAAGTCGTATTACAAAGGCAGAGTTGAAAAGGCATTGTAGCGGTGGAGAACACGCAAAATTCAAAGAGTTTCCTCTAGTGGCAATTTATTTAATTATTTCATTTGACAATTTTGTGCAGAGTTAAGCTTAAAAAAATGTGCTTCATATTTTTTCAAACAATTCCAATATTTCTACATTTTTTAAGCAAATTAAACAGATCTCCAGAATTGCTTGAATATAAAATCTCAGACTCAATGAGTTTGAAAAGATGAAGTTAATCTCTTTTTTCAAATTAATTCATAATAGTATTCTGTTAAATATCTTCTGGTATCTTATCTTATAAGTATTGTCCTTGTATTCTTTATAACCTGAAGGATATTACCCAAATACTTGATCATTTAACTATTTTCTTCAGTAATTTCAACTGTCACTTCATTTATCACTGCACAAAAAATACCCTTGCAGAAAAGGGTGATGAAAAGCCATAGATTAACTTAACAAGGTGAAACTTAATAAACCGTATCCCAACAATCTAGCCCTATAAGAAAAAAAGTTGTAGGCAGACCCAATGTTTCTTCTTGTGCACTTGGCTAAGAGTTGAAGATCTAGCTTCTGAGTCCTTTTTTCCCTAAAAAAACCCCAGCATACCGCTGCAGTGCCAGAAAAAAGATACAAGAGAGATTACCCACAACAATAATGAAATGAGAAAAATAAATAAGAACACATATTTTAGATGTACGTCAGAATTAAATGTAAGAAATAAAAGTGAAACACAGAGGAAATCGTAAATAAACGCAATGGAAAAACTGACGGTAAATTTGAATGGGAATAGGAAAATGGAGCTTGTGGCATGGAAAAGGTTGGCAGCACCGCAACCAGATGCGACCCTGGGCGGCAACTGTCAAAGACGCAAGGCAGGAAAAGTAAACAAAAAGCTCAAAAGGAAAGCAAATGCGAACGAACGCGAAGAAAACGAACCCACAGCGATTTATATGTCAGCTGACCCAAAGCGCTTGCCTAGGGTCTCGCCTGTCAAATATCTACGACTGCCGATTCGGAAAACAGACGCAGATAGCGGCGCGCGTGAAAAAGCAAATTCTCTGAAAATTGTAAACGCGAATAAAAATAAACGAAGCTCCAAATAAAACTCAACTTTAGCCAAGAAGATCTTTTTTGCCTGCCTCTCTGCCGTAGTCTTCAGCCATGGAGCGTACTGCTGTGCCCCGTGGCAAGCGTCCCAGAGTGCAGGTCTCCATGGATGACAAAGAGCGCGCGATTGCGCGCATACGCAATGGCGAAACAAAGGCGGGCATCTCACGGGAGCTGGGCGTGCCGGAGTCCACGGTGCGCGGCTGGGTTAAGCGGGCCGATCAGCGCATGGCGCGCGAGGCGGGCGAGGGTAAGTCAAAGCTTCTTTGTGCCGACTGACTCCGACTGATGCTAGAAGCACATTCTGTATGCCAGGCACGGAAACTGCATCACCGCCCTCGTTGGTGGTACACTCCTTGAAGTTACCTGCCAAGCGGGATCACAATGGCCAGCAGAGGACCCGCTCCATAGCTCCAATGCCCGTGGCCGTGCCGCTGCCCATGCAGCTCTTCCAGCAGGCGGCCAGCAGTCAGCTGCAGCTGAATGGCTGGCTGCACATATTCAATGCGGGCATCCTTAACTTCACGCTGATTGCCACGGCCGCCTATTTGCGGGCACGCGTGCGCGGCACCACAGATCGCCAGTCCTTGTGGCAGATCATTTGCGAGTATGTGGACGAGGCCGGCCGAAATGTGGCCGCCAATGGGGGGCAGTATGTGGCGCCAGCGGGGGCGGCTATAAATCGGCAGCAGCTTAGCTCGCCGGCCCTTCCGCGCAATGCTGGCGGCGGCGGCGGCTTTGTGGCGCCGCGGCTGCACATTACGGCCGAGGACGACGAGGACGCCAGCATGGATGTCGAGGGGGCAAGTCCATGAAAACCAATCGATTTATTTATGTACATGTTCTATATGCAAATAAAACGCCTGTCAATGGGATTATGTTGTTTAAAGCAAATAATTGCATTTTAATTAGCAGCGAAATAAGTGCGATAATTGGCTCCGAGCCCTGCACCGGGCTCTGGTCTATGGTCTATGGTGTCTGCTGTCCGGTGTCCGGTGTCTGCTGTCCGAATCCGAATCTGATGCGGCTGACTTTATTAACCATATTATTATTTCATTTCATTGCATGTCATGCAAATTTGCAATTGAAATTCTCGCTGCTTTTATTGTTGCTGTCGTGTCCTGCCGCTCCGCTCTGGTCAGAGTCACGTAATTAAGCGGTTTTATTTGCGGCTTTGCCACACATTAATTGCTCATGTTAAATATAAAATTTATTTAGTACAAAAAGAATTCACAATAAATGTTTTTATTTTCACATTTGCATTTTTAGTTTGCGCTACATGCATTCCATTTTTGCCATAAAATCGCAGAGTGCGGATTAAACATGATTTGGTTTTAGTACTTTTTTTTATATCTGGGCTTTGCTGAAACAGTTTAAAAAAAAATAAGTATTTCAGTGTCACAGTTTATTTATACAATTAAAATATTGCATTATATGTAATTAAAAGTGATTGGTAGTGTGTATATCATATAGAAAACTGGATAAGAAATACTATCAAAACTCTAACTCTGTGATTGTTGGCGACATAGATTCTTCTTTTCTGTTAGGGCGTCTTCGTATCTCTTCTCCATCCAGATCTTCCAGAAATTATCGCCCTTTATCCCTATCAGGACAGATATCACTATGCATATCTCTTTTACTGTATTATGCAAAGATTACCACGTATTTTCCGCCGCACTTTCTCTCCCTCTTATAAAATCGTTGCTTACAGGATACCTTCGGGAATATACTGACCATCCCCAGCTATGAGTGCTTGCCTTACGGGCTATAAATTTCCCCCATCAGGGCGTCGATTTCCCATCATTATCTCTCTTTCGCATCAATTAATATTCTATTTACTTGTACATATATTTTTGAAATTTATAGAAATTTTTTTTTATTTAGCATATGGTTTAAAATAATATAGTCAACTAGCGGTTTTTGTAGAATGTAGAATTTTTGCCCGTAGAAAATTGAATTCTACCGGTCTTGATCTTTACTTCTATTTAAAAATATGTTTTAAATGCATCGAAAAAATAACCAAGGGTCAGCGGTTATCGCTTATGTTAGTCTTGCGGTGAGAATCTTGAAACTAAAGAATAAACTTTCGTTTATTAAGCCTTTGACCCGCATTTGCCACCCAAGAACGTATCAAGTAAATTGTCACAAAGATCTTTGAAAATGATTTTGAAGGCGATTGGATGCTAAGCAAAAAACTTACATACAACCGTTTTCCGCCACTCTCGCGGGTGAAATATCCCAAATCGCTGAAACACGTACTCCTTAAGTTTTTTTGAAGAGCTTTGAAAATAAGAATCGGATTTTCCACCGAGGAAGCTTGGCTTCTGTCAAAAGTGTTCATATAGATCCTTGAAAATGAATTTGAGCGCGAAACGTCGCCCACAAATCTTTGAGCCCCATTACCAACAAGGAGGAATGGGTTTTCCGAAAATTGTGAAATACCCATCAGACGAATTTCGACAAAGATCTTTGAAAATTTTTTTAAAGCCCATTATATGGTAAACAAACAGTTTTATACATAAAGATTACGATTTTTATATGCATCAACAACCGACTATCTGCTCGTCTGTCCGTTTGTCTGTTTCTATGCGAACTAGTCTTTCATTTTTTTTGCCAGAAGGAGTATTTCTGACTCTACAAAGTGTATATATTCTTGATCAGTGTCAATAACCGACTTTATATAACAATGGCCGTCTGACTGGTTGGTCAGAGTAAGAACTTTGCATTGCTCTGTCTTTCTCTTCAAAGCAGAACCGACCACTGTATGATATAACCGCCATAAGAATGTTTGATCGAAAAAAAACTTATTGAATGAAAAGCTATTCTGCTTTTAAGATATCTCAACGAGTTCTATAATGATTTTACAGTGAAATCTTATTAAAATCTCACTACTTTATCAGTCGCACATGAGTTCTGATATGGACAATATATTTATTTTGCGAGATATCTTTACCAAACCCAGCAAATTCGAGCTTTCCAATTTTCTTCACATATCTGCCAACCGTAAGCCATAAGCAAACAAGAGTATTTAATCTTCAGTATGCCAAAGATAGACTTTCTTTTAGTTTATTTAGAATTTAAAAGACGGAACACATTTAATTGTCTGATTTCTGACAAGCTTGTGACCCAGCATTGTCAATAAATCTGTTTGGCTCATGCGAGCCACATAAAATAAAACACCTAATTAAAGGCTAATCAGGAGGAACGGTTTTATATGCGCCTTTTTTTGTGGATGTCGGGCCAACCACGAAAGCAAAGCCCACTAAGCCAGCATCCAGTGGGCAATGTACCACGCAGCGATTATCCGCCAGTTCATCGAAAAATATAACTTCCTTAACACGAAACTTTTTCCATTTTCATTTTGCACGCAGGACCATAAAAAATATGGAAGAAAGGCGGCCCAAGAAAATGGCTATTGCAGACACGGCACACCCGTAAGTATGTAATGGGAATACATTTTGTGCGGACTCCGTTTGTTTTTGCGGATTTCTTGCGCTTTCCTGAATCACTTCTTTAGCAACGATGCTAAAGTTGGAGGCCTATCAAGGTTGATTATCATGGAATATTTTGAGCAAGAGATTTGTGCTGTGGCCTGTACCTGATTTAGTGCATAAGCCGCAGGGATTTGCGACCCAGATTGGGTAGCTCTCTGAGCAATTTAGGCGCCGATATAACATTGATTAACTTGTTGAGGCCCCAGCTCCCAAAAATGCAACTTTAATGGCAATGAAAACAATAAACGCATTATGGCACATGAGCACACACACGCAGACAGGCCCATCAAGTTTGCAAGGTGCTTCAAAATGAAAACGGAAATCATATGGGACAAACACACACACGAACACACTTTTCCAGCTGCCATAAAGGTGCTTAGCTTTCATGGCCAGCACGGAGGAAGCATCAAACTCCAAACAAAATGAACGCATTCGGTTCTCGAATTGGAATTGCGGTTGGGTAGCAAATACTCAGACCCACGCTTCAGCCCAGCCCGGGAAGCGGCTCAGCGGGTGCTGCCCCCTCACAAGTCATAAATCAAACACGTTTAATTAAACTTTTGCGCGTGCTGCTGGACTGGGCCACAGGGGCGTGGCAATCGTCGCCAACTTTACCGCCTGCACTAAGTAAAAATGCAATTAGAAGTGGCACGCAAAAGTCAGGAAATGTAAAGCGTCTGCCACCGGAGGGCCCGCTCCGGACTTGGTCACGTTGCCCTCGACGTGCATAATGTTTGCAATGCAGTTGTGAATTGTGAATCATTTATAAAATGGAGCCGAAAAGTATGCTTTAATTTCTCAACGAATGTTGCTTTACCGGAAGCAAAGTAAAACCGGGCGTCTCGGCAATCAGCTTATCGAATATATCTACTTAATCTCTCTGGAATCTTGTCTTCGATAGGTGATTCATCAGGTTATATCCTGCATTCAATTCTATTGTTGCAATATACGTTCACACAATTGATGTATGTGCCCAATATATGATACACTGCCATTAGGAAAGGAAGCACACAAATTAGTTGCGCCTAATATTCTAATCAGAAACCAATCATGTTCCCAGTATAGAGAAGAAATATGACACAAAATAATAAAATAAGTAACAAAAATTTATTTATATTTTATTTTGTTATATGTTATATTAGTTTTGCCAAGAAACGTTCGTCAATATCGGCTATAACAGGACAGGTAGGGTAAATATGGGAGCCGCGCCTTGACAAATGGGCAGGTTTAAGTAAAATATATTATTACCAGATCCAAGATCTAGAGAAAAAAGGAGACGTGACAGGGTCTTCAATACTACGACTTAAAGAGCTAGACAATTTGTGTTACGCTTGCAACCCCTGCTAAAAAATCTAAAAGCAAATCAATCAGTTGCCAGAGTTTCTGACCACAGAGGAGAAACTGTCATTGGTCACCAAGAGCAACACCTCGATATTTCAGGGCCTTATTGCAGTGATAAGTACATGGTTAGATGGGGACTTTTTTTTGCAATACCTAGAGCCAATAGAGCATGTGTTGTCAGAAGAACCCCTCTCCCATTCGAACGGAGTGCATCAAATATATGACCTGTCGAGGGAGTATAACAGCACAGTCATTGACTATCCACAAAAACCTTCTACTCAACAAGCTACTATTTAGTTTGGCTTTCATTAAAAAAGATATCAGTACAACATTTATTAGGATATACATTGCTCTCTAAAATTGGCTCTGATAAACTGAATGCTAACAAAAACAAGCGTAACAGTTTTCTATTGAATAGAACAAAATGCTGGGAAAAACTCTGCCGCAACTTGTGAAAATAACCACAAATACACCAACAGCAGCTGTAAATTATTTGGGAAAATGTTTTAGTACCTTTAAACGGGCTCAGTCGGCTGCCAAGAGATGAGAAAATTCCGGCCAAAAGCTACCCTCACAAGCGTCCCCTCTTTCAGGGCTGTGTCATTGCAAAGGAAATCACGCAATAAACTAGCGGCGAAAACAAAACTTTAACTACTTTTCCGTTAGCCGCGAAACTCGACTGGAAAAACTTTTTGAAACAATACAATTTATATTTATGCGACGTCCACGGTGACCCAGAAAACGAAAACACCAAAGAAAATGCTGTCCAGCATTTTGTTGGCTGGCACTCAGGACGAAAGGATAAAACCACGACCCGGTTGAAGTCGTGGCAATGCAGCAGAGTTTATTTAAGTGTTGAAAACTACTTGACCCACATTCTTGTGGTTCTGTTGATAGCGGCTTGAGTCGAAAGTTCCGTCTTGTCAATTTAAAAGCCATGTCGGCTTCTGGACAACCCATACATACTACATACCGAACAACTGTTTTACAATAAATTAACTGCTTTAAAGCGAATGCAACATTAGGAAATCGACGTTCTGTGTAGAGTTACGACAAAGGGCAACTGCCATTAACTGCTGCTGAATGTGCACATTTTGCTGATGCATTTTCGGCAATTTTATAATTTTAATTCAGTTAATGGAGCTCAAAATGGGTTCATTAACAAAAGCAGTTCGGGACCGAGCATGAAAACGCAGAGCAAGTTAAATGAACTATGCCCGTTGCTAATTAGTTTTTGGAAGAAATCTTATTTGTTCGTGTTGTGCTCCGGCCATGTCATAAGCGAAACTTTGCAATCAATACAGAAGCCCTCCCTGCCAATTATGTGCCCCGAACGGACCATCGATTGCCACACATCAGCCCAAGACGAAAATCAACAACAACAACAACTACAACAAACACTGAAACAATAAGTCAGAGTGCTCCACTTCGATGTGATTGAGTAGAAGTTACCCTAAACAAAATACAACTCAATACTTAAACTAGCCGGTATTACACAGTTTTGCTCGAACCACGTTTTCTGCTTGAAATTGCAAACACAACTGGAAAATTTAAACTCTCCCGAAAGAACAGGTTTAAAATCATGAGAAAAGCAGCGATGCAATCTAAAGTATGTTAAAATAGGCTTCACGATCGAACAAATTTGCACTTCCTCATATTTATCCTTAGTCCTTCCTTTAGAGGAGGGAAAGACCTTTCAAAATTAATTTTGGCAAAAAAATATGAATGTGAGCTTTAAGCTAATCGTGTAATGAACAAAATATTTCATACATCCGTTTTCTACTATTGCGGGTGGAATTTCCTTAAGCCATCACCTACAGAATAAACTTCAGCCTCATTGCGCTTTCAATTGGACAAGCACGGATAGCTATGTGTATTAAAGAAATAATTATAATTAATAAGAGGGGTCAACAAAATGTAACATTTAAGCAAATCTTAATCTGTCTTAAGTTTGTGGTATTAAGGCAATTCATAAAATAATAAGATGTCTTGTGTATTCGCGCAACTTAGTGGCTTAGATTCCTTACCCCTTTCTGGGGTACAGGGTATTCCAGCAGGAACAACAAAGTATATGACAACAATGTGTGTGTCCAGATGGTTGGCGGATGTTGATTGTTCGTCCACAGACGGATAGAACGCATAATGACCCCAAATCCTATCAATCTAAATGAAAATTCCCCAGTCGTGCGGATAATTGGAATTAATACAAAACGCACCAAAGAAATATGGTTGGGCAGGAGAAGAAAATGATAGGGTTAGCTGCTGGGCACATGTAGCCCGATTATCCGCTGCCAGTTATTGGATTGCTTTGGACAACATGACACGGTCAAGATAAGCTGTGCTTCTGAAATTGCATTCAATTAGCCAGCAAACAAATTAAACATCACTTTGTGTAGTTTGTACGCTTTTGTTTATGACGCTTTCGTGGATGAACTTATAAGGGGCTGCAGGCAGATTATAACCACTGCACGGATGAGGGAAAATGCATTTCCAGAGTTTTTGGCAAGTAAGTTTTCACTTATACCATTCGGGACTTTGGAAAATTCCTAAGCTCTAACAATCATATACTTATTATTTTTTTTTTCGGTTGACCGGTTTCAAAGCTAGTTTTAAATATTCTTCTGAAACTGTGTTTAATAGTTTTTTAACTTTCGTTTATTTAATTATTGACAAGATTGTTACGACTTAACATTGGCAGCTTAAGCTAGTAAATATGTGAGAGAAGAAAATTAACAGGCTCTGGTGCATAAAGGCCACAATGTGAAAAGTTGTTGATATATGGTATTGATTATACCAAAGGGTTACTGTATAATTTAGTTGAGAGAATCCTGTCTGGTAGATCCTGTGGATAAACTCAAAATAGTAATAGGATAGGTTAATTTATGCCCATATGTATATCTCCGACACTAAATTTAGTATCTTGATCGAATGCCAAGTTCCGTCTGCTCTATTTCTTAACAAACTAGTTTTTGAACCAGGATCTTAAAATCGAACAATTTTCGGTTTTGAGCGATATGCTGTTGATGATTTGAACTTATCTTGATCTACGCGTGCAATAGGGAAACCCACGTGTTTAAGTGACAGTCTCTGAGACCAACGCGCCTGGACTTCTCGATCAAAACTATATAAAGGAGGAAGTAGATGAACCCTCTCAGGCTAGCATAAAATTGACTTGACATCTGTCAAATAAAACAAATTTAAGAGCAAACGATTTGATTAATTTTATATATTTTTTTATACCCTTGCAGAGGATATTATAGTTTAGTCGTGAAATGTGTAACGCATAGAAGGAGACATCTCCGACCCCATAAAGTATATACATATATTCTTGATCAGTATCAACAGCCGTCTGTCCGTCTGTCTGTTTCTATGCGAACTATTTTCTCAGTTTTAAAGCTATCTTTATGAAACTTTGCAGAAGTCCCTCTTTTTGTTGCACGCAGCACATATGTGAACATATGACCACTATATCATATAGCTGCCATAGGAACGATCGATCGAAAAGTAGGATCGTGTATGAAAAACATTTTGTTTTTCAAGATATCTTGACCAAACTCGGCATTAATTAGTTTTACTATGCTCTTCATATATAAGCAAAATCCTATTAAGATCGGAACACTATATCATATAGCTGCCATTGGAACGATCGGTCGAAAAGTAGGACCTTGTATGAAAAACATTTTGTTTTTCAAGATATCTTGACCAAACTCGGCTTTTATTAGTTTTACTATGCTCCTCGTATAAAAGCAAAATCCTATTAAGATCGGACCACTATATCATATAGCTGCCATAAAAACGATCGGTCGAAAAGTAGAACGTGTATGAAAAAAATTTTGTTTTTCAAGATATCTTGACTAAACTCGTCATTTATTAGATTTACTATGCTCCTCGTATAAAAGCAAAATCCTATTAATATCGGACCACTATATCATATAGCTCCCATAGGAACGATCGGTCGAAAAGTAGGATCGTGTATGAAAAACATTTTGTTTTTCCAGATATCTTGACCAAACTCGGCATTAATTAGTTTCACTATGCTCTTCATATATATGCAAAATCCTATTAAGATCGGAACACTATATCATATAGCTGCCATTGGAACGATCGGTCGAAAAATAGGATCTTGTATGAAAAACATTTTGTTTTTCAAGATATCTTGACCAAACTCGGCATTTATTAGTTTTACTATGCTCCTCGTATATATGCAAAATCATATTAAGATCGGACCATTATATCATATAGCTGCCATAGGAACGATCGGTCGAAAAGTAGGATCTTGTATAAAAAAAAAGGTTGTTTATCAAGATATCTTAATCAAACTCGGCATTTATTAGTTTTTCTATGCTCCTCATATATATGCGAAATCCTATTAAGATCGGAACACTATATCATACAGCTGCCATAGGAACGATCGGTCGAAAATTAAGTTGTTGTATAAAAAAAAAGGTTGTTTATCTAGATATCTTGACCAAACTCGGCATTTTTTAGTTTTACTATGCTCCTCATATATATGCAAAATCCTATTAAGATCGGACCACTATATCATATAGCTGCCATAGGAACGATCGGTCGAAAATTAAGTTTTTATATGGAACATTTTTTGTTTTTCAAGATATTTCGATTAAACACGGTATTTAAAGATTTCACTATGCTCCCTTCATTTTTGCAAAATCTTATTTACATCGGACTACTACATCATATATGTATGTATCTGCGATCGGTCGAAAACTAGGTT
This sequence comes from Drosophila littoralis, assembly GCA_018903485.1. NCBI lineage: Eukaryota > Metazoa > Arthropoda > Insecta > Diptera > Drosophilidae > Drosophila > Drosophila littoralis. The sequence goes on along the minus strand of JAEIGF010000297.1, from coordinate 11,465,903 downwards.
TTTGATTAAAAGCCTTTTTTTTGTTTATCAGGATACCTTGACCAAACTCGGCATTAACCATTTTCTCGGCATTAAAAGGTTGGGTCTGCAAGGGTATTAGATCATCGGCGTGCCGAAGATAGACTTTCTTTCTCGTTATACCCTTGCAGAGCGTATTATAATTTTGTCGTGAAATGTGTAACGCATAGAAGGAGACATCTCCGACCCCATAAAGTATATATATTCTTGATCAGCATCAAGGGCCGAGTCGATATAGCCATGTCCGTCTGTCCGTCTGTCTGTTTCTATGCGAACTAGTCCCTCAGTTTTAAAGCTATCTTAATGAAACTTTGCAGAAGTCCCTATTTCTGTTGCACGCAGCACATATGTCAAAACCAGCTGGATCGGACCACTATAGCATATAGCTGCCATAGGAACGATCGGTCGAAAATTAAGTTTTTGTATGAAAAAACATTTTGTTTATCAAGATATCTTGACCAAACTCGACATTTATTAGTTTTACTATGCTCCTCATATATATGCAAAATTCTATTAAGATCGGACCACTATATCATATAGCCGCCATAGGAACGATCGGTCGAAAATTAAGTTTTTGTATGAAAAAACATTTTGTTTGTCAAGATATCTTGACCAAACTCGGCATTTATTAGTTTTACTAAGCTCCTCATATATATGCAAAATCCTATTAAGATCGGACCACTATGTCATATAGCCGCCATAGGAACGATCGGTCGAAAATTAAGTTTTTGTATGAAAAAACATTTTGTTTGTCAAGATATCTTGACCAAACTCGGCATTTATTAGTTTTACTAAGCTCCTCATATATATGCGAAATCCTATTAAGATCGGACCACTATATCATATAGCTGCCATAGGAACGATCGGTCGAAAATTAAGTTTTTGTATGAAAAAACCTTTTGTTTATCAAGATATCTTGACCAAACTCGACATTTATTAGTTTTACTATGCTCCTCATATATATGCAAAATCCTATTAAGATCGGACCACTATGTCATATAGCCGCCATAGGAACGATCGGTCGAAAATTAAGTTTTTGTATGAAAAAACATTTTGTTTGTCAAGATATCTTGACCAAACTCGGCATTTATTAGTTTTACTAAGCTCTTCATATATATGCAAAATCCTATTAAGATCGGACCACTATATCATATAGCTGCCATAGGAACGATCGATCGAAAATTAAGTTTTTGTATGAAAAAACATTTTGTTTTTCAAGATATCTTAACCAAACTCGGCATTTATTAGTTTTACTATGCTCCTCATATATATGCAAAATCCTATTAAGATCGGACCACTATATCATATTATTAAGTTTTTGTATGGAGAATTTTTTTGTTTTTCATGATTTTGCGATTAAACACGGCATTTAAAGATTTCACTATGCTTCCTTCATTTTTGCTAAATCTTATTTACATCGGTTTTTGATTAAAAGCCTTTTTTTTTGTTTATCAATATACCTTGACCAAACTCGGCCTTAACCATTTTCTCGGCATTAAAAGGTTGGGTCTGCAAGGGTATTAGATCTTCGGCATGCCGAAGATAGCCCTTCTTTCTCGTTTTAAATTTTATTTGTTTAAAGTTTGTAAGCCACTTTTTGTAAATTATTTATTTTATATTTTTACAGACCCATCAATAAAAGAACTGTCCACAGTCACCTCTCAATACTTATTACTTATACTTTCGGAAGTCCAAAAAAGGAAACGCTTCAAAAGTTCTTTCTTCATTCCCCGCGGCATCGGACCAACAATTACTTTCCTTGTTGGCGTGGCTTTTTTTACGCTTTGTAGACATAGTAATCACCAACGATTGGAATGCGTTTGATAAATAGCTTTTAATATTTAATAACTTCATGCAGAACGAACCGCTATTAGGCAACAGGCACGGCCAACGATGTTGAACAAGAGGATAATACTGGGCCGCTCACACGCATACTTTCAATTTTATGAAAAACAACCGTCAGCACTTTAGCTGAAGCACTATTCACTTACAGAAGCTTATGAAAATTAGTAATAAGGACACTCGCTTGGTGTCAACAGCATTGAAAATCAATAATCAACTTATCTCACAAACATTTATTAGTCCACTATCGGCTATGATATTTGTGAACATATTCCAAATGCCGTTGAATCCGAGGTTTTTGTGATTCGTACATACATGTACTAGCGGAAACTATCCGGCTTTGTAGCGGACAAGCACTTTTTTTAAATTTGAGTTAATTTTTCAACTCATTCCCGATGGTGGGAAACTAATAAATTTCTTGACATAAACATTAACATTAACAGATTTCAGCCATTTTTTCCTTCTGACTTCCCAAAATCGGTGGAACGTTTGTTCATTCTTTTATAATGTTAAATGATTCAAAATGAGCTCAGAGCCTTGACATCCATTTTTCACCCAGAAGGCGGAGGAATTTTCCGTCTCTAATAAATTTTACCAATATCTTAAAAATTAACCTTCTTGGTAGAAATGGGGGTCAACGATTTGGTAGATGAAGCTTCGAGTTCAAATTCATAATCAAAAATGCAGATCAAAGATTTTTTGGGTGAGTTTTATATTTCCTCCGATCGGCTTCAAACTCATTTCAATGATCTTTGTGCAAATTCACCTGATACGTATTTCGCACTTTTCGCAAAATCTACCATACTTAACGATTCTCACTAATAGATAAAAATGGATGGAAAACATTAATTTCAAGGGTAGTTTCAAAAATTCCAAACGCGTCAGAAATGGACAGAGAATTATCTTAAGATTCTAACAAATAACATGGGCCGGGCAAGACAGGAAGCATCGGTTAGTATATCATATGGCCTATAGGAGCAATTAGTAGGAGTCCTCGACAAGGAGATACCCATAATCCAGCGCCAAGCTGTCGTCAATATTGTAAGGTTATATTAATGGGTAAACTACAGTAAATTGGTTTTGTAGAAATGTATTTAATTTAAATTATTCATGAATAGATACCTGATCAGGTTAACGGAGCTGGTAGCTGATTGAAGAGCACAAGGTATAAAAAGGAAATCAACCTGATTAGTACCCACGCTACACGGAAAATGAAAGAGCCTTGGGAACCGTCAAGCTTTCAGATTATCATCAACCATACGCAGCTTTAACTAATTAATTTTCCTCATCAACCGTCAACAGCCAAAGGCTGTTCGTTTACTCATTTTTCAATTAGTTTGTGCCTCTAACCGAACCATGTTGAATCTTAAGCTGCGCGTGCTGCTCATCATAAGCTACTACCACATGCTCGTCTATGGGCTGATGCCAACGATGCTGAAAATTGGCAACCGCGACCTGACCATAGCGAAGGTATCCGCCGGCTATATGATCTATAGCATTTTCCTGACAGTGGTGCTATTGTTGGAAGTACCGTGTATGATGCCTGGCGGCCTTTTTAGCGGGTATATCAGGAACAACATTGTGCTGCAATGGGCTCTGATTGTAGGACTAATGGTACGCATTTTCGCCATTCTGAGCTTGTATGGGTTAGTCTGGCTAAAACGCCAACGGCTGATACAGCTTTACAGAGACTTTCTTCGGCATTGGAAGGCCCACTGGCAAATCCTGTGCCGTGTTGCCGGCGAAGAGTCACTGGAAAAAATGCAATTGGCTTTGGCGGGACAACTGCGCCGCATGCTGTGCATTAATTATGCGATGCTCTGCTGCTCGATTCTAATGCAATATCGCTTGCTCGGCTCGGGAAACCGTTTGCAGCTGTTGGCGAATGCTGCTGCAATGCTGATGGTTTCAGTGGGGCGAGTTGGCTTTTTTACGCTGCTTCTGCTGCTCAATCATCAGTTCCGGGCTGTTCAACTCTCACTGCAGGCCTTATGCCGGCGCGTCAGATCCCGCTCGCAGGAGGATCTGAGACGCATTGCTGGCATACACGCCGAGTGGGTTATTCTGGCCAGACGCGCATTTAGCATTTATGACGTGGCTAATGCCAGCATCTTTCTGAATATGTTTGCCGTTAATGTGAATATTCTCTACCATGCCGTGCAATTTGCTAATCAAACAATCGAGTCCGATAACTGGGGATTTATCATTGGCGATGGACTTATTGTATTTAATTTTTGGAATTCGGCCTTAATCATGAATATGGTGGATAGTGCTATAAACTCATGCAATGATTCGTGTCAGCTGGTTAAACAGTTTAACGATCTATACACACTGAGCCCGGAAACAGAGAAAGAGGTTTGCCAATTTTAAAAATGTAAGTCACTTTCCCAAATAAGCCCATCTCGCTTGCAGTTAGAGCTATTTGTGATTCACCTACGCAACAACCGTCTTGTCTACCGAATTTGCGGCTGTGTAGTCTTCGACAAGCCTGCCTGTCTGGGGTACTTAGCCACCGTTTTGTGCCACGTCATATTCCTAATGCAATTTGATCTGAAGCGTAGGTATGAAAAGGCATTGACAAACTAAAACATTTTTAAAAGAAGGCTGTCTTTGCCGAAGTCCCTTGAATATCTAATGATAATGATAATGATAATGATAATGATAATGATAATGATAATGATAATGATAATGATAATGATAATGATAATGATAATGATAATGATAATGATAATGATAATGATAATGATAATGATAATGATAATGATAATGATAATGATAATGATAATGATAATGATAATGATAATGATAAAGATAATGATAATGATAATGATAATGATAATGATAATGATAATGATAATGATAATGATAATGATAATGATAATGATAATGATAATGATAATGATAATGATAATGATAATGATAATGATAATGATAATGATAATGATAATGATAATGATAATGATAATGATAATGATAATGATAATGATAATGATAATGATAATGATAATGATAATGATAATGATAATGATAATGATAATGATAATGATAATGATAATGATAATGATAATGATAATGATAATGATAATTATAATGATAAAGATAATGATAATGATAATGATAATTATAATGATAATCATAATGATAAAGATAATCATAATGATAATATTCCAATCCTTTCTGGTCGATCAATCTGCGTTAAAGAGGAAACGGGACTAAACTGCAGACAGTATCCACGAGAACCTTCACCTTCGAGACAACTGGGCTAAAAGGTGGAATATTAAAATAAACAGCTCAAAGTGCACAAACGTGTGCTTCACCCTGAGGAAAAGTGTCCCTCCAGCTGTGCAGCTCTGCGGCGACACCGTCCCACAGAGCAATAAAGTTAACTATCTTGGATTATTGGCTACTGCACAAGAAGAGCAAGCTTTCTCTGAACAATAAGCGCACAGTATATTTGCAGATTATTGCCCCCGTATGATGCCAAGTCATGCACAATAATGCATTACGCCTAATCACAGATTGTCCATGGTATGTCAGGAACTCAGCCCTGCATAGAGACTTGATCGTGATAATGAAAATGATAATGATGTTGCTTATTGGTAGCTATAATTGGTGCCGTTTCACAATAATATCGGTTCGCATATCTGTTTTTTAAAAACTGGTACAACAGACACAGAAAAATTTATTTTATTTCAGCTCAAAGGCCTTACAAAATTATAGCATACTTATAATTAATTTTGCCGCTTCTTATTGCACATATATACTGGGAAATTGTTGCATTAAAAAAATTTGTATTTAATGATGAAAAGCTTTAAAACTGTTTTTTTTGGAAAGCTTGTGCCATTATGTTGAAGCTGCTCACAAATATAAAGCTTTTAGGCTTGCGGCACATTTGCATTCGGAATGGGTCACAAAAGGTTTACCCTAGTAATAAATCTTATATGCAATCTGGCATAGTATGAGCACATTAGTAGCTATGGAAGAGTTCATTGAATTCCAAGATGATCGGTTCAATTCGAATAGGCCGACAACTTGAAGACGACGCATGCGTTCCGGGCGCCGCTGCTGCTTCCGGTTAAGAAAAATCACAGCGAACTCCATCTAAAGAAAAACCCCAACGGAATTAATACATATATGTAGGTATATAAATTTATTCATATACATATAATCTATCCATATACTTATTTTCGTAGACAGAAGAATAATTTGATTAATCATTTTCGTGTGCTCAACATGCAAGTGCCCGAGTAAAAGATACCCTGATCGCTGTTTTTGAAGAATAAAACGAAAGGTTGTAGACCTTCATACACAAATTTTGCATGTATATTCTCGATAAATACAGATTTAAAATATTTCACTTCTTAAAGGCCTAACCTAAATTGAAAAATCTAATTTTTGTAGGCTGCAACGCAAAGCACGAGAATTTCTGCAAACATGTGAACATTAATTCCATAATCAGAATGGGAATTGCGATTGTATTACATTTTTTTTAATTCTTGGCATGGCTTTAAGTCATGAACCGAGTGTTCAACACCAACATTAATGCTATTATATCCCTTCGGAAGAAGACAGTTCAGGGTATCCCCACCCGAATAGTGCATTTTTACTTGCTTATACTGTGTACTCACCTGACGCAACATGGCCACGGCTTGAGTATCCTGCCAATCCATATCCATTGTCTTCAGTACGAACCACAGCTTCTGTAGGCGTGCAGAAAGGCGCATCCATTGCAGATGATTGGTTCCAAATATGGAGAAGTGCATCATAATATCAAAGTGGTAGGATATGCAGAGCACGAAATAAAAAATAATGCGCCATTTACTGATGTATTCCGCATCGGCAAAGTAGACAACCAGATTGAATATAATAGCTATGTCGATTAGATAGTTGGTAAACAAATTCAATAGCATCTGCCACTGAAAGATCTGCAGCAGCTGCTTGAGCAAGCCATCAAGACGCAAACAGCTACGCCAGAGACACCGCCAAGCGGCCAAAAGCTGGCGCTGGTAAACACTTCGATGGCAGCCATGAGATGGGGGTAACCAGCGCACATCCTGTGCCAGCTCCAACACCTCCTGCGCCATGCACTCGAGCAGACGGTTGCTGGTGGCCAGCAGAAAGTATATCAAGGTGTCTGAGCAACTAAGCACTAGTTCCAACAGCAGAGTAGCCACTGCCAGGACAATGTAAGTGGGCGGCACTTCTGTCACAATTTCATCGTCTTCGCCACACATGAGCGCGCTGCCGGGTCCAAACAGCTGATGTATCAGTGCTACGAAACGTGCGGTGCCCAAAAAAAGTTTCCAAAAGTGTCGCCGCCAAAAGCTATAGTCATGATATCTGGGATATCGCTCCAGCAACGCTATCAGACCATTTCCGAGACGCTGCACACGTCGACGTCGCAGCCAAATGCTGGCCAGCATCACCAGCATCGAACAGCCTTTGGCCAGAGCCACTGCGCTAAAAGCCACAGCTAGCATGTCCATATCCTGGCAACTAAAGAAGCTGTGAACCATAACGATAAAGGTCGTGGGCGTGAGCACCAGGTACACCACATCTAACAGCACCCAATAAACCAACATGGCCCCATGATCCAGCTCAAAGCGTTTCAATTCCGGCATATAGCGAAGATTGCACAAGCCAATGGCACGGCTTATTCCAATAGCAATCGGCATCAGCGGACCTTCCATTGTGGACAAAAATCTGACAATAACTAAGTCGGTGTCGGGTGCAGCAACTGCAGCCCGTTACAAATGACTAGTTAAAAGCACATCGGGGAATACGACAATCACGCTGGGAAAGAAAAAAGCCATTTTGGTTGCATGCTTCGGCGTTGGTATTCCAAGCTCGAGGGAACATTATCAATTGGTGCTGGCTAAAACAACGCAAAGTGCTCTTGTCGAGAGTGCCCGAGTAGTAGATACCCAGAGGAACTCACTTCCGTATGGTCTTTCCTATTCTTCCTTTAGCTTAATAATTCTGGTCCTATGTATACTTTAAGATATCCTTCATCAAAATTACAGTCAAAAATCAATATCTGAAATGCAATATTTATCGGTTTGGGTTCAGTTATCATTAACTTACACTGCACGGGAACTAAATTCCCAATTTCCCATAAATTTATATGGGACAGCATGTGCTTATTACGTATGCAGCAGACGGTATCCGATTTTGCAGCTTTTCTGCAAATCAGCTGTCTTCCCTGATATCCTTCATCAAAATTACAGTCAAAAATCAATATCTAAAATGCAATATTTATCGGTTTGGGTTCAGTTATCATTAACTTACACTGCACGGGAACTAAATTCCCACAGCATGTGCTTATTACGTATGCAGCAGACGGTATCCGATTTTGCAGCTTTTCTGCAAATCAGCTGTCTTCCCTAATCAATAAGTCAATCAACTACGACCAACTTACGCGAATTTACCTTGCTGGTAAATATAACATTCCTAATCATTGACTCACTACATCATAACCTAAGACCTTCTTAAGCTTGGCTGTATAGTTTTCCGTCCCTCCCACTTGCTTTGGATTTCCTCTTATACAAAAGGTGGGATCCAAAGTTTGGATTCCAAAGTTGACTAACTCAAAACAGGCTCCCGTTACCTCCGGTGTATCCCAAGGAAGTTGGCTTGCTCCTTTACTCGTCATTTTTCTTTTACCCCATATCCATTGAAAATCAGTAAAAGAAAATTCGAATAAGTTCGTGCAAATGTATAGTTACATATATGTACCCCGCATTTAAGTACTTCACTAAAAATGTAAGTCTTTTAGAGAAGACAAATTTCTCTTAGTCTTTGTTGAAAAAAAAAGTATTTCAATCCAAAAATTGTCGTATCTTCTCGGTGTAGGGCTGACGAAACTACCACTACACTACCCAACACAAACGGCATCGTTGTAGTTGACACAGCAATCAAATTTTTTATTGTTGATAAATTTTCTTTGATAATAATAAATTATAACAATAAATAAATTAGGTAAATATTTACTTGAACAAAGCCTGTTGATGGAAAGAGCATCAACAAGGAAACTTCAGTAAAAAGGTCAGCTTCGTAGCTCTTACGAACTGAGCGTTCCTCACTTAACTTGTTTACTAGTAAAATACATAAAGCAATACAGAAACCTCATACAAATACTTGAAAATACAATAATTACTATATTAAGAAAATACTTCCGTAGAAGCTCAACAAATATAATTAAACTTTTTGTAAATTTTTGTATAAAAATACAAATTAAATAATTTATCGACAATTCTAATTTTAACAAGTAAGAGGTTCTAGTCGCGAGCTCCCGACTAGGGAATACCCTGAACCCTCTTATTCCAACACCAAATGGAGCACTTTGAATTAATAAAGATAAATTAAAAAAAAAAAAAGTTCCATTGGAAGGGTTTGAACTCGCAACTGACCGCATATTTTTGTTCCCCGGTAGTGCTCGAACTCGCGACAGACCGCACCCATTGCCACTGTCTCCACTCAACATCTACACTAACAATTGAGTCTTATTGAGAACATAAACAATTAAAATAGCACCACAGAAAATAATCGCAGTGAAGACAGAATTCGAAGCAGACGCGCATGAATGTGTGTGTGTACAATGTACACTGTACACTGTACATGGATGTATGTATATAGAAATTCTTGGAAATTGCGTCGCAAACACGTGCGCAGTAGTGCACAAAATACCGAAAAACAAAAAAAAAAATCAAAGCAAAAACCGATGCTAATGAAATTTTCTACTGTATATCTTATTGTACTATAGAATATTTTTGAATTATCAAAAAGTCAATCGCATAAAAATTGTATCTTATATTGGTGGGCAGCATCAATTTTAAAGCAAGCATCTCCGTTCCCATAAAGTACATATATACATTCTTGATCGGCATCAACAGCCGAGTTGATCTAGTCATGTCCGTCTGTGTGTCCTTCCGTCTGTCCGACCGTCCGTATGTATAAGCGAAGGATCTCAGAACCTATAAGAGCTAGAGACTTGAAATTTAAGCTGTAGGTCCTCCTAGTGCCCGCGCAGATCGAGTTTGTTTGCGATATTCGATAACTTGCCCCGTTTCCAAGTAATCGATAAAAATCTATATCGAAATCCCGTTTTTTGAGCAATTTTGCTAAATAATGAGAGCTAGAGTCACCAAACTTGACATGTAGCTTATAGAAGAGGGTTCAGGGTATCCCCTAGTAGGGAGCTCCCGACTAGAACATCTTACTTGTTATAATTAAGTTTGGACGTATGTCTTTCCCGAAATTCGGGCTTATGTACAGGATATCTAGAGTAGGACAATCTTAACTTTTTATACCCTGAACCCATTGAAAATGGCTAAAAGGGGTATAATGCTTACATTCGTAATACTTTTATCCAATTATTTAAAAAGTAGCTTTCCTACGGCATTTTTAAGACTATCCAAGGAACTCGGCCGTGATATTTATAGAAATAGTAGTCATAAGCGAGCTTGCCAAGTATCAAAATGATGAGGCTGGCCAAGACGCAGTTCAGCCAGTCAATAGGATGGATTCGCATACCATCGTCAGGGCTTATGTTACACATGTCGTGACGCGTCAGCGATAGCACCTTGGCCAGGCGCAACTCGTCGCCCTGCATATAGGTGCAGGTGACGTTCCACGCATCACGGACAATGTCCTTGTACTTGGTTAGTAATTCGCGCAGTCGCATGCCAAACTTGCATGTGCAGTGCCAGGGATTCTTGCTAAGCAGCAGGAGATTCGCATTTTCATTATCGTTTAGGGCGTTGTCCAGCGCATAGACCTGAAGTTTTCGCAACAGATTTCCCTGCAGGTTGAGCAGGCGAAAGTTTTGCAGCCAATATGTGTCCTCTAGAAAGTCAATGTTAGAGATCCGATTGTTTTCCAGCTGCACATCCACCACATGACGATAGTGTGGATTATCTTTCAGTGGATAAATGTCACTGATCTAAAATGGATTATAGTATACATTATATAACACTCGCTAAACTTTCTTACCTGATTATCATTTATGTACAACGTGGTAGTATTTTCAGGCAAATACGCGGGCAATCTTTGAAACTGAAGATGGGAGCAGTTAACCGTGTAAAGTGGAATGTATGCCTTGGGAATTATGTGATGCATTACGCATGTGCAGTTCAGGAGATCCGTATGCGACTGGCACTCTCTTCTCAGCACCTGGAATTATCAGTAGATCAGTAGATGAACCAGAGTTTTGTTTACTTTTCGTGTGATTGTTTCTATTGGACCAATATTATATAACTTATATCTAACAGCCTTTTTCGGCTTGTTTTTTCATTACGTTTTAATCATCAACTTTCCATCTTTTACTTTTATAGACATATGGTGCATATGTATATGAACATTAAGGTGAAGTCTATATAATTAAGGATTAACATTGGAAGTTTTAGTCCTAAAGAGTGAGGTTTAATATCAACAATATCCAAGAGGAGTGGAGATGCGTATCAGAAGAATTTTACGAAAATGAGTTTGAAGCTCATCGGATAGTACATATAAATCTTTCGTGCAACCGTTTTCCGGCAATTTATCACAGCTACGGGTAGAATTTCCATAAATCGGTGATACATGTGGCTCTTAAGTTGATCAGACGAAGCGAAAAACTGTGCCCATGAACATCGATGTTTTCAATCTTGGAAAGTAAAAGATCTTGTATCTGGTCAACAGGATGTTTAAGGACATGAATTATGAGGGATACTTTTCGTATAAAGCATGATTAATGCCATGGCACGGTACCAAAGAAGAACAAGTAAGAGGTTCTAATCGGTAGCTCCCGACTAGGGAATACCCTGAACCCTCTTATTCCAACACTAAATGCAGCACAAGCTACGCGCTCGTTTGAATTAATAAAGATAAATTAAAAAAAAAACTAGAGGTTCTAGTCGGGAGCTCCCGACTAGGGAATACCCGGAACCCTCTTATTCCAACACCAAATGCAGATCTTTTAGCTCTGGGGTGGTAGCGGGGAGGTGGTGATAGGTATAAGATGAAAGATACTTGATATATATATAATATTCTAGAAGCATCAAATCATCATCATTTGATGACTCTAGCTCTTATTATTTACCCAATTTGATAAAAAAACAGGATGTCGATTTCGATTTTTATTGATTGCTTGGAAACGGAGTAATTTATCGATTATCGGAAACAAACTCGATCTGCGTAGGCACTAGGAGGACCTACAGGTAAATTTCAAGTCTCTAGCTCTTATAGGTTCTGATATCCTTGCGTTCATACATACGGACGGACGGACAGACAGACAGACATGACTAGATCGACTCGGCTATTGATGCTGATCAAGAATATAAATACTTTATGGGGTCGGAGATGCTTCCTTCTGCCTGTTACATACATTTACATTTTACACAAAAACATTATACCCCTTATACCCCTTTTACCCATTTTTAATGGATTCAGGGTATAATTAGCGTATCTCGATGATATATTCTCTAAATAGGTAATGCTCCATGCTTAGCGGGTAATTCCGTTTCAAAATTTTATATATATATTGTATGCTTAGTGATATTATCGTACTTTTATTAGAGGCTCTCCTTGATGGAATTACGAAATTCTTGAGAAAATAATATATGCCTCCTATATTGTAAAGCTTCTATTCGAATGATTGCTCGAAGTATAGTTTTCGTAGGATCATGTTTTGTTGTTTTCATATGGACTTAACTCAGTATTTACGATGTTCGCTATGCTCCTAACATATCAGCAAAATCTTATCATCAGTTTCTTTGGTCGATTATATTATTTTTGTTGTCGAAGATCGTTGTTCCTTCTTGTTGTACACGAATTTAATTTTTAACCGAACGCTTCATTAAGAGTTTTCTGATATTGCATTCCGGTGTTGATAAGATATTGATGATATGTGAGTTCGTAATTGGTTAGTTTGGTTAAACAAACAAACCATCAATTTCATTGGCCTTTATTATATAGTTCCACGATCTGACCAGGTTAATAGTCAAATGTAAAAGACAAATATACTTCAATCACAATCACACTCACTTGACTTACGAATAAGGAACTAACTTAAAGGAACATGTCCAGATAAATGTTACAAAGTCGGCCCAGACCAGCCCATTGCGGTCGAGAATACATACATTATATCAATCGCGTCTCTCTACAATTTGAGAAAATTCTTCTTTTTTCGTTAATTTGTACTATTGGAAATATTTGTAAATACTCGGTTCAACAAAAAGAAAATCGTTCGTTTTTCCTCATTCAAAGGAGCATATTCGGCTTGGGCAACGTCCTTCCATGGTAAAATTCGTAAAATTTCTAGAATATACTATTTTGAAACTACGGTTTTGTTGCAAGAGCCAAACTAAAATTATTTCGCTCTTTGGATACACAAAAATTAAAATAGTAACAAAGTATTTACACACATTAGCATGCCTTTGTATGCTGTAATCATCTAATAAGGTGAGGACTACAAGCACAAAAAAATCTAATAAAAAATTGTTTTTTATATATTAGGGCTAGGAGAAGAAGAAGCGTTGATGCGAATGGGTATATGTTGTTAACTAAAATATGCCAGCTATGAAAAAAAAAGATAACTATATCCGTAGAATTTGAAAAAAGTACGGGTAGGTTTTTATTTTTCAAGTGCGGGAACTTTGCGACACTTTGTCGCAATATATATATAACATAAACATATAGACATTCCAGCGCTCTTGAAACCCGATCAGCCACTTATGTGCAGACGGATAGAGGCGCTATGCATATATAATATGTTTATTCCTTCTGCATAAATATATATACAAAATACATAGAATAAGAAAATTAGGTATTTAGATTAAGTTCATTCCATGTATGAAATAAGAATTCAAAATAAAGATAGAAGCTAAACGGAACAGACGCTCCTAAAGAAATTACAACTGTTTTATATTGAAGTACCACTCTTTTACAGTATATGTAGATATGTATATACTTACCACCTTGTAGTGCATGACAAGCAGCATTTGTCGCTCCTTGTACTTGCGGTCGGTGCAGATAAGCTCCTCGCGATCGGCTACCAGGCGACCCTTCTCCGGCTGCAATAGCAGCCACTTGAAGTTGCGAGTGCAGTTCCACGGATTGCCCGCCAGGTACAGCTGCTGGAAGGTGCGTGGCAATATCAAGGGTCCATCCAGCTGGATCAGTTGGTTCCAGCGCAAATCCAAAATTTGCAACGCATGCACACGCTTAAAGGTGCGCGTAGAGATGTACGAGAGATTTGTCCAGGAAATGTTAATTGCCTGCAATGAGTGCACAACACATACAAATTGGCAACCTCAAAACCGAATTGGTGTCCATTAGCACCTGCAGATGGAACATATCCGGAAAGTCGAATATGAACTCTGTGAAACCGCTGTACTCGATGGTCAGGGAGCGCAGGTGGGGAAACTTTTGCAGTTCGCCGAGAGGGTTGAAAGCCTCCTTGGGCCAGCCGCACAACAGCATCTGTTGTGCTGGAAAGAGTTTTCCCAGCTTGGAGCTGTAAGAATATCAGGAATTAGTAATCCTTCCGATCTGCCATTAAAAATCCTACTTTAGCGTTGCCAGGTTATTCATGCCGCCATAGCACCTGATCAATCCAAAGCGCGTTAGGCGGGTGCAGTTCCCGTCTGCAGCCTCTGGCGCTGCCGTCCAATTAACGCAGCTGTGGCCGGTGTTCAGAGCCAGCATATCAGCTGCCACCGTTGTCGACATAGATGTCAGGGTCGGGGAGTCATCTGGAGCATACGTGGCGCCGCAATACCTGTGCACATAAGTACATTAATAAATAAGCTATAACAACATAGTACGCAATTGAAGTCGTATTTGATTGAGTGTGTAATCAAATCTATTTCTGGAAATGGGGTTGGGCTAGGTGATAATTATTGGCATGCCAAAACTTCAGACCATATCTACATACGCCAATGGGAAGAGCTATTCAACTTTTATGGAGGTGTTCACTCTAGCTGCGTGATAAATAGAGATCGATAGCCCAATTTAATTTTTATTTGCTTATAGAGTTGTTCATTTGCAAATATATACATATTTTATCGATTTGAGTTAATTTCTGTATGCTCTATACCCTAAATAATATGTGGTCTAGACCAGTTTCAGCGGCCTTCCTTATCTTATCATCATTTTCCATCATTATTTTCACCATTTTTACATGAGTTTAATGATGTGCAAAATGCTTTTTCATTTTCAATTTTTTCGCTTATTTTATTATATTCACGATGAACTGAAATTAATAATTGAAGTAAATTATTTATTAAATAATAAGCCCTGCGGCATTTTCAAATAATTGTCTAATATTTTTTAAATAATAAGTATATTGGAAGCTTTTAATTGAATAATATATTAATTATTAGAAAAAGTCCCAAACACATTTGTTATGTTAAAATCTTGCCTATAGGGTATTTGCTAGTCCGAACCTCTTGATTAGAGCATTCCTACTAGTTTTTGACAATTAACGCGTATCTAACAAATAATTGGGGCTCGTGTCGATTTTGGCACTTCCAATTTAACCCAAATGTTGTGTATGCTTATTTTACTTGTCTACTTTTGTACATACAAAGGTATAGGTAATACACATAAGTAAGAGATACATATGTTAGCATGTACACGAGTGCATGTACATGAGCTCCGCGCAAAGTTAACCGGTAGCACTCTGATCGAGTACTAAATATGAGAGCCAACATTGTGAGGCCCTAATTTGCTCTGTATATAAGCGGGACGCGACGTTTATTCTGACTGCCATGAAGGTGGTGTCACTTAGCACATCGGTAGATCTGTTTGTGACACATATGTACAAATCTCACAAAATGAGAGAAACAATGCTGTCGGCTGAACAACGATTAACTTGAACAATTATAACCAATGCCGTAGGGCTTGAACCGAACCGTTTCGAACAGCCTTGACTAAAATAAGGTTCATTGAAGGTTGGTAAAACAATAATCGTAATTCGCAAAAAAAAAGAATAAAAAATATTTATTAAATATTTTCTGATTTCCAATACATAACTAAACCTGATTTGAATTCATTTCCCCTGGGGTTTATTCAATAAAAGCGGTCTCCACAAGTTACCCAAGGACTTTGTTTTTCAATGCAGACTAGGACTTAAGTTATATTAAAACCTATCATATTAATAATTAATATCAAAACATATCTATTTTTTATTTACGATTTCAATGATATTTTGTTGGGGGCCTTTAAAAGTTTGATTAGTTGCAATTAGCATCGTTTATCAATGTTTTTTGCGCAAGTGTTAAAATAAAAAATATACAATATAAACAAGTTAGAGGTTCTAGTCGGGAATTCCCGACTAGAGGATACCCTGAACCATCTTATTTCAACACCAAATGCAGCTCGCGCCTTGCGCTTGTTTGTAGTAATAAAGATAAACTAAAACAAAAAAAAATCGCAACTAACCGTACTACTTGCCGCCGTCTCCACTCAACAGTCACACCAGCCAAAAAAAAAAATAGTTCCTTCGGTAGGGCTCGAACTCGCGACATGCGACACCACTTGCCACCGCCTCTACTCAACAGCCACATCCATAATTCAGTGTTGTTGAGAACAGAACGAATTAAATAGCAGCACAGAAAATCGCAATTGGAATGCTGTTGACATAATACGAAGCATACGCGCATGAATGGCTGTGTGTACATGTATACAGAACTTCTTGAAATTCTTGCGCTAGCTGCAAAAACGCGTTTCTTAACCGATCTTAATGAAATTATCTACAGTATCTTATTGTACCATAGAATATTTGTGTATTCTCAAAAAGCTAATTGCATTAAAATTGTAGTTTAAATTGTTGGGCAATACAAGTTGGGTTATTAACTTGACTTATAGCTACGAGGTAGTAGCGGGGAGGTGGCGATAGGTATAAAATGAAAGATACTTGATATATATATATAATATTCTAGATGCAACATATCAAGTTTGGTGACTCTAGCTCTTATTATTTACCTAATTTTTATCGATTGCTTGGAAACGGAGTAAGTTATCGATTATCGGAAACAAACTCGATCTGCGCATGGACTAGGAGGCTAAAATTTGTAGCTCTTATAGGTTGTGAGATCCTTGCGTTCATACATTGGGACAGACGGACAGACTTAGAGACAGAGAGACAGACGGACATGGCTAGATCGACTCGGCTTTTGTTGCTGATCAAGAATATATAATTTTGCACAAATACATTATACACCATTTTCCATGGGTGCAGGGTATAAAAACAAGAATGTCGTAATCGAGTGTGCTCGACTAAAAAATCCCCTGTACGACTCAGCGAATATTATATTTTGGCTTAAATCATATAAGATATATATTATATTATATTAAATATACCCAAATATGAATTCGAAAATTATGAAACATAAACCTAAAAATTCATATATGAACTACACACCAATATATCTATGATGTATATGTATTTACATGTATATATATATATGTATATACAACCGTGCAACTTAAGATAATGTAAAATGCAAACACATATTCAGGCTCTAGCTTGCATAAAACCAATAATTCAGTTATACTAAAAAAAAGTCTCAGAATCGAGTTTTATCGATATTATCAATTATAACAGCGCTGCTCGTCGTCCTGATCAAGAATATAAATAGTTCTTGGCACCGTGCTTCATCTGTCTGTAACATAAAACCACTTAAGCACATTATACCCTTTTTATTCATATTTAATGGGTTCAGGCTATAATTAAAGTCGACGAAAATATTTGTCTTCAAATTTACGAAACTGGTAGCTGTTCGTTATTGACTCTTGACTCTTGGGCAAAATCGTGAAGAACAAATATTTGCGCACATGGCGTATGTGTGTTATTTGAAAGACTAACAGAAAGTCAAGAATCGTACTAATTTGCAGCGTTAATTCGGTTAGTAACCAAATTTAATTACTTGCCTGGTAGTATAGAACACTGCCTTATTAAAGACGGATATAAGTCTCAAAACAATTCCATTTTTTATGTCGTTCATAGGGCCGACAAATTTTGGAGATATATCTACGTAGTCTGTTCACCTAACTGCCAACAAAATAGACAAGTGCACAACCTACTAAAACCAATGGGCAATCAATTTTAATTGAAAGTATTTCATGCTGTCTGACATTTGCTTGTGACAATTCGCTTGCGATTTATTGAGTCAATCAAAACAAATTGATGTAAATATTGAATAATTGTAATTATTATTATTAACGGCATGGCCAAGGTCTAAGCCGGCCAAACCTATGTACAATTCAATTTAATTAAAATATTTATATATATATATATATATATATATATACTAGCGTGTATAGCCCGGCCTTGCCCGTGAAAATGATTTTGAAACTGAGCGGACGGTAAACAAACTACTTGCATATAAAAGATTTCCGCCCTTTTACCACTGTTACAAGTGGAATTTCCCAAATCGCTGAAACACGTAGAAAATAAGTTTGATGCAAATCGGACAAAACTTAAAATTCACCAAAAAAATCATTGAAATGATCTGTCCACCGAAGAAGTTTACATTTTAAGAAATATGTGAAAACCGTCTCAAATGATTTCTTATGTAGATCCTTGGAGATGAATTTGAGGGCGAAACGTCAACCACCAAATCATTGACCCCTATTTCCACCAAGGAGGAATACATTTCTGGAAAAGTAAATTAAATTGAGCAAAGATTTTTGAAAATGAGTTTGAGGCCGATGGGATAGTGGGCCGATTGGAGGTGGTATTTCCAAAATCGCTGAAACATGTAATTATTAAGTTCTTATGTAGAGCTCTGAAAAAAAGTTTGAAGCAAATCGCACACCACTTAAAACTGCTCCAAAAACATCTTAAAATCGCACATTTCCCCAAAGATGCTTTGATTCTGCGAAAAATGTGAAACACGTCTCAAATGATTTTTCATATAGATCCTTGAAAATGTATTTGAAAGCGAAACGTCATCCACCAAATCTTTTACCCCCATTTATACAAAGGAGGGATGCATTTTCCATAAAGTGCGAAACACCCCTCAAATTAATTTGAACAAAGAACTTTGAAATTGAGTTTGAGGCCGATCGGATGGTAATCAAAAAAGTTTCATACAAACGTTTTTCGCGATTTTTCCATACTTGCGGTAGAATTCCCCGAAACCCCGTCTTAAAGTGCACCTTCATCACATAATGTAACTGCAGTGAAAATTTCAGCTTCCTAGCCCTTATGGTTTGGGCTGTGCGTTGATCACCAATCAGTCAGTCAGTCAGTCAGGACAGACAGTTATATATATAGAGATATATATAGGTTTATTTTAGCAAGTGCCAATCAGAACTCAAAAATGTCCTATAATGCGCTAAGAATCAAGTTAGGTGTCGCCAGGTTTGTACAATAATCAGTATTGAGTATAGGTATATAAAAAGACATATAAAAACTAAGTTAAAGTCGTAACTAATTACGGACTTAAGTGACCTCCTGGACGCCTCCTGCGTTGTGAACCCCCTCGTGGGAGAAGGCCAAAGAGAGCCGCCGGATAGGTATGGCTGTAGCCAGGGGTCTGGCAAAGCGATTGCTGTCGACAGTCGATCGTTATATCGGCTCGAGTGGAAGGCGATCTGGTCCTCGGCAACCGCCAGATTCAAGTCTCTATGCATGGTGGAGTTTCTGACATACCATGGACAATCTGTGATTAGGCGTAAAGCTTTATCGGAATGCCGTACATCCATACGGGGTCAATAATCTGCAAATGAACTGTGCGCTTATTGTTCAGAGAAAGCTTGCCTTTCTTGTTCAGTAGCCAATATAGGCTGACGATTTTAATTCGGCAGTTCGTCTGAAAGTTAGTCGCTGGTCGAATAATCCAAGATAGTTAACTTTATTGTACTTTTCCTCAGGGTGAATTACACGTTTGTGCACTTGGAGCTGTTTATTTTAATATTCCACCTTTTAGCCCAGTTGTCTCGAAGGTGAAGGTTCTCTTGGACACTGTCTGCAGTTTCGTACTCGCATTGGGAGCTAAAAAAGATTCTGACGTCGGTACTCGCATTGGGAGCTGAAAAAGTTTCCGACGTCATCAGCGAAGGTGGCAATCATCATTTTGTGTGGATCGATGCCCAGTTCGACCGCGTCAGGGACCGGTGTGTGCTGTAAATAGTGAAAACAGGATAGGGACGGGAACGCTACCTTGCGGTACACCTGCCATAACTGGATAGATGCCTGACCGTTCGCGCTTTAACACTGAATGATCAACCCTCCAGATAAGATTTTATCTTGGCCATTAGCCCAAGGTGCTATACCCGGTCGAAGGCCTGCTCTATGTCAATGAAGACAGCGTTGCAGTACTCATTTGAATCAAACGCCTGAAGAATGGGGCTTGTAACCTGGTGTAATTGTTCGGTAGTGCTGTGGCCCGCGCGGAATCCAAATTGTTGGTCAGGGATGAGTCCAAGGGATTCCACGACAACCATCATCCTGGAGGCGAGTAGTCGCTCCGATAAATAGAGATGAGACCTTTTGTACCTCGTTTCTGCAAACTGGACGGGTAAGAAAATTATGTATGTTGTTTTTAATAAGGATGGCAGCACCACATTTGCCATGAATGGCGGTTGGATGATTGGCAGGATAAGATCAATATCCGTGGAGTTTGGGAATTGAGTTCCTAAGAAGTCGGGTTTCGCTAATAAGTAGTATATCAATATATAGCATTCTACTTCGCTCATTTTTTTGGAAACGCCATTGGCGTTCCAAACCATTATCTTAACAGAGTTCATTGTTTATTACGGGCGTTGAGCAAATCCCGAATTTGGGTTTGCATGGTAAGCATTTGTTTTGGAATTTCCATTAGTCCTTTAATGGTCTCATTTAACGCACTAATGGAAGCGCATATAAAACTCTCTAGGGCTAGTCTGCCATTGAGTTGGCTGAACGTCGATATGCTGACGTTGATATGCATCATGCTTTGGTGGATGTTTGTGCTGTACCTGTTGCCTTTCCTGCAGGAAGTGCTGCTTCTCGGGTGAGCTTTGATAACCTTTAGTGACATCTGCATACGAAAAAGTTCCTCTAGTGGGATCCCCCCTGGCGAAGTTTGTAACGTCGTTTTTGAGAGGCGATCGTCTTTGGCTGATTTGCAGAGTTTTGCTTCTTTATTCTGCTGTTAGTTCTATTCATGTAATTTTGGTACGCTGCGCAACCTGTGTAGTTAGCCGGGTGGTTTAGCCCGCAGTTTGCGCATGTGGCCTTAGCCGTAAATGGTTTAACTCAATCCTCGGATAGGTGTTCATCACCACAGGTAATGCAGAGGGGTGTTTGGGTACTGAAGTTAGCTGTATGACCGAGTTGCTGGCAGCGCCGACACTGTATAATGTCTTGCTTTTTCCATGCTTTTTCTATGAACGCGTTATCCAATCAGAATTTTTGTATTCTTAATCTCCTCTTTGTTTTTTGCTGGGGGTTCACAAAAAAAAATATATGGGTTCTTTGGTGGTTCGATTTTTTTTTAACTCCGTTTTGAGCTCATCAATGTCTACTTTGTATGGTCTGACGTCTTTGAGCTGGTAAGTAAAATATTCCAATCCTTTCTGGTGAAGCAATCGCTGAATGGACCTAAGAGTGTCGCCGTCGATGGCATAAAGACGACTTACTCCACTAACTGATGTTCTGATTTCAACTTGTTTAAGATCGATGACATTTTCAAGCATTTTTCTGAGATGCGGCAAGCTTTTAACTCTGAGGAGAGAGATGGGTGGTGGTTTTGGAAAAATTCCTGGGATTATCTTTGACATTAGGATCGTTATGCCGGCAAGCTGGCCTATTCAAAGTTGTTTCCTTGGATGCATCAGATCCGTCGTCAGAGTCAGGAAGTTTGATTTCCATACCAACGTCGTCTTCTTCGTAACAGGCTTTCGAGCACTAATATAATTTTTCTTGTTGAGTTTATTGCATTTACGCTTAGGGCTAACTGGAGGAGATTTTAGAATTAATTTATTTATTTTATATATTTATTGGAAGAAAATTTTAGGTCTACGTTTGACAAGCAGTACGTAAGAACTTCTCAATTTAATTAATTACTTATTTATTCAAACTTTCTAAAAAGATGAAGAGCTAGAATTGTGGCTACGAGCTTGCAAATGTGCAAGAACAATAGTAAAGCTCGTAATTGCTGAGTACGGTGAAAATATCTTAAACACAAAAATTGTTTCCATATAATAACTTGCGCTTTTCCTTTTTATAAAGCTAAATGATTTTGTAGTCTGATTTTGTGAAGCTTGAACTCATATGTAAAGAGCATAGTAAAACTAATAAATGTCGACTTTGGTTAAGATATCCTGATAAGCAAAAAGTTATTTATGCACTGCCTGCAACAGTAAGACAGACCTTTGCAAATCTTCATGGCGTTACATTTAAGCAGACAGACTTCTGTGCGCTACGCGTTTTCCCACAAATTAATAATACCCTTAATATATTCTCTCTTCTCTACTAGAGGGCGAACTTCGGTGTGCTTTATCAACATCCCGTAGCTTGGATTATATCCATCTACCAAAGACTTTTCCTGAAGACTGCTTCCGGTCTCTTTTTAACACACACTATCGGGTAAACTGATAAAAGTCCTATGTAGAACGATTGACAATAAATAAGATTATATAAAAATGAAATTTTTTACTAAATGCCCAATTTACGTCTTTTACTCAAAAAATTTGATAAGAAACGTATGCATTTATCTCATAAAGTGCTATAAGAAATAATGTTCCTACGCCTTTATCTTTCTCGATTTAGTGCAGCCACTTGAAACTAGTTTATCAACTAGCTTATAAAAATAAATCCACTCGAGAATTTGTCACGCATCGACTTCCAATTAGTTTTTAATTTAAAGAACGTCTCGGGCAGAATGTCCTGATTGAACGATACTTCTTGTCCCTTGCTAGGGTTACTAAGAATATCAATTTAAGTTCAACATTTACAGTTTGATGACAGGCATAATTATTACTATCGGAAACATTTTTACTAGACATCCATGTAAGGCGGGCTTAGAAATGGATATTTTCTTAAACCAGGGCTGCAAGCCATAAAAATATGCTAATTATGTTGGTTCACGATTCAGACCAACTGCTTGCCATTGGGCATGGCTCGTTAACCTAGCTTTCCACCTCAATGAACTCAGGGCCTATTCCAACCATAGGTTTTTACATATTCCAATTTTTAATCAAACCAATTAAATTTTGTTGTATAAGAACCATGCTTAATTTCATATTTATCCAAAATTGGCATCTACCAAATGTTGACTATCAATGTAATTGTTGCGGACCCATTTAGTTATAGTCTGGGGCTGGGTCCCCAAACCATTTAATAAAAATAAATAAAGAATCCGGGCTCGGCTCTGTGTAAGGCTCGGTTCAGAGTAAATTAAAACTTTGGGTCCGTTAGGGCTTGCAGCCTTGTTTAAAACCCATATATACCCATACTCATTTATATTTTTGGAAGAGTATAAAAACATCTAGAAAGACTGGGGCAGAATACAAGTGCCCCGATTAAGTTAAGTAAGTTTATCAGATGATACTTAACTGTCATGTGTTTAAGATTTTGTATGATATACTTATAAACAAACAAATATAGACCAGACGCCAATTAATTTTAGGCACAAATCGCAGTAGTACGCAATTCACACAGTACATTCATGAGGTAATAAGGTATTATCTGATATGACAGCTAAGACAGAAGCAAGAAGCAAGATAGCTAATCTACTTACTGAAAATCTCACGCAGGTATGAAAGAACCGACCAAAATATGAATATATTTTCTAGAGTAGCAATATGTAGAGAAAGGCATAAAAAACTACAATTTTATTTTTGTCAAAGGTAAAGACACGATAAGAAACGCTGTATAAATCGAAACCTCAAGAAGCCTTTGCGTCACTTATAAGCACGGTGCTTCAAATAATAGTAAACGGTCAAAAAGGTATTTAGTTAGTCATATGATGATACCAAATAATCAGCTCTTGATACTCTGCAGAGGTTTTCATTAGATTACGACGAAATGGTTAGAGACCACCAATTAGTTCTAGGATTCTTTATTCGGTCTCTTTGTTCCACCTCTCAAAACATGAACAAAATTAAGATAATTAAATACATATGTCATACACACAGATAATCCATATTAATATTTGTTGTTTCTTTAAGTTTAGACATCACTCATCCGCACATTTGTCTCCAGTGGGAAACTCAAAATCTTGCAGTGTATCTTGCCGCAGAGTTTTTTTGTTTTTGGTTTGAAAATAAGTAAAACGATCGGACGAAACTTGAAACTTGTTCCTTTTAACCCTTGACCACCGCTTTCCACCCTTTTGATAGATTTGGAACACGTTCCACAGTTTCGGGTGGATGATCCAAGGCCTCGTCTTAGCGACCTCTTTTATAAAGTATCTACATAGTGCGCTATGACCACGCAGTCAGTCATTAAATCAGTTTTACATCTAGATAGTTGCCATAGGACCAATTAAAATCAAATAGATAACTGTGAATTCATGTGTTGTTTTTAACCCACAAATTTGAATAGACAAATCAATTGGTATTCTAGTTCTTTAAATCTTGATAATAAAAAGACTAATTAATAAAAAAACTTTCTTAGCATTTTTAATAAATAAACCAGTTAAGTCGAAAAGCTTAGACACACTTCAATGCTCTTCAGGTTGGCTTATACAATAGGTACATAAACATGGTGCAGTTGAGCACATGTAAATAGCTTTTACGATAAGCCCATTTGACGCTGGTTTCCCCGTTGCTGATAAAAAAGTGAGCAGATTGATTTATGAAAGAGAGCTAAATATTAACATTGACACAGAACGTTACGAAGTTTTTAGGTTTAATAAAACAGTAAGACACGAGGATCAGAGACCAATTTGAAATTATATGAAAAGGTATCCAATCTGCGCATACGTCAAGTATGCGCAGAAAGTTTAGGCTCTCAATATTAACGGCACTTATCGGAAACACTTTAAACAATGTCTGATTAATACTTTCCGCACCTGCCAAAAATAGCCAGCAACAGACAAAAACTAATCGTGAATGAGTTTTCATCAGTAAAGGTGCTTCGGTGGCTCATTCTCATTCTTATTCACTGGCACGGGAATATATTTGCGTATTTATTGCGATCTCTTTGAAAACACGTGTAAGTTTGGATACGTCAATTTCCGAATGTCTTTCACATTTTTGGATTCGCACATGACTTTTGTTTTCAAGTTTTATAATGCTAGAATCGCTCCAAACCGGCGGCTATTTACACATAGACGTACGCGGCTGCGTTTGCTACATATTTTAATGTCATGTTTTTGTTGCCGAGCTTTAGTTTTTAATCGCTTCGCATCCGTATCTCTCGCCCGGTCTGTGCTACTTTTCTCGCGTTTGAAGTTCAAATGAGGCGCAAATGCGAAACGCTGACATATTTTGGCGGCATCGGAGATCTCTTCAACCAAATCAGCTGTTCGAGACATGTGTGTGAGCCTATATATTGTTGCCGGTGTGTGTGTGTGTGTGTGTTAGCTGTGAGAGTTTGTTATGAAAATTAGTTTTTTTCATTTTTCCATGGGTGCGCGCGTATCTGTGTTAATAATACCAATTGATTTATATGTATGTATGTATGTATGCATATGTGCAGCATCAACAGCTGATTGATAAGCCCGCTGGAAAATGTTAGACTACCAATTGTGAGTGCCGCATTTAAAAGCTGCGGCATCCGCATACTAATTGCTTTATTTTCTATTTCCAAAACAAATGCTTGGCTTCTCTTTTAAGACACCATTAAAACTGAAACGACGTTAGTTGTCTTTAAATATTTATGTGTACCTAGCGAATACATAAAACCACCTCACCCATCAAACTTTAAATGTGGCTAAGAAGCCAGAAGAAGAAAGAGGCAAGTGTTTGATCTTATCTGTTGCCCAAACAATAAAATTGCAACAAAGGGTTAACTGCTTACACAAGATACGTCCGTTTATTTTTAATTTTATATTTGTACATTTAAGTCAACAGCGCATTTTGATCTTAAGCTTCTGCATATTACGTACGAGGATACATATCAAATAACTAAAGAGAATAGTTAACAAAAACCAAACCTAAAATAGTTGCCCACATTAATTTTCCGAATGCAAATCATAAATATGTTAACACATCATGTTACATAAGTAGCTTATAGGTAGTTTGTTGTTTTTATTTTTTGGTTACGAGTAGTACTCATATTTGCGTCTGTTTCTGCAAGTCAGTTTCAGAATCTTGAGCTTGTTTGGACCGTTAATATATGTATTTGTATATGTGTACTTTCTATGGCTATGACTTGAGAAATTTTGTTAGCTCGCAATGTCCCATAACGTTATCTTATTGAGCTATAGATTAAAACTGTCTGCCTACCCTGTTGGCAAAAATTTGGTATATCATTCACAAAAATTCAACTAACTGTCATTTAAACAATATTCAAAGAGTCGGTTCCGACCGTGGGCGTTTTACTACCATTGTCGGCAGCCTCATTATCCTTGGCTACTTGTGGACTCGCATTGTATTGCACCTTCTCATTGGTTTCCGCTTGCTTTTGTCGCTCATAGGCGCGTACATCCTCCAGGGTCATGCCATGCCACTCATCCACCCAAGCGAAGGCCTGGCGATGGCCGAGAAGCAAAATATCCCGAATGCCACGCTGTATGAAGTCTTCCACCTTGGTCTGCAGGCCCCAGACCTCGAAGCTGGCCAGCACAACCTTGTAGGAACACATGATAGGATTATCAGTTTCACGCCAGCCCTCTATAAGTGGACCACGATCTGCAAACGAAAACAGTTACAAATGCTTTAAGACCTTTCATTTTTAGACTTACTTGTCTTTACTGACTTAAAGAACTTTGGGTCCTCTTCTTGTTTATAATGTTTGCCACTGAACTCATCAAATGCAATGTCCACATGGTCTACTGATCGCGCCTTTAACTCTTCCTCGCTGAGATCTAAGCACTGTATAGAATAACAATAATTAGCTGGTTCCAAGTTAAGATTTATTTGAAATACTAATTACGTTCTCGGTGCTGC
This sequence comes from Drosophila littoralis, assembly GCA_018903485.1. NCBI lineage: Eukaryota > Metazoa > Arthropoda > Insecta > Diptera > Drosophilidae > Drosophila > Drosophila littoralis. The sequence goes on along the minus strand of JAEIGF010000297.1, from coordinate 11,439,017 downwards.
CATTGTTATTCTCATATTTGGTCTTGATTAAAACATTTAATTTGGGTATGAAGGAGCACTGTAATATGCAAAGTATATATGTATATATAGTGAGTCGACATGCCCAATCAATTTAGATAATTACCGTGTATTCTGCCATGTGGTCAGTCATTTGAGTCAACATGATGAACATAAAAATATAAAGGGAAAAATCAATACATGACATAATTTTAACTTAACCGAAAAAATAACTAAAAATAGAAACATCCAAATCCAATTAGGTTCCAAAAAAATTCTGTATGTGTGTGTTTGTTTGGTACTCTTCTTAATTACATTTGAAGAATTATAATGGTAGAGAAAACTAAAAATCATTTTATTTTTGCATTCATCGTTGGATTATAAATTGTAAAAATTGGCCATATAACAATTTTAAAATTTATCGTCCACTTACATTAAATTTTCCATTTCTTTTAAACTCTACTTATGAAGGATTTGCAACAACTATTTCAAACTAATTATTTTTTCAGATGCATATTCTGTCATTTGATACCCTGAACCCATTAAAAATGGGTAAAAAGAGTATAATGTATTTGTGCAAATGTAAATGTATGTAACAGGCAGAAGGAAGCATCGCCGACCCCATAAAGTCCATATATTCTTGATCAGCATCAACAGTCTAGTCGATCTAGCCATGTCCGTCTGTCTGTCCGTCCGCCCGTCTGTATGAACGCAAGGATTTCAGAACCTATAAGAGCTAGACACTAGAAATTTTAGCTGTAGGTCCTCCTAGTGCCCGCGCAGATCGAGTCTGTTTCCGATATTCGATAACTTGCCCCGTTTTCAAGTAATCGATAAAAATATATATCTTAATCCGGTTTTTTAAGCAATTTTGGTAAATAATAAGAGCAAGAGTTACCAAACGGTTCATTTAGCTTCTAGAATATATATATATATATATTTGCATTTGGTGTTGGAAGAAGAGGGTTCAGGGTATCGGGAGCTCCCGACTAGAACCTCTTACTTGTTATTTGTGAATGATAGGAATATGTTTTTATAAATATTTAATGTAAGTACAGCCTGTATAAGAAATAGCTTGGATGAAGGGATTATATTGCATTTCTTTTGGTTACTCTTGTCATCAGTAATCACTTGATATCTTAAATTTCTAATTCGATTTAGCTTCCCATTCGATGCTACAAGCGGGATTGCTAACGACCAACAACTAGCGTAAATGTCATATCAATCAGTTCATTTGAAGAGCCCACTAAGCAGACTGGTTACAGCTCCCAAGTTGCCCAGGCTTATCGGAATTGTTTGCTCAAATACTGACAATCGAGGATTTCAAACAAATCAGTCACTAGCAATAACGGATCAATGGGAATTGGAACACCTGTTAACAGATTACACACTCCCGACCCGACAGCCACGCTCACTCTTTTTCTGTAAGCGTTATCAAAAAAGGTAATGGCTGTGACCGTGACGTATTGGTGGCATGACAAGTGCGATATGGTCACAAATATCCATAAGAGTATACATACATATACACGCTTATCGTAGACATGCCAGGCCAAGGCGCCAAATTGATGAAAGTACGAGAGGGCAACCATATGGCAAAGTGACTTTGATGTCAACTAAACGAATAATTGGATACAAACAATTATGACCAGTCAGCTGGAAAACTGGAGTGGATTAATCGCGACAGGTATGGGTTCAGGCTGGGCTGGCGTATTTGTGGGGCGCTAAGTTATATATAGATACGCGGCAGATGGTCGCAAGCTCACCTGTTAGCGTGTAGGGATAATAGTTCCATGACTTTTCCGTCACATAGAAAACGCGCGGACAAATAGCCTGTATCCAGTATGGTAGCCGACTAGAAAGAAATATTATGCTTAGATGAGGGAATATATCCTGCTGGGATAGTGGCAGCTATCACCTGGACAGGTGTATGCGTTTCTCTGTGTACTGTCCTTTGCCGTGAACAGGATCTTCGCAGGGCTTGTTATCCATCACCTCGACACCTTCCCCTTCGTCGGACTGCTCCAGACTGTGGCGCGCAATCATATACAGCTGTCCAATTTTGTACTGCGAAATGCTGAATTGGTAAACGTTGGCTTGCACCGGCAAATATGAAGTGTACTCACCTCCTCCACAGTAAGCGGCATGCAAACGCGATATTCCTTTATTAATACCATGTTGCCAAGTTATATTCAAAAATAACAAAAATATAACGAAGTTACGCAAAGAACAGCACACGACACGAGAGGCAACTGAAGTAACAACAAAATATATTCTACTGAAACTTGATGGGGCTATCGATTGTGTTATCGATTGCCTGGCGATTACCTAAGAAGAGGGCGGGTTTGTTTGTTTGTGAAAATAATCAAAATGTATTATAAAAATTTATACTGATATATAATTGTGACCTAAATAACTTATTTATGTGAATGAATTTTTGTTAAATATTCAATGATGATAATAAAATCAATTTATAAATTTAATAATCCATTTTATAGCCTCTGTCCACTGAACACATTTCTTACACATTTCTGAAAATGTCACATATTTGCAAAATGTGTAAAATGCGGCTTGTACGTTTTCCCATAAGAAAATACATCAAAAATGTCACATTTTTTAAATATGTGTAAATTTTCCCCGAACATTTTGTGTTTTTTGCGATGTTTAATCAAGATTTCTAAAGATGTTGTGAAAATGTAAGTTTATCATAACTATAAACCGCTGATATATCAACGAAGGCAAGCGGCAACTTTAAATAAGAAAATTTAAAATTGTAGTTATCCCACAGTTTTTGAACATGGCGAAATGTCGAAAAGAGTATTTAATATGGAGCCCTTACTTCGGTGTCGCATTATTTGAGTTTTGGAAGAAAAACTTTGCGGCGCTAATATAAATTAAAGCAACTCGATCGGCTGTTTATTTATAGAAGCGGTACTATTGCCACTCACATGTTACTGACAACCGGTGGAACACCATTAACTGAAACTTGAAAATGTGACATTTCTTAAGCCAGAGGACAGAGGCTAGTATTTTCCTCAACTACTTAAATCTGCTTAAAAAATACTGCAGAGCAAAATTGCAGTAGAGTTGCCTGGGTTCAGCGTACATGCCTACCATCGCAACAAAATAATCAAATTTGAGAATATCGATATACAGCCGATTATTTCACAGAGAACGGGCACACTGTTTGATTGCTTGGATTTTTGCTAACAGCAAATTCAAGCTCGATTCGTAAAAACATTTAAAGTGCGGCACGTAAATATTTTAAAGTAGTCAAACGTACAAAAAACAACATCTGCAAGGTAGGATTATGAAGTGCATATATTATAAAGCCAACAATCTTAGCACATATTGCTTCAAATTGAGTACGAATGAAACACAATCTGCAGTGAAAAAGTGGCACAATATTAAATACATACTAACCATACATATGTATGTATGCATATATATGTATGCATATAATTTCATAGATTGGCGAGTGGGTGCGTGTGTGTATACATGCATGCACGCATACATATATACATTACTGCATTAAGTAGACCTATTTTCGATGCACATCAACATAATTAATGCATGATCTTCCCACTTTCCCGTCTTCAGTGCACTGCGACACGACACAGCGAAACCTGTCGCCTCAGAGCGACGTGCAATGTTCAGGATCCGTGTCAAAATGGGCCCGCAACGCAATAACAACAACAACGGGAACAGCAACCATGGCCGGGTCAACAAGGAGTGGACCTGCTGCTTTGGCCTGCATGTGCATACCGCTACATTGATGATTGGCCTATGGCACCTGGTAAGCTATTTGCGACGCAAAAGCCTTGATTAGAGTATCTACGCACACCTACGCATTACTGCAGCTATTTCCGCGCAGCTGACACATACACGCACACAAGTTGACCCTGTTCAGTGTCACGAAGGGAAAAATCAATTGTCGCTGCACTGTGACTTTCAAACTGTTACCGAGGCAGCGTCTTTGAAAGTTGCAAAAACTGCGGAGAAGGTTGTCAACTTTCGCTTCTCGTATTTCTCGCAATTGTGACGTCACACGACCTGTGCTACGACTCAAGTTTTATTTCCATGAATCTAACCGCAGGCAAACCTACTTCGAGGCGCCCGGCATATCGCACGATTTTGCAATATTTAAACAAACCATTTATATTACGACGTGACATATGTTAGTTGATTTATGGGAATTTTGCAATATTGAGTCGTTAGACTTTGCTCATCATCTCAGGTGTCGAATTGATTCAAACTTCACGCCCTGCAAAAATAAAAACGTTTTATCAAAACAATTGATTTACCAAGTAAACAAACATTTGCGGCTTTGACTTTGACATGTTTCAGAGCCATTTCGGAACAAATTGAATCACATTAAAGGTCATGCGTAAATTTTAGCTTATTTTCGTAATGTTAATGCTATATAAACAGCTGTTTTCAACCATAAATATTTAAGCAGGGCCTTCAAAAATGACCCTGAATGTACAAAAGTAAATATGGACCGAAAGTTTTCCATGAGACGAGACATTATTTTTACCCATGTACGGCAGTTGAGCATAAACATTGACTCTTTTTATACTCCTAAAAAGGGTATAGTGAGGTTGTCATCGATTGTGTAACTCTATTATATATAGTCAAACTTGGAGTTCTACCATTCTCCATGCATATAAGCAAAATCTTATCAATATCGCATTTCTATATTCTATAGAGAAAGGAGATATATTTACCTAATTCAGCAATGAAAGCTATATAATTCGCCCCACATATCTTCAAACCCGTAGTCCATATAGCAAGTGTATGTTATCTTCGGTGTGCCGAAGGTAGTCGGCTTTTCTTGTTTGTTTTTACTTAAGTTAGTTGTTGAGTACATCCGTCATACTCATTATTTGTGCATCCAAATTTGGTTATCTATGTCAGACATATCCGAATTACTTAAAGTTAAACTGATTAAACATGCCCTCATCTCTTTATGCAAGCGGATGTTTAATTTGGTGACTAAAAATATCAGGTTCCTGAAGTAATTAATTGTTATTGTGGATAGCACGACTTATTTATTTTATTCATTCTCCATATTCAGTCATGACAAATGTACCAAACTAATGGAAATTACAAGTATTTGCCGGGTCAAAATTTTGGCTTTAAAGTCATCTTCAGAAAACAAACTTTTGCTCCTGCAACCTTCAGCACACGTTTTCGACCCAGGACAGTGAAGGAATAGGCGGGGCCGGGCCAAGTTGTTTTCATTAACTTTAACCCGGCAGGGGGCATTTACGGAAAAATGTGGTGCAGGGCTCCAAGGAATTTCCGCAGAGGTGTTTCGCGATTTTTCCACACTTACGAGTGGAATTTTTTCATGACCCCGTCCAAGCATAAACTTACATCAAATGGTTTGGGGTGTGTGAGGACAAAAAAAACATATTGAAACTAACATAATATGTTATATATTCTATAAGTTAACAAATATGTATGTATGTATGTATGTATATGTGTATATATACATATATACATATATAAATATTCATAAATTTATAAGTTCATTCAAGAATTGAGTTGACTTATTTGTCTTCGTCAAGTGGACACAATTTCTATCAATTCACATTGTTGACAATTTTTACAAAGAACTCTATTATTAGCTGAAAATAAATTTTAATGTACAATGTATTTGGAACTCTGTTTGGCGGCCAATGTACCACCACCAATGTCATCGGAGTCAACAACTTTTACGCCGTTTCCGATTCCAATGCGATGCACCAATATATTCAAGATACATACGAGGACGAAGAGGGTAATTCGACATCTATTGAGTCCATTGTCTCCTCCAACCCACTAAGTGAAGAGTCTGAGTATGGGGAAAGGCATCGATGGCAAGAGAAGTTTGAGTCACGGGCTGTTAGTTCTTCTGTTTATACGCCCATATTTTGCCAGTCTGATACGCCTTATAATAATTTGGCAGATCACACGCTTATGTCATTGGAATACAAAGCACCTGATGAATGGCCGGAGCAGAAGCGCCAAGCGCGAGTCGCCAAGCCAAATCTTTACGAGTTGCTGTCAGAGATGGTGCAGAAAGATCGAAAGTCCAATGCTGTGATTACCATTGCGCAGAGCAGTCTCCATGTGCATCTTATCGTGCTGCAGTGCTTCTCGGGTCTGTTTTGTGATTTGGGCAACGATACTGTGAACGTGGAGTTATCATCCGAGTGGGTGACGCCTCGCGCGTTTCGCCTTATTTACGATTGGATGATTGCGGATGCGCCTCTGTTGTCGCGGCTCGGCTTATTAGAGGTGTTGCGCGCCGCCAGTTTTCTTAGGATACCGCAGCTGGAGAGGCAGTGCGAGCACTGCCTGGCGCATGGCATCACAGAGGAGTCGGCAGTGCTGTTGTATCTAGAGGCGCGGCTGTTGCGAATGGAACGAGCCCACCGTCCTTTGCTGCAGCGCGTCAGACGCTTTTTTCTGACTCTAGTGGCCTCTCAGGAGTTCCTCCAACTGCCTATGCATGCCCTTTGGCTGCTGCTGAGCTCCAACAGCATAGGCGTCAACACAGAACTGGAGGTCTTCATGGCCGCCGTGCGCTGGCTTAACTTCCAATGGCCCAAACGGCGGCTCATCATAGCCCAGCTAATTTCATGTGTGCGCTTTGCCCTAGTGCCTCCCTGGTTGCTCATTCGTCTGCACGACCGGCACTCCACATCCATTGAGATAAAGCGTATTATCTCGCAACCAGAGGTGCTGCAGCAGTTACACGATGGCATTGGCTACACCACGACACGACTTTGCTATGGCTCCGATCGAGACGCCTTTATGCTGCATCTGGAGCGCACTGGCATGCAGCCGCCGGAGCAGCGCAATTGGATCTACGATCGAGAGTGCAGCTACCACCATCGACTGCACTGCCAGATCTCTGATGAATTCCCATACGAGGCCTTCATAGGCTATCTCAGTTGGCTCCAAACGCAACATAGAGACTATTGGCAATCGCTAGAACCAGTGGACGTTTCTGAAGTGTGTCTCTGTTGCCAAACAGCAACCAAAGAACTGAAGGAGAGCTCTCATACTTAAAGATTTGTATTATACAGAGCTTTTACTCCAGCTGTGGAAATATATTTTTACCATTTTAAGAAGTTCTGTCCTGTATGCACAGAATCGAATGAAATCGATTGATGCCATGCAATTTCTTATGTATCCTCTTTTGACAAATAGACTAGTTTTTATTATATTTATTATTCTTTATTAATTTTTATTTTTAAGTTGACGTATTTTCTGTTAAGCCTAAGATAGACCCATGTAATAGCTTTAAACTGAGAGATTATTGGGCTTAGAAAACGACAGACGAACATGGCAGGCACTCCCGATCTTACATGTTATACTACGTGGACACCAAATAAAAAAAAATGTTTTTCTCAAAGGCCGACCGACAGAGGCAAAAAAAAGTCAAAACAAGAAATCTGTAGATTTTTTTCAAATATTTATATTTGTGAATGAATTAGGTAATCCCTCCTTTGATAAAAATTCACATATTCAGCCCATAAGTGCTGAGGATGGCAATGAAGTATTTGATCTATTAATGGTAAATGGCAAATCAGAGACCCAAAAAATGTTTTTCCATTTGTTTAACTTTAAAATAATAAAATTAAAATCTCCCATAACCGGACAAAACGGCGCGAAGGAATTGATAGTTTTCTTTCTTGTTTTTCGCAGTTCTTAAATATTCTGGCACTGAGCGTCCTGGCTGTCATTTGGCGTAATCCGGAAATGATGGATGAATTGGAAAGCGGTAATCATGATTTTACTGTCGATCTTAATGCACCCGCTTTGCCTACGCCACTGAGCAAGGTGGATCCGCCCTACGCCTATCGCGATCATTCCCTCAACTACCGTAAGCGTTACCGTAAGCAGTCGGGTCTGAGCTGCGCTAAGAAATCATTGTTAATTTAACTGCTCCCGTTTGTAGAGAACTTTGACATGGGTGGTCTCGTGTGCACATGCATGATAGCGATTACACTGATGATGATTTATGGAACAATCAAGGGGAAGCCGTCTCATCTGTTGCCCTTCTTCTGCTTGCAGCTGTTCGACTTTGCCATCACAACGTAAATGTTAAATTTGATTCAATATACTTTGACTTTAAATAACGTGTTGCATGCTTCACATTTGTAGATTGACGGCCGCTGGTTATTTGTGCTATCTACAGGCCATTCATCGTATCATTGCCGAGTCGCATCGGCTTCCGTGGCGCGAGAAGCTGCTGGAGCTGCCACCCGAAGAGCTGGTGGTTGTTGTGCTTGTGGTTTTTGTGTGCATCGTGTTCCTTAAAGCCTATTGCATTGGCATTGTCTGGCGGTGCTACAAGTATTTGACTCTCCGACAACAGCATCTACGCAGCTTACTACCCTGCGTCCTGCCCGAAATGGCAGTCCGCGGGGGCATTGGCGGCGGTGGCTTTGGTGCTGAGGAGCGGGCGTATTCGACACTGCTGCCCAATTATGATGAAGCCATTGCTCAATACTTAAAACAGGCACCACCGCCATCCTATCAGGTGGCTATGTCCAACTACCAAAATGAGGATGAAGGTACCACGGCTGAAGCACAGGCTGCTGACGGTGGTGGTAGCACGCCACTGTTTGTGGCACTCGATGCAGTCGCTGTCAATGCTGCACCTAACTCGAATGACAACCTGGACAATAACAACGACATGCCCAACAACAACAATACGGTTCATGTGAATGCCAACACTCCACCAGTGCGACGTAGCGAACAGTCGAATCCAGGTAGTGCCAATGTCTCAGACGATTCTAACGGCGATGACGACGATGGGGACCTAGAGGTTATTGATTTTGGCGTCGATGTAATCGAGGGCGTAGTGCCGCCACCGCCATACAACGACGTTGCTGATCCTCATATGCAAGTGGGACTGCAGTCGCCGCTTGATCGTCAGGTTAACATACCCGGTCAGGTACCTGGACACAACGAAAGTCAGGCCTAAGTTGTGATTTCATTAAAGTTTTAAAATGATTATTGTGTTGTGAGCAAAACATTCGCCCACACGCTTCCTCTCTTGCCCCCATATTAGCACAACATTTCTCGTTTGGTTGCCACATATATTCCATAAATATTCCACATACGATTACATTATTTCTGCTAATGCAGTTTAGTTTTCACAAAAATGTGTACTCATTCGTATATTAATATTGTATGTATTACCGTATTGAAAAATGTTTGTGAATCAGAAAAAAAAATCCTAATATATTTATTCCGCTAGCAGTCGCGTATTGTTATTCTTCGTAAAGGGCATCAAACCTAACCAAAAATAAATATTCTCTGAATTTTGCTCTAAAAATTAACGTATGTATATGTATGGCAAAATGCCCGTCTAAAGCCCTAAAAAGTTGTATACTTGGCCGCGTCAATTTCGTTTGGCATTGGTTTTCATTTAGTTATCCCGTGAATTTTACCTAGTTAAGCGCAAGTAGTTGTTACCAAAAAGAGAGTCGAAAGGAGGTTAAAAGAATCTAAAGGGAAGTATATTTATGCGAAAGCATGTTCTTCTTATGTTTTAAGTTAACTTGTAAGACTTTATGCATATTTACTAGTATGCCAGTTTTTTATTTAAATGTGTGTATGAATTTCATGTACCACACTTAACAGACATCCGAAAAATATTATTTATGTATGTAAAACATCTATATGTATACTATATACTAAATATGCAAAGATATTCGAATAAATATTAGTTAAAAGAAAATAAAAATATATAAATTATATTTTGGAAATATAGATTATTGGAGCTTTGACAGTATGTCAAATGTGTTGTAAGAGCTTTTGAGTGCGAAAGATAATAAGTTAGGAAAAGGTTACGTAATGTAGCAGATTTAGGCACTCCTGTTAATTAATTTTGGAAAGGAATGAATAATTTATATCTATTGTCGACCGTGTTGGGCTGAGCCGTGCCTTGGGAAAATTTCGCGTAAGTTTTTGTGCGTGCTTGAAAAGTTTAGTTTCGTGTTGGGTAGGGTTTTTTACGTTTACCATAAATTTTACCCATGTGTATAGGGTATCTTCTATTCGAAAAGTTTTACATCATTAAGAATTTGTAGCTGCCCACACGTGCGCCTACTATTATAATTTATTTTGAGCCCGACATCTACGTCGCAAGCAAAGTATTTTAATCGATTGGACTCATTACTGATTTATAAGAGCACTTTATAATTTGATAAGAATTCTGAAGTCAATGAAAGATTGAACATAGTATATCAGTTTGCAGGTCTACATAAAATCATTGAATCAAAATATCACGTGTCTCTAATTGGGTTGGAGCTTATATTTACCCATTGTGCATAAAATCGTACGATTTTGTATTTTTCTACCCTATCATAAACCCTACCCTAGCATCAACCGCGACCATATGTCAACTTACAACAAGATTATACATTTCTTTTGCTTCGGTTATTTTGTGATTAATTGTTGCTTACTTTTGCAAATCCGGGAGAACCTTGGCCTTTTTATTTTTGTGGAAGTGGAGGTAATATAAATTAAGTATATATAAAAGCATGCAACCTTCTCAATAGACGCATTATGCCTTTCTATGGGACTTAAGCAGAACACTAACAGATTTGTGATATGTAATGCTGAAGAACCTATTCAAATTGTTAAATAAAAACAAGGCAGTTGTTCTGGATGCTAACCAAAAGAAGAAGGTTGATGTCAAGAAGGTAAGTTGTACACAGGTTTTTACTATTCTATACTGGCCGCTACCTAAAGAAACGGCAAAAATATTGGGGAATGGCTGCAGCGTCCATCCGGAGACGTATCCAAATAATTCAGAATAATCTTTGCTTAATAATCTATGCTAAGGTTCGATACTTCATCGAGACTTTAAACGGCATACCGTAAGGGTGACGATACAAAGATGTGGAAGATCCTATAGAGGCTGACCGTTTATTTATAATTGTGTTAAGTAGATTCTTATAAAACATAGGCAAGCTTAAAATATATTTATGCATTACAAACCTTCCCAAAAACGTAAATATGTTTTCATATTTCCCAAAATTAAGCTTGACTAATGATAACAAGTCAAAGATGGATAAATCGACATATATATATATGCTTAGCGATGCAGGTTTCTGATTGTTACATAAATTTTCACAAAAACATTGTACCCTCTATAATGTACGAATTATGTATATATAAAAAAAACCTCTGTTTACCAATACGTTACCCCTCAAAAGTGAAGTGATTTCCAATTCCAATTTGTCTAAAAAGTTTTTGAATTTGTATTTGTAAATTGTTTGTATTTGCAAGAAAACACACCTATGTATCAGTTTTACAATACGTATTGAACAATACTAATGAAAATAATGTGTTATTATTTAATTTGACATTGGCATGCTTCTCGAACGAATCAAAGATAATTTGCCAGCTCATATAGCTTGTGTATGAGCCAGGAGCCATAAATTAATCAAATTGTTATCTTCATTGTAAATTTTTAGCTGGATTTACTTTATTTCAGTAAATTACGCTCACAATGCTACAGTGGCTGATAATAGTATCAGAACCATATTTTGATAGCTGACCCATCTCGCCGTGGCTCGTAATCGAGCTTATCCTAGTGAATAAGCTCTACCATTTTAGCAGTTACCTAAGATTTCGATTACATTCGATTTCGCATTATGGGCAACAAGGCTATTATCCTTCTGGCCCAGGCCGTCTTTGGGGTAGCTGTCGTTTCTAAATCGGCATTGGGCGGCCGCTCTCCCAAAAGCAAGACCATTTTGGTGAGTGCCACACAGATCCACACCTGGCCCAACTGGAGTGCTTAAGAAATCGCTAAAACAAAATCTAATTAAAACAAAAACAACAACGCTGCAAAATAAAAACTTTTAAAAATATAATAAATAAATAATAAAATGCCGGCGGTAGACCCGACGACACTGGAGCATCACGATAGCTTTAACCTCGCCACATTTGCGGACGACACAGCAATCCTCTCCAAAGCTAGCTATGTACCAAGCCACCGACCAACTGCAAGAATACTTGCACGATTTTGAGACGTGGGCATCTAAGTGGCGAATTGCCATCAACAGGCAAAAGTCGGCATGCCCTACATTCGCCATCCGCAGAGATACGTCGCCAGGAGTGTTTCTCCAAGGCGAGCTCCTCGAGCATAAAGACGGTCAGCGCTACCTTGAAGTCCACCTTGATCGCAGGCTCACTTGGAGTAAACACATAACAACTTGGAGCAAACACATAACAACAGTATGTCATAGTTTACGACACAAACTATAAAGTATGACATGGCTGTTTAAGGAAAACAGCAAGCTTTCTCTAAGCAACAAGGTGCTGCTCTACAAAACCCTTCTGGCCCCAGTTTGGCGCGAAATCTTCGGCACTGCAGCAAAGTCCCATTGGAGTAAAATTAGTGTCTTCCAATCCAAGGTGCTGAGACTAAGAACTGGGGCCCCCTGGTTCATCCGCAACCGGGCCTTAGCAAGTGACCTAAAGGTTCCCTTGGTGGGTTACCTTTTGCGTCAGCAGTCCACCGGCTACATGGCCCGCCTTTCTGTCCAGCCCAATATACTGGCGAGAAGGCTTTGCAGAAGAAAACGACGGAGACTTCGCAGAATCCACCCCATCGACCTCCCAAACCGGGTACTCAGGTAGAGAAAATATAAGCCAAATAATTTAAAACTTAATAGGTAATGTTAAGTACGATCCTCACATTATTGAAAACTAGGTTAAGATGCTCAAATATAGTATCAATAAAAAGGCTTCTAATGAAAAAAAATGTGTTGAGATGTAATGTGTTTTCAGCAAACTCAGCAATTACAATTGATTGATTGATTGATACAGTTGATTGTCATTGTTATGAGGGTATTTAGTTTTCGGTGTGGCGATGAAGCCGTCCCTGCTTCCTAATATTATGTACCATTCCTGTGGATATTTTACTATTGTCACAATAAGTGCAGCGACAGACACCGCATTTCCAAGCCCATTTTTATGAAAGCGATGCATCGCTACGGGCTGAGTCGATTTAGTTAGGTCATGATGTCCGTCTACTTGAGTCTCAGCCTTAAAGCTATGGAAGGTTTCTGCAGATGTAGTTCTTGTTATATCATGTTATTAACAGTAGGCAAGCTGTCTGCTTATGTTTAAATCTGTATATTATGATCAGCCTTCAAACATACTTTATATAGAACTGTTAGCCCTGACTTAATGACTAACTGACTTAGGAAAGCATTTTGAGCTGGTGGAAGCCGATTGCATGAAACTTTTGGGGAAATGTTTTAGGATCGATGGTTGTACAAAGTTGGTGAACTAACTAGCGGGTATAGCCCGGCCTTGTCCGTGGCACGTATGTTATAAAATCAATGTTCTCAAAAAGCTTTGAAAATGATTTTGAGACTGAGCGGACGGCAAAAAAAATTACTTTCATTTAAAAGATTTCCGCTCTTTTACCACTGTTGCAAGTGGAATTTCCCAAATCGCTGAAACACGTGTTCATCATATTAATTTTGTAGAGCTTTGAAAATAAGTTTGATGCAAATCGGACAAAACTTAAAATTCACCAAAAAATCTTTGAAATGCTCTGTCCACCGAAGGAGTTTAGATTTTACAATATATATGTGAAACACGTCTCAAATGATTTTTCATATAGATCCTTGAAAATGAATTTGAGCGCGAAACGTCAATCACCAAATCTTTGACCCCCATTTATACCAAGGAGGGATGCATTTTCCATAAAGTGCGAAACACCCCTCAAATTAATTTGAACAAAGAACTTTGAAATTGAGTTTGAGGCCGATCGGATGGTAAACAAAAAAGTTTCATACAAACGTTTTTCCCGATTTTTCCATACATGCGGAATTCGGCATTTCGGCATTTTCCGAAACCCTGTCTTAACGTGCACCTTCATCACATAATGTAACTACAGTGAAAATTTCAGCTTCCTGGCTCTTACGGTTTGGGCTGTCCGTTGATCACCAATCAGTCAGTCAGTCAGTCAGTCAGGACAAACAGTTATATATATAGAGATTGTTTATTGTCCGATCTGCGAACCATTTTTAACTCATGCCAGCCGTCTTGCCTAAGAGCTTACCAGCAATATGTGCCATCAAAGGCTGAGACGTTAAGTCTTTGAAGAAGAAAAATTAAAGACTTTTTTTTAACTTATGCTCTATTTCAATTTTACTGTTATTATGTAAGCAACTTAAGTTAAACTTATATCAGTATTTACAAATCTACTGTTAACTCTAGATCGATTGGATGAGACCTCTGCAATCTCCTTCGTGTTCGGACTCCTCCAATTCTACGCCTCTTTAGAAGGCGCCTAGCCAGACGATTTGGATGAGTTCCCAGCCGCGTAATATAGATTACGGAGATTTTTTGCCTGTAACATCCTAATTTTTGCAACGCCAGGCGGGAGCTTGTAGATGCTTGCTTTATTTTTTAAAGATACCGCATTGCTACTGTTAAGAAGCCATCTAAGTTAGCCAAAATCGAACACAAGAAAGTATAATACCTTTCTTCTTCTGCCATGTAGTTGGGTGGTTGTCTCCTACAATATAAACCTAAGACGTTTGCCACCAGCAGCCATAAATGAAGCAAATCGCAATCTTCATTGTAAATTAATTGAAAGCATGCTCCTTATTTTTCTAAATAGCGCTAAAAATATTATGGAGTTTGATACTAGTATCAGGACCATATTTTGATAGTCTTTTATCAGGCCAAATCGCTTAGCTCCTTAAGCCGCTGGGGTATATAAGCTCCAGCATTTTGGCATTTGGCATAGACGAGTCACATCCGATATACAATTATGGCTAACAAGGCTATTATCCTTCTGGCTGTGCTCCTTTGCGCCCAGGCCGCCTTTGGAGTTGCTGTCGTCTCCAAGTCGGCATGGGGCGGCCGCGCGCCCAGGAGCAAGACCACTTTGGGCAACAACTTAAGCTACGCCGTTGTTCATCACACCGCAGGAAACTACTGCAGCACCAGGGCTGCCTGTGCACAGGAGCTGCGCAACATACAGAACTACCATATGGACAGCTTGGGCTGGCCCGATATTGGCTATAACTTCCTGATCGGTGGTGATGGCGCTGTATACGAGGGTCGTGGCTGGAACGTTGTCGGTGCACATGCAACCAACTGGAACTCCAAGTCCATTGGCATCTCCTTCCTCGGCAACTATAACTACAACACTGCCACCTCTGCAATGGTCAACGCTGCGAAGGGTATTTTGTCTGACGCTGTATCCCGTGGCCAAATCGTGTCTGGCTACATTCTCTATGGTCATCGTCAGGTGAGCGCCACTGAATGCCCCGGCACAACCCTGTGGAACGAGATCCGCACCTGGTCCAACTGGAGGGCTTAAAAAAACCTTGGAACGGACTCCAATATAAAAAATTTACAAATGCTGCAAAATAAAAATTCATAAAAATACAATAAACGATATATATGTTGAGGTTACTTTTTGACTGTTTACCTTGGTGATGGTATAATCGTTAGATTGACTAGAGAAAGCCTCAAATGTAAGTGAATTTGAGTAGCCAAGGGTAGTAACCGATCCAGGTTAACTTTTGAAAGGTGCCTTTGTTAGTGATTGAGGCCAGACACAACAATATCAAGTTAATTTAAATTGTTCAAATTATTAATACAAACAAGTTAGTGGTTCGTGTCGGAAGCTCCCGACTAGGGAATACCCTGAACCCTCTTATTCTAACTCCAAATGCAGCTAGTTTGAATTAATAAAGATAAATTTAAAAAAAAAATTCAATTGGCAGGGTTCGAACTCGCAACTGACCGCATTACTTGCTGCCGACTCTACTCAGAAGCCACACCACCCTCAGTAGGGCTCGAACTCGCGACAGACCCCCACCACTTGCAACTGCCTCTACTCAACGGCCACGCTAAAAATTGAGTCCTATTAAGGAAAAAAACCAAGTTATCGAATATCGGAAACAAACTCGATCTGCGTGGGCACTAGGAGGACCAACAGCTAAAATGTCAAGTCTCTAGCTCTTATAGGTTCTGAGATCCTTGCGTTCATACATACGGACGGACGGACAGACGGACGGACGGACGGACATGGCTAGATCAACTCAGCTACTGATGCTGATCAAGAATATATACTTTATGGGGTCGGAGATGCTTCCTTCTGCCTGTTACACACATTATACCCTTTTTACCCATTTCCAATGGGTTCAGGGTAGAAAAATTACGGTAGCTAGATACACAGAGAATGGCTCCCCTTAAAAGTGGAAAAATCTGTAACTAGCTGGAAATTAGCTGTAATCTAAATTTATTTTACATAATCTTCTTTTCGAAAAATAATGAGAGCTCAGAAGTGCGCGCCTATGAGATTTTCACAATTTGTCAGGAGTCTCGATTCCTAAATTTTGAAATATTTTTAATCTGTATATTCAATACAAGCTACCTCTCATATTGATTGAATTTTGCTCAAAAACTATTTCTCACAGGTGTCAAAAAAAAAATAAACATGTTCTGCTTTGGTATACGAGAATATGTATTTCAATTTATAGTCTCTAGCTTTTGTAGATTCCCACATTCCCGTTCATACAGACAAACTGATCAGGAATATGTAAACTTAATAAGGTCGGCACAAAACTTTTGTAGCCTTATTAATCACTTTTAATGAGTACGAAGTATAAGAAATGTACAAAAGTGAAAATAAGTTCTGTTTTGTGGGGAAGGCCCTCAGAAAAACACCCGATCAATGCTATTAACATACATATGTATATAATTATGACAGTGTATTGTATTATAAAAAGTTTTTATTTTGCAGCAGTTTATATATATTTTTGAAGCTTTAAGAGCCTATATTATGTTAATCACTTAAGCCTTCCAGTTGGACCAGGTGCGTATCTCGTTCCAGATGTTGGTGCCTGGGCATTCAGTGGAGCCTACCTGACGATGGCCATACAGAGTGTAGCCGGAAACGATTTGGCCACGGGCAACAGCATCAGACAGCAAACCCTTGGCAGCAGTGATCTGAGCGGAGGTTATTTTATCGCTGTTGTAGTTGCCCAGGAAGGAGATGCCAATGGACTTGGAGTTCCAGTTGGTAGCATGAGCTCCCATAACGTTCCATCCGCGACCCTCATATACGTTTCCATCACCACCGATCAGGAAGTTGTAGCCAATATCAGCCCAGCCCAAGCTGTCCATATGGTAGCTTTGGATGTTGCGCAACTGTGTCTCGCAAGCGCTTCTGGTGGTGCAGTAGTTACCAGCGGTATGATGGATTACAGCATAGCTCAAGGAGCTGGCCAGTGTGGACTTGCTAGTGGCCGAGCGACCGCCCCACTGCGACTTGGTAATGATGGTTACACCAAAGACGGCCTGTGCGCATAGGAGCACTGTCAGAACGATGAGAGCTTTACTTGCCATGACTCTGATTTGGTTTTGAGACTTGTGTAATGGCCGACTGCTGTGTCGCTGCTTATATAGCCCTTGGGAGTGCCTTATCTCTGCCGAATGAAGCGCGAAGCACACGACACTTGTTGCGCACAAATATATTTATAAGAGGGTTGGGGGAATTTTGATCTGATACGAAGACTATCTAAAACAATTCTGATACTCGCGTGCTATTCCCTGCGTTGGTCGAATGAGTTTTTAATCAAGTGGCAAGTGGCATTTAATTAATTTGTTAAAAATACTCATCGATTTTTAAAAATAAACAAATTTTTGTAAGTAAAGCTGTTAAGCTTATGCCTGTTTTAAGGGCTATATTTAAGTCTATTCTCTGAGACAGGATCTTCTCACAATGTGTGCATCTCATTGATGATGGGGTCGTGGAAAACAGGCAACAGCTGCATATTCTACAGCCTTATAGTTAGGATAAATATCTTGGAATTTTGTTACTTGGCTATCAGCTTACTTTTGTCAATGACGTTAGTAAAACATATACGCAAAAGGAGGTAAACGAGGTAATGGTAATATATTGAAATATCTAATGATTACAGGAAAATATAACAATGTTTGTAAAAGGCTGGAAAATGCAGGTTAAGAGGAAAATGTTTTAAAAAAGAACAAGGAAATAATATAACTAGAGTCAGCGAAGTGATGAAAGAGAATATTACTACGTAATATATAATAGAAAGTGAATAATATCTAGTAAATAAGCATATATAAAGGTAGAGAAGTTGTGATGGGCAATCACTGTCCCGATGGGGAGAGATATCCAGTTCGGAAGAGAATATTACTACGGAATATATAATAGAGAGTGAATAATATTAAGTAAATAAGCAGATATAAAGGTAGAGAAGTTGTGATGGACAATCACTGACCCGATGGGGGGAGATGTCAAGTTCGGCAATCTCTATTTCTTGGTGGTTATTAAATAGGATACAGATATACGCTAGATATATGTGTAGTATATTGAAAAAGGACAAACAAAACTTTCCAAAGATGCATTTAATTTTCCTTTTCGGCCGTGATCTTAAAAGAGGTAAGGATTTGTACGGATTTGTACCTGCTGACGGATCCACTGGTTGATATCCATGATAAATATAGTTAGAAATGTATTTTTCCGTTATTTAGGTACTTTAGCGTATGGATCAACTTTTTATAAGAAAGCCCATGCATATTGTACTATGTAAAAATGTTACAGTCATGTTACTTGGCGCAAATCTAATTATTTTTATCTTTTATGGAAAACAAATTAAACGGTGCAATTGTAATTATAAACTATGGTAAAACATTGTTTGCAACTATTTTACAAAAATAATCAAATGCTGGAATAAGAAAATCGATGACATTTTAAAATGTTTAGTATAGAAAATAATTATATTCTACCTTTGGGGGTCCCATCCTACCAACCAATAAAGTTTGGCTGTCTTATTCTTTCACTTCTAGTTAGTCATTTTTGTAGCAAGAAGTCCCTGAGCTCTTGTTCCCAGTTAATTTGCCTTAGAACGTGGTTTGAGTACAAGAATAGATTTTCTGTTTGATTAGCTAACAAATAAAATTAATTTGAACGATATTTAATTGAAAATTTATTGATAGTTCAGTTGAAATCAAGCTTTCCAGTGCGACCATCCGCGGATCTCATTCCAGATATGAGTGCCAGGGCATTCCGTGGCACTTACTTGACGATGGCCGTATAAAACATAGCCTGAGCTCAACTGGCCACGATTGACGGCGTCGTTGAGCAAGCCCTGGGCAGATGCGATCATATTCGGCTCTAATGTGTCCCAATTGAAGTTGCCCAAGAACGAAATGCCTATGCTCACTGAATTCCATTCGGCAGCATGGGCGCCCATCGAATTCCAGCCACGACCCTCGTACACAGCGCCATCACCGCCGATCAGGAAGTTGTAGCCAATATCAGGCCATCCCAGGCTGTCCATGTGGTAGCTCTGGATGTTGCGGAGCTGTTGTGCGCAAGCGGCACGCGTCTCGCAGTAATTGCCGGCCGTGTGGTGAATAATGGCATAGTTTAGGTAGTTGCCCAGAGCAACACGGTAGTTTGGAGCACGACCACCCCACTCCGCCTTGGAGACCACATTGACCCCTTGGACTGTGTACTGGCTGCAAACCAGAACAGCAAAAACTAGAGCGGCAACTGCTTTAGACACCATGGTAACCCTTTTCAGTTTGATAATTGATTTCTGCAGTTGTGCTTTTAAATGCGATTTTCAGCTAGCAAGTTTAGCTTATCGAGCTCTTCAAAACGAACAAGTCATCTTGAAACTGCTCTCAATAATTTAAAACGAATATTATTTATGGTAATGATTCTCTTGTGGGAAGTACATTTGCTAGGCATGCATTGATTTACGTTGGCAGCTAGCTGTCGCCTTATCAACTTAGTATATGTATATATGTTTTGTGTATACTACATGTCTTGGCTACCTTTTGTCTCGGTTCATATGTATGTAAGATTAGGTTGATAGCAAAGTGGTGTATGGCTTCACTCTGTTATGAATTCCTTATCACTTCAAGAAGCAACTAGTATCTTCGAATCCCATGATATGAGCTTCCTTTGTGAAATACAACTGCAACTTTGGCGCTGGGACAACAACACAAAAAATAACCAAAAGATTTTGAAAAGCGAATACATTTTAGGAACGTAAATTAAACGCATTACTGAGCCTTGCCTTTGAAATGAGCTTGAATTCGATTAGATTTAAACAAGAAAGTGCAAACATTTTACATCCATTTTAATCCCAAACATTTAACAAGAATCGCAGAAATAATTCATTCTCTTAATATGCAGAGCAAACACATTTGAAGTCGTAAAATACAAATTTAAACATTACCCCTAAGACCTTCGACCATCATTTTACACCCAAGACGGGAGAAGAAAAGTAAAGAGTTTTAACCTTGTCGGCTTTGATTTAAAAAATAATCTAGTGACCGCTTACAAAATTTGAAATACATACTTCAAGCTTACAAATAAATTCATCATTTGTACCATATACCGTACTATCGACTATCGCCATGAACAATACATTTTCCTTAGATCGTGTGTAGTGCGAGGTAAGTACCTGATGTGGATTGGGGCGGAAACTCACTAATTAGACGCTAAATAAAGATGAGCTGCTACAGTTTGATGCAGGTGGACTTTAAGCAACCTTGTCTTTTTTCTATGAAAATTGATGTATTGCAATATTAATGTTCAAACCAAAACTATAGAAATAGCTATTGTGTGCATATTCATAATGATTGCAATTGTTCTGAAGCTTACACTCGTGCATATATTGAGTAAATAGACTTAATGCCGATGGCACTTCAGTTTTGGAGCCGTGCTAAAAATGATGTCGGTCAAGCTACAAATTAATGAATATGTAGCAGGCACTACTCTGTTGTCCTTCGGCAATGCCATTCCGGATCTGGCGGTTAATCTAATGCCGGTTCGTGAGGAGGCACCTTTAATTACAATATATATACGCAATGCTGTAGCTGTTATTCTGCTAAGTGGAGGAGGCATGGTGTGTTTCCTTAGACCTTTCAAAATGATGCTGATGTTAGCCTGTGAGGTCCTGGCCTATATAGTTATCACAGGCAAACGGACAACTCAAATAGAGGCCATATGTAAGCGAACCAATGGTCATTTTACACAATAGCTAATTTTATGGGATTATTTTTTAGTTCTTGTATTATTATATATTTTTTACTTTGTTGTTATTATTGCGGATCTAAAGCTGGTACTTCTAACCATAAAATGTAAGTGTCGAGCGCACAGAGCATGTGGTGCCTACAATGTTTTATAATTCCTTAGCGCTCAAGAAACAGATAAATGAGCTTCAAAAAAATACATCTACACCTTATCGAGCTCGACTACTACACAAGAAGCAACTTCAGTTGTACGAACTAGAAAAGGACAATATATTGCTTATAAATAGCCATAGGGTAAGTGTCGAGTTATACAACATGGAGCGCAGAGCTGCGTGGAATTTCAAGAAGAAAGGTGATCGCAGGTGAATGGATAGTACAGCAGGAATGAAGCCATTAATTCATGGGCTTAACATTAAAGAAAACTCGAAACATATTACATAATCCAAGTAATTCAAGAAATCTATTCTTATGCAGTGAGTTTTGGCAAACACTAGTACCGATCGATATTCAGGATTGGAAGCTCGCTGGCTGGTGCAAACGCCTCTATCTGATAGTCATAACACCATAACATTGTGCTATTGTGCACCATTTTCATACCTATCATTGACTACCAGTAGCCCAACATGGTTGGAGCAAGCTCCTAAATTGCATGCAAATTATTATTACTCCCATGCTGCTGGTCGCTTTGACAGAAGGTTTGTATATATCGTATACAGTCAAAAGTATTTACTCAATGAACATTTTTGTTTGTGACATTAAGTCGAGCTTGGTTTTTTTTTTTTGTGCAATTTTGACATGTCATATTTTCTAGAATAGTATAAAAATAAGTATGAGGTTCTAGTCGGGAGCTCCCGACTAGGGAATACCCTAAACCCCCTTTGAGGTGGTAGCGGGGAGGTGGCGATAGGTATAAAATGAAAGATACTTGACATATATATAATATTCTAGAAGCAACATATCATGTTTGGTGACTATAGCTCTTATTATTTACCCAATTTTCTCAAAAAACAGGATGTCGATATCGATTTTTATCGATTGCTTGGAAACGGTGTAAGTTATCGATTATCGGAAACAAACTCGATCTGCGTAGGAACTAAGAGAACCTACAGCTAATTTCAAGTCTCTAGCTCTTATAGGTTCTGAGATCCTTGCGTTCATACATACGGACGGACGGACGGACGGACGGACAGACAGACAGACAGACGGACATGGCTAGATCGACTCGGCTATTGATGCTGATCAAGAATATATATACTTTATGGTGTCGGAGATGCTTCCTTCTGCCTGTTACATTCATTTACATTTCGCACAAAAACAGTATACCCCTTTTATCCATTTTTATTTTTTGGGTAAATAAGATTAAAGTCTCTCACATGATTTTTGGTGATATACGTATTTCTTTTAACATCAAATAAGTTAAATAGTCAA
The DNA here is from genome assembly GCA_018903485.1 of Drosophila littoralis. Classification (NCBI taxonomy): domain Eukaryota; kingdom Metazoa; phylum Arthropoda; class Insecta; order Diptera; family Drosophilidae; genus Drosophila; species Drosophila littoralis. The sequence goes on along the minus strand of JAEIGF010000297.1, from coordinate 11,416,523 downwards.
GTAATCGAGTCGCTTTTTAATTATACCCTTAACACATTCAAAATGGGTTAAAACAGAAATAGGGGCTATAATAAGTCATTCTATGGTTTGTGAAAATCATAGATGAATTTCTACGGCTTGCGGGCTTGTATTTTTTGTAGAAGTATGTTCAGGCTATCACTAGTCAACGAAGTAATTGTGTTAGCTAATTTATCCACCGTGTATTGCCGTCGAAGTAGCAGTCTTTAATTTGTTAATAGTCTCCTTTGTGTACACCATTTTCATAAAAAATCCAAGAATAAATGCAAAATTGCATAGAGAAAATACTTTTAGGCAAATTATAAGTATCAGATCTTTTCCAATTTTTCTTTCCTTCGCTTTTGCATGGATCAAGCAATGCGAGAATAATAATTTGGTTTTTTAAAATGTAGAACAGGTTCGATGAAAATACTTTAAGCTAGTGCTGTGAATAAAATGACTGTTACCTTTTAGCTTTTTACCATGAACATTGGAGTTTAGCATGTGACATTATGCATTAAACACGCGACGTGGTCCATGTTTCTTACTGTACCACTGGCCATCATCGCGTTATTCCAGACTCGCACGGATCAGCCACCACGGTATCATCGTTAGTCGTAAAATTAAACTCCTCCATCACAACTGCAACAATCGGCGTAGCTCTTCCTCACACTTACCTCCATGACCTGGCTCATTATTACAACTTGTGCCATCGAGCTTGATGTACTTTGATGTATTATAGGATTGGTCTTAAATTTGACCAAGAATTTCGTTGCTAGCAGCGTGCGATCCTCTGCTGCGGCTGTTGCTGATTTGATTATGAACGTTGAAGTGGCTATGCAGGGCTATGAAAGAATGGCGTTTGCTGCTGTGCTGGCCGGACCACTCTGCAGTAAGTGTACAATAGATATTACAAAACAAGTGTTTACTTATAAACACCAGATTTTTGCAGGCATCACCGTCTGCATTGGCATTCCCTGCTATTTTAATACATTTGGGCAGCTCAAGCGCTCGTCGTACTAGATTTATGGAAGGCATGGTACGAATTCTTACATTTTCTTTGCGCTAATGATTTTGACAACAATGGTATGGACATTAACATTTAATTTCTCCGCTCGACGTTCTACGGGCATCTTTTCATACACAATGTTTATCCATTTTATTTTATATGCCTGATTTATCATGATTTATCATATGATAGGTTTTTCGAACCCCAATAAATCAATATGCACAGCTTAAACAAGAAGCATTACTTTAGTCGCGATTACCCGACTAGGAGATACCCTGTATCCAGCGCAGAATTTCTATAACACAAATGCCAACTTTCTCCTATACATTCATGCACGAAAAATCGAATACTCACGCACACATGTATGAGTAAGTTTTATTGTAAGTTCATTCAGTCCTGATGTGTCGATGTTATATCGACCAGCACTAATGCTAGATTTCGATTGTAAGACTAGTCGATAATAGTTGCTATTGACGCAAGCTGCTTATCATATAATGGTCCGACCCGGGCGGCTCCGAGATTTGCACTGCCCGCAACAGATGGACGGACCTATGGAAAGTTTCAAGACGATAGCTTTAAAACTGAGAGGCACGAAATAATTATAATACCCTCTAAAACAATATCCTATAAAAACATACATATACTACATAATGTGGTTAAATATATATACATAAATATAAGTTTGAGAAGAGCCAGTTCGAATGCCCTTGTCGGGATTGTCGGAATAAGAGGTTCCCTGAACCCTTCACCAATCAATCTACCATAACAAGTAAACTAGCTTCCTTTCCAGTGTTAATGCCAAAATATTTACTGAGTATCTAATTGCACGTTAATGCACGTTATTTTTTGATGGCCTTGGCCATCTAATAGCGGCACTGCTTGAGAAGGCCGTCGATGTGCGCCCGAAAACTAAACCTCTTATCTAGTACAATTCCAAGATACTTGGCGCTTTTGTCAGGGTGAAGGGGTCTGCCGTCTATCCAGACTGGTGGAGCCTTGCCACGCCTCAGTGTGTAGTGTGTCCACCTGCGTGAGCAGATCTCAAGCAAGTGGATATATTCCTGGGCCCCGTCAGTGGCTTCGTACGGGCAGTTTACAACGTCGAAGTGGCGCCAATTTGGAGATACAGTATCCAGGTTGGGGGCGTTGCATCTCGAACAAATCGACCTACCCATTTAGGAGTTACCCTGAACCCTTTTCTCCCAACACCAAATGCAACATGTAAGAGGTTCTAGTCGGGAGCTCCCGACTAGGGGATACCCTGAACCCTCTTCTTCCAACACCAAATGCAAATATATACACTATTCTATTCTAGCTCTTATTATTTACCAAATTTGCTCAAAAAACAGGATGTCGATATCGATTTTTATCAATTGCTTGAAAACGGTGTAAGTTATCGATTACCAGAAACAAACTCGATCTGCGTAGGCACTAGGAGGACCTACAGCTAAAATTTCTAGCTCTTATAGGTTCTGATATCCTTGCATTTATACATACGGACGCACGAACGGACGGACAGACAGACAGACGGACATGGCTAGATCGACTCGGCTATTGATGCTGATCAAGAAATCATTGCGTTGGGATTCGCGCGACAAAAATACTAACTCTTGCTAACTCGAGATGCTAATATCCAAGGAGTTTGTAGCCAAAATGTAGTTGGTTGTTGTTTAGGTTAACCTTATTTATCTTGTACATTTGGTAAAAATAAGTAATAAGTAAAAAAGACTACACTCATTGATCTTCAGAAAGATTTATAGATTTGAATTTTCAACCTTGAATCATAGTAAGCTTTGTGCTTAGAATCCAATTACCCAGCAATACCTTTGGCAAACACAAACTCTTGTTAAAATGAATAGCACATTTTCATTAGAAGAAACGTATCGTAAGGTGAGTTCTTGGATAGTCCGTTTGGCCCGGAGACTAACGTATCCATTGATGTAAAAGATGAGCTGCTTTAGTGTGACGGATGTGGACTACAATGACCGTTGTAGCTTAGCTAAGTCTGTGACGCAGTGCGCCCGCGTTATGAACTTTTTTAAGTACTACGAAATTATGTACTGTGCTATAGAAATTCAAAACCAGGCTACCGATTTGGCTGTTATAATCATTTTCATCTTAATTGCGATCATACTAATGATTACTACAGCTTATTTGGTAGAAAAATTGTAAGTCGATTTACCAAGTAAAAAACACGCATCTAACTAACTTTTTAAATCCCACTTCAGCTTTGCTCCAGCATTAAAAATTATTGCAGTCAAGCTAAACATGAATGAGTACCAGGCAGGAGTAACATTACTGGCCTTTGGCAATACTTCGCCAGATCTTATGGCCAATTTAATGCCTATTCGTAGTCACTCACCCATTTTTACCATAACTATAAGCAATTCTTTCGCTCTTATTCTAATAAGTGGCGGAGCGGTGTGCTACATGAAGGCCTTTAAAATAAATGGACACTGTGCCCTACGCGATCTTCTATTCGGAGTACTTGCTTGCGAGTTGTTCATCTATATAAAGTTAAGCGATGGAGGTGTGCCATTAAGCGAGGGAATCGGTAAGTTATCTATAGTATAATCTTACCATTTAATAATGTTTGTGTTGCCTAGTAGCGCTTGTATCGTTATTTTTTGTGAACTTGATTGTCGTTCTTGTGGATACACAATTGGTAGGTCTAACCATAAAAAGTAAGTGACGAACGCATACTTATAGGCCACACCAATTCTAAAATATATCATTACACTTTAGCACTTCACAAAGAGATCAATTTGCTATTGAGCCAATCTACTTCATCAGAACGAGATTTGTTATTAAGACAAAAAATTGCCCTATTACGCGAGCTGGAGCTAGACCAAATATTGATTGTACGCCACCGTTATAATGAAGCAAACATTCCTCCTTCCTCTTTTAGTCGAAGAGGAACTATCCGTGGGTTCTCAACAAAGAAAAATAGTATGCGGCCACCAGCAGTTAATGTATTGCATACGCGAAATTCTATGTACCATCCACGTAACAGTAGGAATAAATCTTTGTACCTCGAATTTCTCAAAGATCTGATACCCGTGGATTTAGAAAGATGGAAAGAAAGAGGCTGGATGAGACGCAGTCTTGAAATACTACTCTCACCTATTGCTCTGCTCTGTGTCATTTTCATACCTGTTGTCGACTACTCGCGAGAGAAACATGGATGGAGCAAGTTGCTTAATTGTACACAAATTATTACTAATCCATTTATGTTTATTATGCTGGCACAAGGTTTGTTAACTTTATTAACTTCATTACTCTAGACGAGACTCCAAGCCTCCCATTATTCTTCAGCAATGATTGTCCATGAGTACACCGACTGGCATTTGTCTATAGACTGCAATTATGCAAAATGGTCATTATGTGTGACTGTGCCAATAGCCGTTGCCGTATTTTTTCAGACACGCACGGATAAGCCGCCATCGTATCATATAGTAAGACCCTTAACATTTGATATACGATAAAAATCATTCGATTTCAACTCTGGCAATATGTCCAGCTTTTTCTTATACTTACTGCCAGCAGCTCGATGCTTATTATAGCAATTTGTGCCACCGAGCTGGAGGTACTCTGTATTATTATTGGAGTTGTCTTTCATATGTCGGAAAGTTTTGTTGCTAGTAGCATTCGATCATTTGCAGCGGCATTTACTGATGTAATAATGAACATGGAGATCGCCCTGCAGGGCTATGAACGAATGGCATTTGCTGCAACCTTAGCTGGACCATTTTTCAGTGAGTTATCATTTTATCGTAAATCAATTGTTACTAGGAATGATTACAATTTCAGCCATTACGATCTGCTTGGGCATTCCCATGTTTTTCTATCATGCGCAACATGGCACTGCATATTGGCTCTTTGGGGAGCACGGTGCGAACTGTTATTATTTTTTTTTGCTAACAGTTTTTACAACTCTTATATGGACCTTAACTTTTAATTTCTTTGCTCGACGTTCGGCGGCAGTTTTTTCATTTACATTGTATCTGATATTTATATTTTATGCGGTGCTCGTTGAGTGGGGTTGGATACATGAGTTTGCAGATGATTTAACTTTTAATCCCAAATAAGACGATTTCGTGAAGCACACTAAAGGATCAAATTGCGCGTATGAACAGTATTTTATACTAGAATAAATTCGAGATCGGAAAAAATTGTAAGCCCAAGAAAGGTTTAAGTCAAATTAACATTTCGATTTAAAAATGTATCCAATAAAAATGTTCTGTTTATTAACAAATCTGCTTCAAACTCATTTTCAAGATCTTTTTGACAATTTATCCTCTACCGTTTTCGCAAAATCCCCTTTTCTTTGATGGAAAGTGCGGCTGACAGTTTGAATTAAGGAAAGTTTATTTTTCAAACATTTTGATACAAACATTGTTTTTTATTCGATGGATATTAAAGTGTGAATTGAGTGAAGTTATGTAAAATTTGAAGATCAAAACTGTCACGGGCATGCCCGGGGAATACTCGTTAGGCTACCTATATTTTGGCTGGTTGTTATATTGACGCTTTGTTTTTTTGGCCGTAGGTTAAAAAAAGGAAGACTTATAATGATGTTAATGCTTTGTCGATATCTGAGTACCTCTGGGAAGATAGTTAATGCCGAGTGTGGTTAAGATATCTTGAAGAAGAAGAAGAAGAAGATATGACACAACGTTCCAATGTAGATACGATTTTGTGTATATGTAGGGAGCATGGCGAAAGCCTTAAATGACAAGTTTGGTCAATGTATCTTGATAAACAAAAAAGTTTTTCATACACGAGCCTACTGTTCGACCGATCATTCCTATGGCGTCTATATGATATAGTAGTTCAATCCAGCCGGTTCCGACATATGGCCACCGAAGATATTTAAATTTAATGAATGCCGAAAAGGCTAATAACGTTAATAAAGTATCATTATAAACATTCTGTCAAGTTTCAACATCTGCTTAGTTGTCGACACGCGGAGAGGCGGGCAAGGCGACAAGGGACATAGGCGAACCATACAGACGAACGGAGTCTGAATTCTCAGCGTTCCTTTATTGAAAACCTGTGTAGTGTTTCAGCTGTGTCTGCCCCTCTATCTTGGCTCTATTTAAATAACATAAAATAAATAACTAAAAAAAAAAAGAATGCTCACAGCAATAGCAAAAGCTTGCCGTTAATTAGCATTTCTGGCTTTGATTCAGCTTTGAGTTAAACCTTAATGCAACCTTCGATTGTCGGCCAGCAGTATAAAGATAATTAATTGGGATACCTCTTAAAAAATTTTCACGGGAGGTTAAAACAACTGAAAACAGAGGTAAATACTTTATTTAGAGGAAAATGCCATTGAAGAAGCTTAAGCCAATTTCTACGTAGCATCGGTTTCATTGAATTGTTGAATGCAAATGCTGCAGTGCTTGCATTTAACTAGCGCGAAATGCGAAGCCATCTGAAACATGACCATTACATTTAAGTGCAATTGCATAAACATAAACAAGTGCAACCCCTCCCGCAAACGTAACAGCGAAAAAATAGAGGAAGTCAAATGCGAGCTTCAACTTCAAAGCGAACGCCCTCAGAATTCCGGCAGCAATGAAAGCACTCAAGTCCCACAGACTTCCTGCTGCTGTCTGTGCACTTAATGTGACATGTTTTTGCAACAGTTTTGGTTTTTCTGTCGTCTATACTCCGGCTCTAGTTGCAGCTCTGGCCTTAACTTAACTGCACAGAGCCAAGAATAACTAGTAAAATAGCTTTGATAGAGTCTGCTAAACTAGGATATTCTCTTTATAGAAGTGTGACACATTATCTAGAAATATTTATTATTATTATTATTTATTAACCGTTGAAAATTAGAAACGGAATGTAACAGGTGGAAGGAAGCATCTCCGATTACACAAATTGTCCCTGTGTCAACGAGTCATTCTAGGAAACAGAGGAACCCATATATTGAATATTATAATCTGTGTAGTTAAGCATAATCCAAATGTATAAGGCACATCAAACTTAGTATGTAGGTTCCCTTTTTTGTCCATACCCTTTATTTAACCAGCTTATAGAGTCCCGCGCTTTAGAATAATCCCGACTAGAAGACTTGTTTAATATTCCAGTTAAATATTCAATCTAACTTGATACATGCATATATAAACTGAGCATACGATGCACAAGTTGTATGCAAACTCAAATTAAATAGAGCCTGAATTTTAATCTACTCAATGTAACCCCTATTATGTGTATAGGGTATAAAAAGGAAAGCGAAATTCAGTATATAGCTGCCGATGTGCCTTGAGTTTTGATGCATTTTACTTGTTATCAAATTGTCTTATATTTTTTGTCCATGCAAATTGTCCTTGTAGGATTCTGTCAACATTTCCAAATTGAATGCTGCATAAAAATTGGCGCTCCAATTCGCTCCAATCGATAGTAATAATATATTGTCAAAAGACAGATGGAGGTTTAATTACTGTTGATTACCTGTAAATAGGAAATATGGATAGTCTGATTGGTAATGTAAAGAAGAAACCGCGGACTCAAGAACTTATTGAAAGAAAGAATGTAGTTAAAGTATATATATATATATATATATATATATATATATATATAAATAAATAAATTATAAATATAAAATATAATAAGTATTTAAAGTCATGGAATGTGTGAAAATTATCCTGGCAAATTAATACATTTTGTGAGAATATCTTTTATTTGTGGAATCATATAAAATAAAGCAGAATCGCTAAAAGTGGATATCAACCCCTGTTTATTGGAATATTTTGTTTGATTTTGCAACTAGAGTCTCTAAGCTTAGCATTTTTATACTATATTCAAGAATATTTAATATATTGGATAGCGCCTGCAGAAGCCACAAAATGAAATAAATACAAATTTCAGTTGCCGCTACAATCATAATTTAGAGAATGTTGCATTTTCGACCTACATTATATACATTAAGATTGTGAATATTTGTTGGCTGGCTCGAGGTCCGGGCTTGTAAAAACAAACATTAAAACAATTTTCATTAATTTTTGCTTCCAATATATTTCGGTTGCACACCGGCAAACCGTCTTCAGGGCACTAACACCCAGATACAAAAAACTGTTAACAATTAGATTACATCAAGATAAACATTAATTTGAACATTTTACATACATAATTTTACAAGTCGGAGCTTTTTGACGTGGAGATTGAAAGTGAGCCTATTTTTCTGTTTAAGAGATGTCTGTACAAGGGAGCGCAATTTTCTGTGTCTGTCGTGTAGTTTAGTCGTTTGCGATTTACGAAAGCGAATATAGTCACCAATTCCTCTAAAATGGCGACTACAAACATTTCAAAATATTGAGAATTTTAAAAATAATTACGCTAAATATTTATATTTGTGTATTCTCAAAAAGTAAATTGCGTTTCAATTGTGGCATAAATTGGTGGGCAATACAAGTTTGGTTATTAACTGGATTTGTTTGATTTGCTATGAGGTAGTAGTGGGAAGGTGGCGATAGGTATAAAATGAAAGATACTTGATATATACATATATACTATTCTTGAGTAAACATATCAAGTTTGGTGACTCTAGCTCTTTATATTTACCCAATTTGCTCAAAGAACAAGATGTCGACAAAGTCAAACAAACAAAAGTCTCTAGCTCCTATAGGTTCTAATATCCTTGCGCTCATACATACGGATAGACGGACGGACGGACAGATAGACGGACGGACGGACGGACAGACAGCCGGACATGGCTAGATCGACTTGGCTATTGATTGATGGGGTCAGGTCTGCCTGTTACATACATTTACATTTTGCACAAATACAATATACCCTTTTTACCCATTTTCAATGGGTTCAGGGTATTAAAATGTATGCATAGTGTTATAAGTATATGTAGAGTTCTTAAGTTGGGTGAGCATAATGGATAATGGATAAACAAGTAAGAGGTTCTAGTCGGGAGCTCCCGACTAGGGGATACCCTGAACCCTGTGCTTCCAACACCAAATGCAAATATATATAGTATTCTAAAAGCTACATGTCAAGTTTGGTGACTCTAGCTCTTATTATTTGCCAAAATTGCTCAAAAAACAGGACTTCGATATAGATTCTTATCGATTACTTGGAAACGGATAGGAGGACCTACAGCTAAAATTTCTCTAGCTCTCATAGGTTCTGAGATCCCTGCGTTCATACATGCGGACGGACGGACGGTAAGGCAGACGGGCGGGCGGACAGGCGGACGGACGGACGGACGGACGGACGGACAGACAGACGAACATGGCTGGATCGACTCGGCTATTGATGCTGATCAATAATATATATACTTTATGGGGTCGGAGATGCTTCCTTCTGCCTGTTACATACATTTGCGCAAATGCACTATACCCTTTTTACCAATTTTCAATGGGTTCAGGGTATAAAAATTATTTGTTCGCAATTATAAGCAAAAATCAATATTTGATTCTTCGATCGAGGCGGCAACGCCGAAATAGATGTGCTATTTCTTCGCTTTATCCTGAAAATAGTATATTATCGGTAATTATTGATTCCGAAATATGGATTATTAAGTAATAACTCTCAAAAGTTCAAGATTTAAATAAAACCAACCTAAAGAGTCTTGTGAAGTCCGCGCAGATTAAGACTAAAAATATGCTCACCAACATGTAAAACAAAGATTGAGCCTTGTGATTCTAAATTTATGCACAACTGGCTGCCTTATTTTGGCCCTAAAGGTTTCATGATTCAAGATTGCATTTTCCATAGTTGGGGTCAAAGAGAAGACGGAGCTCATCAGTTGTGTGTGTGTGTGCTTGTTTGGGTTTGAGCATATATGGTATAGAAGGAATAATAGCTGCCTATGCAACAGTTTACAACAGCTCGGCAATGAGTTAAGTGTACTTCCGGGTGTAGCTTTTCCCAGTAGAGCACTCTTGTTTGTTTTTGTTTTTTGGTAGTTATCGGGCTAAGATATCCTAGTAAACAAGCAAATAAAGGAGCTAATCCATCAGTTGCCATCCGCGGGGGTATACAATAACCTATTTATCAAGATAGGATGCAAGGCATGCGATTCACGTGCGACACGGGTAGGCTCCTGGCCAATAAGTAGGCGCTTAGCATTATAACTCAATTAGCAGATAGCACTTTGTGCATACGCCACTTTGGCCACCGAAAGCAGGTCCCAGATACATCTACAGAAAACAGCTACATGTAAATTATTCAGCCCTTAATTTATGAGAGCGCAGCGCGGGGATGGAAGTATTGTTGTTCTCGATTTTACTGCACTGTCTCGCCCGGCTCCTTGTCTCCTATCCTCTTTTGATTTGCATATCATTTGCCCGGGTGAGCATCTGTGTCCTGCGTTCTGTGTGTCTGTGCGAGTCAGTTGGCTAATGAATCTGCAGTTGGTGCATTAGGAGCACGGGTTCTGTCTGTGGCTTAGCTCCAATTAGCTCAGACTACACTTGACTTCAGTTGAATTTGCTCTGTCTCCCTAAGCAGTGCCCTCTCATGAAGAGGTGTGAAAAGATTTCTGGCTATGGTGCTTGACTAATCTAAGCTGGATTACTGATGTTATGTTTTTGACAATAATAGCAGGCCGATATGCATGCTAAAAAGATCGCCCATCCAATCGCCAACAATACGAATATGTATATATCTTTAATCACGTAAGTTATCTAATTCTCATCGACATCGCTAGCTGTGGTAAGCTGAGCATTTCAAAATTGACTCATACATAGGGAGAAAATATTACGAATTTCGTACGTGAATCAAGCAAGCCCGGTTATAAAAGTACGCTAAGATTGGTAATACTTGATTCAAGTATGAAAGACTTATTTCAAGTATAACTTTTTAAGTACGAAAATGCTTAAATCAAGCTTCGTTTGTTACGTTTTTCAGCCTCATTACGCTAAATTTAAGGACGAAATGGTATTGAATCAAGTTTTAATGATTCCTAATATAAGACCAATATGTTCTTAATACAATCCCAGTTTGAGCTTAAAATAAGCTTGTATAAATCTTTGTATTAATTACATTTTGGTCATTAATTAAGATCAATTTAGTCTTTAAACAAGTTTTTTTGATCATATTCCAAATATACCTTTACCTTGGTAGTAGATTAGTTTATTCTTGAAACAATTCCCAATCATTCGTGAACCAAGAACTCCCATACTAAAATGAAAACCAAATAGTACTTTTTATACCCTGAACCCATTCAAAATGGGTAATAGGGGTATTATGTTTTTGAGCAAAATGCAAATGTATGTAACAGGCAGAAGGAAGCATCTTCGACCCCATAAAGTATATATTCTTGATCAGCATCAATAGCCAAGTCGATCTAGCCATGTCCGTCTGTCCGTATGTATGTATGTATCTTAGAGCCTATAAGAGCTAGAGACTTGAAATTTTAGCTGTAGATCCTCCTAGTGCCCGCTCAGATCGAGTTTGTTGTCGATATTCGATAAATTTACCCGTTTCCAAGTAATCGATAAAAATCGATAACGATACCCTGTTTTTTGAGCAAATTGGGTTAATAATAAGAGCTAGAGTCACCAAACTTTATATGTTGCTTCTAGAATAGTATATATATATCAAGTATCTTTCATTTTATAACTATCGCCACCGCCCCGCTACCACCGCAGAGTTATAAATCAAGTAAATAAGCCAACGTGTATTGCCTACCAATTTAAGCCACAATTTAAATGCAGTTGACTTTTTGAGATTAAACAAGTATTCTATGGTATATTCGATATTCGATAAATTTACCCGTTTCCAAGTAATCGATACAAATCGATAACGATACCCTGTTTTTTGAGCAAATTGGGTTAATAATAAGAGCTAGAGTCACCAAACTTTATATGTTGCTTCTAGAATAGTATATATATATCAAGTATCTTTCATTTTATAACTATCGCCACCGCCCCGCTACCACCGCAGAGTTATAAATCAAGTAAATAAGCCAACGTGTATTGCCTACCAATTTAAGCCACAATTTAAATGCAGTTGACTTTTTGAGATTAAACAAGTATTCTATGGTACAATAAGATATACTGTAGAAAGTTTCAATAAGATCGGTTTTTGTTTGGTTTTTCGGTATTTTGTGCACTACAGCGCACGTGTTTGCGACGCAATTTTCAAGAATTTCTATACACATACATGTACAGTGTACATTGTACACACCCATATTCATGCACTTCTGCTTCGAATTCTGTCTTCACTGCGATTGTTTTATATGGTGCTATTTTAATTGGTTTTTTTTCAGAATAAGACTAAATTATTAGTGTAGCTGTTGAGTAGAGGCAGTGGCAAGTGATGCGGTCTGTCGCGAGTTTGAGCCCTACCAAGGAAAGTAAATATGCAGTTGCGAGTTCAAACCCTACCAATGAAACTTTTTTTTTTAATTTATCTTTATTAATTCAAACGAGCTCCATTTGGTGTTGAAATAAGAGGGTTCAGGATATTCCCTAGTCGGGAGCTCCCGACTGGAACCTCTTGTTTTTATTTTTATTTATTATTAGTTGTTCACCAGTTATACATCAATATTACAACCTCTGAAAAGAAAAGATAACGTGAGATTTATTTAAATTAAAGTTGAAATAGTGGAAATGGATTTCTTACCTTGTTAAGACCATTTCATGATAATCAACTTCTGGCGTCAAGTCTAGTCGTTTCGATCAATTTGATGGCATGTAGCTTAATGTTTCATCATCTATTAAAAACTATGAATGTACGTAATTATTAAATTGTAAAATTGAACCAACATAACATAAATTGTATGTATTATTTTTATTTTATTTATGCCACGAATCGGGCGGCAGTATTGGGCATAACAAGGCAGTTGGAGTAAGTGTTCAGGCCGCACCTTATCAAATGAACAAGGTTTAAAAAAAAAAAAATTAATTAAAAATTACAATTTATTGCTCCGACAGCAGTGCCAGTTGTTGTTGTCTCTTCAGCCGGGTGATGGATCGAGCTACAGCAAGAGGTCGAGCCAATCTGCTCAAGTGCTTTTTTAACCGGTCGCTATACCGGATGGTGTGGCGATTGATTTGAAACTGATTCTAATTTTAAGTCACGGTGAAGGATCGAACGCGCACGTACCATTCGCAGTCGGTTATTAACCGAAGGGCTTTGTTCTGTAGAGTCTGGACACGCTTCCGATTAGACCTAGTAGCCATTCCCCAGATCTGGATACCGTATCTCCAGGTGGGCACGATCACAGCGTTATAAAGTGCCCTCTTACACCGCAAGGGAAGTTTGGACCAGTTGCAAAGCACCCAGTTGGGGCGACTCATCTTAAACCTACAGTTTGAGACTGTGGCCTGAATGTGTGACCTAAAAAAAAATCGCTTGTCTAGAATTACGCCCAGGTACTTAACCTCCTGCTCCACCTGCATACTGTTGTCATTTGCGTAAAGTGAAACAGACATTTTTGCACTTAGCCGGATTTAATTGAATATTCCATCTCCGTGCCCAGCTCTCTAGAAAGTGTAGGTATTCTTGCAACCCGTCGGCTGCCTCGTACTCACATGGCGCCTAGTAAAACAAGTAAGAGGTTCTAGTTGGGAGCTCCCGTCTAGGGAATACCCTGAACCCTCTTATTCTAACACCAAATGCAGCTCGATTGAATTAATAAAGATAAATTTAAAAAAAAAAAAAAAAAGTAAAAGGTTCTAGTCGGGAGCTCCCGACTAGGGGATACCCTGAACCCTCTTCTTCCAACACCCAATGCAAATATATACACTATTCTAGAAGCTACATGTCAAGTTTGGTGACTCTAGCTCTTATTATATACCCAATTTGCTCATAAAACAGGATGTCGATATCGATTTTTATCGATTGCTTGAAAACGGAGTAAGTTATCGATTATCGGAAACAAACTCGATCTGCGCAGGCACTAGGAGCACCTATATATAATTTCAAATCTCTAGCTCTTATAGGTTCTGAGATCCTTGCGTTCATACATACGGACGGACGGACGGACAGACAGACGAACATGGCTGGATCGACTCGGCTATTGATGCTGATCAATAATATATATATTTTATGGGGTCGGAGATGCTTCCTCCTGCCTGTTACATACATTTGCACAAATGCACTATACCCTTTTTACCCATTTTCAATGGGTTCAGGGTATAAAAAGCAGATGTCGTCTGCATATGAGGCAAGTAGCTATTTACCATTAATGGCGGTAGTTGAGTTTTCTCCAGGCACCGGAACGTCTCCTGTGAAGAGGGAGTAAACTCCCGCTGCCAGTGGCTGTAGAGCAGATATCGCTGCTCTGACCTTCACCTGGAACAGTCCCCCCTTTAGGTAAGAGCGAAACAGGAGGTAGAAGGGCCTTAGTAGTTTCCTTTTAATTTTGGCGAGGAGGCCTTTATGCCAGACGCGATCAAATGCTTGTTGCACATCGACCAAAACACCATTACAGTATTCTTTGTCGTCGTGTGCCTTAAGGGTGTGATTCACCACCCTATGAATCAATAGTGCCATGTCCTTCATTAATATTCTCGCCAGCCGCCAACTGATTGGGAAGTACTGTATCCTTAGTATAGCTTTAAAAATCAATACAATAAAGAAAAACGCTCTTTTCGGCAAAGCCTTCAACGTGACGTGGCATATCTTGTCGTGCCCAGAGGATTTTTTCCTCGGCAGATGATTGACCACTTCGATCACCTCTTCCACTTGTATAGGTCTGATCGGCAAGTCCATCTGTAATGAGGAGTCCAACTGCTGTCCAACTCTGTCTCCAATACGGCGTCGTCGGCGGCAATTTCGAATGACTGGAATCTACTCTCCAGATGAGAGCCGAAGGTTTCTGCATGCTCCTCGTCTAATCGTCTCCTCTCCTCATCGGCACAGCCTTCCATAGAGAGTACCCAGAATCAATTGTGTAATCCATGGCTTCGAGCTTCTGCTCGAAGTGTTCAACCCTCTGAAGCTTGGACGCTTCTTTTGGTTGGCGGCACGTGCGTTGTCACAGTGCATTGTCTTCGGGCTGGTCTCTGATCTCTCTATTATGACAATAGAGAGTGGAGCTACGTGGCGTTGTGATGACAGGACCCGCCTGCTGGCCTGCTTGCTGGATTTTTTTGGTTAAAAAGTCTACAGCGTCGTCAATGTCCTAACTTGAATGCAGCTCCATATTCAGATGAATGGACTCGTCCAGCTTACTTTGGAAGACAGGAATTAAAGAATGTCTAGAGAGCAATCTATAGTATGGCAAGACGGCCGTGGGCTGTGTTCTAATTTCCACAATAAAAGCCACGTGGTCGCTGTGCAGGTCTCAGGAGTCTGAAATCCTTGTAATCCTAGCGGGTATACCTTGATACAGGGCAAAGTCTAGGCAGCACGGGCTTCCTCTACGGCAGTAGGGTTACCTTGTTGAACTTAAACTTTGTCACAGACATCTAGAAAATAGTGCATACCGAGCCCAGCTCCAAGACTCCTAAGGCAGTATCCACACTCACTGTAAATAGCTGGAAGGAACTGTTGGCATTTGAGACCAGCGGGTGGTGTTTTCATCACTTTTAACCAGAACAGCAAGGTGTGTTGGAAGCTTTGACTTGATAACCAAATTTCCTTGGCGAAGAGTTATGCCGGAGTCTTGTTTCGCTTAACAGGAATCACATAAATTTTGTTGGTGTCAGAGCGGTGAGAATACTGAAGACTTGATTTTGCGTCCCCAACATTTGAGCCTGCATCTCAGCCAATTTGTCGATGGCTTTTGTCATATCTTTCATAACGGATAGTAACTCGTCATTACTTCCGTTGGAAGCCTCTTGGCGTTGTTGTAGCAGAATTTGGGATCTCTGCTGTAGCTGCTGTTCTAGTTGAAGCCGCTCTAGGCGAGCTTGAGCTGGGCCTAAGGGTAGTGGAGGCTGTTTTGAGCCATTACTTCTGGCTGTATCAGAGTACAAGACACTCCGGCTCCTTACAGTAGAACGCTGCGCTTCTGGTATCAGATGTTATTACTGCTGAAGGTTTTGTGGATAACTAGATTGCAGCTGTTTATCACTTTTTATAACGCGTCGGGAGCGTTTGCTGCTGTTCGGCAGAGGTCAATTGCCCTGAAGCGTGAATTGAGCAGAGTTATTGTTCAAGGGGTTATCTCATGCAGCAGGAGACTGGCAAGCAACGGTACTAGCCACTTGGACACCCTGATGAGCCCGACTCGGTTTAGTAGTACGTTTATTGGTTTGGTTACCTGCTTTTCTTGATTTGTAAAGGTACTCTCTGTACCACAGGCAGCCCTTATAGGTGGAGGGATGATTACCTCCGCAGTGAACGCAGGTGAGTGGGACGCCAACTGGCTTAACACATTTCGAGAAACCGTGATTCTGGACACATCGGGCGCATCTTGGCTGCATCCGGCAGAAGCGGGCAGTATGTCCATAGCATTGACAGCGTCTGCATGGGGTGATCTCCCTTTGCTTGCGCATGGGCACGATCATGATCTTCTGCCTATTTAATATTTTAATATGTAGTATGTATGTCCTTGTTGTTGGACGCGGTCTCAGTGTTTAAAAGGAACAAATTCATTGGCTCTTTAGTGAACTTATTTATAGGGTTGTGGAAGTGTAAAAGACTTAACATCTCTTCTTTTATATGGTGGTGCAACGTGGAGTAGTGTAAACCTTTCACCACCACCCTGTATGGCTTATCCTCGTGTAATTGAAAGCTGTACTCAATTTTCAGACATTTAAACTTCCTAACTATAGTCCTATACGTGGGCACATCCTTGGCTTGTAGACGAATAGTTCTTCCCATATTAGAGCCGATTACAATGGCATTCATGTCCACTA
This sequence comes from Drosophila littoralis, assembly GCA_018903485.1. Taxonomy (NCBI): domain Eukaryota; kingdom Metazoa; phylum Arthropoda; class Insecta; order Diptera; family Drosophilidae; genus Drosophila; species Drosophila littoralis. Next base: position 11,399,741 of record JAEIGF010000297.1, on the reverse strand, counting down.
CAGGGGCAATTACAGTCTTGAGGTCATTGTGGTTGTCAATTACAGTTAACAGAATAGGCGGCGGCTTCAATATATAATAGGGCTTTGAGCTAAATCATTTGCTTCAGAAGGGTTTTTGACGGCTGTGGAAGCTACAGCGGGGGAGTTGGTAGCGACTGGAGGCGCACTGGGACCAACAGCAGTGTCGGACTCGTCGTTTGATGGTGGCAAGCCCATATCATGATCCGAACCGGATTTATCATCGTCCAAGTCGTCAAATAACTCAGCAAATCTATTGGTTGTGGCCCTTTATAGGAGAGGCGTATTATGGTCCCGGGGACGGGAACCTGAAATAGTTTCTGCCATCAACCCATTGGCGGTCGCCAATGGGGCTGGTATTTTTCCGTTTTGTACTTTTGGTCCTGACCGACTGTTGGCTTTTAACCAAAGGAGCTAAGGCAGCAGTTGGATCAACTTGCTGAGAGGGATTGGCGGCGTTGGACCATGAAGGCATTTGATGCCTATTAATGTTGTAAGCCATCTTTTGGGAGGAATCCGAATTTCCAAAGGTGGCGATTAAACACTCCACCGTCTGACCAAAGACAATCTAAACACTAAGATGAGTAACGCCCATACATTTGCATGCGATGCAAAATTTCTACCCTGGCTTCCTAAACTGGCTTTTACGATCCCGCACAACGTGGCAGCCGACTGCTGTTCATTTAGACGAACGAATGCCGAAGGCGCGGCTTGCTGATTCTGACACGAGCTGCGAAATTAGTCGCCAACCTGCCTTCAGCAAAGCTGGTCGATGATGTTTTGCGTCGCATCATTTTCGAAGTACATTGAGCGAAAAAGTTTTGAGCTTACGATCGACGCAAAGCACTTTTGCTTTATCCATGAAATGCATGCTTTATTAAAATGATATATTTCCCTAGATACTAACGATAACTTTTACAGGAAAATTTAAGAATTAAATAGTTTTTACACAAGGCGCATCTTGTGCAATAACTATGTTAAGGAAATAGCACACATAGATTGATTTCACTTTTGTTTTTGGACAGTGTATGCTCGAGAAAAGATCTTGTCTCAGACAATGGCGTGCAAGCACCGTTGGTTGTATGCGTGAATTATGCATGTATAAGAACTTCAAAATATGTATGTATATACATATGTGTTGTTATTCACTGCTCTGGCTTTAGCTGGCAAGAAATTATATTCAGTTATGACCCCATTATAATTGTAATGGCACAAAATGCATTCATATGTGTATACTAAATTGGGGTAGGTCTTGATCAGCGCTAGAAAACTAAGAACATTTATTTATTTGCCAGCCAGAGACTTTGCCAGAGTAGTGGATAACAACACATTCAAATATGCTGTTATGTATGTATATTCACACGCATACAAACATTATTGCTTGCACGGCCCTAATAGAGCCGAAGCTGAGATTACATTATATTTTTAGCTTTTTTTCTCTCGGCTGTGAGACCGCAATGATACAGATTTCGTTTGCGTTCTCAATTTTAAAAAAATCAAGCTGCATAGAAACATTTTGTTGTATGGCGTTGCTCATCTTAGTGTTTATATTGTCTTTGGTCTGACCACAGTCACTGTCTTTAACGTCTGGTAACCTCCGCGATAAATGTTTTCACGAGAAATTGAAATTTTTGAGAAGTTTTTTTTAAATATATTTACGTCTGTGTTTGACAAGCTCACAGTCGATACTAAAAATTGTATATTAATATATTATTAATTATATTATGTATAATATATATGTGGGGTTTTTATTAATAGTTTATTATAAACAAGTGAATTGTTGATTTAACAAATGAAATTGCTTAGGATGATTAGCATTCGATTAAAAGTAACGCGTCGTTTCGTCGTTTTGTTCTCAGCCCTCATACCACTCAGGTCCAGCGTTGAACTTTTCGTCTTAACGAGCAAACATCTTCTGCTCGACGTCCAGCACGTTGTCCTCGTGGCTTTGTACTGTCTTCGTTGATCGTCGTTTTTTGGATAACTCATCGTCTGCGAATTCGCCGTCTTCTTTGCTCGTTGTTACGCATCGTGTATTCGTCGTTCATCTTTTAGCGTGTTCGTTGTCTAGGGATTCTTGTGCTGTTGGTTGTGCACATTGGGATTTGGGTATACAGCTTTTATGTGAATATAAATATGTTACAAAATTTATTAAAATATTTATTTTTGCACTATTTATATTTTATTATATATGTACATAATTATTACCTCGATTTTTCTCCACAAGAACAACTTTTCTCGTAATCCAATTCTGTGTCCAAGAGGTGGTATCGCTTCCTTAAACATACATACATACATACGTACGTATGAACATACATAATAATAATATGTACATAGAAAGTAGCCAAAACGCCGTCGTTGAGAAGACGCCGTGTCGGTTGCTAAAATACATATGATACATATATACATACTAATGTGTATTATCTATGTAAATATACATATATGTATGCATACTCATTAACAATAAGAAGCTCCCGAAGCCTTTTGTCCAGCACTGTCACATTCTTTTCCGCGTACATTTGTACGTTTGCACTGGTAGAACTCTTCACTTGAAATGCCACGCGTCGGCTTCAACAAGAGTTAGAAAAACAAATTGAGAGAGCGGGCGCGTGAGAATTCTGTCAATCTCTCTCAATTTTGTCCTCTCTTCTGCTTCAAGAATTTTAAATCTTGAATTAACTTTTATTCTTTTTGAATTTTTAAAGCTTACATTAAGTACAAATACTACTTAAAATAAATTTCTTGTACTTGATTCAAGAATATAAGTACTTATTCCATGACCTTTGAATTTTTAAAGCTTACACTAAGTACAAATACTACTTAAAATAACTTTTTTGTACATGATTCAAGAATATAAGTACTTATTCCAAGACCTTTTAGAGCTTATCTCAAATTAAGTACGAATTATACTTAATTCAAGAATTTTTAGCTCGATTCGGGCTCAAAACTATCTGTGTATGAACCAAGTTTATTTGTTAGAACCTCGATTCCACACATTTCTTCAAATTAATACTACTTGGTTATAAATTTATACCATAAACCACATGGGAAAAAAATGTATGTAATTCGTAGAGGGAAGCATTTCCGACCCCATAGGTAGGATAGGGTAATTCCGGTAGGTGAGGCTGTTTGCCCTCTACTTATTGTATATATATTATTGGTTAGCATCAATAGCCAAGTGATATTATGCCATGTATGTAATTGGTGTCAAAATATATTGAAATTACTGTCAGACAATAAAATGAAACCCAGTTAATTCCCAATTTAACAACAAATTGAGAAATTGGCACTTAAACATACATGTAAAAAATTTCTGCGTAATGTAACATTCTATTTAAATAAATTAATAATACCCCAATTTTCGATTCGTTCGATGTGAAAAAATGGTGGCGGAGCTTTCGGAGCAGCCCACTTCATCGTTGCCGCTAGTTAATCAAGTAATTGTCTCTAAGGCTCAAACAAGCGAAGAAACAGCAGGCACAAGTTGCTTTATTGCATCCACCTCGGACTCGAGCGTCAACGCCTCACGGCGTTGGCCTGATTCTGTGTCGCGGATAGTCGATCGGACAGGCGAGCTGGGCCACTACGTGAAGCAGGTTATCGCCTATCTGGCGGCCAAATTCAGCCAGTTCTTTAATCAGGCAGAATACTTTGTATACGAAGAGCCGCCCCTGTCGCCGGAAAGTAAGAACCAGTTGGAAATCGTACCGCGCAAAACGCTTGTACTAGATCTAGATGAAACACTAGTGCATTCGTGTTACCTAGACCCGGACACAAACGATGTTGTTGGCTGCAACTTTGTACCCGAAACAGCCGTGCCAGACTATGTAATGCACATTCCGATTTTAGCAAATTTCCATCCCATTGAGTTTCAGGTATTCAAGCGCCCATATGTTGACGAGTTTCTAAACTTTGTAGGCAGATGGTATGACTTGGTCATCTATACGGCCAGCTTAGAGGCTTATGCCTCCAATGTAATAGACCGGTTGGATGCAGGTCGTGGGATACTACAGCGTCGATTATATCGCCAGCACTGCATTTCCACGACTGTTGTGACAAAAAACCTGTATGCGGTTAACCGAGATTTGACCAGCATATTCATCATTGATAATTCGCCCAGTGCGTACCGAGATTTTCCGGAGAATGCGCTACCAATCAAAAGCTACATCTATGATCCCAATGACGAGGAGCTACTTAATTTGCTTCCCTTCTTAGATGCCCTTCGGTTTACAAGAGACGTTAGATCTATTCTAGGCCGGCGTGTAATCGCAGCACAAAACAACTCTTAACATATAATGCAAGTACTTTGTAAGCGCAATTGTTACATCTGCAAAACTGGCATTAAAAATCACCCGGGGTCTCTGGGGTTAGCAATAAATATGATATTTCATTTAAATTCCTGTTGAGCAAAAAATTTGGTAGTTTTTTGTTCTGTACATTGGTGTGCATATTTAATTTGGTTCTGCACATTTTCATATTAAAGTTCCATTATTTGTTAAAATATTTGAATAAAGTCAGCAATGGATGAACGAAAATGTAATATGGGAGATTGTTTTATTAGAGGGAGTGCCTGACAAGGAGAACTTGTTTTGATTTCCAACCGATGGGCCTTAAGCTCATTTTTAAATATTTTTGTTTGACTTAATTTAAAGGTGTTTGACGCATTTCGGAAAATCCATCCCTCATTGGTGGACATGGGGGTCAAAGATATGAGGGCCGTTTCGGGCTCAAATTAATTTCCAAGGTTATTTATAAAAATTATTGTGGCACGTATTTCTCACTTATTGTAAACTCCACAATTCTTGAATAGACTTTGGTTCAAAGCGCCGTTTTGGGTGTAAAATCATTTGCAAAGATCTTTAAGAAAATTCATTTGAGGCTTGTTTCATAATTTTCGGAAAATCCACCCCACCAGGCTGGAAAATGGTGTTCAAAGGTTGAACATATATATAACATATTTTCATAGCGTACAAATTTTAACGATCTTCGTGATTGGGCTGTGCGATAGTCACCATTCAATCAGTCACTTAGTGGCCTGACAGCACAAACACTTTTATGATCATAATTATAAATAATAGCTTAACTAAAAAATGATGGGTTTGGTAAAGATAACTCGATAAACAGAAACGTTTTCGTTCCTTTGACAGCTATATAACATAGTGGCACGATAATAAAAAAAAATGTTCCATATATATAAAAGGAAATTTATAAATATCGAGGTTTTCCATACAAGAACCAGACGATAGCTTAAAATCTAATAGATTTCGAAATAGCAGCTATATTAGATCGGCTGATAATGCTGAAATAGAAAATATATACTCAATGGGGCCAGAGAAATGTCCTATGCGTTACACATTTCTACAAGGCTAATGCTACTTCTTTTTCTTGTTTCTTATGCTTTAACAGTATTTATTTGTAAGCCCGGGTAGCTCAGTCGGTAGAGCATTGGACTTTTAATCCAAGGGTCCAGGGTTCAAGTCCCTGCTCGGGCGATTTTTTTTATTTATAATCGTACGCTTTGTATACCCTATACCCATTGAAAATAGTTGACAAGGTATACAAGTTTTGCGCAAGTGTATGTAACAGGCAGAACGAAGCACCTCTCCGATACCAGCCATTCAGTCAAGACGACGTTAGGTATGACTTCTTTTATATCATGCACTGAAATAAATCTGAACGACTGATATATCACACCATGATTACGATTATCGTACTGCCCGGGGAGGACCTAATTTCCCAAATTTCAATACTCTATCTCTTATAGGTTCTTAGATTCTTGTGTTCACACATACGGACAGTCGCACGGAAAATATTTATTTTTATTGATTTAATATTATACACATACATATTTAGTATTTTTTAGTTAAGTTGAAAATATAAAAAAAAATCAAATCTCATTTTAAATAATTTTTTTTGTATGAAGCTTACTTATTACGCAGAGGTAGTTTTAATTACGGACTTTTATTCTTATCTCGTCCTGTATATTAATTCTAAGATTAAAAACCTCTCCTTTAGTATTGTAAAATGTATGGTACATTTAATTGTCGTGGAAACAAGAAGGACACGTTTGGCCAATGGAGGACTGTTGAAATAGAGTTGGTTTTGTTGCCTCCCCCAGCAAGGAGCGCCAACTTTTAAACCACCTTCATCGATGAATCGTCGTCGATGTCGAACATTTAAGCACAATTGACTGCGCCTCGACGCATGGATGCCATGAAAATTTATGGCGGCGCAGGTGAAGGTTCTGCCTTTTCCCTGCCTTGTCACGTGTTCCATTCGTGGGTTCAAATCCAGTGGCACTCACTGTCGTTGCACGAGCTGCAGTTAGGGCAACTGGGTAAAATTTATTGAAGTTGCACTGCTCAAGCCACTCAGTGTAACTGTTTCATGGATGAATCAGATTTAGTTAGCATTAAATCCAATATTTACGCCCTCTCTATATTTTGGTATTTTAAATCAAGACTCATTTAGAATGTACTTCTCAGCTTTAGGTTCAATTGCATTGCTGATTGCAGTACGTCTCTATAAAAACCAACAGAAATAATCAGGCGTTTTTGACTTGACCCCTCTCATTTGCATGGCTCACATTGTTTTGTCTATTTGCGACAGTTTTCACGACTGTTTATTTACAGAGCAAAAACTTAATACGCGCTTGTCTTTTTGCTTCGTTTGTTTGAGGACTTGTCAACAAGTACAAAAACACTTTATGCGATCGAAAATGCTTCAGAATAACTTCATACCCTTTTTACCAATTTCTAATGGCTACAAGGTAAACGATATAGTAAAAATAGATTTATATAAATAATATAATTGTGAATATATATAATATAATAGTGAATATATATAATATAATAGTGTAGCTGTTAAATTTAAATATCTTGTAAAACATAATATTTTGCCGTACAAACCCTATTTTTTCGACCCATTCTTCCTATTGTGCGATATTGATTGGATCGTATGTAAGCATAACAGTCAAATAGAAATTGCTGGATTTGGTCAAGATCAAATCAAGGTCCAAATGTTGTAATACTATAATAATGCATTTTCTTTTTCATTGCCTTGAGATATTCGATTAAAAACTGTGCAAATATCGCACATAGACAACTGCTGGAATTTACAGTACACGAAGCATAAATGCAGATATGTAGCAGCTAACCTAGTCAGTGACTGGTTGACTGACTGCGTATACGCACCGTTGGTTGCACCCGAATCTCTTGCAACTTGCCACTGTTGGAATTCAATATCCATAGCAAAACGCTTGAATTTCGGTGCCCAAATATTAAACGACACATTTTATGACATTATAAATCAAAATCGTGAACTGAATTCACATAGATTAGACTGTCCCGGCCAAACGTATGTTTTTAGGACTTTAGCAGGGCCTTGAAACATTTCATAAAATTCAGTAAATCAACATATATTCTTGTATTTCTTTTTGTTAATTAAAATATTTTGAATAAACACTTACGAGCTTAAGCTCCCAATCTTATCAACATGGGAATATATATAGCTCTATGCGAATAATCGTTTGAAAAATTAGATTTGTATATAAAATGCTTTGATTTTTAAAATATCATCACCTATACTAGATTTTGGGGAAAGGCAAAATAATGTTTAAAGCCCTCACCAAAATTGTTAAGACTTATACACAGCATACATATTTTACACCATTAAAAAATAAGTTATGTTTAATTTCTCTTTCATAGCACTTTTACTTCAAATTAATGCTTGATATTTTCTCATCAATCCAGCTCCTAAAATATGGCACATTCGCATATGCGGCCGGAAAATCCTTCTTAGCACACTCAATGCCCCAAGAGACAATGCCCACAAGCTGGAAACGGTTGGTTTCTCCAGCTATGCTGCAAAACAAGGGTGATCCACCATCTCCCTTACACGTGTCCTTGCCCTCAATTCCGCCAGCACATATGAAGCTTTCGTGGAACTTGTATCGTCTGCCGAGAATTGTGCGACGCAGCAAACTCTGGCAATGCTGATGCTCAACGACCGGCAGTTCAATGCGCTTCAGGATATGCTCCATAGAATCAGCGCTTATGGTGCGACGGCCCCAACCGATAGCAAAGCACTTAGCCTTGAGCAGATCCTCCTGCAGCCGTGGATTCTCCACAGGCGGCAGACAAAGCGGCTGCACGTGTGGTGCCAGCTCGAAGGGCTGCTCCAGCACCATCATTGCAATGTCGTTACGAAAATTCAAGTCATTGAAGAGTTCGTGGGGCCAAAGGTTGCGTAGGCGGCGGGTTTGATAGGGAAGGGGCTCCCGCTGACTGGTCAAGTCATATTCGCCGGCACGAGCCAGCAGAGAGGTCGTGCTGTGGTTGGCCACATTGTGGGCGCTGGTGAGCACCACCTGGGGATGTATCAGTGTTCCTCCACACAAGTAATTGGCATGCATGTCCATCACTGCCACCATCCAAGGATACTCGGCATACCCCGCCTCATGGTCGTTGTAGCCTTCCATATCATAATAAAGACCCACGGGATTACTGTAGCCGCATCCCTTGTACTTAAAGTCTTTTAGGGAGAGGCGCACTGGATTCTCGCTCTCATCTAACTGCAAAAAAAAAAAAGAGAAAATTAATATTTGTGTTTGCTAATTGCATTCATGATTTGGATTCACATTTTACTGCTCACCTGATCACCGATGGGGCAGCAACTTTCGAATGTTAAACATCCAGAATTGCTGGAGTTGTCGATTCGCGGCTTAATTATATATCGCCCGTCCTCGTTAACAGTCCCTGTTCGACAAAGGTGCCTGGGCACGCACAACTTATCCAGTTCACAGCTCTTGTAGTCCTCCATGAGGTCAAATTCAAAGGGTGGTGTCTGAGTTGTGGCAGGAGTTTGTTTCTCTGGCTCGACGTTCAATCTTTGGCCAGTCATGGCGGCCTCATAGCTCTCCAGCTGCTCTTTATCGCAGCAAACAAGTCCGAAGCCGCAAGTGCGACCCAAAATTCGTGGAGTAAGTATTCCACGTCCGGAGTCATCCGTTTCATTGCATCGTTGTTCCGTGATACAAACCTGGTCGTTCTGACATATGCTCAAAACTGAGGAGGCGCCCACAAGAATTAGCAGCGAGAGAAACTTTAAAAAATGATCCATTTTGCAAAATAATGGTGCAGTATAACACCGCTGAAATATTCACGACGTTACGATGTTAAAATAGTATATACAAAAATCAAAATAAAAATAATTTAACATAATAAATATATGCGCAACACATTGACTTACAAAAGAGAAATTGAATTCAAGCTCAATTGTTTTATACTCTATGCGAAATACAAATAAAAGTGATGTAACCTGCAATCTATGCACCATTAACAATAATACCGCATATCATTTTTCTTGTTTAGTGCTTAGCATATATGCTCACGTTTATTGGAAAATACGAATCTCTGTCCTAGTAGTGGCTTTTCTTTCAATCGTATACTACCAACTAGTTACCAGTCGAACAGTACCAGACTGAAATGTGATTTTTATGGCCCTGAACTTATATTTATAATTAATAAATAATAATTTCTACACAAATGCACGAAGATATGTAACATTTACAGACATTAAACAAAAATAAAATATTTTAAAAGTCAACTAAAGTGCTCAGAAACAAAGATGCCCACGAGATATCGAGACACATATTGATATTCAAACTTAATATAATATGAAAAATTGTATTAATTTAACTTTTTATATCCAAGTTATCCAAAGTCCAAAATTTGAGCCAATGTTTTTTTTATCATATTATAACATGTCGGAATTCATGAAAGATTTTTAGAGGTATACTGTTACGACTTAATATTTGCTCAAGCCCTGCGAGTTTCCCAAGGATCTATAAACATCAAAGTTAATAATTAATAGACATGCACAGTTTAAATAAGTAAGCACAAATGAGAATTAAAATGTTCGTGACATCGTCTCGCTGTTGGGTGCCGGGTATTACCTATTTGAGCACTCCCGGCAGTAGCACTCTTACTTGATTAATTGAAACCTTTGAACCCAATTGATAACCTATGCATAGCAAGCACGAGGCTTCGCTCATATACACAAGCATTAAAAACGAAAACGGGGATAGGTATCCAGAAAGTAAAATACTGCAATTGTTTGTTATACTTAAAGAAATCTTGCATCAATATCCATATTAATTGAATATAAGAGAATATTCTATTTGAAATTGCAAATCTCTTTATGACTGGCGCAATCATATCGATCGACTCAGCTCTCCACCATGTTCACGTATATATACATTGAGGTCGGAAATTATTTCTTCTGAACATTTGTACATTTGCTGAGCATAAAACATATTACAGCCCGATTTTTAGTACTGTTTGCAAATAATTTCAAGAATATTTCAATTTCAACTGTAAAATAAATTTTTAAAGACACAACATTAATCTATTATTTCATTTAAAAACTGTCCAAAGCTTAGAATGATGTGAATTAGATTCAAAAAGTTTTGTTAAACGCCCATTTTTATGGCACTGTATAAGTATGTTAAGTGATCAGTTCTCCTCACAAATATTTACATATTTACACTAGCAATCAGCACCAAAACAACGAAAAGCGCGAATCACTTTTGTTATGTTCAATCAGAAGTAACTTATTCAACTAAGTTTTCCACTCTCCCATTCATCTGTTTTATAACCTGAATCGAAAATAAAGAGACTCCGCTCTCAGAGATCTCGAGGTATGTCAATACAGTGAATATTTAAAGTCTTAATAACTAGAAGAGAATGTAGCTTAGTTTGATGTTTTCTCGGCTAGCTTAATAATTGTTCTATCTTATAAATATTTACTAATTATTGCGACTCTAGCTTACTCCCAATCAGCTTTGCTGAGCAATGCTGGCTATCCGATTGTTTTCAAGCCGGTTCTATAAAATGCACAAGTTCTATTTCAAGCAGCTCAGTTGATATTGAACGCGAACGGAACTCTGACTTAATCTCGGTATACACAAGTGCACACAGATTTGTATGTTACTTGTATGTACATATACTAAATAAAGATAAGCTATTATGAAAGTGAGCTAAAGTGCGCAGAAATACAGAAAATCTAAAGATGCAAACGAGATATTGAGAAACATATAAAATGTTATTTACATTAATAAATTATTCAAATGTATATTTATATATGAATTATAAATTTCAAAAAGTTTTCTACCAACCGGGAATGCAGTTCCGCCTACACGTAATTGCGGATCATCAGATATAGAAATGATATTTTATTAATGTGTATTATTTTCGATAAATGAATTTTTCATTAAAGAAAGACTGTTCTGTCGACATTCTCAGTTTTAAGTTTCGAAAGACTACTAAAATGTATATTGCGTTAATCTGATTTGTAGATGCAATTTTTAAACTGAGCATAATATGACAAAATACATTAATTTAAGCAAAAGTTTATTCAAGCCTGGCTTATTTCCCAAAGATCAGACTATGAAAGTCGAAGATGATCAATTATTAATATCCCATGCCTTGTATAAACATATAGCAGAGAGCTAGAATGTTTGCGACGGCAGCTCGGCTGTCGGTACAGGGTATCCCCCAATGGGGCACTCCCAACAGCCGACACCCTTGATAAATGGAAACCTTTAAACACAATTGATAACCCACGCACAGCAAGTGCGCTTACTCTGATAAGTGTGATGCATAATCTTATCAGCTGGCCTCTCAACTACAACTGAACGCCTTTTAATTTTGCTCTATATTGCAGCTGATGGACGTCGCTCGGTTCTGGTACTCACTGCTGCTGACCTGCGTTGTTGTGGCTCAAAATCAGCTGACGAACGGCCAGCAATCTGAGGGGTCGATGTCACCTTGTGGCTTAGCGGAAATTTGCGTCACCGAACAGCGCTGCATCGAGTCGGACGATTCGGGACGCGGTGCGATTGGGCCAAGGATGGCGCGCGTCTGCGGTGAGGGTCTTGTGTGCTGCGACCAGGAGCAGCTCGACAGCTGGGACGCCGAGCAGAATAGGACCGATGCACATAAAGCCACAATCACACCCACAACCAGAACCACCGAGGAATCCTACGAGAGCTGCGGCAAGGACATGGAATGTGTGCCACGAAACCTATGCCGAGACAACATTATTATCGATGATGGTCGCTATCTGCTGCACCCCCGCATCGGCGATCAGCCGTGCACAAAAGCCTTGCATCGCTGCTGTGCTGTGGACCAGCGGGTAAGTCTTAATCTTCGATTCTTGGAAGTGAAACTGTTTGCTATATTGTGCACCCTGAATGTAGGTGGCCGCCAATGAGAGCTCGTACGCTGTAAATCTGAATAAGTTTAAGTACCAAGGCTGCGGGCATAGCAATTCCAAGGGCCTCATGGCGGATTTTAAGTACCAAGAGGATGTTGCGCTCTTCGGTGAATTTCCCTGGATGGTGGCGGTGCACACCGGACGCAATCAGTACCTATGTGGCGGTACGTTGATACACCCACAACTGGTTCTGACGAGTGCCCACAATATTAGGAACCAAACAGTGGACACTCTGGTAGCACGAGTTGGTGACTGGGATCTCAGCAGCGTCGCGGAACCATACGAGTTTCAGGCACGCCGCATAAAGCAAATAATCGCCCACGAGGAATTCGATCCAGGTTCCCATTACAATGACATTGCACTGCTGATACTGGATGAGCCCGTTGATATTCAGCCCCACATTCAACCCCTTTGCCTACCTCCGTCAGAGACGCCCAAACTGCTGGCGGAATTACGGGAGGCGTTTTGCTATGCCACAGGTTGGGGTAGTCGACTACCGGACAGCAACAATAATGAGAGGCAGCTAAAGCGTATAAATTTACCCATTGTTAGCAAAGCCGAGTGCCAGGGTAATCTGAGACTCACACAATTGGGTAAGCGCTTTCGACTGCGACCAAGCTTTATCTGTGCTGGCGGAGTTAAGGGGAAGGATACGTGCAATGGCGACGGCGGCTCACCGTTGTTCTGCACCTTGCCTGGACAGACCGATCGCTATCGACTAGCGGGAATCGTTTCTTGGGGCGTTAGCTGCGCTGGGGAAGACGTACCAGCCGTCTACGCAAACGTTCCATACCTACGCAGTTGGATCGATGAGAAAGTGAATTCACTTGGCCTTGAATTGGAGACCGTTTAAACCATCATACCAATAAAATACTATCTTTACAATTTTGTTAGGCAATCGCCAAGTTTCATCTAAATCGTATGTTGATGAATATGGCCTGGGGAGATATCCGATAGATGATTAATACGATAACGGAAAGTTCGCTCCTCATGCCTTTCTGCAACAGCTGTTAACTATGTCAATGCCTCTGGTATTAATTTAATCGCAATGTAGAAAACAATTTAAAGAATAGAATTGAAGAATGTCCTCAAATAATAGCTTTGTAGCCCCGAATCAGTGCTGTCGTGAGAAATGGTTTCGCTTATTAACTCAACTAATGTATAAACTAACGCATTCTAAGTATAGGCACATGATAACATTTAAGCATATGTTCTATTAATGAAACCAGTTTTTATCAAAAGCAAGAATATTTATTGCCAATATTATTGCCGTTAAGTATAACAAAAAAGAGACTTAAAAGTACTACAAAGTATCTATCTACGGCTTAAAATAGAAATAGCTGAGTCGCAGCATATTGTAGCTCCCTGGCCGACAAGGAATTCTCTGAAAATTAAGTGGGTTTTGCAGTACGAGCCAACAAAAAATAAAAAAATAAAAATAAAACAATGCAGACTGCCTTGGACGGCGAACCGAAAATTGAGAAATTACATGCTGTGAAATAGCTGGAGAATTGATTTTCTGCTGGCGGTGGTGCTGTTGGTCTTGATGCGACTCCTGTGGCTGTGGCTGTTGCTGCTGCTGTTGCTGGCGACGTCTTCGCTAAAAACCCATTTCTCAAGTAAATTGCTAAGAAATGTTATTTATTGGCGTTTTTTATGCACATGCAACTTGCTATGCTCTACAGCAGCCCGCACGCTTATCGATTTTCCTAAAGCAAATATTCGCCTTTATTTTGGAGTATTTGCATTTGGCCCTACGGCTGTCCGTGCACTGGTCCCAATTCACGCCTGATTAGCTTACATTCCTTGGTCTCCGAAATCAAATATTTACCGAATTGATTATCATTTAATTATAATAAAGCATAATGTCCAATACAATTGCAAATGCTCGCATCTGTGGTAAATCGCTTGTGTGTGTGAGTATCAATGTCTCTATCTGTGTGTGACCTCGTGTGTGTGTGCAATTATGATGGCCCTGGCCGCAATTGTGTTGCATACTTTGATGCACATTTCCTCGCCGGCTCTAACGGCAGCTGCAGCTTCGCCTCTGTGTGCACATGGCATCAAATTACAAATGATGGCTGGCCCGAGAGAGCGGGGCATTTCAAAGAGGGGGAGCCGCTTGACAGAGGCTCTCTGCTTTGTGGCCAACCAACGGAAGTAGAAACAGATGCAAATGGCAGTTAGCAATGTGTGTGTATATTCGTGTATGTGTCTGTGTGTATGTGTGTGTGTGTGTGTGTGTGTGTGTGTGTTTCTATGCGTTTGCATTGCAACATGAAAAACAAAACATGCCACTAATGTTCCACAGAGCCATTCACACGTTCATACCTATGCTTATGAACAATTGACACGGGCTAATTGCACTGGAAAATCCGCTAAATGCAACCATTACTATTGGCTAGTTTTTTTTTATTACACTGCAACCAGTTGGGGGTTCAACAAAGTTCAATGCAGAGGAAAACACAGACAACAGAAGAGAATACATGTAAGCATGAGAACCGATAAGTATAAACAAAACTCGAAGCTAAAAATTGATCTCAATTGAAACAAGTCCATTTTTATTGGCTAGTCTCGAATGCTGTTGGAATGCTAATTAACAACCCAAGAGTGAATTACGAACATTCCATTCAAAAATGAAACAGCGAGGATTGTGGGTTGAGGGAATCAGTCAAAAAAAGGCCGTGGCCATTGCTTGTTTGGGGGCGCTCTGGTCCTGCAAAACAATTAAATGCATGCCCGCCTGTCTGCCCACATGGCGTATACGCAATTTGGCGCAGCACGCATTAAGCATGCGCCCCGTGTACCGGTGACAGCGACATGTTGTCAACGTTTTAGAAAATTTGTTATGCAAATTGCTTATTAACTTTATGGCTGGCTGTCCAATTGTCGCTTCTGGGGTGCCGCGCATTGCAAATGTACAACATTTTCAATTGTCAATTAGCGGAGGCCCTATGAACGCTAAATCGCTGAAGTATCCTATAAATTGCAGGCTGTATTTAAACATAGCCAGGCTCATGGCCATAGAGTTCATCGACTTACATTAAATGCACATAAAATTGGCCGGCTTCGATTTTAATTTATGTGCCACGACCACGTACCTAAGCTGCAAGAGACAGAGAGAAGGAGGGGTCCCATAGCTGAACTCGAACTGTGTCTGGTTGCGCTTAGTGGGCTGCTAATGATGTTGGCACTATCTGAAATGGCCTTTAGTTTAATTGAAAAATTTCGTTTTGTGTTAGCTAATGGCATCTGTGTAATTTATGACGTCAGTTGCCAGGATCTGAACATTTGCTGCGGCCTGCACTGTACAGCAAACTGTAGCTGCACTCAAAGGTGGGTGATTCGTAGTGAATTTTGTAAATTGCCCCCTTGCTATTTCATTTTTATACCCTGAACCCATTGAAAATGGGTAAAAAGGGTATAATGTTTTTGTGCAAATGTAAATGTATGTAACATGCTGAAGGAAGCATCAATAGCCAAATCGATCTAGCCATGTCCGCCTGTCTATCCGTCCGCCTGTTCGTCCGTCCGTCCGTCCGTATGTATGAACGCAAGGATCTCAGAACCTATAAGGGCTATAGACTTGAAATAGACTTAGCTGTAGGTCCTCCTAGTGCCCGCGCAGATTGAGTTTGTTTCCGATAATCGATAACGTACTCCGTTTAAAAGCAATCGATAAAAATCAATATCGACATCCTTTTTTTTTAGCGAATTGTGTAAATATTAAGAGCTAGAGTCATCAAACTTGATATGTTTATTCTAGAATATTATATATATGTCAAGTATCTTTCATTTTATACCTATCGCCACCTTTCCGCTACTACCTCATAGCTATAAATCAATTATAGTTGTGGCTGTTGAGTAGAGGCAGTGGCAAGTGGCAAGTGGTGCGGTTTGTTGCGAGTTCGAGTCCTACCGGGGAAACTTGTTATTTTATATTTTGGCTGGTGTGGCTATTGAGTAGAGTCGTCAGCAAATAATGGGGTCAGTTGCGAGTTCAAACCCTGCCAAGGGAACGTTTTTTTTTAATTTTTTTGTTACTTCAAACGAGCGCGTAGCGCGAGCTGCATTTGGTGTTGGAATAAGAGCGTTCTGGGTATTCCCTAGTAGGGAGCTCCCGACTAGAACCTCTTAGTTGTTAGTATATCAACAGTTGCAACTATAAAGAGTAATAGTTGCATAGAGTTAAAACTTACGGTTCGAGTAACGCGGATTACCAGCTAAGCTCTAACTATTTACTCATTCTTCGAGCTAGTTGTAATTAATGTTGGTTTTAGTTTGATTCGTGAAACTGATCAAAATTGAGATCGAATTAGTTCCGTGCATTTTCTACTACTACTACTTTACTGACGATCTAAAGGTTATATTAAATACTAGCGGGTATAGCACGGCCTCGCCCGTGGCACGTATAAAATAAATGTTCTCAAAATGTTTAGAATATGGGTTTGAATCTGATCGGACGTTAAACAAACAACTTTCATACAAACGTTTTCCGCCAATTTACCAATGTTGCGGGTGGAATTTCCCAAATCGTTGAAACACGAATTCATTAAGTTTTTATGTAGAGCTTTGAAAATATGTTTGAAGCAAATCGGACACCACTTAAAGCTTCGCCCAAAAAATCTTTGAATCGCATTTTTACCACCAAATCTTTGACCCCCATTTCCACCACGGAGGAATACATTTTTGGAAAAGTGTGAAACACCCCTCAAATGAATTTGAACAAAGATCTTTGAAATTAATTTTAAGGCCGATCGGATGGTGAATAAAAAAATTTCATACAAACGTTTTTCGCGATTTTTCTATACTTGCGGGTGGAATTTCCCGAAACCCCGTCTCATATAAGTTAACTATTATAAATTTCAGCTTCCTAGCTCTTACGGTTTGGGCTGTGCGTTGATCCATAATCAGTCAGTCAATAAGTCAGTCAGTCAGTCAGGACAAACAGTTTTATATATATGAGATAGATCAAGTTTTGTAAATGTGAATAAGAACAAAAACATATCTCCAATCAAAAATACAAATCTATCTTTATTAACCACTAAATCGATAATATCTACACTATCTTCTTTTAGTTTAATATCTGGAAACATTGTTTATTCACTTCATAAATTTGATTGATTGTACCAATTAATATATTTCCGTTCCTTTTATTATCAACGAGATCACATGCAAGTCTCTTCGCTTCAGAAGCTTGAACCCAACTTTCATTCCTATTTTCGTATTTTCCTGTTACCGAGAAGAATATTTTGACAAAAGCAACCACTGCAATTGTCTTTAATTATATCGTGTTCTTGTCAATTAGTTAAGGCAGTTTTTATTTGTACAATTATAACTCCGTTCCATTCAATTCAATTGCAATCGCCTAAGATCTTAATCCAATTGACAACATTCTGAGATTAGCTCAGATGGTTTTAAATAGGTGACTTTATCTTTTCACTAACGACAATTATTAGAATTTTCACTGTTTCTACTCGAACTTCGAGAACTCCAGCGGATGCTGATATGTAACTTGTAGCTGGAAGCGGTCACCGTCTCGATTCCAGTCATGAACGCTGTGATCCAGCTCAGGTTTTAATTAAAATGAAGCCGTAACAGAAAAAAGGTGGGGGCACGACTACAAATGCTGGAAATGGAAACACATTTTACAGTGTGCGTCGAGGCGAGAATTTGAAGTGCGGAGTTTCGTTTGGCGGTTTGTGGCGTTTTGCACGCTTTCATAATTCGCATAGCCTTTGTTTTGTTTGACTTTGATGACTTTGAAGCGGGCGTGGCTGCTGCGACTTTACAGTCAGTGCATCATTTGATAAGCAAATATTTTAAAATGGTGCAGCATTTAACAAAGCTACGCAGTGCAAACAGAAGGTAAAATTCCTTAGGGCCAATTGCAATGCCAATTTGCACTTTCCCAGCGTAAACACACACAGTCAGTGCACGAGCAGGAGCATGAGCAGGAGAGGGAGCAGAGCGTGTGACGGCATTAGGATGTCAAAAGGTTATTTTGGATAAAATGATATTCGCATGTTTTGCTTTCATTAATGCGAATCGTGCAACGCGTCGTATACTGAACGTGTTATGTACGGCTACTTTAGGAGCCAGCTTTCATGCTGCCTGCTAATCGGCTGCAGAGTGCTTAGCTGGAAGTTAGTTTGGCAGGTTTGGCGGTAGGGTTAGGGGTCATCCTTCTGAGGGAGTAGCCCGTTGCACCTGCTGCGGAATGCCTGCAAAATGGCTGCGAAATTTTGCTGGCATGTTGTCGACATTTTTATGGCTACCGCTCCGAAATTCTACTTGCTGCAGACGCTACCAGCCACTTGGGTGCCCAATTAAAAGTTTTAGCACATTTTCACTTGAAATTAATTGTCGGTAAACGTAATTCATGTCCGAGACACGAATGCGAAAGCAGCACCCAAGCGACAGCAACATCAGCAGCAACAACAACAACGACAGCAACAACAACAATAAGAAAGACATGAACCGCACTTGTAAGTGTTGCCAAGCGCACCAACACACCCATATACCCAACAGATTGTTGCTGTTGTCCTGCATACTGATGTTGCAGTGGGGACTTAAATTCCAACAATTTCACTTTTATGCTCAATACAAATATTACAGCACGCTTTTATTTACATCATAAATATCACTTTCGGAATTTAATTGCTCTTGCAGCTGTTACCCATACACGCCAAGTCGTTCTGTTCCCGGCCAGCCCGGCAGCGGAGCGTAATCCGCAGTTTAACTAAGAAATATTCTGCTAAGGACAACAAAAAAGGAATGCAAACTGCAATTAAACAGCTCGAAACAATGCAAATGAACTTCGAGCAATGCAAATTATGCAACAACATATTTAAAAGTACAAACAACAGCAGCCCGCCGCGTTGCAGTCAACAGCCACGCCCCTTTTGCGCTGCATTGTTAAGAAAAAATAAAAAATTAACTCAACTAAAAAATGAAAAAATTAAAACGGAAGTAAAACACGCAGTCGGCAAACTCCAAGAAAACATCCGCTAACCTAGTCCGTGGCCACGTCCGCAATGGGAGACCTCCCTCCCTAACATTGCTTGGCCGACTGACATTGCCATTGTTTGTCTTCAACGGCATTAGGTTCCCTTAATCTATATGCAAATTACGCTGCCCTCTTGCACAAGTGTGTGTGTGTGTGTGCGTGTGGGTGGGTGGGGCGTGCGATTGCAAGTGCAGAATACGCATACAAAGGCACGCAAGTGCTACACGAGTTCACCCCCAATCGTCAGTTGAGTCATGCCGATGTCAAAACCGCAGTTTGTTGTGTGTAGCTTCAATTGGAAATTGTGGTGACTTCTGACCCTTGACCAGCTCAAGCTTGAACCAGCACGCTCAAACTTGCACATGGCTCAGCTGGGAAGTCAGCTCGATAAGCCTTTGCAAATGCACCCTTAAAGAACCATTAAACATAATATTAGCAGTCGGCTACTTGCTTTGTGATCTCGTAAAAGTTCATATGTCACAATTTTAATGAATTCACAACAAAATCACATCAGAGAGTCTGCCATGACTCTGGCCAACGTGCAGCCTAAGCCGTAAAAGTTTTTGAGTTAAAAGTGAGCACAAAGGCAGGATTTTGGAATATTCGAACCACAATGATCAAAGTTTGTACGAAATACCTCAAAAACAACGCAGACGTATAATTGTGCATGGCTAAGGTGCTTGACCGAGAGGTTTCCAGTCAAAGAAGATGATGAATTACAATGCTTTCATATTTTTTTTAACAGGCCTAAATGAGTTGTTCGGGTAATAATTTCCACCGAAGCTCAGGGAAGATGAATCTTTATAGTTGGCCATTCTTGGTGGAAATGAGAGTAAATTTTTATCGATATTATAAAAATGTGAGAATACACCGAAAGAAGGAACATTGTTAACTCGTTCTGCGTATGAAGAATATAATTTTCAAATTTCAAATCGGTACGAAATCTTATTGCTATATATATTAACTGTGGTTAATAAATAAGTAATAAAGTAAGCATATCTTCGGCACGCCAAAAATGTATGACCTTATAGACATGCGCCTTGCGGTTTTGCAGATATGTGAGTAAAAGAAAACGCGTAAGTGCTAAACTTATACTTTACTATACCAGGCTCTACAGTTGATGAATAGCGAGATGAAATATTCATATATACTTTATATATAATATTTAAGCAACTGAATAGATCAAAATTATTCATTTTTATATTGCTGTATTAACTAAAAACCGAATAACTTAACAAAACGAATCGTTCATGACTCAACAAGGGAATTAAATCTGTTCACGTCCGGGAATGAGCGATTAAACTTATTTACCAAGTCGAACTAAAAGTCCAAAAGATATCGTTGATTGAAGCGCGCTGTTACACAACACGCAAAAGCTGTTTTCCAGGCAAGGATTCATTTCTCTCCATTACGCTTTCTTTCTACAAAATGGAGTTGCTTCATTTGCCGACTACTCATTGTCTATTTGCCATGAGACTAGGGCAAAACAAAGCACTTGAGGTGTTCAATGGGCATCAAAACATCAACAGACAAATGCACTCATATAATCATACACACACATACATTCACATGGATGGCAAGCAAGTCAGCTAATTATGTCAATTGCAGTTGCCAGCAGTTGCCTGACACTTGCCAGCAATTGCCACTTTATGTTAAGTTTCGCACTGCGATGCATGCAGAAGGTGTGAAGGGCAGTGGGCGGGCCAGGGACTGCACACTTTGCATAGTTCAGTGCATGTCAAAGAACGGCAAAAATGCAACAACAATTCTCAAGTAGTCCAAGGAGAGTGTTGCACGTTGCACGTTGAGCGTTGCGAGTTAATGACTAAGCGATGCGCCGCTGGCAAATGTTTGACGAGATGCGACAAAAGAAATTAATTCACACAAATCAAGTGTATTTGTGCATCAAATGCAAATACATTCAATTAGAATGTAGCTTTGATGTTTGTTTGTGACACAAACACACACGTGCTGGCACACACATACACAAAATAGAATATAGTAGGTCAGGGCCGCCTGAAAGCAGGCTACAGTTTTCACTAGCAATGCTGCCACTTAGCCTAACCACACGCGAGCCATTTACTGACCTAAAGAAAAGCACACACAATACAAGCACAAACACAAACACTCGTGCACACATGCACAGATATTATAGAGTACACTACACTTACAAATATTTTTGGCAGCCACGTGTAGAAGACAAACAAGTCCAAGCCTCGAAAATCAACTCACGTAGAGCTAGTTATTTATTCAAGTCAATGTAACTGGCATAGCCCCACAAGCAGGCCCAGGCATACACACACACACAGATAGAGAAATTTGCTACTATTTGGCCTAAATGTGCATTTGGTAAAATGGCCAACGTAGTAGCCGCAAAAATAACGTATATTGGCAAAAAAAAAAAAAAAACCAAACTACGACTACAGTCAAATAACAATAACAATTCAATCAAATTGAGCGCGTGTTCGTATATGGAAATCTACGAATGCCAACAAATAACAACATTGAATGCGACGTGGCTGCTTGGCAATACGGCGGGTGAGTGCGGGTGAGGGAATGGGGAGGGGGAGAGAGATGCAGGGGAACGACAGCTTCAAAACATTACCAAACGCAGCTCGAAATGTTTAGATATGAATGAGAAATTGCCTTAGATGAGTTAAAAAGCTTTCCGAGTGTCTCAAAATAAGTGAGAGTAAATACCAATGGCTCTCTCTCTCTCTCTCACTCTTTCTCTCGCTCTGCGCCTGCGCAGTAAAATTGTCCCAATTTAACCGAAAGTTATCTTTATCTACAGCCGAATATGCGGTTAAATACAATTGCCCCATGTGGAACTTGTGACTTGTGCGATGTTTTCTGTCGATGTTATGGGCAACAACTGCGTACAAGGCGCCAATTGTGCATGGGGAAAAAATATCCTTTGAATGGTCTTCATTTTCAATGGGTTCAGGGTATAAAAATTAATAAAATATACTTCATAACACGGTAATTTTAACAGATTTGCGAATTCATCGACGCATTTTCAAGGTTGCATTTTAATAAATTAATTCTGGGAAAATTTTTTAAAAAGAAATGAAAAGTAAAAATTATAATGAGCACCCCTTTTAGCAAAAATAACTGAAATTCAAAAAAATATGGTATTACAGTTTATTTTAACCTTTTATAACTTCTTAATTCATTTTAGTTAATATTATTGCTTTAAATACTTAAATGGAAAAACTGTATATCTTTAAGAAATAAAATATTAATATAGTTATCCAGCGCTCATTGAAAATATTGGTTTAAGAGGTATAATCGTTTTGTGCAAATGTATTTACCAGCTAGAAGAAAGCATTTCCGACATAGATTTTTAGAACTAGAGACACCAAATTTGGTTTCTTTCACTTTTTTGATCCCCAAAAACAAACCTTTTCAGAGCTATAGTCTTGTGTATTGTTATTTAAACCCATTTTGATTTAAAAAATATTTATACTCTTTGGGGTCAGAAATGTCTTCTGCTATGCGTTCCACATTTCATGTCAAAATTATAAACCCTCAACAAGGTTGTAAAGAAGCACTTTAGAGGGGGGTTAAGTTGGGTTGTGCATGCTCGACACAGAGATAAAATTCACTAGAAGGCTCAATCCTATTACAATACCTGATGTTGTGGGAAGGAAAGAAGCGTAACTAATAAACGGGAGGTGTTGGATGCTTCTGGCTCCTCCTTATCTCTACAGCCAAGTCAGAACTTGACCTGAATGGCTGCCAGGCTGTCTTAAAGTGTGGATGGGCTTTACTTCTTAATTATTTCCTAAAAAGTCCTCGAGCCAGCCAAATAAATGATTATATGATATCGAAAGGTCGCCAAATCCAACATTGAATTTACTAAAAAGTTTATCTGTAACTAAGCTTTATTTAATCTTTAGCTAACTGACATTGTGGACTTTCCGACTGAATGTCGTTTTCCTTCCGTGACCTTCGGCGCCAACAGGAAGGACTTGTCATCCCAGACTTGTATCAAAAGCTTACATAAGAAATTATTTCGCATAAGCTACAAAACCTTATTGGTACTGTTTTTGTTAATCAACTTTTTTTTTTAATATTTTTATTGTCTCATTTGAAGTGGCAGTTTTCTATAAACTTTTTTTTTGTATTTTCAAAAATGTGCATTAAACCACAAAAGTTTTCGAGTGAGCACTTGCAACACGCGCCGCAGTTTGTTCCTGCTGCCTCGCCAAAACTCTGGCTTATAAAATAGACACTGTAGCTGTTTCAGTCGCCACCCACTTTTTTTTGGGATAACCAACCGGCCCGTGTGCGTTTTCACAGCCATTTGAACTTGGCAAAACTCGCAAAATGATCAACATAGCGTTAAGAAATCGTGTTAGGCGCTGCAGTTAGCTCTCGAAGAGGCAGCCACCAGAAAAACTTTAGAGAAATTTGCATAAAGACATGCGTATGTGAATGTCTAGATACATATTTATATGAATACAGTTGTAACTATTCGTATGTACCCGCATCACGTGCAGTGCAATGTGCAATCAGTTTCAATCGATTCACGAAGACAGTGACCCAAATATTGTGAATACTCAAGAAAAAAAAAAATTAAACATTTTTAGTATTCATTTTATTATTATAACTGTTGTTTTTCTAAGGTTTTTTGATATTATATATTATATATTATTATAAATATTATTATTATTATTATTATTATTATTATTATTATTATTATTATTATTATTATTATTATTATTATTATTATTAAAAATTTTTTTTTTATAATGTTTATTGTATTGAATCAAAAAAAGCATAAATTTTTATTACGACACAGTTGAATTAGGTGGTATTTCGCCAAGCCTAGTTGGGTCCTCAGGCTTTATTATTATTATAATTAGTATTATTATTATAATTATTACTATTAGCATTCTTATTATTATTTTTAAAAATATTGTTATTATTATCATTTTTATAAAGCGACTTTTTTAATTGGATTAAGGCCAACATTCCACATTACAAAGGCGATTTAAAATGCAAAAGACATAAAAATTGTTATTATTATAACAATTATTATAATTTAGCAGCTGTTGCCGGATCAGAGAGAGTTCTCAGTTGAGAGTGATTGACGTGCTCCAAGATTTTTATATATTTTTTTTGCGCTTTAATCCTGCTTTTAATCCTGCATTCGGCATTAGTAGTGATGCCAACTACACTCGCCTTGAGTTCAATCCTTGTTGTTTAATGATTTAATAATTGGGTCTCTCAAACAAGATTTAAAGCAATAAGAGGTATATCATAATTGAGGCATGTCAAAAACTGACAGACATCTCTGACTCATTTGCTACCAACTGAGAGCACCTTCCGACTTGAAAAAGGTTACCTAATCGTGGAAAGGATTTGCTTTCGTTGAAGTCATATTAATGTAAATAAGTTAACTCTCACAAACTTTGTTCAATCAAAAACGAGAAAGAAAGGCTACCTTCGGCACGTCGAAGATCTAATATCCTTTGCCCGTATCTAAGAAGCACAGGGAAAATAGATAATGCCGAGTTTGGTCAAGATATCTTGATAATCAAAAAAGGGTTTTAATCAAAAACCTAGTTTTGGACCGATAGTTCCTATGGCAGATATCTGATATAGTAGTCCAATGTAAATAAGATTTTGCAAAAATGAAGGGATCATAGTGAATTCTTTTAATGCCGTGCTTAATCAAAATATCTTGAATGACAAAAAGTTTTCCATACAACAACTTAATTTTCGACCGATCGTTCCTATGGCAGATATATGATATAGTGGTCCGATCTTAATAGGATTTTGCAATAGAATAAAACTAATAACTGCCGAGTTTGATCAAGATATCCTGAAAAACAATATGTTTTTCATACAAGATCCTACTTTTCGGCCGATCGTTCCTATGGCAGTTATATGATATAGTGGTCCGAACCATTTCACATATGTGCTGCGTGCAACGGAAAGAGGGACTTCTGCAAAGTTTACTAAAGATAGCTTTAAAGCTGAGAGACTAGTTCGCGTAAAAACAGACAGACGGACAGACGGACGGACAGACAGACGGAAATGGCTATATCGACTCGGCTGTTGATACTGATCAAGAATATATATACTTTATGGGGTCGGAGATGTCTCCTTCTATGCGTTACACATTACACGACAAAATTATAATACCCTCTGCAAGGGTATAAAAAAAAGTGGCCGGGCAACGCCGGATATGGATATGAGCACTTATATAAATCTGCAACAGAAATGTATCTGTATCTAGTTGCAAATAGTTATTGCCTATATGTGTTTTTGATACACTTGACAACCCAAACTTTGTCAACTGAGCTCTTGCCGCTGCCTTCTTGTTGTTGTTGTTGTCAGTTTACATTTGCATTTTTACTGCAAATGCGAAATCGATTTCATGTTTTGCCGAGTAACTTGGACGACTCGGGTTACACATGTCTATTTAAAGCAGCCAGCCAATGCTCAACTACAAAAACAGTCGAATGCCTTTGATGCGTTTTATTGTCCCTGCATTGTTGCTGTCACCGTTGACAATCTCGTTCTATTTGCGTTGCTGACGCCCTTCACGACGTATTATACCCTATGTCCTTTGAAAATGCGTAAAATGGAATGATGCACAGAAGGAAGCATATCCAACCCCATATAAGTAATATATTCTTAAGAGATATGGCTAAATATGGTTTAATAGCCATAATGGAATATTTCCATTCTTGAATATCTCTCGCATTGTCCACAAACTTGTCTAAAACATTTTTGATGATAGACCTTTAAGTTTTGTATAAACACACTTTCGTATTCCATTTTAGCCTTGATCGTGTGCCTGCTTACTTTTTTTAATCTGTTTTTATATGTTTGCAGCGACAGCTTAGCGCTGGGTTCAGGGTATCGCCTAGCCAGGCATTTCCAACTAAAGCACTCTCACTTGTCCATATACCCCGTGTTCAATGTCACCAGAGCTGTCAATGTCGAGCAGGCAGTCGTCCGCTTGTTGCGAACATTTAATTCAATGTTCGGCTGCTTGTTGTTTTTGCAGCGTTCACTTACGCTTCATTTCCGTCCGGTCTTGTAGAGCACATCCGCCTGATATTGCGTCTGATTTCCGTTTTTCGCTTCAGCGAGCTGCGAAGTCGCTGAGATTGACAGTATGTCCCACATGTCTGTATGTTCGTACATCCGTCTGTGCATCTATAAGTCGGTCCGTGTAAGTATCTGTGTTACGGCATCTTCGTGTCCTTCAAAGTGAAAGTTTTCGCTTTCGTCTCCTGCTACTATGACAACTCCCGCATCAACTTGTTTATACATGACCACTCTCATACTTACACAGAGAAAAAAAAATGCAGCGCGAAATTAAATTTGATCATATTTAATTTTAAATGCCCTTTTTTAACAATTTTCATAATACATTTTAATAGAATCCAATTTGATTTAAAGAAAATCATACTAAATGCTAATGTGCAAGAAGCTTATATTTAAAAAAAGAAATGGAATCATGTTTATATTAACTATGCAAAAACATAAGAAGAAAACTATTTAATTGCATTCATTTTATTTAAAATTTTAGTAATTATTCTATCTTATGCTAAAATGGTTCATTCTCTATTCGAATAAGGAAAAAAAGTGAAGTCAAACTTGTTTTTGTATTTAAATTTAATATTTATAATGAGTAATTTAAAGTTTATGCATTTTTAAAATGTCGGTTTTTAAACTTCATATTAGAAATTTTAGATATATCAATATTAGGAATTTATAATAAATAAATATAATTTTCATATTTAAATGAAGTATAGAAAATAACCAAATTAAAAAAACATTTTAGTTTGATTAGTTTTTATACCCTGAACCCATTAAAAATGGTTGAAAGGGGTATAATGTTTTTATGCAAAATGTAACAGGCAGAAGGAAGCATCTCCGACCTCATAAAGTATATATATTCTTGATCAGCTTCAATAGCCGAGTCGATCTAGCCATGTCCGACTGTCTGTCCGTCCGTCCGTCCGTATTTATGAACGCAAGGATCTCAAAACCTAAATGAGCTAGAGACTTGAAGAGCCACCAAACTTGATATGTAGCTTCTAGAATAATATATATACATATCTGCATTTGGTTTTGGAAGAAGAGGGTTCAGGGTATCCCCTAGTCGGGAGCTCCCGACTAGAACTTCTTACTTGTTCAATGAAGCTCACTTAAAATCTAGATTTTGGCGCCTTGGTTTTTATACCCTTGCAGAGGGTTTTACAATTTTATCACGAAATGTGTAACATCAGACGAGTTGATTCTGATCTGTTTCTGTTGGAACTGGCCGGAACAGATCACTATATCTATCATGGAGCTGCCAAAAGAACGATCGGTCGAATAGTAGGTTGTTGTATGGTAAATATCCTGGTTTCCAAGATATTTTCATCAAACTCAGCATTTACGAGCTTCACTATTCTGACCTATCAGCAAAACCGTAAGGCAAATGCATGGATAATAAATCTTCGGCATGCCGAAAGTATTCTACTTTCTCTTTTTTCTTTGAGCTCTTGACCCACGGCTTATCGCTTATCAGTTACTTAGCTGTTCGAGAGCTTTCAATTAATTCACCTATCTCAGTCAATTATCTTGGGTGTTGATTGTAGGTTCTACATTCGCAGTTTACACAGAATAAAATCTGTTTTGTTTCCATATGTGCTTTATTTTAGCCTAATGCTCATCCTGGGTGAAACACTAGCTAACGAAAATGAGGTATTTAATTGAAGTTTCGTGAAGTTCAATAAATAATCGTACATTTCTTAGTCTTGTAAGGCAATCAGAATAGCAGAGGAGCAGTGCGGTGCAGTGTCAAGAATGAGTTTACACATTGACTAAAAATGCAAAATTTTAAGCTTATAACAATGAGAATGAACTATTTATTTCCGTATATTGTTTTATTTTTTTTTAATATGTTTACTTATCCCTCTTACTTAAATACATATGTAACAAAAAATGTAAAATTAGATAGCAAATTCAACGAAGTAAAACAAAACGAGAAAGAAGGGCTATCTTCGGCACGCCGAAGATTTAATACCCTTGCAGACCGAAGCTTTTCTATTAAGTGTGAATTTAAGCTTTTTGGTCTGGCTTCCGTCCATGTCCATGTCAAAAAAAAACAAAAGGTTTTTTCATACAAAAACTTAATTTTCGACCGATCGTTCCTATGGCAGCTATATGATATAGTGGTCCGATCTTAATAGGATTTTGCATATATATGAGGAGCTTAGTAAAACTAATAAATGCCGAGTTTGGTCAAGATATCGTGACAAACAAAATGTTTTTTCATACAAAAACTTAATTTTCGACCGATCGTTCCTATGGCGGCTATATGATATAGTGGTCCGATCTTAATAGAATTTTTCATATATATGAGGAGCATAGTAAAACTAATATATGTCGAGTTTGGTCAAGATATCTTGATAAACAAAATGTTTTTTCATACAAAAACTTAATTTTCGACCGATCGTTCCTATGGCAGCTATATGATATAGTGGTCCGATCTTAATAGGATTTTGCATATATATGAGGAGCTTAGTAAAACTAATAAATGCGGAGTTTGGTCAAGATATCTTGACAAACAAAATGTTTTTTCATACAAAAACCTAATTTTCGACCGATCGTTCCTATGGCGGCTATATGATATAGTGGTCCGATCTTAATAGAATTTTTCATATATTTGAGGAGCATAGTAAAACTAATAAATGTCGAGTTTGGTCAAGATATCTTGATAAACAAAAGGTTTTTTCATACAAAAACTTAATTTTCGACCGATCGTTCCTATGGCAGCTATATGATATAGTGGTCCGATCCAGCTGGTTTTGACATATGTGCTGCGTGCAACAGAAATAGGGACTTCTGCAAAGTTTCATTAAGATAGCTTTAAAACTGAGGGACTAGTTCGCAGACAGACGGACAGACGGACAGACGGACGGACGGACGGACGGACAGACGGACAGACGGACAGACGGACATGGCTATATCGACTCGGCTGTTGATGCTGATCAAGAATATATATACTTTATGGGGTCGGAGATGTCTCCTTCTATGCGTTACACATTTCACGACAAAATTATAATACCCTCTGCAAGGGTATAAAAAGAAGTAACTCTACATTTTTTAGGTGTCAAGAAACTCCTTACCCAAATAATAAAAAGTGACTTTATACTTAATTTATAGGAAAAAAATTATTGAAATTAAAGTTTAATATTTAGTATGTCCACCCTTAGCATTAATGACACATTGTAGTCGGGTTTTCATTGAGTGGAATAATTTTTTTAAGTCATAATTTGTTGGTAACTTTTGCCACTCATCTAAAATGAAGGCTTTAAGTTCCGACCTAGTTTTTGGCTGCCTTTTAGCCACTTTTTTCTTCAGAAAACACCATACATTTTCTATGGGATTTAAGTCTGGTAGGCAGGTGTATCCATCACTTTTCCACAGTTAAAGAGAAGCCACATGCGCACCATATTCGCTTTGTGCTTAGGGTCATTGTCTTGATAAAATTTAAAACATGGCTTGTTATCTCTTATGAGCCCAAATTTAAGTGCACTGTTCCACAAGTGACTTTTCAAAATATTGAGATATTGATGCGCATCCATAGTGGTCTCAATAAATGCTAAGTCTCCAACTCCACTGCTTGAAATGCACCCCCAAATCATCACCGACAATTTTCCAAATTTAACAGTGGATATTATTTTTCCAACGAAGTTAACGGCTTCCGCCATACTCTACTAGGCCCATCATTGTAGTAAAGCATCATTTTTGTTTCATCACAAAATATGACGTTGTCCCAATAATCAATTGGATAAGAAATGTGCATATAGGCGAAGCACAATCGTTTTTCAATGTTTATTATAGAAAGGAGCGGTTTCTTGCGCGCAGCTCTTGACTTGTAATTATTGCAAATTATGGCTTGCCTTACTGTTTCATGAGAAACCGCAACATCAAATTCATCCTTCAGCTCCCTGGCAAGAGCCCTGGTTGAGATCTGAGGATTTAGAGCCACCTTCCTCATCATTAAACGCTCTGTACGCTCCGCTATTTTAGGCTTAGGTCCACCTCCACTTTTGGGTTCCAACGTACCTTCATTTTCAATGCGGTTTAAGACGTTGTATATAGTCTTCCGTGTAACAGAAAACATTGCTGATAGGTCAAGCACACTCTTTCCCATCTGGTGGTTATAGAATATCAGCTGGACAACTTCAAATGATAATCTTTTGCCTGGCATCTTTTAAAAATCAAAAAGCTTCTCAAAGCACGTGATATCATCAAAAATAATCGCCGAATGAAAATTAAATGCATTGAAAACAATGCAAAGCAAAGAATAGATAACGGTAAATGCACCGTTGCTCTTGGAATATTGAAAAAAAGGGAGAAGGAAAAGAATGTGTAAAGAGTTTCTTGACAGTAGTCAAACTGAGTCATTTTTGTATATGTATGTACATATGTATGTGTTTTTTTTGTTTTCTTATTGTTAAAATTTCATTTTGATGTTACTGTTTCATTAAAAATAGCACCACTAACTATAAATTCCCAAAAGCAAGTTAAAAATGTCAGGCGGGTGTTCATATTTTTAGTCTAATAGATGAAAAAGTATATTTTTATTCAATGTGTAAACTCATTCTTGACAGACTGTACATCTATAAGGCTGGGAGTACTTTGTTAAAGTATATACATCAGATGAAGGAGGAAATTGGGAACAATGACAGTAAAATTGAAGGTAAAGACAGAGAAATCAAGCAACTGCAGGAAAAACTGAACCAACGTAATGAATTGGTCATCGAGGAAGAACTCAAAATGAATTCTACAAACAGAGTATCAAAGAGCTAACGAACAACGTTTTATCAATAAAAGAGGAAATTAGTAAATCCAATTCCAATGTCATAAAAATCCAGACTATAAAGAGCAGCTGGAGAATCAAAAGCAGTCAATTGATCAACAGGCCCTACAAATATCCGAACTGAAAAACGAAATCAGCATTTGTGCCAAGAAACTAAAACTTTGCTCCGGTTATTAAAATTAATCCGGATCAAGAAGGTCCGTTTGATGTACTATGTGATAGTGCGACAGCAGGTCCCTGCTGGATGGTCATAAAGCAGCGAATCAATGGTAAGGAGGATTTCTACAGGAATTGGACAACATACCTTGAAGGATTCGGAGAATTTTAAGGTGACTTCTTGCTGGGTCTGGAAAGGATTCATCGCTTGACGCGCGCATAGCCTCATGAGCTCTACATACACATGGAAGGATTTGATGGTGACATCAATATATATATCAATATATATATCAGATATGATCAATTTACCATTTCTGGCGAGGAGGACCAAGGCAGTGATCACCTTGGGTAAGTCTGAAGGCACTGCAAGAAATGATTACTGGCGAATCCACAAAGATGAGAAATTCAGCACATTCGATCGTGACAATGACAAGTGGGATTCTGTCAACTGCGCAAGCCGAAGCGAATATTGTGGTGGCTGGTGGTACGATAATAGTGCAAACAGGTATTAATCGCCACAGCTTTGTCAAAGCAATTAATATGCAATTATTTTTTAGCAATTTAACGGGAAAATACTATGATCATAAGGTGTCCGAAAAAGATGCCACATTTTGGAATGGCGCAGTCTCGTTGAAGACAGTAAAAATGCTTGTACCCCCAAAACCAAGGGAAAAAAACAAATTTAAATAGTTTTACAATTTATTTATAAATAAATTCAGATGCTGTAATCCCAACAAAATCTCCAACAACTGGTACAAATATATTAAAATCCAAGCATATCAAACAAACTCCATTATTTAATTCTGTTAATTCTGCTGCCTAAAGAAGCCTTTTGCAGGTTTGCGAGATTCAAGCTGATTAGTTGGACAGGTGGAAAAATAGATTAAAGGTCAATATTCTAGTTTTTTGTAACATTTCCAAAAACGAATGTAAACGAGAAAGAAGGGCTACCTTCGGCTCCCAAAGATATAATAATCTTGCAAACCCAACCTTTTCATAATGCCCATATTTCTTTGCCCGTATCTAAGGAGCGCAGGGAAAATAGTTAATGCCGACTTTGATCAAGAAATCTTGATAAACAAAAAACCAGCTAAAATGCAAGAATTTTACATCGACGTGGCAAACCCTTTCATTATTTCATGATACTCGTCCCTTCAAAAGGGAAGCACTGCCACCGACTTTTGAGAAAAATTGAATTTGGGGGCATTTTTGCTACACATACCCTCACAAACAATTAAATGGTAGATATAAATAAAAAAAGAGCACTGAGAGTAAGCCAAAGCAGTTTCCTGTAGTGGGAGCGAAATAAAAAACAGCGATGTCGTTCTATCGCACAAATCATATGAAAAAGAGTAAGCCAAAGCAGTTTAATGTAGCGTCTAGGAATAGCAAGTAAGAGGATCTAGTCGGGAGCTCCCAACTAGGGAATACCCTGAATCCTCTTATTCCAACAACAAATGCAGCTCGTTCGAATTAATAAAGATGCATTTTAAAAAAAGTTCCATTGGCAGAGTCTGAAACTTGCAACTGACCGCATTACTAGCTGCCAGTACGGCTCGAACTCGCCGCAGACCGCACCACTTGCCACTGCCTCTACTCAACAGCCACACTAATAATTGAGTCTTAATGAGTAAAAAAAACCGATTAAAATAGCAAAATCGCAATGATGACAGAATTCGAAGCAGGCGCGCATGAATGTGTGTGTGTACATACAGAAATTCTTGGATGGTGAACAAAAAAGTTGCATACAAACGTTTTTCGCGATATTTCCATACTTGCGGGTGGAATTTCGCAAATCGCTGAAACACGTATTTATTAAGTTCTTATGTAAGTTTTTTTGAAAATAAGTTTGAAGCAAATCGGACACCACTTAAAACTGCACCAAAAAATTTTAGAATCGCACATTTCCCCGAGGATTCTTTGATTCTGCGAAAAATGTGCAACACGTCCCAAATGATTTTTCATATAGATCCTTGGAAATGAATTTGAGAGCGAAACGTCATCTACCAAATCTTTGACCCCCATTTATACCAAGGAGGGATGGATTTCCCAAAAAGTGCGAAACACCCCTCAAATGAATTTGAACAAAAAACTTTGAAATTGAGTTTTAAGGTCGATCGGATGATAAACAAAAAAGTCACATACATACACATAAGTCACACCTTCATCACATAATGAAATAAAGAAAAATAATAAAAATTTAAGCTTCCTAGCTCTTACGGTTTGGTCAAACAGTTATATATATAGAGATTCTAGAAGCAACAAATCAAGTTTGTTGACTCTATTTACCCAATTTGCTAAAAAAAACAGGATGTCGATATCGATTTTTATCGATTGCTTGGAAACGGAGTAAGTTATCGATTATCGGAAACAATCTCGATCTGCGTAGGCACTAGGAGGCACTTAACACTAGATGCCCAGTCTATATATTGTTTGGTTAGTGATATTAAGATCTGCTCGTTTATACCAATATTTAGTTAAAGAATTCCATTTGTAAAAAGACAACAATCGGTTTTAGCAAAATCTTACTAAAGATGCCTAACGTCATGAAACATACATTTGATGTTCACAATTCATCTCCGACTCTTCCACCACAATTGAATGAATTAAATTTAACCAAAATATTATTTGCAAGAGTTTTCGTTTTCCAAAACATTTCTTGATATAGATGGTTCGGTTCTTATTTTATTATTGTGCCCTAACGATCTAATTTAAAATGCTTTGCGGCTTTGTTAATATAACAAAAATTTTTTTGTTTTTCGGTTCTGGGTAGTTGAGGACGTATCTATTATTATTTTAAACATTTTTGATTCGCACTTGTTATAAGACAATCTCCGAGATATTCTTAAATGAAAGGTTAAAAAAACAAAAACACTTCAAAGAGCTATAGTTTGATACCCTGTTCTCATCACCAGACAAAGGTTACTAACACGCGAGCTTCTCTTTAATACACACAGAAATACAGACAACCAGGAGTATATGGAAGTTGGCGGTTATTGAACAAAGAGTTTCGGTACTAGTTTAGAGTATATAAATGATAGGGATGCGCGGAAGGTGGGGCAGAACAATTGTACGGACCTAACCAAAACGGACAACGGACTAATCAAAATGCAATAGGAACTGTCCGTGGAAAACAGAATGTTTGTTTTAGGTATCATAACCATACTCAGCTAATTTGTGTATGCTCCAAATATGCGATCAAAATCTGCTTGGAATATTAGGAATTAAAGATTATAAAGAAACGATCAAGCGAAAATTGACTCTTGGTATAAAAATACCATTAAGAATAAAACATAAGGATAACTCTATTTTCTCGTTTTCTTAAGTTTGAATAAAATTTCTATACGTTAAGCCCGGGTAGCTCAGTCGGTAGAGCATTGGACTTTTAATCCAAGGGTCCAGGGTTCAAGTCCCTGCTCGGGCGGTTTTTTTTAGTCTTGCAATAGTTTATAGATTTTAGAAAAGCGCTTTTTCAGAAGGTTACACTTGGACTTTGACATTTACACCCAGTTGAAGGTCATATTGATGCCCTAAAAATTATATAATGATCGGAAAAGCTAAGAAAAGAAGAAGCATGTGAGCAACAGCAGCAGCATGTGTGCGCGTGTCTGTATTGATTATTTTGTGTATGTATGTGTATCCAGAAAAAAGCTAGCAGCAGCTGCCTGCTCGGCTTGGAGATCAGAGAATCTTCTAGTCCCGATGTATTTTTATTGCTTCTCCTTGATGATTTTTGTTGCATTTCAGACGGCGACTATTCGACTGTTCGCGTTAGTCCGACGTCACACAAACTAATGAAACTACATAGTTAAGCATCGTTTAACCCCATTTGCTGTTCGAATTTTCCAAAGGAACTATTATTTCGTAGCATTAGTTGCCATTTAATGAGTATGTCAGTCAGTTAGTCAGTCACTCAGTCAGAAGAAATTCTGTTATAATAATAATAATAATAATAAAAAATAATAATAATAATAATAATAATAATAATAATAGCAATAATAATAATAATAATAATAATAATAATAATAATAATAATAATAATAATAGCAATAATAATAATAATAATAACAATAATAATAATAATAATAATAATAATAATAATAATAATAATAACAACAACAATAATAATAATAATAATAATAATAATAATAATAATAATAATAATAATAATAATAATAGCAATTATAATAATAATAATAATAGGCGCAAATCCGCATCAGTTTTAGCAGTCAATGCGATATAGCCATATCCGTCCGTCCATCACGACAACTTTTTGTTGCAGACTCTGCAGCCCGAATCGGATAAGCTGCAAAAGGCACGCCCAGTGAAACACAGAGTTTTTGTTTTAGATATCGTAACCAAACTCAGTAAATTTATGTATGCTCCATATATATTATCAACATCTCATTGGTATATTAAATAAACCGAAAATGATCAAATGAAAATTTTCTTTTTGCATTAAAACATAGTTAAAAGTAGGAGTAAACACACATCTAGAGTCTGCAAATGTATATAAGCTATAATACTCCAGAAATAACTTTTTTAAACCCTGAACCCATTAAAAATGGGTTAAAGGGGTATAATGTTTTTGTGCAAAATGTAAATGCATGCCGAGTCGATCTAGCCATGTCCGTCTGTCTGTCCGTCCGTCCGTCCGTCCGTCCGTATGTATGAACGCAAGGATCTCAGAACCTATAAGAGCCAGAGACTTGAAATTTTAGCTGTAGGTTTTAGCTACGCAGATCGAGTTTGTTTCCGATAATCGATAAATATCGATATCGACATCCTGTTTTTTGAGCAAATTGGGTAAATAATAAAAGCTAGAGTCACCAAACATGATATGTTATTTCTAGAATATTATATATATGTCAAGTATCTTTCATTTTATACCTATCGCCACCTCAAAGAGGGTTCAGGGTATTCCCTAGTCGGGAGCTCCCGACTAGAACTTCTTACTTGTTCAATGAAGCTCACTTAAAATCTAGATTTTGGCGCCTTGGTTTTTATACCCTTGCAGAGGGTTTTACAATTTTATCACGAAATGTGTAACATCAGACGAGTTGATGTCCATCTGATCTGTTTCTGTTGGAACTGGCCGGAACAGATCACTATATCTATCATGGAGCTGCCAAAAGAACGATCGGTCGAATAGTAGGTTGTTGTATGGTAAATATCCTGGTTTCCAAGATATTTTCATCAAACTCAGCATTTACGAGCTTCACTATTCTGACCTATCAGCAAAACCGTAAGGCAAATGCATGGATAATAAATCTTCGGCATGCCGAAAGTATTCTACTTTCTCTTTTTTCTTTGAGCTCTTGACCCACGGCTTATCGCTTATCAGTTACTTAGCTGTTCGAGAGCTTTCAATTAATTCACCTATCTCAGTCAATTATCTTGGGTGTTGATTGTAGGTTCTACATTCGCAGTTTACACAGAATAAAATCTGTTTTGTTTCCATATGTGCTTTATTTTAGCCTAATGCTCATCCTAGGTGAAACACTAGCTAACGAAAATGAGGTATTTAATTGAAGTTTCGTGAAGTTCAATAAATAATCGTACATTTCTTAGTCTTGTAAGGCAATCAGAATAGCAGAGGAGCAGTGCGGTGCAGTGTCAAGAATGAGTTTACACATTGACTAAAAATGCAAAATTTTAAGCTTATAACAATGAGAATGAACTATTTATTTCCGTATATTGTTTTATTTTTTTTTAATATGTTTACTTATCCCTCTTACTTAAATACATATGTAACAAAAATTGTAAAATTAGATAGCAAATTCAACGAAGTAAAACAAAACGAGAAAGAAGGGCTATCTTCGGCACGCCGAAGATTTAATACCCTTGCAGACCGAAGCTTTTCTATTAAGTGCGAATTTAAGCTTATTGGTCTGGCTTCCGTCCATGTCCATGTCAAAAAAAAACAAAAGGTTTTTTCATACAAAAACTTAATTTTCGACCGATCGTTCCTATGGCAGCTATATGATATAGTGGTCCGATCTTAATAGGATTTTGCATATATATGAGGAGCTTAGTAAAACTAATAAATGCCGAGTTTGGTCAAGATATCGTGACAAACAAAATGTTTTTTCATACAAAAACTTAATTTTCGACCGATCGTTCCTATGGCGGCTATATGATATAGTGGTCCGATCTTAATAGAATTTTTCATATATATGAGGAGCATAGTAAAACTAATATATGTCGAGTTTGGTCAAGATATCTTGATAAACAAAATGTTTTTTCATACAAAAACTTAATTTTCGACCGATCGTTCCTATGGCGGCTATATGATATAGTGGTCCGATCTTAATAGAATTTTTCATATATTTGAGGAGCATAGTAAAACTAATAAATGTCGAGTTTGGTCAAGATATCTTGATAAACAAAAGGTTTTTCATACAAAAACTTAATTTTCGACCGATCGTTCCTATGGCAGCTATATGATATAGTGGTCCGATCCAGCTGGTTTTGACATATGTGCTGCGTGCAACAGAAATAGGGACTTCTGCAAAGTTTCATTAAGATAGCTTTAAAACTGAGGGACTAGTTAGCATAGAAACAGACAGACGGACAGACGGACAGACGGACGGACGGACGGACGGACAGACGGACAGACGGACATGGCTATATCGACTCGGCTGTTGATGCTGATCAAGAATATATATACTTTATGGGGTCGGAGATGTCTCCTTGCGTTACACATTTCACGACAAAATTATAATACCCTCTGCAAGGGTATAAAAAGAAGTAACTCTACATTTTTATACCCTTGCAGAGGGTATTATAATTTTGTCGTGAAATGTGTAACGCATAGAAGGAGACATCTCCGACCCCATAAAGTATATATATTCTTGATCAGCATCAACAGCCGAGTCGATATAGCCATGTCCGTTCCGTCGTCTGTCCGTCCGTCCGTCTGTCCGTCTGTCCGTCTGTCTGTTTCTATGCGAACTAGTCCCTCAGTTTTAAAGCTATCTTAATGAAACTTTGCAGAAGTCCCTATTTCTGTTGCACGCAGCACATATGTCAAAACCAGCTGGATCGGACCACTATATCATATAGCTGCCATAGGAACGATCGGTCGAAAATTAAGTTTTTGTATGAAAAAACCTTTTGTTTATCAAGATATCTTGACCAAACTCGACATTTATTAGTTTTACTATGCTCCTCATATATATGCAAAATTCTATTAAGATCGGACCACTATATCATATAGCCGCCATAGGAACGATCGGTCGAAAATTAAGTTTTTGTATGAAAAAACATTTTGTTTGTCAAGATATCTTGACCAAACTCGGCATTTATTAGTTTTTCTAAGCTCCTCATATATATGCAAAATCCTATTAAGAGCGGACCACTATATCATATAGCTGCCATAGGAACGATCGGTCGAAAATTAAGTTTTTGTATGATAAAACATTTTGTTTGTCAAGATATCTTGACCAAACTCGGCATTTATTAGTTTTACTAAGCTCCTCATATATATGCAAAATCCTATTAAGATCGGACCACTATATCATATAGCTGCCATAGGAACGATCGATCGAAAATTAAGTTTTTGTATGAAAAAACATTTTGTTTTTCAAGATATCTTAACCAAACTCGGCATTTATTAGTTTTACTATGCTCCTCATATATATGCAAAATCCTATTAAGATCGGACCACTATATCATATTATTAAGTTTTTGTATGGAGAATTTTTTGTTTTTCCTGATTTTGCGATTAAACACGGCATTTAAAGATTTCACTATGCTTCCTTCATTTTTGCTAAATCTTATTTACATCGGTTTTTGATTAAAAGCCTTTTTTTTGTTTATCAATATACCTTGACCAAACTCGGCCTTAACCATTTTCTCGGCATTAAAAGGTTGGGTCTGCAAGGGTATTAGATCTTCGGCATGCCGAAGATAGCCCTTCTTTCTCGTTTAGGTGTCAAGAAACTCCTTACCCAAATAATAAAAAGTGACTTTATACTTAATTTATAGGAAAAAAATTATTGAAATTAAAGTTTAATATTTAGTATGTCCACCCTTAGCATTAATGACACATTGTAGTCGGGTTTTCATTGAGTGGAATAATTTTTTGAAGTCATAATTTGTTGGTAACTTTTGCCACTCATCTAAAATGAAGGCTTTAAGTTCCGACCTAGTTTTTGGCTGCCTTTTAGCCACTTTTTTCTTCAGAAAACACCATACATTTTCTATGGGATTTAAGTCTGGTAGGCAGGTGTATCCATCACTTTTCCACAGTTAAAGAGAAGCCACATGCGCACCATATTCGCTTTGTGCTTAGGGTCATTGTCTTGATAAAATTTAAAACATGGCTTGTTATCTCTTATGAGCCCAAATTTAAGTGCACTGTTCCACAAGTGACTTTTCAAAATATTGAGATATTGATGCGCATCCATAGTGGTCTCAATAAATGCTAAGTCTCCAACTCCACTGCTTGAAATGCACCCCCAAATCATCACCGACAATTTTCCAAATTTAACAGTGGATATTATATTCTGTTTTTCCAACGAAGTTAACGGCTTCCGCCATACTCTACTAGGCCCATCATTGTAGTAAAGCATCATTTTTGTTTCATCACAAAATATGACGTTGTCCCAATAATCAATTGGATAAGAAATGTGCATATAGGCGAAGCACAATCGTTTTTCAATGTTTATTATAGAAAGGAGCGGTTTCTTGCGCGCAGCTCTTGACTTGTAATTATTGCAAATTATGGCTTGCCTTACTGTTTCATGAGAAACCGCAACATCAAATTCATCCTTCAGCTCCCTGGCAAGAGCCCTGGTTGAGATCTGAGGATTTAGAGCCACCTTCCTCATCATTAAACGCTCTGTACGCTCCGCTATTTTAGGCTTAGGTCCACCTCCACTTTTGGGTTCCAACGTACCTTCATTTTCAATGCGGTTTAAGACGTTGTATATAGTCTTCCGTGTAACAGAAAACATTGCTGATAGGTCAAGCACACTCTTTCCCATCTGGTGGTTATAGAATATCAGCTGGACAACTTCAAATGATAATCTTTTGCCTGGCATCTTTTAAAAATCAAAAAGCTTCTCAAAGCACGTGATATCATCAAAAATAATCGCCGAATGAAAATTAAATGCATTGAAAACAATGCAAAGCAAAGAATAGATAACGGTAAATGCACCGTTGCTCTTGGAATATTGAAAAAAAGGGAGAAGGAAAAGAATGTGTAAAGAGTTTCTTGACAGTAGTCAAACTGAGTCATTTTTGTATATGTATGTACATATGTATGTGTTTTTTTTTTTTTCTTATTGTTAAAATTTCATTTTGATGTTACTGTTTCATTAAAAATAGCACCACTAACTATAAATTCCCAAAAGCAAGTTAAAAATGTCAGGCGGGTGTTCATATTTTTAGTCTAATAGATGAAAAAGTATATTTTTATTCAATGTGTAAACTCATTCTTGACAGACTGTACATCTATAAGGCTGGGAGTACTTTGTTAAAGTATATACATCAGATGAAGGAGGAAATTGGGAACAATGACAGTAAAATTGAAGGTAAAGACAGAGAAATCAAGCAACTGCAGGAAAAACTGAACCAACGTAATGAATTGGTCATCGAGGAAGAACTCAAAATGAATTCTACAAACAGAGTATCAAAGAGCTAACGAACAACGTTTTATCAATAAAAGAGGAAATTAGTAAATCCAATTCCAATGTCATAAAAATCCAGACTATAAAGAGCAGCTGGAGAATCAAAAGCAGTCAATTGATCAACAGGCCCTACAAATATCCGAACTGAAAAACGAAATCAGCATTTGTGCCAAGAAACTAAAACTTTGCTCCGGTTATTAAAATTAATCCGGATCAAGAAGGTCCGTTTGATGTACTATGTGATAGTGCGACAGCAGGTCCCTGCTGGGTCTGGAAAGGATTCATCGCTTGACGCGCGCATAGCCTCATGAGCTCTACATACACATGGAAGGATTTGATGGTGACATCAATATATATATCAATATATATATATCAGATATGATCAATTTACCATTTCTGGCGAGGAGGACCAAGGCAGTGATCACCTTGGGTAAGTCTGAAGGCACTGCAAGAAATGATTACTGGCGAATCCACAAAGATGAGAAATTCAGCACATTCGATCGTGACAATGACAAGTGGGATTCTGTCAACTGCGCAAGCCGAAGCGAATATTGTGGTGGCTGGTGGTACGATAATAGTGCAAACAGGTATTAATCGCCACAGCTTTGTCAAAGCAATTAATATGCAATTATTTTTTAGCAATTTAACGGGAAAATACTATGATCATAAGGTGTCCGAAAAAGATGCCACATTTTGGAATGGCGCAGTCTCGTTGAAGACAGTAAAAATGCTTGTACCCCCAAAACCAAGGGAAAAAAACAAATTTAAATAGTTTTACAATTTATTTATAAATAAATTCAGATGCTGTAATCCCAACAAAATCTCCAACAACTGGTACAAATATATTAAAATCCAAGCATATCAAACAAACTCCATTATTTAATTCTGTTAATTCTGCTGCCTAAAGAAGCCTTTTGCAGGTTTGCGAGATTCAAGCTGATTAGTTGGACAGGTGGAAAAATAGATTAAAGGTCAATATTCTAGTTTTTTGTAACATTTCCAAAAACGAATGTAAACGAGAAAGAAGGGCTACCTTCGGCTCCCAAAGATATAATAATCTTGCAAACCCAACCTTTTCATAATGCCCATATTTCTTTGCCCGTATCTAAGGAGCGCAGGGAAAATAGTTAATGCCGACTTTGATCAAGAAATCTTGATAAACAAAAAACCAGCTAAAATGCAAGAATTTTACATCGACGTGGCAAACCCTTTCATTATTTCATGATACTCGTCCCTTCAAAAGGGAAGCACTGCCACCGACTTTTGAGAAAAATTGAATTTGGGGGCATTTTTGCTACACATACCCTCACAAACAATTAAATGGTAGATATAAATAAAAAAAGAGCACTGAGAGTAAGCCAAAGCAGTTTCCTGTAGTGGGAGCGAAATAAAAAACAGCGATGTCGTTCTATCGCACAAATCATATGAAAAAGAGTAAGCCAAAGCAGTTTAATGTAGCGTCTAGGAATAGCAAGTAAGAGGATCTAGTCGGGAGCTCCCAACTAGGGAATACCCTGAATCCTCTTATTCCAACAACAAATGCAGCTCGTTCGAATTAATAAAGATGCATTTTAAAAAAAGTTCCATTGGCAGAGTCTGAAACTTGCAACTGACCGCATTACTAGCTGCCAGTACGGCTCGAACTCGCCGCAGACCGCACCACTTGCCACTGCCTCTACTCAACAGCCACACTAATAATTGAGTCTTAATGAGTAAAAAAAACCGATTAAAATAGCAAAATCGCAATGATGACAGAATTCGAAGCAGACGCGCATGAATGTGTGTGTGTACATACAGAAATTCTTGGATGGTGAACAAAAAAGTTGCATACAAACGTTTTTCGCGATATTTCCATACTTGCGGGTGGAATTTCGCAAATCGCTGAAACACGTATTTATTAAGTTCTTATGTAAGTTTTTTTGAAAATAAGTTTGAAGCAAATCGGACACCACTTAAAACTGCACCAAAAAATTTTAGAATCGCACATTTCCCCGAGGATTCTTTGATTCTGCGAAAAATGTGCAACACGTCCCAAATGATTTTTC
This sequence comes from Drosophila littoralis, assembly GCA_018903485.1. Classification (NCBI taxonomy): domain Eukaryota; kingdom Metazoa; phylum Arthropoda; class Insecta; order Diptera; family Drosophilidae; genus Drosophila; species Drosophila littoralis. Next base: position 11,356,757 of record JAEIGF010000297.1, on the reverse strand, counting down.
ATATAGATCCTTGGAAATGAATTTGAGAGCGAAACGTCATCTACCAAATCTTTGACCCCCATTTATACCAAGGAGGGATGGATTTCCCAAAAAGTGCGAAACACCCCTCAAATGAATTTGAACAAAAAACTTTGAAATTGAGTTTTAAGGTCGATCGGATGATAAACAAAAAAGTCACATACATACACATAAGTCACACCTTCATCACATAATGAAATAAAGAAAAATAATAAAAATTTAAGCTTCCTAGCTCTTACGGTTTGGTCAGTGAGTCAGTCAGGACAAACAGTTATATATATAGAGATTCTAGAAGCAACAAATCAAGTTTGTTGACTCTATTTACCCAATTTGCTAAAAAAAACAGGATGTCGATATCGATTTTTATCGATTGCTTGGAAACGGAGTAAGTTATCGATTATCGGAAACAATCTCGATCTGCGTAGGCACTAGGAGGCACTTAACACTAGATGCCCAGTCTATATATTGTTTGGTTAGTGATATTAAGATCTGCTCGTTTATACCAATATTTAGTTAAAGAATTCCATTTGTAAAAAGACAACAATCGGTTTTAGCAAAATCTTACTAAAGATGCCTAACGTCATGAAACATACATTTGATGTTCACAATTCATCTCCGACTCTTCCACCACAATTGAATGAATTAAATTTAACCAAAATATTATTTGCAAGAGTTTTCGTTTTCCAAAACATTTCTTGATATAGATGGTTCGGTTCTTATTTTATTATTGTGCCCTAACGATCTAATTTAAAATGCTTTGCGGCTTTGTTAATATAACAAAAATGTTTTTGTTTTTCGGTTCTGGGTAGTTGAGGACGTATCTATTATTATTTTAAACATTTTTGATTCGCACTTGTTATAAGACAATCTCCGAGATATTCTTAAATGAAAGGTTAAAAAAACAAAAACACTTCAAAGAGCTATAGTTTGATACCCTGTTCTCATCACCAGACAAAGGTTACTAAAAAAGCGAGCTTCTCTTTAATACACACAGAAATACAGACAACCAGGAGTATATGGAAGTTGGCGGTTATTGAACAAAGAGTTTCGGTACTAGTTTAGAGTATATAAATGATAGGGATGCGCGGAAGGTGGGGCAGAACAATTGTACGGACCTAACCAAAACGGACAACGGACTAATCAAAATGCAATAGGAACTGTCCGTGGAAAACAGAATGTTTGTTTTAGGTATCATAACCATACTCAGCTAATTTGTGTATGCTCCAAATATGCGATCAAAATCTGCTTGGAATATTAGGAATTAAAGATTATAAAGAAACGATCAAGCGAAAATTGACTCTTGGTATAAAAATACCATTAAGAATAAAACATAAGGATAACTCTATTTTCTCGTTTTCTTAAGTTTGAATAAAATTTCTATACGTTAAGCCCGGGTAGCTCAGTCGGTAGAGCATTGGACTTTTAATCCAAGGGTCCAGGGTTCAAGTCCCTGCTCGGGCGGTTTTTTTTTTAGTCTTGCAATAGTTTATAGATTTTAGAAAAGCGCTTTTTCAGAAGGTTACACTTGGACTTTGACATTTACACCCAGTTGAAGGTCATATTGATGCCCTAAAAATTATATAATGATCGGAAAAGCTAAGAAAAGAAGAAGCATGTGAGCAACAGCAGCAGCATGTGTGCGCGTGTCTGTATTGATTATTTTGTGTATGTATGTGTATCCAGAAAAAAGCTAGCAGCAGCTGCCTGCTCGGCTTGGAGATCAGAGAATCTTCTAGTCCCGATGTATTTTTATTGCTTCTCCTTGATGATTTTTGTTGCATTTCAGACGGCGACTATTCGACTGTTCGCGTTAGTCCGACGTCACACAAACTAATGAAACTACATAGTTAAGCATCGTTTAACCCCATTTGCTGTTCGAATTTTCCAAAGGAACTATTATTTCGTAGCATTAGTTGCCATTTAATGAGTATGTCAGTCAGTTAGTCAGTCACTCAGTCAGAAGAAATTCTGTTATAACAATAATAATAATAATAATAAAAATAATAATAATAATAATAATAATAATAATAACAATAATAATAATAATAATAATAATAATAATAATAATAATAATAATAATAATAATAATAATAATAATAATAATAATAATAATAATAATAATAATAATAGCAATAATAATAATAATAATAACAATAATAATAATAATAATAATAATAATAATAATAATAATAAAAAAATAATAATAATAATAATAATAATAATAATAATAATAATAATAATAATAATAATAATAATAATAATAATAATAGCAATTATAATAATAATAATAATAGGCGCATTATTCTGCACCGTTGTTAAAATCCGCATCAGTTTTAGCAGTCAATGCGATATAGCCATATCCGTCCGTCCATCACGACAACTTTTTGTAGCAGACTCTGCAGCCCGAATCGGATAAGCTGCAAAAGGCATGCCCATTGAAACACAGAGTTTTTGTTTTAGATATCGTAACCAAACTCAGTAAATTTATGTATGCTCCATATATATTATCAACATCTCATTGGTATATTAAATAAACCGAAAATGATCAAATGAAAATTTTCTTTTTGCATTAAAACATAGTTAAAAGTAGGAGTAAACACACATCTAGAGTCTGCAAATGTATATAAGCTATAATACTCCAGAAATAACTTTTTTATACCCTGAACCCATTAAAAATGAGTTAAAGGGGTATAATGTTTTTGTACAAAATGTAAATGCATGCCGAGTCGATCTAGCCATGTCCGTCTGTCTGTCCGCCCGTCCGTCCGTCCGTCCGTATGTATGAACGCAAGGATCTCAGAACCTATAAGAGCCAGAGACTTGAAATTTTAGCTGTAGGTTCTCCTAGTTCCTACGCAGATCGAGTTTGTTTAAGATAATCGATAAATATCGATATCGACATCCTGTTTTTTGAGCAAATTGGGTAAATAATAAGAGCTAGAGTCACCAAACATGATATGTTATTTCTAGAATATTATATATATGTCAAGTATCTTTCATTTTATACCTATCGCCACCTCAAAGAGGGTTCAGGGTATTCCCTAGTCGGGAGCTCCCGACTAGAAACTCTTACTTGTTTCTGTTTTGATTTGTTTGAATAATTATCTCTCTAAGGCCCGGGTAGCTAAGTTGGTAGAGCATTGGACTTTTAATCCAAGGGTCCAGGGCTCAAGTCCCTGCTCGGGCGTCTGTTTTCGACTTCCGCTATTTTTTTTTAAATTCATTAATATACGGATATATTATTTGGGTACAAGTTCAGTTTTATTTGATATTGCCATATTTGAAAAATGTTTTATTAAAGATTCAAAAGATTACAAACCTAAAGCACTTTTTAAATGTGATACACTGATACATTAAAAGTCAAATTTCAAAAACCCTAAATAAAAAAAAATTTCGCCCGAGCAGGGACTTGAACCCTGGACCCTTGGATTAAAAGTCCAATGCTCTACCGACTGAGCTACCCGGGCACTTGGCTCAAACGTGTTTAATGTCGTAGATCGTAGATGACTTATCCTTGCAATACCGAAAACTGAAATATATCCATATCATCTATGATAAGCTCAATTAAAAAAATTCTACAACTAATAGACTAATAGAAACAGAACTTAAATATACGTTAGTCGGAGATGCTTTATTCATTTCCCGAATGAACTGATCTTAAGTAGTTTTTTAAATGTTCGATAACAACCCATCTACATATATGTATACTAAATGCAGGGTATTTCTTAGCTCTCCATTTGAGCAAATGCCAATTCTTTATTGTTGTTAGTTGCTTTATCCCTTTGACAGCACTCATCGAACCATTTATATTTATGGTCTGAATGGTGAAAAAAATAGAGCACGAGGCTTGCAATTCAGATGAGTTATGCGAGGGAATTTGTACACATCATAAAATTCTTATCCTAACATAGTTGCCATTCGCAGTGCATGAACAGTAATGCGTCTGTTGACCCAATCCCATTTAATGTCACCATTTTCGCATCGGCCCACTTTCCACGTCCCAGATGTTGACGTTTTTATCCATGAAGCTGGCCCAACTTCACCCCCCACTCCCGATGACTGTCTGTCATCCGAAATCCATTGAGCGTAACGTATGAGTAGGAAATTCTTTGCATTTCATTTCAAGCTCTCAGAGTCCAATGCAGGTCCTTCTCTAGCCATTGTGTGTGTGATTTTTATAGTCTATTAATTTTATTAGTGCCATTGCAGTCATGCGTATTCAAGTTGTCGTATTTAAGTTGTCGCTGTCTGTGTCTACGTCTTACATTAGCCTGACTGTTTCTCATTACTTGATGGCCAATTCCAATTGAACGCCCTGATACTTATTCTATGTCCGGCACATGATTTGTGTGCTGCAGTAAGCTGGTTAATGCAATTGTGAGGAAAAAAGATACACTACAAACTGCACGAATATTTTATCAATAAATAAAACATGGCTAATTTACAAATGACAGTTTAATCAAGCGTATATCAATTATATACTTTAGATTATTTCTACTTCCCAAATAATACCATCACGAAAGAGGTAATATTTGTAGCGCATTCTTGGATGGGTGTGTAATGTAGTTTACTCCCTAAATAAATTAACCCATGACTTTCGGCTGACTATCTCGCTGTAACTTTCATCACCCTTGCAATTATTTAGCCATTTTCAGCTGTGCTGATAATTATCAGCAAGAGGAAAAAAGTTTGCAGCCCACTTTTCCTTCCTTTTACCCCAGTGCGGGTAACGGTCAGTCGCACATTTCTCGTGATTTATTTGTTGCATTAGTGGACGCTAGTCGACGTCCTTGCCAGTAGCCCACTTCAGGTGAGTCTGTGCGCCCCGAGGTATGCAGCGTTCTTTTATGCCACTTCTGTCGCCGCTGCAGCTGCCACGGCCATGCGCCGTAATAAATGGGCGCCTGGGTGCTCAAGCTCAAGCGACCGTTGAGCAGTGCATTAACAATTTTTAATGCCATAAAAATGCAGGAAAGCCAACGTAATGACATCCACTGCCAAAGCTGCTCCCCTACAGTAAGCCCTGCACACGGAGTGACCGCATTCAAGCGTGTAAATTGTGTCATTCCCTCTACCATGGACAAACGTGCATTGCAAATGAATAAGTCATTCCCTCAGAAGCCGATGCGGATGAACTTCCTCATACGATTATTTACATTTACCCAACACAATTAACGATTTATGTTTGAGTGTGGGTCTGTGTGAGTGTGTGCATATGTTCTTGGGTTTGTGTAAGTGAAGTACTGATAGAACTGATAGATAGACATATATTGATACAAACAATTAACAAAATACAATCGAGGCTGCAAGTAGTGAAAATTTTGCCTATGCAAACATATCTTTAAGGATCTTTATGAAAAAAAGGATAGATAGGTACACAAATTTCGCCCAAACAAAGATATATTCAATGCACTAATCGGGATTGACCGACAAAAATCTGCAAATGTGGAAATGCTGTGGAAATGAAAGAAATACGTACGCTGAACACAACGACACGTCAACTTAACTCAAGCTAACCTACACTAATGGGTCTCAATTTTTCCAATTTTAAAGTTAGCTTTAACAAAAATTCTAGTCTGTAGCTATTGTAGCTTGTATATAGCTTACACATACAGAAAAACCGTCGGAAAAGACTGCCATAGCCAGATCGGCTAAGCGTGTCACTCTAGAATCTAGAATCTATGGGCTTCACGGGGTCAGAGATGCGTCCAACCACCAGTTATGTAAATTTGCAAAAACAAACCCAAAATTACTCTGATATAGAGTTGTGTCGTTTAGTTCAGACCAAGTTCGATTGAACGGGTCATTAAAATGAACTACTGAACTTATTCAGTGATTAGTGAACTAAATCGGTCATTTAGTTCACTCGTTCATCTATTCAGTCGGTCATGAACGATGTATTCCGTACTCGTTCAGTCGGTCATGAACGATACACTCCGTATTCGTTCAGTCGGTCATGAACTATACACTCCGTCTAGCAACTCGTTCATGAACGATGTATTCCACTCAGCAGTTCAGCCGTTTATGAACGAAACATTCTTTTGAGATGTTCAGTTGTTAATAAATAAATGAGATGGCGGGATTTAATTTAAATATCTATTATCAATGGTACAGTATAATAAGTAAAAAGTATATCATATTTTTTACAACTGAAAACATGAAAAATAACTAAACAGAAAATATTGTTCGCGTGTAATTGAATAGCTAAGCAAAACGAATCGTTCATGATCGAGTGCATAACTGAACTAAGCGAATAGTTCGTGACCGACTGAATAGCTGAGCAGAATTCATCGTTCATGACCGACTGAATAAATGAACGAGTGAACTAAATGACCGATTTAGTTCACGTGCAGAAAATTAACGAGTGAACTTATTCAGCAAATTGAACTAGAAATCCCCACTCAGAGTCTGATATAACCTTCATATTATTATATCCGATATATAGTGCACCTTTAACTTATCAAACAAAGGTAACAATAGGGAATGATATGATATGAAGTTTCTTCCATGCATCAATTATTAATTTCTTTTGATCAAAATACTCAACCAATTTTCATTTCCTAGGATGGATCTCATTGTTGCTATTTATATAGTAAACTGATAATTTAAATAACATATAATATGAATAGAATGCCAAATAGGAAGCATTAAACAGGTTCACGATACTTCTGGTGTTCCTCAAGATAGCCATCTTGGACCTTTACTCTTAACTCTTTTTATAAATGATCTCCCCTCTGTTATATCACATGCTCGTGTACTCATGTATGCGGACGATGTGAAACTTATTCTATCATACACTAATCCCCTACATCATTCTCGTCTACAAGACGATTTGAACGACAATACATCTTATCTTGTCAGCTATACAATTGACAATACTCCATTGCAACGTATACTAACAGTTAAAGATCTAGGCGTTCTTTTTGATTCTAAACTCTGCTTCAATATGCATATAGATAATGAGGCAGGTGTACTTGGATTCATTAGACGATGGTCTAAAGAGTTAAACGATCCTTTTATAACGAAACTTCTGTACACCTCTCTTGTCCGCCCTATCCTTGAATACTGCTCTTGTATCTGGTCTCCGCAGTATAACAATAGCCAGGATCGTATTGAATCTGTTCAGAAGCAATTTCTCCAATTTGCCTTACGAGGTTTAAATTGGGACCCTAATCTTCGGTTGCCATCTTACTCCAGCAGGCTGCTTCTTCTTAATATTCCGTCGTTTACCAATCGTAGGACAATTCTCGGTTGTTTTTTTTTCCTACTTACACCCTTCTTCTTAGATGTAGGCTCTAATAGCGTCACTTACAAAATTAGCTGTGAAAAGGGGCACAGCTGACCGGACTGGCTAATAAAACACCTCCATCGGTCGGTGATGCCATTAGAAAATTATGTTCTCTAATTAGGCTTTTAGCATTTAATTTGAATTATGTATGTATAATCTATTGAATAATGAAGAAGACACTCGTTTTGTCGACCATTATTAAAATAAATAAATAAATAAACAAAAGCAGCTCGAGAGAGGGTGACGCTTACATATCGAAAAATAAACGTAAACATAAATAGATATTGTCAGAAGTGGGATTCGAACCCACGCCTACAGAGTAGACTGCGACCTGAACGCAGCGCCTTAGACCACTCGGCCATCCTGACACGTTGAACTCCAAACGCCAAAAAGCCTTCATGTGTGAAAACCCAACCAATTAAAAACAAAAAAAACATACAATTACCATTTTCTAAGTTGCTGGGTGCATTATCGAATGTTTTAATCATCACGGTTTTTTAACGGATTAGTAATAAATATTCAAGGATTTAAATATTTATTAATCATTCTCAATATTTATACACCCAAATGTACAATGATGTAATTTACTTAATGTAAGACTTTTTGTGTAACTCAATCTAATATAACTATAAAATAAAATATGCTATCTAAAATATGCATAATAGTATGTATATAATTAGTACAGAAAGTTCCGGTATTTTGAAATTATTATCAATTTTCTCGTTTTAAAAACGCACCGTCTCATTTCTACAAGATATATGTGACTAAAAATATGACTAAAATTTAATCAAAACTATTTGCACACATAAAAAATAATCGAATTTTAATAGTTTAGGCATTGTTTTTTTCCTTTAGCTCTAAGTCTTTCTTATGCTGATTATGATGTTGAGTTGTAATTGCAAGTGATCATTAAAGTTTATTCGCGTTGTTGCATTTATTAAATTTGCCTAAAAAATTGTATATTTTACAATTATTTGTTGCCCTTCGTATGGCTTGCGTGTGTATGGAGGGTTCTTAGTTAGTGCACTCTCTCTTTATTCTCTTTGCTTTAAATGTCCTCCCCAGCAGAAGTAAAGAAATTTATTAATTTGTATTTGCATTTAGCATTTTAATTCAGAACATGTTGCTTTATGTATTTATATTTGCTACAATTCATTACTTCAATATTTGCCATATATTAAATTAAATTTTAAGAAGTACGCTATATTTATATATGTATATTCAAATCTAGGATTAGATTTGGATATATACGCGATTGTGTATATGTAAAGTATGTACATAATTATTAGGCAACCACTTAAGCTTAGTTTATTGTGTGTTTTATAAAAATAATTATTATTTTACGCAATTTTTCATTTGCTTCAAAAATGTACTAAAACCGAAAACTGTACATCAATCGTAATCATCGTAACCGTTATCATCTGTTTCATTATCATTGTCATTCATTCGTAATCATTATCAAAATCATATTCTTCATCATCATCATCATCATCATCATCATCATCATCACCATCATCACCATCATCAACATCAACAGCATGGTACAAAACAAAAGTAACCAAACTAAGCTTCATAAGTCTAAAAACACAATACACATGTTTTATTATAATAGATTGGCGAAAGAGCTCATAAAATCAAGCAATTTCTAAAAACAAATTTTCTCTTTACAGGCGAAGCCGCTTATGTGTGTGTCTATTTGGTTTTTAAATATTTTCGTACTTAAGCTAGTTTGGTTTCAATAACGCATGTTTCCTTTTGAGCTATACTAAAACAATTGTTATACTTAGTACACAATTAGCTTCCCTGCTGCTCCTGTTATTTTAGTACATTGACTTTCATGAAGCGTACATGCGATTTATGTCGTGCTGATATTTGTCTTGAATGTCCTTGCGCTTCAGCTTGAAAGCAGCCGTCACTAGGCCCATATCCGGGGACCAAACTTCCTTGCACAGCGTAATGGCGGCAGGCACCTCGTATTTCTGTAATTTACCTGCACCAGAAAGAGTATAATATTAGATACAACCTCTAGCAACGTATTTTATAAGTTGGGCATATTACATTTCCTCGCATGTTCGCTTATTTCCTTGAGTATGGCCTTCTCCATGATTGGCGATGAGCACAAATCTTCAAACGTTTTGTTTTTAAGCCCGTTCCGTTCGGCCAACTCTTCAAGATGTTTCTGATTCGGCACGACCAGCGCGACGGTATATTGTTTTGTCGGATCACCATAAACGCAAATGTTCTCAATAAAGCCACACGTCTTTAACTCTGATTCGACCTTGCCCAAGGAGACATATTCACCAGCCTGCAGCTTAACCAAATCCTTCTTACGATCTGCGGGCAAGTGGAACATTTAGCCCAGATTTTTTGCGGACATATTGTGTACTGGCACATACCAATTATCTTAAGTACGCCATCGGATTGCACTTCTCCAATATCGCCGGTTTTGAACCAACGGCGTCCATCTTCATCAAAAAAGTCCTCGTTGGTTTTACCGGGCAGTTTGTAGTAGCCTTGCGATACGCAGTCGCCACCGATGAGTACCTCACCCTGTGGATAGGGTTTGTTGGTAACCCGATAATGGCCCTCTTCCCAATTAACCAACCGAATGTCGCAAACAGTCAAAGGTCCTCCAGTCCGTCCATAGGTCATGTCGCGGTCTGCAAGCATATTTATAGACTGTAAAACAAACTTCAATTGAATATTTAGGCAGAGCACTTACAGTCCATCACAGTTGCGCCAGATGTGGTCTCTGTCAGGCCATAGCCTTGTATCAATTCAACGCACAGGCACGTCTTGATCTGTTCATGAGTGTCGGCCGAGAGCGGCGCTCCGCCGGACATAATAATGCGAACCCTGCCGCCCATTAGCTTAGCCACTTTCTTGAAGACCAGCCTACCAAGAGCAGAATAAATCAAATGTTAATTAAATAGTTTTTATAGCTCTTCTCAATGCGGTTCATACTTGTCGATCAATGGTGTCTGATAACCGCGCTGTATCCACTTGACTTTGTACTGATAGAGAAACTTAAAGAGCGCTTTCCTGAATGCAGAGCCAGAGTTGACCTTATCGTTGATGCCCTTGGAGATGCGATCGAGTATCAGAGGTACGGAAGTCATGCACGTAGGCCTCAGCACGGAGGCATCACCCTTGCAGCCACGCTTGATCTTGCTGCTCGTGTCGATTAGCGTCAGCGGCGTTGAATAACCAATGGAGACGCCAGTCATCAGGCAAACGCTCTCCGCGACAAGCTCGAACACATGCGCCAGGGGCAGAAAACCAATCAACACATCTTCCGGATAAATGCTAACCATGTCACAAAAGCCCTTCATTGTTGCAATGCAATTCTTGTGCGACAGCAGAACACCCTTTGGAGTGCCCGTTGAGCCGGAAGTATACATGATGATGGCAATGTCCTCGGCCTTGGGTGGCACGTTCTCTGTGGATGAATAAAAATCAAGAGTTAGAAGTAGATACATTAATCCTATACTTATTTTTATATATCTAGCCGCAGCTTAGCATTTAAACATACCAAATTTGCTGTCGTTTCCAATTTTCACAACTTGAGCAAATGGCAGGATTTTAACACCTTCCTTGAATCCACTTGTGTCGGTCTTGTGCAGCTGATCCTCCATATAAATGATGGTGTCGACATTTGGGCATTTGGCCAGCAAAGTCCTGAACTTCGGTAACAGATCGTGCGAGGTGATGACAGTGGTTACTTCGGTTTCGCTGATGCCTAAAAAAGAATATCAAGGCAGTTAAAAATCAGTTTTTATTCTGTCTTTTTCTTTTAAAAAGGGTACAATGTTTGTTTAACAGATAGAAGCATCTCCGACCACATACAATGCACATAAATTCATTCTTAGCCGAGTCGATATGACCATGTCCGTCTGTCCATATACCAAAAAGCGTCCATTTCGTAGACGCATAAGAGGTAAAACTGAAATTTTGAACGTAGCTTCTATTGAATTCGTACCGAAATCCTGTTTTATGATCATATATCAGAGCTTATCTCTCGAATTCACTTTACTTTTTTACTTATTTAATTCCGACCCATTAATCCACCCCAAATTGGAGGTTTCGCATGAGGCTTTTCTGTTACAAATATTTGAATGTCATATTTATGCATACAATAAAGAACGACGATAATCACAAACACCCCTTTTCTACAGTATGGGGCTAGGGGGAAAAGTCACAGCTGCAGAGAAAACCACGCGTCAAGCGGAGTGCTCCTTCTTGTTTTAAGTTACATAGAGGCACTGAGCTTTGCGTAAGTGAATCCGCGGGTAAAAACTCAAAATATCAACATCGGACTTGTATACGTTAAATAGATCGAAAAGAGATGCATTTGAGAAATGTTCTTTAAAGTGTCTTAACCAACCCCACTAATTACTAGATTCTCCTAGTACATTGGCAAGCCGTCAGCCATATGACCCATACAAGGGTATTTAGACTTTGGCATGCCGAACATGGTCGTAGTTTCTTGTTTCAGTATACGTACAATGGGCCACGCCGTCATCGCCAAGTGTGGCATAGACGGTTACAATGGGCATGGCCTGTTTAAAGCAGCCATGGGCAGCTATCATCCACTCGGCGCGAGTCTCAGCGAAGATGACAATGTTTTGTCGCGGGGCCTGGCCAAGTTCGCGCAGTCCACGTCCAAAGCTGGCCGCCATACGCTCCGCCTCAATAAAGTTCTTCCACTTATAGTCGCCCATGTTGTACTTTTTGAAAACGCGTCCGTTTGGCTGTGTTTCATCTTCCTCGCTCAGTATCTGGCGGGTGCCCAAGCAGCGTTTGGTCGAGTGCGTCTTGGCCACGTAATTGAAAACCTTTTCCAACGTATCGATGTTCTCCTGCAGCATCTTCACATGCACATCGCGCGGCGGTTCCGTGGTGCGGTATGTCAGCTCAGTTTCTTCGTTCTTGATAATCTTTGCCTGCAAGTAACGAGCACAAATGTGAGAACCAATGTAAAGCAGATCTCGAGTTTCAAGCAAACCGATGCCACTAAATGGGATACCAAGCATGTGTACAAAGAAACGAGGTTCTTGGTGGTTTGGATGGGGAGCTAAGGTACCCATACGAGGAGGAAGTGAAATTAGTATGGATCAACATATGTTTTATTGACTGATAAGTGGAGGGTGCGTGCGCTGGGTGGGCGTGGTGGACGTTCGTGGTAGAACCCGTAGATAGTACAGACACCAAAACTTTAAGACCAATTTATGTAATAAAACACGTATGCAAATGATAAAACCTCAATGTCATCCGCGGCGTACTTGGAGGACTCATCGACCAACAATTTCTTGCTTATGGGCGTGGCCTGCGAGGAGGGGAGGAGGGTAAAAATACCAATTAGCTTTGTAGCATATAACAAAAAAGTATTTTGGTTTGTAGCTTTGCACGATTCGCATTTCCATTGAGTGAACTATTTATACGATTGCATTTGGTTTACCCATAAAATTTATAGAACGTATCATTTTCTTTTATTTCCTGCTTAACAACCGCTTAGTTCCAGCCTTATCACGCTTTAGATAGCCGATAACTGATTGTGGAAATGAACCGTGAGTTTGTGGCTAGAGTTATCAATGCCGACTATGTCACCAGTTCACAGAAAACTCACATGCAATGAATCACATTGTTGATACTAAAGTATTAACATGCAAATACACACAAATGCTGTATTTTTAAATAATATAAGGATTACAAACTAAGCCCACATAACGTCAGCTACAATAGAGCTCATTGAAAGCCGCAAATGTTTTAATAACAAATCGCAATTAATTAAATGAATATAATTCCCAGTCTTACTGAATTTATTAACGAGTACCTTTTCATGAAGAAATCACGAATAAATAAATATCGTCGGTGTATCAAAAATTAAAAAAAAAATTAATAAATTTCTTTATTTTACAACTGACAACAAACTGTAAAAATCCACAAGATCAGCCGTTCAGTTAAGTTCGATGTAAAAAACAAATAGCATTTAAATCACACAGCATCTATATAAATCCGATTTCAATAAAGATTGATAAGGTAATATATGAAACTTGTATTTGTTAACTTTGGTCTAGATGTCTACATAAACAGAATATATCTGAACTTGGATATAATTAACTTAATCCCTTTTTAAAGAGCACTTAATATGGGTAATCTATAAATTGTTTGCTGGAATCTTAGATGCATATTTTCTCCGGTTCTAGACGCTTCCATTGAAATGAAAATCACTCTAAAGTACTATTCAAAAAACTATAGACTATTCAACACATTGCACAAACCAATCAAAATAAATTAATTATACATTGTATATATTGAAGACCAATAGCCAGGCACATGCTTTGTCCGAGAATTAACAAAACGCAGAACGTGAGATTGGCATCACGCACAGATAGAAAGAGGGCTCGTACGGCTAAGAGCATTGATAACTGACATGGCCCTTTCTTTCTATTTAAAACATCTGTTCAATTTGATATCACTTTCTTACCACTTTGTAAAAGGGAATTATTGCGAAATACGCAAAAAGTCACAGTAAACGAGAGGCAAATACGGCATGTGGAAAGCTGAAGGTAAAAGCATCGCATGACGAACAAGGTAAACTGCAACTGGGGCTGTGCAATTTGTGAAACAATAGAGCTACAATTACAGAAGCTGCATATAAATATATATTGTAATAAGTAAGTGCACGAAACATGCGATTAAAGACTATGAAACGCGGTTATTGAGAAATCGAAAGTCGAAATATAAATACTATGATCAAGTGCTCAAACTAAAGCAGATTTCAGTTCGTTCAGCTTCTCAATCCTAGTGCAACAATTCACTCACCTTGACTCGCCGTGAGTCCTGTCGGCGCTTCCATGGCGCCTGTATTACCAAATAGACCGGCAGAGTTATTATGTCGTAGACAAAGGCAATGGCCTTGATGGCGCCCAGTGCACTCTGCACCCAGAAGCTATCCATTCTGCAAGTGGGTGAAAAACGAAAAAGCAAAGTTAGATAAATTCAATTTAAGTTACAGCTGCTACAGCTGTGTGGACTGATATGCAAATTGGAAGCACAAGATCTGCTCTGAAATTCTCTAGTCATTATGTACCTATGAGTGTATGATATATGGTATTTATAGGATCTGGCAGAGTAAGCCACTCGCTAGTTCTAGCTGCGCCGCAAGCCGAAAGCTAACTGATTTCAGTTGGCAAATCTTTCGGGCCCAATACTGGAAAAGGGTTGCCACTAGCTGCTTAGCTGCTTAGCACTGCAGCTGCTCGCAAGGCGATAACGCTCGAAAGCGCTTTGCTTCTTATCAGCTCCGTCAGCGTCGCGTAGATTGCCGACACAGCTCTTACAGACAGGGGCTACCCAGACGGGGCATTTTATGTAAGTAATTCTGTCATTTCTAATTGAGCGCCAAGTCTTTTGCAACCGGCTCTTCGCATCTGACTTTAAACAGGGAAATAATAAAATTATAATCGATGTTGTTGAGCTCATCTCCCACTTAAGTAAAAGTGGGTCACAGGGTGTAGACCTAGCAAGCACTTAGTATCCTCCACTCATATTTTTTAGGAGTCCTATAAATACGCGTAGTAATAATCGTTTGTCAAGCCCATTGTAGATTAAAACCAAAGTGATTTATGATGAGAAAAATAGATTGTGATCGACCGTTCAAAATTAAAATCATTTCTAGCACAGATTACCCCACGGAATTTGTTGCGCTTCACATTAATTTTGCTGTTACATATATTTTTAACGAGCTATTGTTTTGTTTAATATAGTACATCTGTATATTAAGATTGGTTCTATGATTATTCGCGAAAGATCGATATACGTATTATTATTTTTATATAGCCGCAATCTTGCAGCCCACCTGCAGACGAATCAGAGCTACATATTTTATATCATATTTAGATAACTTGCATATACATATGATTATATTTTACTACTTACAAAGCTCATATCTTTTCTTAATAATTTCAGCTTAAGCCACTATCTCAAAGCCCACCTGCAGCCAATTAACGGCCCTTTCAGAGTGCAAAGATAATAGGTTAAAGCTGTTGCCTAGAGTTTCACATGCGTCTGTATGCATGTGGGTGAGTGTGTGTATGTGCGTATGTGTGTGAACAACATGCTAATCAGTGGCTGTATGTGAACTCAATTATCAACCTTTGCACTGACATTCCAGCACGTTATCAAAACGGTAAGCGAATAAAATAAGTAAGCTTGAAAGTCTCAAGTAGCGTGATTTTCGCTGCAGCTATTATTAATAATTTTCTAGATTGAAGGTCACGCAATATTTATCATTAAATATATTAATTAATAGATATAAATATAGACAACCACCGAACTTTAAAGAGAACTTTCTATGAACAAACGATGAGTTCAGCCTGATTTGATATTTCACAGTCAGCGCAAGCAGAACTCGATCGGCCGTTATACACTCACAATCAGTGCAAAAATACTTATACCATAAACGCTTGATAAGGCGAGTTCCAGCGATAGGCATAGCTCGAATCTACGTCACGTCCCTGAACTTGACATACACAAGTCACTATTACGCCTGCTAATCTAGGACGCCCCTCGGCTGGGTGGTATTGGCAACAGAGATTGAATGTTTATTAATTGGCACTGTTTGTTGCTCATTTCACGGTGACTGATCGAACACGCATCAAAAGTGAGTCCAGTTAAAAAGGGGCACTTTATGACGGAAGAGCTCTAAGCTCCGCCTGCTAAGTGACCAATAATTGCCACCAAAATTAGATCCCAGCTGGAAAAAGACCACTCTCTTTTAGTCGAATGACTTGCTAATCAAATTTCCTTTTTTAGCGTATCAAATAATTGGCTCATAATCTTATCACAAATTTAAATATGCGTGCACTACAGTTATTTACCACTTTCATATTTATCTTGGCTAAATTTCCCCAAATACTGTTTATCTTTAATCGCCAATAAAAATCGCTAAATTAAAAATATTTGACTTAAAGTATCAGTATGGTTTATGGGTATGCGTTGCTAGACAGAACAACTATCTGCACCATGCCGAAGACTAAATACCCTTTAAGCCGACCGACTGTTCCTATTGGAGCCACATGATATAATAGTAAGATTTGATACGGTTTTACAGGTATTTAATACATTAAAGTTCGTTAGTGCTGCGTTTGATAGAGATAAATGAATGAAACAGAAAAATTATTCACTACAAAAACTCAATTTTCTAGCTACTTTTCTTATAGAGCTATGAAATAGTACTTCGATGTTGATAAAATTTTGTAGTATACAGGAATCATAGAGAAATGACTAAACGTCGAGTTCGGTCAGGCACAAGTTCGGTCATACAAGAACTTGGTAGTCGAGATCCATCAGTCCTTGTCAGCTACATGATATAGTGGTCCGAACCGGCCTATTTGGGCATATGTACCGTCATGCGAATGTCCCTGACGATACCATTAACACTGAGGGAATAGTTTTCATAAACAGAGTAGATTCGGTATAACTGAATGAAAAATGTATTCATGGTTTGCTCCAATTCAATAACAGATAAAGTGGGCATCTCCGACCTCAGAAAGTAAAAATATTCTCGATCAGCATCAAGAGTCGGCGGTTGTTCATATAGCGATATCCGTTGTTGTCTATGGAAACTTGTCTCTCAGCTTTACAGATATCGCCTTGAAACATTGCCCCTTCTCGTCCTTCTGGAGCAGGAACCGGCCGGATCCGGCTATAGGCCGGCTATCATATAGTCGGTTTAAAAGTAGGTTATTTTATGAAAAACTTTTTTGTTTATTAATCCACGTCCGGTGTTTATTGAAATATGGGACAAATCTTTTCCAGAACGTTCAATTATATTATACTTAATGCTCTATACAAATAGTAGGACGAAAAATAATAACAAAATATTCAGTTTTTCATCCATTTCAGCATTAAAACAAATGTCTACAATAGTATTTAATCGTCAACTTCTTGTTTTTTGTTGGTCTTAAGCCTCTAGATTTTGTCAAGAGCTTTAGTCAAAAAGCAACAGAGGAAAATGTATTAAACTTCTGTATACTCGGTTTTTCACCTTTAATATGCTTTGGTTAATAATATTGTATATTAAAAAGCCTTCAGTAAGATAAATAGTAACGAGAAAGAAGGGCTATCTTCGGCATGCCGAAGATCTAATACCCTTGCAGACCCAACCTTTTAATGCCGAGAAAATGGTTAAGGCCGAGTTTGGTCAAGGTATATTGATAAACAAAAGGTTTTTTCATACAAAAACTTAATTTTCGACCGATCGTTCCTATGGCAGCTATATGATATAGTGGTCCGATCTTAATAGGATTTTGCATATATATGAGGAGCTTAGTAAAACTAATAAATGCCGAGTTTGGTCAAGATATCTTGACAAACAAAATGTTTTTTCATACAAAAACTTAATTTTCGACCGATCGTTCCTATGGCAGCTATATGATATAGTGGTCCGATCTTAATAGGATTTTGCATATATATGAGGAGCTTAGTAAAACTAATAAATGCCGAGTTTGATCAAGATATCTTGACAAACAAAATGTTTTTTCATACAAAAACTTAATTTTCGACCGATCGTTCCTATGGCGGCTATATGATATAGTGGTCCGATCTTAATAGAATTTTGCATATATATGAGGAGCATAGTAAAACTAATAAATGTCGAGTTTGGTCAAGATATCTTGATAAACAAAAGGTTTTTTCATACAAAAACTTAATTTTCGACCGATCGTTCCTATGGCAGCTATATGATATAGTGGTCCGATCTTAATAGGATTTTGCATATATATGAGGAGCTTAGTAAAACTAATAAATGCCGAGTTTGGTCAAGATATCTTGACAAACAAAATGTTTTTTCATACAAAAACTTAATTTTCGACCGATCGTTCCTATGGCGGCTATATGATATAGTGGTCCGATCTTAATAGAATTTTGCATATATATGAGGAGCATAGTAAAACTAATAAATGTCGAGTTTGGTCAAGATATCTTGATAAACAAAAGGTTTTTTCATACAAAAACTTAATTTTCGACCGATCGTTCCTATGGCAGCTATATGATATAGTGGTCCGATCCAGCTGGTTTTGACATATGTGCTGCGTGCAACAGAAATAGGGACTTCTGCAAAGTTTCATTAAGATAGCTTTAAAACTGAGGGACTAGTTCGCATAGAAACAGACAGACGGACAGACGGACAGACGGACAGACGGACAGACGGACAGACGGACAGACGGACATGGCTATATCGACTCGGCTGTTGATGCTGATCAAGAATATATATACTTTATGGGGTCGGAGATGTCTCCTTCTATGCGTTACACATTTCACGACAAAATTATAATACCCTCTGCAAGGGTATAAAAAACCTCCCAAAAACCATCCGACCATAAAGATTCCAACCGGCTATAAAGAGTATATCAAGTTTTTTGAGGTTTTTGTTTTATTGAATTGACGAATGACATGTGTTTTAATATAAAACACAATTTGAATTAGGGTCGATCATATGTTTGAATTCACAATTAATCGTTTATAATATATGTTTAATGTTAAATTTAACGGAAATATCATTGCTGCTGGTTGGGATAAACATATATACAGAATACCCACAATACTAAATTGACAAACAGCTGACTTGTTTTTAGTTTCGCAAACACAACTCCGAAAAAAATAAATCTATAAAATTTCCGTTTCATCAATGAGTATTGTTGAGAGATTTGAATACCAGAAGACCTTTAGAGATATCGACTATTTTGGAAACTCAAAATCTATAGACTTTGCACTTAAAAACATATATATATATTCTTGTATATCAGCGGAAGAACGATAAATTTTTTTATTTTCCCCCCTCTTAATATGGATAAATGTCGAAAGACGTTGGCATAGCTCGAATGTTATAGGAGCTGGATGCATAAAATTTGTTATATATTCTCTCGCAGAAGTACGGTTAGTAATATTTAACTTATAAAAGATCGGTATTTTACGATTCTTTGAACTCTGAGTCCGACTTTTACACAGTTTGCATATATACAAAATCAGTTCAAATATTTTGTAGTTTATTAAAGGCAATTCCTTGAACAGAATTATGAAAAAGTTAATGATAGTGTTTACAGATATTATTAAACTTAAAAAATAATCAAAATGTTCAGATCTTCCTGCTCAAATTAAAATCACATTCCACTGATTCTGAAAGCGCGCATCTCATAAATTCCCAAATCTTTCGATACGTAAAAGCGTACACACATTAAAGCAATTATTGACACGACTTACATAAAGGTTGAGCAATTAGATAGTTCAATGGGAAAGTACTTACTGGGCATCATCTTCGATGAACATCTTGCCGAGCTTCACTGTGGCAAGGCCAGCGGTTGAGACAGAGCGACACAGACAAGGGGAGAAATTCTAGATAGCACTTTCTCTAATTCGCGTCCTTGCTGCCACTCCAAGCGTACCGTACTCCAAATACAGCTGCGTTGATGGAAATGCGCGTAATGCGTAGGCGTAAGCGTAATGCGTAATGCGGATTCTACGTAGTTAGCTAAAACAGGTCGGACAAACAAATGGATGCAACATTTAAACGATGATGCCACTTTTCAAGCTGCGGTTGCTTTGATGTTTCATTTACCTACAATAAAATGAGAGAGAAAACAGATTCGCATTTATGTAATGAAAATAATGACAATGAATAGACAATCAAGACGGTCTGTGTTTTACAAATAGATATGGACATAGGGTAAAAACAATAAGATGTTAGAACAGCTCTCACCAATGGCAATGGGTATTCTTAGGTCGACACCTTTTTTTTTTAATTTTCAATTGATAAAATACTTGAATGCGAATGCGATCAATGTATGTGGAGGAAAACAGAAAAAGCTTCAAGATTTGGTAAAAAATATCTTAAATCAACAGGAACGAAAAACTACTTGGCTGACCTTCGTGGTCTCTTTCCTTTCCCTTTCTTCAATTAGCATATTATTCCATTTAAATTATGTATATGCTTTAAATCATTTATAATACTACAGAACAGCATTTCATTAAACATAATAGAAAAAAAGTTGAATACAAAAATTTTAATTTAAACAAAACAGAAAACAAGTTCTTCGGTTTCGCCTTGCGGTCTTGGTGTTTGGCCAAAAATTGATAATAAAAACAACAAGAACTGAGATACAGATACAAAACTGATCACATAAATATACGAGATACACGCGTGTGTGTGTGTGTGTATCTATATTTAAAGATAGCACAGAAATTAAATTTAGACAGTCAAATTCGTGTTGCATAATACGCGAGAAATGCCAGAGAAATCTCACGCGTGTAACATTCGCCTTTTTCTACTTCGGCTTTTCTAGGCTACAAATTGACATAGGTCGCGCCCCATGAATGGACTCAAATTTACTACAGAAGACACACAACTATTGCTGGGCTTGTTTTGCTTGTGCCAACAACAACAACAAGAACAATACATAGGCGAACAAGTTATTAACAATTTCTAATGATCGCGTGGACAAAGTCCACAGAAAGGTCTAATGATTGCGTCGGCAATATGAAACTGATATCCAAACTAGAAATTCTTCAGAATCTGCCGACTTGATTAACGCATTGCCAAATCGAGCAAAGTTCAACGTAATGAAGCGATAATGTTTACCAAACGTCACAGCAAATTTCACAATCTTTTAATATATTTTGAGGGATTGATAATTTACGGCGAGCTCTTTGGTTGGCCACAAGACTCAAAAACTCTTTTCTTTCTTTTGCAAGACTTCTTGTCGTCCTCGTTTAGCCCTTTCGACTTTACAGATGGCATTTGTTTACGGCAGCGCACATTGAACCTCAACCAAAACAATAACATAAATAACGAGAAAGAAGCTTTTTCCAAACGTGTTATGTTTATGAAGTGAGACAACGTCGAAAAACCATATAAATGCAAAATTCGACAGCTACTTCAATCTTTAACGCTTCGGTTTTGTGAAACAAAATCAAGATGACTAATTTAATTAAATAAATACATATGCGAATTAATTTTCTTGGTCGAGCGAATAAAGCAATAACAAAGATATATCACTTACTACTACTCTACTATTTCAGACCTAATTCAAATTGTAAAGCTAAAGATGAAATAGGAATAAGTTACTAAGTTACCCAGACATTTATGGTCAACTGATAAAAGAGGATCCTGCTTGGAGCCACAGGCTAAATCTATGAATGTAGTTCTGTCTCGGTCAAAGGCCATAAGCATAAGTGTATTGTTTACCCTAAATCTATTAAAAATTGATTAGATTCGTATATTTTTTGTTGATAACATTGAAATAAAAAGATTTTGCGAATTGGGTTTCTTAAGCATAATGCCTATCATTTTAAAAGCTTTATCGTAAAGCAAAGACAGATTAAAAACAAAAGTGACCTTGAGAGAAGTGCCCGAATAGAAGATACCCTGAGCCCCGCGACGCACTTTCTTCACAAGCACATAAGCATTCTTCTAAACTGTACTTTCCACACTTTGGGAAACATATATAAAAAACAAATATAATATTTGGGAAATATATATCTCGAATAAATTCGGTGCTTATGGTCCGATCTTTTAGAAAATTGATTGACATATATGTATATGGTGTAAGTAATAATAATTTCAAAGTTTACGTTTTCTTTTCATCATATTTTTGACGATCAAGATAGGTAACCAGAAAGGGAAATATTCCAGATCCAGAGATTATATATGACGAAATTCGTGAATCTAGATTTCAGTTATGCCTCTAAGAAAAGTCTCGAAATCGATTTTTATCGACAATGTTTGGGATATCGAACCTTGCATTTTAAATTCTATTCCAAATATAAAGTCTACAAATTTGTATATTCCTAGATCGACGCACTCATAAGTTAATTGCACAATTTTAGTTGCCATATTGAAGCTCTCATTGAATCTTCACAAGGATCGGACTATAAACACCGATGCTATTCAAGATTACATGGCACCATAGGGAGCACAACGCCTTGAGGGAAAGTTGTTTGCACAATGTCACAATTTGCAAGCCGTTGCATTTGCCAAATTGTAGGCTAATGAATGAAAATTGTATGCAAACAGAATAGATTGAGTTCAGGCGAGTTTGCGGGCACACGGGTCCAAGTTTTGAACTTTGAACGTACACGCCGCCGCGTGTGCGACGATCGTGACCCTGATCAAAGTTAAATTGCAGCTAAATGGAATCATAAGAATCAAACTACGACGACGACACCACCGAACAGCTGGCTAAACAGTTATGCAAACATGCTCTGGATTAAGACAATCAGGAAATGAGACACGTATCACTTGATCGCCAGCAACATATTCTGAGCACTTTGTACCCCCCCACCTCCCCTGGCCGACAAAGCACACTCCACTCAAATGTTGGACAAGTGAAAAAGTGTTGTGGCTGCTAAACGAGCGACACATCTGATTTAATCAGTCGGTTTAGATAATCCCTTTCATGCGTTTGCGTTATGTTTACAATAGGCTCCCGAGATAAACGAGTGCTACGAGTGGAGCAGCGAACCCAAATAAATTGTCATTATCATAACAAGATATTCTCTGTTGAAATACATATTTCCAGGTCTGCTCGATTCATTTTATTCCCGCTTTCATTTCAAAGTTCAACGTTAAATATCAGGTTTTAATACTCGTTCACTTCCAGTCTAAGCATTGGGTGAAACTATTTTAATTGCATTGATTAAAACAATTGCGGGCCTCGTTGGCGTATGCAGCCGTTATAAACATTTTCATTTGTTGTTATTGCGCCATTCCTTTTTTTATACAACTTGATATACCCTTACGGAGCATTCTTAGTTTGTCATGGAATGTGTAACGCATAGAAGAAGACGTCTTCAATTCCATAAAGTTCATGGTTCCAGGATCGGACCTCTATATCGAATAGCTGCCTAAGATAGCTTGATTATATGGAAAAGTTGATCAACACGAGTATATATTATACTATGGTTGCAAGGGTTTTTCGTCTTCGGCATGCCAAAGATTGCTTGTTCTATGTTGTTGTTTTCATTTGTTGTTGTTTGTGTTTTCCAATCGTGTGCAAAATGCGCGTTTTCCACTTTTTAAAACTGTGTGCCATTTGGCTTTTGCATACACGGCACAACAAATACGATTTGTGAAAATCATTGAGCCAACGTAAAACGTGGGCTCGACGTCATGCTCGACTAACTAGAAATGCAACCGAGAGACTGGCTTGACAGCCTCGAACTTGAAAGTGCATTTGTGCATGTTGACGGCGTTTTGATTTCACTGACATCAGCCAAAATATTATTTGCCCAACTCGACAGAGTTTCAAGAGTTCCATGTCGGATAATCACAATCACGCAAACCAATTGCACGGCTCACAAAGTCCAAGTTCGGTGCAAAGTCCCAGGTAATCGAGCTTGAAACAGTAGAACGATACCAAAACACAAATATTTGGATCCGTTGTTGTGTGAACTATTCCGAGCCTAACTTATGTTATTATAAACGTTTCAAAATTGCCCACGTGCCCCTCAAATAACGAGACTAGTTCACTTGACTTACAAATAAAACAAATTAAATGAAATTATAAGCTTTGTAGTAATAAATGAATTTCGCCCTTGCAACCTTGAGCCTTTGGCAAAAAGTGTGAAACGCCTCTCAATTTTCACTTAGATCTTTAAAAATGATTTTCAATCCGATCTTATGGTAACTTAATAACTTTCCTAAAGCCATTTCTTTTTGAAGCCAATCGGATCAAAATTAAAACTTCTCCCAAAAATTCTTTGAGCCGTACTTGAATTTTACAAAAAATGTGAAATACTTCTCAAAATGTTATCATAGAGATAATTAAAAAATTAATTTGTACCCAACGCTTGAACTACCAAATCTTTGAGCTCATTTCTACAAATGAGGGATGAATATTCGAAAAAGTGTGAGACACACACACCTCAACTGAATATGAAAAAAGATCTTTGAATAGTTTGAGGTTAGCAAAAAGAAAGTTGCATCCAACCTTTTTTCGCTATTTTTCCACCTAGTCTTAGCGTGCGACTCCATCACATAAGGTAGCTTAGTGGAAATTTCACCTTCCTGGCTTTTCATTCAGTCAGTCAGGACAGAGATAAAGCGTGTCAACCTTTAAGCTATTAATACACACTGTAATAAATTAAAAGCTAAAAGACTAAGCACTACGGGTTAGCTTTGCCCCGTTATTAGAATTCACAGGTAAAAAGTTGGCTGATTATAGAAAACAAAAGTGTTTAAAAATGAAAAAATACTTTCAATAATTATATATATATTCTAAAATTAAAATGAGTTAGCGCTTGCTGTTAAATGTTTTAAATTGCCAATTCAACCTATGGCCTGGCCTAGACTGATTAATAATTTAAAAAGTCAGAAGTTAGTGCCAGACTTTCAAATAACATTTACAGAACACATGCAAATTTAACCAATTTTCGAAATGGCCACCTTTGTAATTTGTAATTTGTATGCCCAGTACGTAACAGGTAATTAAGGTCAGGTGAAGTAACAAATTTATGTAATTTATGTGAATGGCCAAGAAATAAAAAAACAAAACAGCAACAAAGGATAGATTATTGATAGGCCTCATTAGCAATCCAAATGTTGCCAATATTGAAAAGTTAAAATCGAAAACAAAATAGAACGAAAAATGTTTATTAGACTAACTAATGTGGTCACAGGCATGTGTTTGCGCATATGTGAATATGCATAGGTCTCACTAAAAAATATATAAATATTTTATTTGCTTACTTGACCACATTTTCTTCACACTAATTTGAATATGTTTCCATCCAATTAACTTTGCAAAGTGCCTGTTAACAAAATAAAATATATGTGCATGACCATTTTTAAAAGTTCCCGCCCTCTGTTACAAACATTGCGGTAAAACTCAATGTTTGATGGCTAAAAATAAATTAAATGAAAAACTATTGCATACTAATTGACTGTCGATCAAATAAGCTCACAAGCCACATTTTGTATGAAATATATGGTCATTAGAAATAATGAAAAATCAATTTTCTGAATAAGAAAAATCTCATTTATTTTTGCCGCAATTATATAACTTTTACAGTTAATTTATTTATTGACATCAACTCAACCAATTGCTGCCTTGTTGCGCCAACAGACTTGATTGCGCAAATAGCTTTTCCGTCACTTGAACTTTGGCATTCGCAAGACCATAAACATTTAACCAAGGTGCTAAATGCGAATTGGCATGTAACGGTGCTCGTTAATCATCAGCATATCGGTGACACGCGAGTTGCCATGACATTGACGGGTGCACGGAGGGCGTCGGTCAATGATTCTCCATGCATGTGCATGTGCATATTCCTGCGTACATATGTACATGATCACATGCACACACACACATATGACCTGTGATCAAAATGCTTGGCGATTGCGCAAACGAGAGCAACTGTTCTTTGTCAGTGTCTATGTGTTTCCTAATTCTCTCGCTCGTTCGCTTGCTCGCTCGCTCTCTATCTCATTTGCTCAAATGGGGTAACAGAATCATCGTATGACTGTGTCAAAGTCCGAAATAAAAATAATTTCTGTAATTTTTTTTTTTTTTTTATGCAGCTTATTGAGCGCACATAAAATGAGAAAAATGCTCGGCAAGATTGAAATAAAACAACAATAATCGTAAATTTAAAAAAGCTACGACAATTTGCATAAAGCGCTGAATATTTCATAAAATTAAAAGGGAAAGAGCAACAAGTATGCAAAACAAACAAACAAACACAAACCGAAGATTGTGTGTGAGAATTTAAATCAATTTGATTGCCGGCAAGTGCAGCAAGGCGCCCAAAGAAAAGAGAGAGCAAGAGCGAGAGCGAAAGCTCACACAAACACACCAACAGCAGCAGATAAGTAGGCAGACAGTGCTGCCTGTATTTCGCTCTTTTGCACTCGCTCATTTCGGCTGCCTCTCGCTCTGCTTGCCATCACATCAGCATGGCAATGGGCGATCATGCATGAGTGTGTGGGAAAGTGATGTGGGACTGACGTTGACGTCAACGTCGACGCATGCTCGATTACACACACACATATGCAAGTGACCTAGACAAGTATGCGTCTAGTTATCTTTAGAGTGACCATCACACAGCTTTCCCAGTCTCCCCAACCCTGCAGCCTATCCTGTGAGGCACGTGCCATGCAAAGTGAAAATTTTCCACAAGATAAACAACACATTGGCAATGATCATGATTACAGAGAGCACAAGCACGTCGCAAAAGGCCGGTTTAATGCATTATGAAAATACGATACGGCAATACGGGCAACTCGATGCCCGTTGGAAAAACCGGTTAGAAAATCTTTTCGCATACATTTCAACGTCGTGACTAAAGCAAACATAGTTTAAATGTGTGTAGGTGTGTGTGTGTGCCGTGAGTGTAAGTGTGTTGATTGTGTGTTGATCACCAGTGTGAGGTCTTCAGAAACAAACGTGTTTAGTATTGTATGCCAAAATGCGGATTTATATATGCCCCACAGATATGTAATTACCTGTGTACATATGTATCCCTTACTAATTACATATCTAACGGATGAGAAGCTCATTTCCGTATGCTCGTAATACAAATGTTCTTCCCTAAAAATCACTAATATTACTACCTATTATATATAAAACAATATAATGTTTACATATTATAAATGGAATTCTATACTTCTATTTTCACACATGTATTGACATAGGACATAATCTTCACGACCTTCATGCGAATTGAGTACTTTTTTACCAACTGTTATTTTTGGAACAGGTAGAACAGAGCTTTTTACGGCCTAATAATAGCCCCAGAACGCCCTAAGTGGGTTAAACTTTTTTTAATTAGTCTTGAGAAACCTGTAAGCCCCATTACATAAGATATTACTTCTCAAAATAGCTCACTTGTAAAAGCTTAAATACAATTATAAAAAAATGGTCACCCCAAAAGCGCAAAGTCGAGTAAATAAACACAAGGTGAGCACTAGATTTGTTAATAACTCAAAGTGAGATTGTGAAGCAGAATATGATAGTGAGGAGTAGAGGAGAGTAGAGGAGAGGAGACGATAGGAGAGGAGAGGAGAGAGAGGAGAGTCTTAAAATTGCAGCTGATAAAGTCTATCTACATAGAACATATATCTTTATGTAAATGTGTAAAGATTGGTTGCAGAAATTTTTTGTTAAAACTTCTGGCAATATATGCACTAGCATTGTCCGCATATTAAACACTAGATGGATTTTCCCGGACTTTTCCGTTCAGGTTTCTTGTATCAAATAATAGGCATACATATTCCACCCATTTTCCGCCCACATTCCATGATCAAATTGCCTTAAGTAATATTTAGCAGAGTTATTTTAATATAATTTTTATGGCCGAGTTGGAACCAATGTTTTTGGGCTATTCTAGTTCGTGGAAACCAAAAAATAAGAATTCGTTCATACAGTCCCCATTTTGCTCTCAAGATGGAGTTGATTTTGCGACTAAAGTGAAAAACGTCTCAAAAGTACTTTCACAAAGATATTCGAAAATGAGTTTGGGCGGATAAAATTGTATGCCAAAAAGTTTCAGCCCCGTTGCGGGTTTCGTTTCATTTGATCGCTGAAACACATTAAACTATGGACGAAGTTTAAGGAGTAGGTTGTTGGGAGATGAATCAGAGAGAGATCTCGCCAGATCGCACACGTCTCCACCGACTTGTAGAGCTCTACAGTCTCCAGATTCCGGGCAGGGTGGAGATCATCCATCTAATTAATAAAATGTTTCACACAACCGTTTTTCACGCTTTTTTCACATTTGCATGTGGAATTTCCAAAAGCCTCATCCTTGAATTTAGGATGTTTTAGGTTTTACGCTTTCGGCAGTGCATTGATCACCAATCCTTCAGTTAGTTGACTCTGCGGTGCCCTGTAACCAGATCCAAAGTACTCTACAGAGTAAAAGTCTGTGAAGGGAAACAGCGCAGGCAGAGCTACATGCATACATACATACATACATACATGCATACATACATGCATACATACATGCATACATACATGCATACATACATGCATACATACATGCATACATATGTATGTTCATGTAGTTTCATAGAAATCGCGTGACTATTTCTGCTGGGCCCCGAATCAACGGCAACGGGAACGGCAACTGCAACGGCGTAAAAAGAAAAGCGGCAGACAAAAAGTCAATGGGTGCAGGAAAATCGGTTGAGGGTTGGTGCGGCAACATGTCATGGCACGTATTCTTAGACTTCTTTTGCTTTTGCCTTTGGATATACCAGCTGAAAATCGTACGAGTTTCAGGGGAAATGTTGCGCAGCAACAGCACAACAAAAGTGCGGCGAACAGGGCGAAAAAAGCGAAAGAGGGCGAATAGCATAGCGATGGGTTGCAATGCCTCTCACGTCGACGTAGACGTCAACTGTACAAGAGCGCAGGGTGAAGGCGAAGAGAGCACGCACTCTCGCAGCCGTCTGATTAACTGTGGCGGCGGGCTTAAAGGTCAAAGAGCACGTTGTTTACAACGTTGAATGCTGCTTGGCCCCTCTGCTCTGCTTTTGACAATTGGGTTTGACCATGAATGAAAGCTGCGACCGGCAAACGCTACATATACACATACATATATGTTTTCACATACATATGCGCATATAAATGCCAGACGGAAAAGGGGCGGAGGGTGGTAGTATAATAAACTATATATAGCAAATCTTGCGGTTCGGTCGAATTGAATGAGTTTTCTTATTTTACAGTAAATAATAATAATAAGTGTTTCTTTTACTCAACCGGAAAGCACATGCAATATACATACATACATATATTCATTTTAATAACGGTTATCTTAAAAGGCAACAAATCGAACAAATAAAAAAATGTTAATGCCAAAATAGAATTTCGCTTACATGTATTTACATATATTTAACCGTCCAACTAAACCGACTGGTGAATAGGGAAAAATATGCGCTACTTAACGTGCCCGCCGCCAGTGATAAACGACTGCAAGGGCACATGCTTCCGGGCCATAACAAAGCCGCACCCCAGAAACCAGAAATCAGAAATCAGCTCGCCATCGCGTCATTGAAAATGCATCAGCATTTCCATAGGCCATCGCTCGGCTCGGCTCGGCTCAGCTGGTCAGTGAGCGCCGTCGCAGTGACAACAACAACAACAACAACAACAACAACAACAGAAACATATGACACATCCCACAGCACACATGACCCCGCAGCGACCCCCAACGCCCAGCAGAAGAAGAGCAAGCACAGCAAAACTCGCATGATTTTCAGTTGGTATATTATACGCCGAGCAGACAAGAGAGTGTGGGGGAGTAGAAGAGCGACAGAGTCAGCTAGCTGTGCTCTCTCCAGTCTGGAAGAGAGCGTGCGCATATTTTCGTACAAGAAAGTGCCTGATGCACGTGCACGCGGCGGCCAACAGGGGAAATGGTTAGACAGCACAAGAGAGCGCCAAAGAGAGTAGAGGGCACAAATTGAGAGAGCTTTATTTTTGTAAGCATAATTGAAATCATATTTAATTTGTGGTTTACGGTAACGGTAACTAAAGGCATAACGTGCATTTTTGTATACATTGCATATTAGACTTGGAACGAGAGCTGACAACTTGTTTGAATTTATAATTGACAAGCAGACAGAAATCAATAGACAAGTAAACAAATCATTTGTTCTATTTTTTTCTTTCTGTTGCCATTGGCTGCATTGCATAATGCATATGCAGCGTGTTGCTCAATGCATCCGCTCTCTCGCAAATTGAAACTGGGTCAACGTGTGCGTTGCTTACCGCAATTGCAACTTGTTAAAATTTAAAGTGGCAATGCCATCATAAAACACTCAAGAAGTGGACAGCGGCTGCCCGGGGGGCTACATTTGGCTTTTACGACAAGGGCATTGATCAGGTGGCGTGACATTTGAGCCGCCACGCCGGCAAAGGGAATCCGTCAGAGCAAGAGAGAGAAAATGCACGTCTCTGTCTGTTTGTGCGTGTGACCTGTGTCAGCTGAGCGATGGCCAGGCAGAGGCAGAGCGTGGCTAAGTGTGTTGTTACATACGTCATATACACCGTTATATGAATTTAAAGGCTTACCTGCTGTATTTGCAAACGGTTATAGTAATTTCCAGAGTTTTTGCGTCGTTGTGTGTTTGGAATGCCGTTATTTGCATTGGCAAACGAGCGTAGGCGAGAGAACAGCAAAAGACAGAGAGAGAGGGGAGAGAGAGAGAGAGGGAGAGAGGAGCGCGCACATGTAATAAACACCAAACAAATGTATTATTAAACATGAAATTAATTAGTAAACAATTATGTTACTTTGTTTGTTTTTAGCCAATGCAACATTTTAGTTAAAAATAATCACACACACCACACACACACACACAGTCTGCCCCAACGATATAACCACGTTGGTAGGGCGTTACTCCATAAGAATTTGAGTGGAGCTTAATCACTTTTACTAAATCATGATTTCCATCGCTGATTGGGCCATTTGAAGTTTTAGCTTTCACCAAATTACACACTAATGCACATGTAGTTGCGCTTTTGCCAATTCGATGGCCTACTCACACACACAAACACACTTACAATGGAACTATCACGAGCCAACAGCTCATTCGCCACCGGGCGAAAAACGCAAAGCGATTTATTACTTACACAAAGCTTTAAAGTTCCGTTTTTGCTTTCAATTGCGTTTCAAGATTTTAGTATGCGTTTAGATTTTAATTTCGCGCCCGCATGTACATATGTATATAAACACACAAACTTCTTTCATTAGATATGTGTATGTATGTATGTATTCATATGTGCATGTGTATGTACGGCCACAACGCGTCCAAATACAACGTTCTCAAAACACGTTGAGTTTGCTTCTGATACGTGTATAAAATGTCGCCGTCGCTTTTGCCACGATTATTTTCACCGTCTGATTCCGACCAATCACGCACACAGGCAAAACTGTTTGACGCTCTCTCTTGCTCTGGCTCTTGCGGTCAAATCTGTTTTATTATTACCTACTTCTGCAGCACATGCAGATGCAGTTCGTTTAGTCAGTAATTAAAATAAGTAATGTTAATATGAAAGGTTTTATGTGTCCCATTTAAAAGATGCTGCGGCTTTTACTATTATTTACACGCGGCTCGCTTCCAATTGTTATTTTCATTTCTTTTTCTTGTTGATGTGTATATCGTATTAAAATATCGATAGTAAAAAATTAAAATTTGAATTTACGATATTTCTTACCAATTATAATGCTATCGATACTAAGACGTTTATATATTGGGGAATACTGTGAGTACGACTCCCGCTTGGATGGTTATATGCGTGTCAAATGCGTTTCCTAAAGCCTTGGACTTATTAGACTGCAAATTAACTATAACATACTTATCGATACATTGTATGCAACGTATATAGCAAACAAACATCAGCAAATTCAATGATATCATGTACATCCACCCAGTCGGCACGCGCAGTCC